>OY992895.1:43669273-43714273 GCA_963921405.1 Cepaea hortensis
GGATCACTATAACACTACAGTATCATACACTTATTTCCAATAATACTGCAATGGCTTTAAACAAACGGCTATGCGATGAATACTGGACTGCGATGAAAATCGCTCTCACCAGGGATGTTCGCGGCGAACGTGTTTTGGTGCAACACGACGCAGCCCACATAAATAACCCCGCAAATTGCATCCTTTATTGCAGATACAGGACATGCGCAATAATTAAATGCCCCTCGGAACAGCCAATGGGCGCTTGGGGCTAATTCCATCACGTTTGCTCATATCCAATTAAATCCTTGCAGATAATGGCCGAGAACAAACACTCAGACGTGACGGATTGATGTATCCACGCATGCGAAACCAGTAATTAGCTTTCACGGCTCAATGTCTTCTTCAGGTGTATGTGTACTGTAACATGATTGAACTTCACCATACAAATGACAATTAGAAACTCAATGACCAAATGGCAGCAGAAGAAGAAGCCGACCATGTAAATGATGGACAGAGGGAATAGCAGAGTCCATGGAAATCTCGATACATGAAGCCAATGAACGGGCAATCTACCGCTGTTTATACTTCACCTCGACACCGCAAGGTACCATAAAAATAAGATGAGATGAGATGAGAAGATAAGATGAGATTAGATTAGATGATGAGATTAGATTAGATGATGAGATTAGATGAGATAATAACTGAGATGAGAAACCCAACGACCAAAATATATAATTATTTCCTTTTGCACTATCAGCTCAGTCGCAGACACCCTTTTATTTTTTTTTTTAAAGCAATAACGACTAACCCTGGGGGGGAGGGGGGGGGGGGGGGGGGGGGTTGGAGTGAAAGAGGGGCAGGGGGAGACCAAGAGAGAAGATGCTGGTCAGTTTGACAGCATGGCATGGAGGAGTGTCGGTGTCAGAAATGATTCGAAGAACAGGAGACAGAAAGTCGAAGACAGACATGATCACCAATGTGACACTGTATGCATTGTAAGAAGAAAGACACCTTGGACATTTGGTTGCAGTCTGTTGACAATGACATGCATGACATGAGTCAGTTGACAATGTTGAGTTGAGCTAAGAACCGATATCGCTGCACTCAGGACATTCCCATACGCGCTCCGTCCCCCTCGTTCCACAGCCAGCGAAGAGTTACACTATTAACGGTTCCCACTGCTATTTGATTGAAAGTTCTCCTTGTCTTCCCTCTCAGTTGTGAGATTCTTCCAGAACACCTGACGATCCCCCGCAATCTCATTCTTCCCACATACGGGTTCTCAATCTTTTCACCCGCTTTATCCACCTGGTCCCACAGGCGCGCGACCACCTCTTCCTTGTCCATGGGTAATCTACCACCAAGGGGTGCATTCCCTGCCAGCCTATCAGTCTGTTCATTCAACCCCCCCCCCGCACTCCCGCATAGCTATGCGGGAGTGCGGGGGGGGGGAATCCATACGGATAAACAGAGGAAGAGGAGAAAAAGGAGGGAGATTGTGAGTGAGTGAGTGAGTGAGTGAGTGTTAGACTGTGTGTGTGTGTGTTGGGAACAAAGACTGCTTCGTTATGATCTGTAATAAAAGTTGTCTGTGCGTCTGAAACGCCGTGAGCACGCTTGGATGGCTCATTCTTGCTCTCCGGGGAAAATTCTGTGTTCTTCTGTGAAACCACATATCTTAGGGTCTCAGTAGATTTAATCTTGTTTGCTACATAAACGCTGGGACTGACTGCGACGTCGTGTAATGGACATGCATCTAACATTAATGACTATGTTGCCGAACCCAATTTCCCACTGTTGTTATCGCTATAAGATGCGCCACATCTCCACTGTTGTTATAGCTATGAGATGCGCCACATCTCCACCACTGTTGTTATAGCTATGAGATGCACCACATTGCCACTGATGTAGCTATAAGATGCGCCACAACTGACTAGTACACGATCCACATTTCCTCTGCTGCTACAACCAAAAGTTGTGCCACACTTCCACCGTTGCTATGGCTATCAGTTACGTAAAACTCCATCGCACGGAAGACTACACCACCAAGTTAACGTGTGCCCCCCCCCCTTCCCTTTAACTCCCCACTGTTTTTACAATAATACGCAACCCACATCCCTCATGCATTATTCCATGTCCCGCAATGATTCCTCCCGACTTATTTCCAACTCGACAACCGCAACTGCCAATCCCCCAGCAATTAAGGTATACAGATGGCGCAGTTTAATCATGCAGATTTGCCAGCCATTAAAAACTTCCATTACAGAATTCCACCGCAATGACCAATCAGAACAATGGAACCACGGCGATTCTTTTAAACTATGTCGTTGGTTTCCCCTCCAAGACTACGAAGACGTTTCCCAGAATGAGACGGCGGACAAACCCGCGATGCTATTTAATACCGGGTAGTCCCGTTAAGTTGGCACTTAGGCCCCTCAATAAATCGAAGTCTTACGGTAATTACATTTAGGTCTCTCTCTCTCCTCTCTCTCTCTCTCCTCTCTCTCTCTCTCTCTCTCTCTCTCTCTCTCTCTCTCAATCTCTCTCATGGTTTTCCGAGCACACATATTACGCATTGAGTGCTAGCAGGGTGGGGAAAGACGTATTACAATGCAAATGTTCCCGGCGAGTGTAAATCTGGACTTTCATTTTATGAACAGTAAACACTGCGCATATGTCGACGTTCGCTCTCAAACTTCCGCTGCGCTACACGGTCATTAAGTCGGACTTACACATTTACTTCTCGATCATAAACCATTGGCTAATTCATCATCACGTGCCATGCCGGTAAGCGAGGGCAGCCATGTTTCGCCATCTCACACGATCACCAGAGTCGTGGATCAGCTGGCTCTGTGTTCTTGTCCCGACCATGCCATGTGGTCATGCCATCCAGACATTTACCTCTCTGCCTTCCCCTTGTCATTACCCCCTCAGTTTTGCTGGTTGTCACCAAGTTATCTAGGTTTTTTTTTTGGGTCTAATCGTCTAATTTCTCTAAATAGTTTACAGCTAAACTACATAACGTGCAGTTGCCATGATTGCTACGCCCTGTTACGTTACAAAGGTCAGTTGTATATCCTGTACAGGACGTCGCAGTCAACCCCAGCATTTTTATGCTGTGTGATTTCTTGACAAGTTTATGTTCAGTAGCTTGCCATTGCTTTTTGAACGACCAGCACCCATGCCATTTTGTAAATACCCAACGCAAGACAATCTGCTGCCAAATCGAACGCGGGATTACGAACTGCATTTATAACCCCTTCCCCCACGGAGCCGGCTAATAACATGTAATATTTTTAAAGCTTGAGCGCAGCGGTCGTTTGGTGTACTTGATAGGGAGCTACGCGGGTGTCAAGATCGCGGATGGACAAGGGTTCGACGCCCGCGAACGTCGTCCGCCAACAGAGGGAAAATACCGGCCACCTATAAACCCAGTGCAGGCAGGCCTACCACGGATGACGGCCCTGTCACGTCACAGACCCACCGTTGATTGCTGCCTCGCGACGTGCTTTGTTTGTTGTGTATAAAGGCTGCAAGCCAGTATGTGTGGGACGTTATACTTGGTGTGTGAGTGAGTGTGTGTGTGTGTGAGAGAGAGAGAGAGAGAGAGAGAGAGAGAGAGAGAGAGAGAGAGAGAGAGAGAATGGTGAAAAATGTGCATGTGAGAGAGTGAGATGGGCAGCACGGAGATTGAGTGTGTATGTGCGTGTGTGTGTCCATGTGTGTGCGTGTGTGTATGTGTGTGAACTGTATGCGCGTGAAAGAAAGAGAGAGCGATAAGGGATGGATTATATGTGTGTGTGAGTGTGTGTGTGTGTGTGTGTGTGTGTGAGAGAGAGAGAGGGGGAGAGAGGGAGAGAGAGAGAGAGAGAGAGAGAGAGAGAGAGAGAGAGATGAAAAATGTGCATGTGAGAGAGTGAGATGGGCAGCAAGGAGATTGAGTGTGTGTATGTGTGTGTGCTTGTGTGTGTGTGTGTGTGAACTGTAT
This sequence comes from Cepaea hortensis, assembly GCA_963921405.1. Classification (NCBI taxonomy): domain Eukaryota; kingdom Metazoa; phylum Mollusca; class Gastropoda; order Stylommatophora; family Helicidae; genus Cepaea; species Cepaea hortensis. The sequence continues at coordinate 43,673,244 of OY992895.1, forward strand.
GCGCGTGAAAGAAAGAGAGAGCGATAAGAGATGGATTATATGTGTGTGTGTGAGAGAGAGAGAGAGAGAGAGAGAGAGAGAGAGAGAGAGAGAGAGAGAGAGAGAGAGAGAGCAGAGAAGGGTGTGTGCGCGCTCTAAAGGGGGGTAGGGAAATAAATATAGAAACTAAGTGTGCGAATAGTAAACAGTGGTTGTGTGTGTGTTTATATGTGTATGTTTCAATCCTCAATAACGGGCATTTAAATTATAATACTTCTTCATTTGATTGTGTCCATGTTTGGTCCAAATCTACTTTTTTGGGGGGCACCGAATCAGTTAATAGGTCGTTTGGTTTCCAGTTTCCATCCGCGCCACCTGTCTTTCCTCCCCCAAGTCAGCATCGGGAGACCAGATAAAGACTAAATGTACCCCACGGCATTTAGCTCCCTAACGGGTCGCCATAACCTCACATGTGAAGATCTCCAGGAACTGTACAGTTATATCCGGAAACGGAGAGTGTTTGCAAAAAGGTCAATCCACTCTAGAGGGCACAGACCGAGACCCCGCGCCGTCCTGGGCAATTGTTCCGGGCAAAAGCACAACCCGGCATGACCCCGAACCCTCCGCAGATCTCTACACCGCTGTTCTACATCAAGTGGCAGCTGCACTCATTGGCGCCACGGTCTCATTAAAGACGACCACGGCCATATTGGCGGGACGGTCGCGACGTCACCACCCACCCACCGAGACACAGTGACCGGAATCGATGGGCTAGGTCTGCCTGCCATAATCTCCCTCAATCCAGCGAGTTTAGCTTGAGCTGATGGTGCTCAGGAATCACTTAATGTGCCGGACATAAGGAAGCAAACGAGGGAGGAAAGTGATTGGTTTCTAGACACATGGCTTCTGGCACGAAAAAGGACAAGGGGCAATTAGGAGTGGGCGCCTAGGTCTTGACCATCAATTTCCTAATAATTTCAACCCAGAAAGTTTCAAAAAAGCATTTTCATTTTCCCATTAAAAAACCTACATGCAATACAAAAACAACTTCTCCACGCTGCGTATGAAAATGTTGCATGTCCTTTGAAGGACGTTATAATTAACCCCAAGTTAATTTTCAAAGCAATTTTACATTACGTAGCTTGCCATTCCTCTCTAAAGAAGAAGTCAGCCGTTAAGCTCAACTGGTCGTGTAGGAAATGAACCCCTTAACCTGCCATCAGCGCAGAGGAAGTTCAAGAGCTAGCGCAAATAACCTTTCGGCTACACTGACCTTCGCGCTAAGTAGGCCGTGGAAATAAAGAGTGCGCCAGAAAAACGTATACACAGTAATGGCCCACCAGTTTAAATGTAGCCGCAGTTTCGATCTTTGAACATGCTGTTTACGTCATCATTTTAAACATATCATGCAACAGATGATGTTCTACAGATGGTGTAATATGACAAGTTTTGATGACGTTATTGCATAATATACTCAATTGAAATGCGACTACATTTAAACTGGTGGGCAATTACAATGTATAGATTTTTCTGACGCACTCTGTATAACAAGAACGGAAGTTGCCATAAGGGTAACCAGATAGTTTCTTTGTTCTGACCAAACATTAACAATAAGATAATGCATAACGCGATGTTTGAGACACACGTGGAAGAGTTGAGTGAATTCCCATTCGCGCTCCGTCCTCATCTTCAACAAGCAGCGAAGAGTCCCAATACTATATAATGTAACACCGGCTATGTACATTATGTCTGTCTGGCCTTTCCATGAGCGGTATGCAATACTCCTTGTTTCTGACTGAAATATTTAATTTTCTTCGACAAAGATGCAGCACGCCCCTGCGTTAACGAGGTTCCCAAGGGAAGCAGAGAACAGTAACCCCGGAACCTGTCATGTATGTGGCAAGAGGCAATTATGGAGGATTGTAATGAGACTGGCTCCTTTGAGTCCGTGATGAAAACAATGTGTGTTGCAGTGGTCTCCTCTAACCAACGGAATCCCGCCTGTGACTGCGTCCATCTTCATTCTCATGCTGGAGGTCGTAGCCTCGTATGCCATACTCTCCTTTTTCAAGATTCGTCCATTAGCCTTCGCTATTCCTTTCAACAGTCCCTGACAGAGATATCCCTCCCAAGTCACATACATTTCTCTCACTGGTCAAAGGCACCCTTCTCAACACACACACACACACATCCCTCTCAACGGATAGAAACAATCTCTCAACAATCACAGACTTCACCCTCAGCACCAAGACACAACCCCCTTGTGCCCTTAAATCTAACATCCCGGAAGCCTTCCCGCACACACGCCAACGGACTGGGCCACAACGAGTGAAGACTCCGGCCCTCAAGAGAATGCCGTCGATCACTGCCGTATTCCAGACGTAATTCCCAGTGAAATCCCAACAGCGAATCGTGTTAAGTTTTGTGGACAAGAAATGGTCGTGGCAGAAAACGTAACTGACTATTAAGTCTTGGAGGCTACACTCGAAGCCCACTTTGCATAAACATTGTACGCGTAAGATCAACCCGAGATCGCTTGAAGATCCTGTTCTTTATTTCGAGGGAGGGCAGAGGGGAGAGAGGGAGAGAGGGAGAGTGAAAAAAAGAGAGAGAGAGAGAGAGAGAGAGAGAGAGAGAGAGAGAGAGATTGAGAGAGAGATGAGAGAGAGAGAGAAAGAGAGAGAGAGAGAGAGAGAGAGATTGAGAGAGAGATGAGAGAGAGAGAGAAAGAGAGAGAGAGAGAGAGAGAGAGAGAGAGAGAGAGAGAGAGAGAGAGAGAGAGAGTTGGCAACAGGACAACGGACAAAAAATAGAGCGAGCGAGCAATAATACTAAAACGAGACCAAGAGAAAGAGTGTATATGGGTGTGCGTATGCGCGCGCGAGTGTTTGTGTAGGTGTGTGTGTGTGTGTGTGTGTGTGTGTGTGTGTGTGTGTGAACGAGATAGACAAAGAGTGAGCGAGTTAGCACATCCACCCCACACACACGCACGCACGCACACACACACACACACACAAGAGAAATAAATGTGAACAGAGAGGAAGAGAGTGAGAGAGAAGGTGACAGAGAGACAGACAGAGAGAGACAGAGAAGCAAACGAAAGAGAACAGAGAACGATATAGCTCGTGAAAGAGCGAGCGGGAGGAGAAGCAGCAGCAGCAACAACAACAACAATAACAGGAGAATCAGCAGCAGCAGCAGCAGCAGCAGAAGAAGAAGAAGAAGAAGAAGAAGAAGAAGAAGAAGAAGAAGAATGCGAAGTAAGTAAACAAATAGCATCTCATACATGCCCAGTCTTCCTACAGCATCTGCCCCAATCTGGAACCCCCTCCCCACCTGCGCCCAAAGGATAAACATACAATTCATCAATGCAACCTATTTTTACCCACCGCATCAACACGAGCTGGAAGATGAGGGGAAACGCTCAGCGCAAGGAAACATTGGGGGAAATTATTTTGCCACATAAAATAAAATAACATAAACACGGTAGATAGCGAAGATAATTATCAGCATGGGGGACTATGGCCGCACAGAAAACATGTGTGGATGGATGGATGGAGGGGGATGGATGGAGGGGGAGGGAAGGAGGGAGGGAAGAAATGTGCGAGGGAGGGAGGTAAGTAGTTAGTTAGTTAGTTAGTTAGTTAGTTAGTTAGTTAGTTAGTTAGTTAGTTAGTTAGTTAGTTAGTTAGGCAGGCAGGCAGTTAAGTCCTTTCGTCCTTAGTTGGATCGCTGCAGCGCTCTTCCAACGGAAAGTAGTTTTTAAATGTGGCATTTGGACTTCGGAACCAACAACAATATACCCTGGCCTACCAGAGGGATCACCATTATCTCCGGTGCCGTTCAACGCCTACACTGTGAGGATCACCAGCGAGCAGATCACTGGACCGGGAAGGACATTGTCATATGCCGACGATGTTTTAGTGTATCGTCAAGGTAAGGAAAGAGATCAGGTTGCTGTGGAACTACAAACCGAACTAAATCGCTTAAGTACTTGGTGTGTTGAAGCTGGGACAATGGTCAATCCAACAAAAGCAACAGTGACATGGTTCTGGTTGAATAATCATATTGTCAACACTCCAACACCAACTGTAAATCTGTGTTCCGAGACTGTGGAAAGAACGCAGGCAATGAATTACCTGGGGATACGTTTTGATCGAAGCCTTGCTTATAATGAGCACATAGACCAGATGATAACAAAGGCCAAGCGGAGTTTAGATGCGATGCGGGTGAGCAGCGCCATCTATGTCTTCTATACGAGGGGCTGGCCATGTCTGTTTTGGAGTATGCGATGGCGATCCTGACTCACAGCCGTAGAAAGGATAGAAAGGATACAGAACGAAGCTATGCGCATTATTCTTGGATGTACAAGAGATACAGTATGCAGGGCGATGCGCTACCTTCTTGATTTTCAACCATTGAAGACAGAATACAAATTTGCAGAGCACATGCCTACCTTAGAGTTGACGCAAATAGTGAAATTAGGAAGGTGAAGGGCAGTAGGATAAAAAGACAACGGTTGTGGATGGGTTAGGCCGAAAACATTCTTCAACAGGTGTGTTCACTTGAGGACTTAGAACCTGGCGAGGAGTGGGTACAAGTGCCACCAGATTTCTGTACGTCCTTTTCAGTTTGCATCCGGCTAGACAGAAAATACAGACAAGAACATCCGGCTGCTGTGGAGGCGGAAGTACAAGCGTTGATTTTCGAAAATTCGGTAGATTGTGATGCTGTCATTTACACAGATGGGTCGGTTGTCCGACGCATGAGAAGCTCATGGGCCTTTACGACTCAGGCCGGAGGGAGAATTGTGAAGGAGTACTCTGGTGCTTTCACTGAAACCACAAGTAGCCTGACTATGGAAGTCATGGCAGTAAGTAAAGCAATAACATGGCTAGAGACATAGACATTCAATATGGCATGTTTCCTTAGCGACTCAATGAGCATGCTCAAGAGGATAGAGATGGGGTCGATCCAAAGTGAGTGGTTGCTGTCTCTGGAGCGGTCTACGCTGGCAAAGATTAGTTTCATCTTCGTGCCAGGGCATGCGGGAGTACAAGGAAATGAGCGGGCTGACAAGCTCGCAGGTGAGGCTACTGTGGAGGGCGGACGCGCCATGGACCAGGTTGACATTCTGAATGATCTACGAGAAGGAAGACTTTTGCGAGCACCAAGTGATGACTGTGAATCTACAACCATGGTCAGACTGCGAGAACAGCAAATTAAAAGAGGCGTGGCCAAACAAGAACACTACAGCCAACACACACCCACGCTAGACAGAAAATACAGACAAGAAATTCCGGCTGCTGTCGAGGCGGAAGTACAAGCGTTGATTTTCGAAAATTCGGTAGATTGTGATGCTGTCATTTACACAGAAGGGTCGGTCGTCCGACGCGTGAGAAGCTCATGGGCCTTTACGGCTCAGGCCGGAGGGAGAATGGTGCTTTTGTTGAGACCACAAGCAGCCTGACCATGGAAGTCAAGGCAGTAAGTAAAGCAATAACATGGCTCGAGACGCAGACACTTAATAGGGCATGTTTCCCACTCACAACCATTTGGGTGTCTCTGTGGCGAAGTGGTCAAGCCGTTTGACTCGTGCTCCGAAAGTTGTGGGTTCGATTCCGGGCCGCACCCTTCGGTTTACGAGTTAAATGTTTCGGAGACTTCTGTGGGTCGTCGCCAAAAGCTACGGAGTTCGTGCTTTGTGCGACGCTTTCCGTGCTGCGGAAAGAGACCGAGCCATATGGGATAAAACCCGGTGCAATGAAGTCTAGCCCGCCGACTTTTAAGCGACTTTTTTTTAAAGAACACTACGCAGGAAGCCAACGAAGATTGATAAACCAAAACAGAACTGGTGTCGTTAGCCGTTTCACGCTGCGGGATTTGCTGAGAGGATCCGAGCACTTATGGACTGATTGGTTCGATGTGCAGTGAGGATGATCTGTTGACTAACTAACTAACACATCCATCCATCCATCCACCCAACCATCCATACATATATCCACACATCCATCAATCCACACATCCATTTATTCATTCATCCCCCACCCATCCATCCCTCCACCACCTCATCCACCAACTCATCCATCCATCCACCTATCGAGCCACCCACTCATCCACCAATCCACCCATCCACACACCTATCCATCCATCCATCTATCGATCCATCCTCCTTATGCTTCCTTCTCTCCTACCCACTCCTGTACACGTCACACTATACTAAACACTCACTACATGAATGTCATCATATGAGACTACCATTGCCTTTACTTGTGTCTGTCTATCTGTCTGTCTGCCTATCCTTACATGGTATATAGTCCTTAATCTCCTTACACTTCCTTCTCTTCTGCCCCTTCCTTCACACGGCACGCTATATTAAACACTACACAACTGTCCTCATATGAAACTACCACTGCCTTTACTTTATGCTCTGTCTGTCTGTCTGTCTGTCTGTCTGTCTGTCTGTCTGTCTGTCTGTCTGTCTGTCTGTCTGTCTGTCTGTCTGTCTGTCTGTCTGTCTGTCTGTCTGTCTGTCTGTCTGTCTGTCTGTCTGTCTGTCTGTCTGTCTGTCTGTCTGTCTGTCTGTCTGTCTGTCTGTCTGTCTGTCTGTCTGTCTGTCTGTCTGTCTGTCTGTCTGTCTGTCTGTCTGTCTGTCTGTCTGTCTGTCTGTCTGTCTGTCTGTCTGTCTGTCTGTCTGTCTGTCTGTCTGTCTGTCTGTCTGTCTGTCTGTCTGTCTGTCTGTCTGTCTGTCTGTCTGTCTGTCTGTCTGTCTGTCTGTCTGTCTGTCTGTCTGTCTGTCTGTCTGTCTGTCTGTCTGTCTGTCTGTCTGTCTGTCTGTCTGTCTGTCTGTCTGTCTGTCTGTCTGTCTGTCTGTCTGTCTGTCTGTCTGTCTGTCTGTCTGTCTGTCTGTCTGTCTGTCTGTCTGTCTGTCTGTCTGTCTGTCTGTCTGTCTGTCTGTCTGTCTGTCTGTCTGTCTGTCTGTCTGTCTGTCTGTCTGTCTGTCTGTCTGTCTGTCTGTCTGTCTGTCTGTCTGTCTGTCTGTCTGTCTGTCTGTCTGTCTGTCTGTCTGTCTGTCTGTCTGTCTGTCTGTCTGTCTGTCTGTCTGTCTGTCTGTCTGTCTGTCTGTCTGTCTGTCTGTCTGTCTGTCTGTCTGTCTGTCTGTCTGTCTGTCTGTCTGTCTGTCTGTCTGTCTGTCTGTCTGTCTGTCTGTCTGTCTGTCTGTCTGTCTGTCTGTCTGTCTGTCTGTCTGTCTGTCTGTCTGTCTGTCTGTCTGTCTGTCTGTCTGTCTGTCTGTCTGTCTGTCTGTCTGTCTGTCTGTCTGTCTGTCTGTCTGTCTGTCTGTCTGTCTGTCTGTCTGTCTGTCTGTCTGTCTGTCTGTCTGTCTGTCTGTCTGTCTGTCTGTCTGTCTGTCTGTCTGTCTGTCTGTCTGTCTGTCTGTCTGTCTGTCTGTCTGTCTGTCTGTCTGTCTGTCTGTCTGTCTGTCTGTCTGTCTGTCTGTCTGTCTGTCTGTCTGTCTGTCTGTCTGTCTGTCTGTCTGTCTGTCTGTCTGTCTGTCTGTCTGTCTGTCTGTCTGTCTGTCTGTCTGTCTGTCTGTCTGTCTGTCTGTCTGTCTGTCTGTACATTGTTCTTAATCTCCTCTCCTGCCGTGTTCTTCCACTTCTGCCTCTCCGCTCCCCTCCCACTGCACACAAAGCTAAACTCCGAACGGCTATTCTCCAGGTCGGACACGACGATTGCACATACACCCACGTCCAGGGCTAGGGAGAGACCATGAGCAGGAGGCGGGCGTCCTTGGCCTCGGTGAGCGGGGAGGGACGGCGCAAACTGCAAAGGCCGCTGATGTCTTCATCAAACCGATCAACGTCTGCTTCCAGACAGACAGACGTTGTTTTCATTTCCAGAACTTTCGTGATGAACTAAGGTCGTGTGAAGAAAGGAAGGATGGCAGGCAGCTAGGCAGGCAGGCAGCTAGGCAGGCAGGCAGCTAGGCAGACAGGCAGGCAGGCAGGCAGGCAGACAGAAAGAAAGAAAGAAAGAAAGAAAGAAAGAAAGAAAGAAAGAAAGAAAGAAAGAAAGAAAGAAAGAAAGAAAGAAAGAAAGAAAGAAAGAAAGAAAGAAAGAAAGAAAGAAAGAAAGAAAGCGTGTAATGACATCACATAGCGGGCACACAGGTGTAATTAGAGTGATAACAATCAGACCATTGATGCCGCTGCTGCTGTCATTATCTACGGCTGATTGACTTCACCAACACCAGGTGAGGGGGTCCCTGCATCAATACAGTGTGCTGGACAGCATTACCAGCGAGAGACAGGCAGACACAGAGGGTGAGACAGACAGACAGACAGACAGACAAACAGACAGACAGGCAGGCAGGCAGGCAGACAGTTAGGCAGACAGGCAGGCAGTGTCCCTCGCCATCAGGCGAACCCACTCCAACTTCAGAGGTGGTAGCCATTTCAGACCAGGTCAGCCTAGAAGCCCAGGCCAATATTTAAAATTCGCGAGGATACGGACTCAAACCCATGACCAGGGGGCCGGTAAGCGAGCGTCTAGCCACTAGGCTAGAGTGCATCTCTGTCTGTGTGTGTGTGTGTGCCTGCCTGTGTGTGTATGTCTGTCTCTCTCTCTCTCTGTCTGTGTATCTGCGCAAATCTCTCTCTCTCTCTCTCTCTCTCTCTCTCTCTCTCTCTCTCTATCTCTCTCCCTCCCCCACCCGCATACATATACTGTATTTATATACTGTTCTATTTCTATTTTCTTCAGTCCCCTTTTATTCTTCTGGCGTTTAAGGGCTCTCTCTCTCTCTCTCTCTCTCTCTCTCTCTCTCTCTCTCTCTCTCTCTCTCTCTCTCCCTCCCTCCCCCACCCGCATACAAATAATGTATTTATGTACTGTTCTATTTCTATTTTCTTCAGTCCCCTTTTATTCTTCTGGCGTTTACGGGCTCTCTTTCTCTCTCTCTCTCTCTCTCTCTCTCTCTCTCTCTCTCTCTCTCTCTCTATCTATCTATCTCTCTCCCTCCCCCACCCGCATACAAATAATGTATTTATGTACTGTTCTATTTCTATTTTCTTCAGTCCCCTTTTATTCTTCTGGCGTTCACGGGCTCTCTCTCTCTCTCTCTCTCTCTCTCTCTCTCTCTCTCTCTCTCTCTCTCTCTCTCTCTCTCTCTCTCTCCCTCTCTTTGTTGCGAATCCTGTGCAGGACGAGAAGCACGCAGACACAATCACGCACAGCAAATGATTACCGCTGCCTGGCGTACCTGGGGGAATTTGGGCCCGTGTCTGCCAATGTTTGCTGAAGTCATCGCACAGCGATTGTCTGTCTGTCTGGGTGAATCGATAGATGGATGGACACAGGCCACTGACGTGCAGACTGTGGAAGCGGCAACTTGGTTTAGTTAATAAGTTTTTGCATATCCTGTACAGGTCGTCGCAGTCGACCCCAGCATTTCTTGGGTTTTTGTGATTTCTTGGCATTATAGACGTCGCATTCAACACCAGCATGCTTTGGCTGTTTGTAGTTTCCTGGCATTTTTAAGTTCAGTAGTTTTCCATTAGCTGAATATCCTTTATAGGACGTTGCGGTCAACCCCAGCATTATTTGGCTGATAGTGATTTCTCGCCAAGTTTACATTCAGTAGTTAGCCATTAGTTGCATATCCTTTACAGGATCATTTACAGAATGTCGCAGTCAACGGCGGCTTGTGTGTGTGTGTGTGTGGGGGGGGGGGGGGGTGCTGTTTGTGATTTCTTGGCAAATCTAGGTTTAGTAGCTTGCCATTGCTGTCTGAACGACCGGCACTCAAGCCGTTGTATTAAAACTAGCGCAAGGTGGTGTGCTTTCAAACTGCCCGCTAGCTGTGTTTCCAACGCGTGTATGCAAGGACGAGAAGTCAACTTTTCAGTCCAACTGAGGTTGAACCTGCTAGCTAGACATCAGCACACAGGAAGTGTAAGGGCGAGCCCTCTTATCCATTCGGCCGTGCCGACCTGCTGGTTATCATGTTGAAAGATCTGGTCACGAGTTCCTCTACCCTGTCTGTATCTCGTATCCCACCTTACTGTCTATCCTCTTCGTTCATCGCCGGAGGATAGTGCTAGCACAGTGGTTCTCAACCGGTGGGGAATACCCCCCCCCCCCCACCTCCCTAGGGGGAATTTTAGGGTTTCCGGGGGGGGGGGGAGGCGGGAATTAAGATGATTTCAAGATCGCATTAACACAAGAACCAGTTACTTGATATTGTTTTTCCCTCTAAATTGTACGGTTCTGTACTTCTCGCCCTAGTGAAATTCGTTTTATAACGTAAGTAGACCCGCAAATCACGTTTTATGTAGATGTCTAGACTTGTTCTTGTATGTGTTATTAAATTTAGCTTCCATTGTTATGTATACTGCGTAAGGCTGGGGGATTTATAGGGAGGAAATTAAAAGGGGGGGGGGGTGACGTTCTGAACATATGGTAAAGGGGGCATGGGCCAAAAAAGGTTGAGAACCACTGTGCTAGCATGACTTATTAGTGAGATAGTGTGTTAAATTGTGGTAAAGTTTTAAATGTCCTGCTTTGAGTGGAGGGTGCAGATTGGTCTCTTAAATGTTTTAGATCAAGCAGCGCTATTCCAGACCAATGTCTAAATTCAGGCAATAGTAGTTCTGTCTGTGCAAATGCTTTTTATTTTATTCAGACCAAATTAGTGTTGTCCATGGGCATTTTTCATTAATTCAGACAATAGAAGTTTTGTTCGTGGACATTTCTTATTAATTTAAACAATAGTAGTTTTGTCCATGGTAATTTTTATAAATTTAGGCAATAGTAGTTTTGTCCATGGATATTTAAAAAAAAAATTAATCCAGACACTAGCAGTTTCGTCCATGTAATTCAGACAATAGAAGTTTTGCCCGTGGACATGTTTATTAATTCAGGCAATAGTAGTTTTGTCCATGGATATTTGTATTAATTCAGACAATAGTAATGTTGTCCATAGCCATTTTTATTAATTCAGACAATAGTAGTTTTGTCCATGGATATTTTTTTATTAATTCAGACAATAGTAATTCTGTCCATGGACATTGTTTACATTCAGACAACAGTAGTTTTGTCCATGGACATTTCTATTAATTAAGACAATAGTTGTTTTAACCTTGGACATTGTTTACATTCAGACAATAGTATTTTGACCACGGACATTTTTTTTATTAATTCAGATAATAGTAGTTTTGTCATTGGACATTTTTATTAATTCAGACAATAATAGCGGGCACTCTCCCGCTGTTTATACTTCACCTCGACACCGCAAGGTACAAGAGGAGCATGAGATGAGATGAGATGAGATGAGAATAGTTTTGTCCATAGACATAGTTATTTTATTCAGACAATAGTAGTTTCACCCATGGATATTTTTCAATATAATATGGCAACATGACAGTATGAAAACTGGTATAGTTTTAAATGTTCTGTCTTTGAGTGAGGGGTCCAGATGGTTCTCTTACAGCGTTAACCAAACAGCGCTGTTGCAGATCTTCACACAAAGTACATCGCTGATACGTATGTCATCTCTTTTGTCTGGATTTGTTCCAGTAGAATCTGGTCACATTCTTTTCCTCAGAATTTGAATCTCTCTCTCTCTCTCTCTCTCTCTCTCTCTCTCTCTCTCTCTCTCTCTCTCTCTCTCTCTCTCTCTCTCTCTCTCTCTCCGCACCTTGTAAATGCACTGTTTGTGTACGAAATAAAAGTTACAAAAAGAATTTTTTTCTTTTCAAATACAGGAAAGGAAGTATATGCAAGGAGTGAGTGTGTATATATACCATGCTGTAGATTATGTTGTGATGTGTGTATATGAATGTATTTGTTTTATTTGCACATGTGTCACTTAACACTAACAAAAGGCAACGCTGTGCGAAGTACACAAACAAAGAAACACACATTGCACCATGTTAATACACACGCACTGGTATGTATGATATAACAGTTTGTTTTTTTTAAATCTGGGATCGTCATTATGCCTTCATAAATGTCACCGTTTTCTCCCTTCCAACTTTCTAGTTTGGCAAGATAATGTGTATATTTTGTTAAACAATTACTAATATAACACAAACTACCATTAATTGGTGCCTGGTTGAAATAGTATGCGAACCGCAAATGTGGAACACCAATGTGGGGCAGACTAAACAAGCCTCAGTGAATCTAGAGGTGAGGACACGTCGCCGGCCTTAGATAGGGCACACATTGAGAACACCTGCTATCTGTATAATTGGAAAGAACTCATCAGCATATAACTAAACAGAGATAGAGAGCGGGAGAAATAGAGAGAGAGAGAGAGAGAGAGAGAGAGAGAGAGAGAGAAACAGAGAGAGACTAGAAAGAGAGAGAGAGAGAGAGAGAGAGAGAGAGTAAGAAAGTGAGAAAGAAGATGAGAAAGAGAAGTAAGAGAGAGACGCAGAGAGAGAGAGAGAGAGAGAGAGAGAGAGAGAGAGAGAGAGAGAGAGAGAGAGAGAGAGAGAGATGGTATACACTTTACAGCCAATGTTGTAATGTATAGTTATCTATAAATAGACACACATAGTATTATTTGGTGCTCACGGAAGAAGAAGGAAATAGAGATTAGAAGACGCACTAGACAACATAAAATTTGAAAGCTATAGTTACCGACCGGGATCGAACCTGTCGCCTCCAAATGACGACGGCGCCTCGCTGCAGGAACAAGTGTACTTCGACGTACGAACAACTAGCGAAGTCTTCTAATCTCTATTTCCTTCTTCTTCTTCTGTGAGCGCCAAATAATACTATGTGTGTCTATTTATGTAATCGTCTTAGTGGCCTCAACGGTTCTCCCCATTTATTTCTATAGTTATCTATAGTCTATTTATAATTATGCATGGATGTGTACGCGCTTAAACATAGATCTGTCTATGTACGTCTTCGATCGTTTTCTCTCTCTTTCTCCCCCCCCCCTCCCCCCTCTCTCTCTCTCTCTCCCTCTCCATACATTCAGCCAACCATGAATCTACACGCATGCATAGACGAATTAGCAGACAGATGTGCACGCACACATGCACGCGTGCACACACACGACCTGGCAGACAGAAACACACACACACACACATACACACACAATGCACACACACACACACACACACACACACACACACACACACACACACAATGCACACACAAGAACAACTCCGGACAAATCGTGTATGCCCACGGCCGTGAGCTACCCCCCAGAAAATCCAATTTGGATTTCTCGCCAGGCTACCCACACACAACAAGGGCAATTACCGTGTTCATCAAATATTGTTGCCAACAATTTATGCCCATTATTTACTTTTCTCCTGGTCTCTGGCCGCTGATCGGATTCTCCCCGCAGAAAGTGCGCAACCGAACACAACGGTACAGATAATATAGAAAGCCCGCCGACCGGCCCTTGCTGCCATGGGGGAGGTTTTTGCGACTTCCAATATTTGTGCATTCCAGTGTCGGTTGTGACAGCTAAGTTCGAGTTCCCTGCGTCGGTTGTGACAGCATGTGTCAGTGTGGCAAACCTATTTGTCCCAATTAATCGGCCGTAGATCTGATTCCGAACGCGGTAACTATTGTTGAGTTGTCATTAACTGGTCGTTAAGAAAGGATGGTGGCAATGCGGCATTAATCATTGCGTGTTTATTATTGCGTGTGCAGAATGGGTACATCCGTTCTGAATTTTTAAAAACACCTAGCTTAAATAAAAATATAGCGCGCTATAAAACACATAAAATACCCGGCTGTCGCTGTGTTATGTGCATGTAAGAATTCAAATGTAGTTCAATGATGACCTTAAGGTGTAGATTAAAAGTAGCTTAAAAGTCGACAGGGTCGACTTCATTGCACCGGGTTTTATCCCATATGGCTCGGTCTCTTTCCGCAGCGCGGAAAGCGTCGCAAACAGCACGAACTCCGTAGCTCTAGCGACGACCCACAGGAGTCTCCGAAAAATTTCACTCGTGAACCGAAGGACGCGGCCCGGAATTTAACCCACAACCTTCGGAACCTGAGTCAAACGGCTTGACCCTTCGCCACGGAGACTCCTTAAGGTTTAAATATTGAGCACAACCCACTACTGGCAACGCCGATCATATTCTGGTATGAACCTAAGGCCTATCCACGTCAATATGGAAGCACTATACTCGAGTTTCGCCCTCATTTGAGCTCGTCAGTAGTGCATATCCCTGACCGGATCCGGAAACAGTCCCGGATCACGCGTGTGAAGCGGGTGTGTAACCACGCGGCACACACTGGACACACCAAATTATCACAACAGAACTTTTTAATTTCTTAGCATTCCTCTGAGTGTGTCTTAAACAGGACTGGTTATAATTTTTTTTAATTGTCTCGATGTGGGAATTTGCCGTGGTCTGTAATGTGATAGGAACATCGCATTTGTATTCCTGTTTGGGGAATAGTTCATAAATAAACACACATGTGTTGTCTGGCGTTCTTAGAAGCGAGAAGAAGGAAATAGAGACCATAGGACGCACTAGACAATATACAAATTGAAAGTTATAGTTACCTATCGGGATTCGAACCTGTCACCTCCAAATGACGGAGCCTCGCTGCATTAACAAGCGTACTTCGACGCATGACCAACTAGACACCTATAAAAGATGTCTTCAGTAGCTAAGTCTATCATCCACATGAACCCGCATCTATGGAATGCGGACATAATTGGCATCTAACCATTGTGATAGCACCATAGGTCTCAGAATTTGTAAATTACACCAGCACAGGTCAAATAACGAACATACAAACACGTCAGACCGTAATGCCGTGTCCAGTATATTCACGAACATTTAACAAGTAAAATAATAGGTCAGTGTTATTTTCTGTTTTGAGGATGTACGAGTACTTCACCTTGCCCAATGGTGTCTCGTAAGTAGGGCTACCAGACGTCCGGCAAAGAAAGGACATGTCCTCCTTTTTAGCCTAATGTCCTCCGTCTGGCATGCAACGCTAAACACTTTTAAAATGTCCGGTTTTTTCAATATTTTATGTTATCGTTTTTTTATGTATTGTTGTTACAATTTACAATGTATCTACACTCTACCATATGTTTAGATTCTTTATTAAAACCCATTACTTAATATTTATTTAACTTTCCTATTTATACCAAATGTGAAACACCAATTATTTGTATAATTTAAATCTAACTGTTGCTCTATTCGGCAACACTAACAATGATGTAGTCTCTATGGTCAAAATGTTAATGTTATTTCCGGTTCCGGTAGCAGAGACGCCACTTAAAATTGGTTTTTAAATTTGTAATTTTTGCCGTCTATGTTTATGAAAATGGCTTCTACAAAGAGAAAACGCAAATTCTTGAACACTGTGAAAAATACGTTTCCATGCTTCGTTGAAGGACGCAATGAGAATGAGGCAAAGTGTACGATTTGCCTTAATTACTTGTCCGTTGCCAACAAAGGAACTACTGACTTGGAGCGCCATGTTGACAGTGAGAGACATAGAAATCTAATCAAAGTGTCCACGTCATCTAGCACATTGACGTCTTTTTTTTTTTCAGCATAATACTCAAATGTTCTGCTGAAAGCGCATGCGGCTGAAGCAACTTTGGCATTTCATACAGTTTGTCATCATCAGTCTTACAACTCTATGACCTGCACAGCTGGTTTGATGCACACATTATTTGAAGATTCAGAAATTGCAAAAAATATTGCTTGTGCAAAAACAAAGACTGAAGTAATAATAAACCAGGTGATTCGCCCCCCCACACTTTAATGAATTGGATAAATCTTTAAGTGGTATTTCATGCTTCGGTCTTTCGACAGATGCTAGCAATCACGGTTCGCAGAAAATATTTTCGATCGTTGTTCAGTACTTTGACCGGAAAGCAGGTGGAATCCAAACTAAGATTCTCGAGTTAGACAACACACCAAATGAAACCTCAGAAACTATATCACAGTATAAAAAGCACTAAGAACACTACAAAAACATGATTTGTACTAGAAATGTGTTGCTTTTGCTGGTGACAATGCTAATGTGAATTTTTGAGGCATTAACAGAAGAGAAGGTAGAAATGTGTTCTCGCATTTGAAGGAAGCCTTGAGCAAGCCATTAGTAGGCATTGGATGTTCTGCTCATGTTCTGCACAACTGCATCCAACATGGCGCAGATTTAATGCAGATTGACGTTCAATCTATTGTCTTGAAGATATTCAATTACTTTTTTATATACACTGTCAGAACAGAATCTTTAAAGGATTTGTGTGACTATGTCAACATTAACTATCAGCAACTACCCTATCACTCTAAAACTAAATGGCTCAGTAAGCTCAGTTTGTTTTCAGCTGTCGAGAGGCTGCTGAGGCTGTTTATTGCTTTGAAAGAATATTTTCTTTCTGTAAACCAACCACCTGCTATGATAAAATAAAAATGTATCAGCAGCTATAGTAATAAAATTGTACTGGTCGTGGGCTTAATCTGGAACGATTTAAATGTAACATTCAATATGTCCTCCTTTTTGTCTTATTATGTCCTCCTTTGTCCTCCTTTTTATCTTATTATGTCCTCCTTTTGGTGCCCACGTAACTGGCAACCCAACTCGTAAGCAAGCAAAGGGATAGCTGCCTCTCGCCACCCCATTCTTACTGAACACTCAAAACATACAGTGTGAATCCAAAGAAAATGAACCTATCGGAGGTTAAAAGCCGACATTACAATCTCTAAATGTGGCCTTCATGTCTGGTTCATCTATACAGGATCTCTTGCACTGCGTACTTCAGGAGATGTCTCCGTCTTCCCTTCTCTCCCCCCCCTCCCAACACATACAACTTTCAGCACAGTGCACCAAAACCATAGCACCTGTTAGTACCCAAGCACGCTGTACATATGGTGCGGGTTGTGTTCTGACTTACACATTTAGTCTGAGCAGCCTGCCTCTTCTGTCTAATCTGTTCCATCCATACATGAGGAAAGATTTGTTAAGTGGCACCGTGCACTCGGGTCCTCTATGTTTTTCGCCCTTATCCTAGAGGACTAGACATCCAATCCACTTCCCCATCTTCAGGACGAAGCATACCCAATTTTCTAGTAAATAGGAATTTTTTTTTAAAAACCTTTCACACGCCCTGAATAGTATCGGGCATACGGTGCTAACGCCATAATTTAACAGACCAATCGGCATTCCTTGAGCGATGTGCAGAATATAACGCCCGGTGCCTTTACTACCCAGGACAGTTTCTGCTATCAACTTTAGTCAGGTCAACCTGGGAACCAAGGTCAAGTTTCAAACCATTCCTGTTCTTATTTTGCGAGAATACAAATCGTCCCCATTAAGCTTTTCACCACGTCTCATCAAGTTAGTGCAGGACATCGTACATTGAAGCCATTCCGCCCCACGTGCTACACCATGGAAATGAGAGTTCAGCTGAGCCCGCGTGAGGTCTACCGGATGTCATGGCCGTACTCCCTTGACATTTTCATTCCTGGCGCCATGTAGCGGCTGACATAAAGCACATTTTCTGCAAATGTTAATCGCTCGAAATGCTCAAATATCGCATCTTCTTCTTTTCTGCAAATGTTAATCGCTCGAAATGCTCAAATATCGCTTCTTCTTTTTCTTCTTCTTCTTCTTCTTCTTCTTCCTTCTTCTTCTTCTTCTTCTTTTCATCTCAAAACTGGGCATGACCCCTCTACCAAATTACGCATAGCCCAAAATAGACTTGTCCATCACAGGCTGGTTTTTGCAGCTACTTGTCTAGGCAGTCAGATAGGCTTAGTTAGTTAGGGAATGACGACTGCGACGACGACGATGATAATGGTAATGATGACGATGGCGATGACAATAATAATGCTGACGAAGATGATGACGATGATGAAGAAGGGATGACGATGATGAAGAAGGGATGACGATGATGAAGAAGGGATGACGATGATGAAGAAGGGATGACGATGATGATGAAAACGCGGTGACGATGATGAAGATGGAATGATGACAGTTGTGACGACTACGATGATGATTATGATGATGATGATGATGATGATGATGATGATGATGATGATGATGACGGCGATGGTGGTGACGATTATGATGTGGATGTTTGTGTTGATAATGACGGGTTGTGACGACTATGATGATAGTGACAGCGATGATGATGGTAACTATGGAGACAACGATGTCAATGGTGAAAACATAACAAACAGTATTCTCCGACAAACCTTATATCCAATCAATCTATAGCTTCGAAGTCTTCTATTTCCCAGTACGCCATCCGACTTTAACTACTCTCTCCACATATATCATATGTACGCAAATCATACGTACTTCCAACGACATCGCGGCATTCCCGGCGACCGACATTCCAACAATAACATTGTCAGAGAAAACTAACATACCATAATTCTCAATCTTCCTCGGGCATCTTCCCCCGCCCCGTTCACACAACGACAAGCGTAAATTAAAAATTCTATATGTACGCTTCAAAGCCCGGACAAATCGGCCTCTTGTCGCTGCAGCTATCAGAAATCCCCATGGCAAAACATCGGAACTGTAAGACAGAATGCCTATTACATCTGGCTGGTTGGTTCCTCGGTGTGTAGCATCTATTTATACTGCTTGGGTTGTTTAAACAAGTGTTATCATTTAACCTGGGCATGTCTGCCTCTGGGCCTCGTCAGGGTGGCCTGGGAAGGATCTTCTAGTAGCGGAGCGGGGAGGAGAGGCAGGGAGAGCGAGGGAGGGGGTTCTGATGAACTCTAGAAGACATGCTGAGAGAGAGGCATATACATTGCTTGGTTAATTTAAAAAAAAAAAAAAACATACTGACATCGTGCAAATCTGAACAGCGAAGAACACTGTCTCATAAACAGAATGGTGCCTCGGAAACAGAAATATGTCGGCCTTATGAAACGCCACAAATATTTGGAAAGAACAGTATCTCAAGGTTCGTTTCCAGAAAGTCAGGGGTCAACTAGGCCAACTAACTTGAAAATGGATACATTACTAAAGCCACGTTGGGACATGAAAATGCACGAAGCAGAGGAATCGGTAGGGGGTCCAAGATCTTTCAGGCAGGCCGTGATGGAAGCGCCAATGAAGCCACTTGTTGGGGCATGAAAATGCACGAGGCAGAGGAATCGGTAGGGGTCCAGGATCTTTCAGGCAGGCCGTGATGGAAGCGACGTCTATGTTTATATAGATGTATAAAGACTGGAGGAAAAAGTGTGAGTGGATGCGGGTTTCCGTGAGTCGTTTTATTCGGGCGCCTGGTCTGCAGCACGCATCGACGTTTACCGATGTCGCGGTAGCGGGTTGACCCCCTACACCGGTCAGCTGGACTATAAAATTGACATCTCGTCCTAAATATTAAGTAGATCAGAAGTCGGAGTGGGTTCGCCTGATAGCGAGGGACACTGGTAATATGGAAAGCTAATCAACACGCAAAGATCAGTCCAGTGTACTAGAAGTAGAAGCAGGTGTATGGACTAGGCTTGAGTTCAAAGCGAGCGAACACCCAAAGAAAACGACACCTACCCAACTACCAGAACAGTGGTTCTCAACCTTTTTTGGGCCGTGCCACCCTCCACCATATTTTCAGAACGTCATCCCCCCCCCCCTTCCCCAATTCCTATCAAAAATTTGGCCCGTGTCGCCCTTCACCATATTTTCAGAACGTCCCCCCCCCCCCTTTCATATTTCCTACCTAAAAATTCCCCCACCCCTACACAGTATACGTAAATATGGAAGGTAAATTTAATAGCATATACTAAAACACGTCTAGACATCCACATAAAACATGATTTGTGGGTCTACTTACTTTATAAAATTAATTTTAGAAGGATGAGACATACATAACTGTAAAGTATGAAGGGAAAAACAATATCAAGTAATCGGTTCTTGTACTAACGCGATCTTGAAATGGTCTTCATCCCCCCCCCCCTGGAAACCCTAAAATCCCCCCCCCCCCGGGAGGGAATTCCCCACCGGTTGAGAACCAGTGTACCAGAGGGATGCCGGGTGGGTAAATGTGACATGGGGACGGTGGACGTCGTGCATCTTACCAAGACAACAGAGAGCAAACAACACCAGCTGAACCAGCTCTGGAGCATGGCTGCATTGACAGACAGGCAGGCGTGTCATAGACTGCAAAGATATGCCTCTGGCTCGGTGTACAATGTACATGGAAATGTGCGTGCGTGTGGCGGGTTGTGGGTGAGGTGGGTTGTAGGTGAGGTGGTATTTTATTAAACGATGTAAACTTTAGAGACGACACCAAAATAACAACCATAGTCTGATCGATTTCACACGAAGGGATGTTACAGCGTGCTCGAATAGTGGATGCAAAATTGGAACCTCACGTGAATGAGAGATGCACGTACACATAGAGGTGCCTACACTGCACAGTTGTACCTACACACACA
Source organism: Cepaea hortensis (assembly GCA_963921405.1). Lineage (NCBI taxonomy): Eukaryota > Metazoa > Mollusca > Gastropoda > Stylommatophora > Helicidae > Cepaea > Cepaea hortensis. The sequence continues at coordinate 43,693,631 of OY992895.1, forward strand.
GACACTTTTGTGGCGTAATAGATAACAAAACAGTAAAATACAGGAACACAGCCATTGACAGACAGACAGACAGACAGACAGACAGACAGACAGACAGACAGACAGACAGACAGACAGACGGGCGGGCGGACGGACAGACAGACAGACAGACAGACCATCCGACCGACCGACCGACAGACAGACCGACAGGTCGTTGTAAATAAGTAACACAGACCCACTGACACTCTATACAGATGAGCATGGTACAAGCCCCACATCTTCAGGCCCACTGACAATTATTGGTACTGTGGTCAATATAGGAGCTGATCCTCGACTCTGGTGATCGAGTGAGATGGCAGAACATGACCGCCCACGCTTACCGGCATGGCACATGATGGACGGATGGATGGTCAATATCACGGAAGCCGCCTTAACTTCCCATGAAATTGTCCTGGTACTTTTATTAAGCTGGTGCCGTCTGAGAGCACTTAAAAAGAAGCCCTCGCTTCCACGTGAACTCGAACGCATGACCACTAAGCCGCTAGGCAATAGAGCCAGCCGTGGCGCTAACTGCGTTCCCAAAATAGAATAACGGGATCCATCAAATGCAGCCATCAGCATAAAACAATCAATTTCTGACAACAAAAATGTTGCATGTCCTTCGCGGGACATTTCGTTCAACCCCTGCTTGCTTTTATAGAAAACAACACCAGACAGTTCTCTTTGCGCAAGGCCTCCATTTACTGAAGGAAAGAAGAGTAAGAAAATCCTTGCAGATAATTGCCCATTAAACAGAACCGTGTCCTCATCAAACCATCTTCATCCAGCCAGCCATTAATCTACCGCTGGAGCTTTTCTATCCAAAGCACCAAAGCTACACTGGAGTATGTCGTCCGCAAACTACAGCCGGCATCGATCTAATTTACCAACAATAGCCCACGTGCCGCGCTGCTCTTCCCAGAAGCCACCCAGTCAGACGAACTCAAACCCCCCTGTAAAAATCACCCGGACAAACAGAAACCCACGTTACCAATCTTGCCCAGGCGACCAACATCAAACAATCTCAGATGACCCTGGGTACGGGGTACGGTCGTCGGTTGTGAGAGCGGTTCTCAGAGAGATGCTTTCACACACGCTAAACGCCAACGGGGGGCGGACAAACAGGGGAAACCGCCGGTAACTATTAAGACAATATCGGGAACTGGGTGCTCGAGACTGCGCTAATTCAATCAAGAGAAAAATGATATTTTTCATCGGAAGAAGCGGGGTAATTTCAAGTTGGGATTCATTCGAGCCGCGTAGACGTGTCTCTACAGTCGGTTCTATAGATTGTACATAATTTGATCATGGCGGTGGTTGGTTGCCATGGTGAGCGTGGCCGATGTTGATATTCATGATGGCGTTGATGATAATATGATGATGACGACAGTGATGATGAGGAATACGCTAACTATGTGGATTAGATGGATGCCGCTAGGAAACGACAACGAACTTAGTGGTGGTGCGCACGAGTCCTCCTAACGTTTGGCAATCGTCTGAAAAGACTAGACGCACGATTCACTACCCGTAGATAGCAAACTTTCGTTGTCTACTCCCACATTTTTAATGCCTCTTGGACTCAAAAACTAGCTCACGTGTCAAACTCTATCATACACCTTAGTATGTAGACAGATATTAGTCTTTGTTTGCCTGCTTGCCTGTCTTTCTATATGTGTATTCTGTCACTCTCTGTCGTGTCTTTCTATATGTGTATTCTGTCACTCTCTGTCGTGTCTTTCTATATGTGTATTCTGTCCGTCTCTGTCTTGTTTGTCTTTCTATATGTGTATTCTCTCCGTCTCTGTCTTGTCTGTCTTTCTACATGTGTATTCTGCCTGTCTCTGTCTTTCTATATGAGTATTCTGCCTGTCTCTGTCTTGTCTGTCTTTCAATGAGTGTATTCTGTCTCTGTCTTTTTACGTTTGTTTCTGCCTGACTCTGTCTTGTCTGTTTTTCAATGAGTGTACTCTGTCAGATGGAAGATGTACAACAGAGATTAGGAGTAGAATAGGGCAGGCAAAAGCCGCTTTTCAGAAAATGAAGAGTATCTTATGCAATAAGTCACTATCACTGAATGTAAGAAAGAGAGTGCTGAAATGCTATGTAGAACCAGTTTTGCTGTATGTGTCGTGTCCTCCTTTAAAGTGTCGTCCCTGGAGTGAGGAGATCCGACACCCACATTATAATATTATCTTTTTTTCCCCCTCAATATTCTGGAGAATCCACCCGCTTCCGTCCAACACACTCCTTCAGCCTATGGACACCTTTTCCTATCACTCTCACACTGTCGTACTATGCCCCCTTCTCATACTTCCCCAACGCAACATACTCAACAACTCTTGCTTCTAGAAATTAATAAAGATTAATTTATTAAAATAAAAGTGTAACGTGTATGAGACGTGTATGCGACGAAAATGTGTGACGTGTTCTATAAAGGGTGTAGACTCTGTCTCTCAGACATCAACTCAGTCAGCTGATCACAGCAAAGATAGACAACAGCACGTTACGTCAGAACAAGTACGTCTCACCCGTTGCCGGAACCATCTTGCCGGATAATGCTTTGCCTCTGTAGACCTCTGGTAATCCAATTTCATGAACATCCGAAATAGACACCGGTGGTATTAAGAGTTAATCAGGGACCGGTTGCACTCTACACAATGTCCGTTCCTAATGTTCCTAAACAAACTGCACAAGTCTTTTGCAGTGTGTACGCAGTTAGTTAGTTAGTTAGTTAGTCGACAGATCATCCTCGTTGCACATCGAACCATTCAGTCCATAAGTGCTAATTACTAATGTTAATTGTTGCTGTACTAACACTAGGTACTCTTAGCCGGTTCTCGGTTCGTTACTACTGTCTAATGCTGTGTGGTGCATCAATATGCATCACTCTCTTTGATGAATCAATTTCCTTCTAGCGTAAGTTATGTTTCTGTAGGCAACTTTATTGACTCTTGAACTGGTGTTCTTCAGAATGGGTTTTTTAATTCTTTCCCAAAACTTGTAGAGTTTCCTTGGATCTGGTAGGGAACCTTAAATGGCACTACTGCAGTCCTATAAATCATATCTACATCTGCCATATAGGCACGCGTAAAATTAAGTCACTAATTAACACACGGTAGATATTATTTCCACTGGCACTGCAGTGCCCTGCACTCTGTCTAGAGCATTATTCAAGTCCCCCCTAGTTGATCTCAACTCGAGTTTATATGGCAAACTACCAAAGTTGTCCACGTGACGTTATCCTTTACTCCCCCACACAGGTGGCACAGTGGCAAATCATCCCCTGTCAAGAACTATTTTCCTGGCTTAAATCCTGTCAAAGTTGTCAGTAATTGCCTAGATTCTCAAAACAAGCCAGCTAGTTTCTGTAAACTCCCAACAAAGAGTTTCGATACCAAGCTGCCAATCATCTTGATGTTCCGGAAACCAAGAATTGACAGATGCACTGTTTTCCGTACTAGGTACTTCCGTTTTACATCTGCCCCTGTGATCTCACGGCTTCCATCTGCATTCAAATGTTGACAAACTTGTCACTCTTCTGTTCCGTGGTGACAATCCCAGCAGCCATTTCCGTCTGATGTCCGGCAGTATAGATGACAAACGGAACCATTCCATATCCTTCTCCCTCACCACCAAATGTGTTTATGGGCTGACACGATGTAACCTGTACAACTGTGTTTACTCTGTTAGTACAAATAGATGTCGCTGGTCGATCGTCCGCTTAATCCGAAAATCCTCTGTAATAATCAACCGGATAAACACACGGTTTCATTTTGTGACAGTATGGCAGTGAATCTTGGAACGTAAATGAACAAATTAAGAAGAAATTAGAAGCAACAGAGATGTGGTTCCTGAGACGAATGTTGCGAATTCCTTGGACTGCCAGAGTAACTAACGACGACTGCCTGAAACAGGCTAATGAAACTAGAACATTATATACAACAATAAGACAGAGACAAACATCTTTCTTCGGTCACGTGATGAGAAGAGAGGCATTGGAGAACATCGTAACAACTGGAAAGATCGAGGGGAAGAGAGGCAGAGGTAGACCAAGAGAAGTGATGCTGGATGGATTGAGACGGTGGCATGGAGGAATATCAGCACCAGAGTTGATCCAGAAAACCAAAGACCGAGATCTATGGAGAGCCATGAACGCCTACGCCAGCCGGCACGGCACTTGATGATGATGATGATGTACTCTGTCTCTGTCTTGCTATGTGTATTCTGCCTGTCTCTGTCGTGTCTGTCTTTCTATATGTCTATGCTGCATGTCTCTGTCTTGTCTATCTTTCCATATCTGTATTCTGCTTGCCTCCCGGTCGTGTTTTGTGGGGTAAAACTCCCACGCCCCCGAAGCCACGACTTTAGTGTGTGACCTGCAAAGTCCATTTGAAGTCCAACCACAAGTGGTTTGTCGGAGCAAAATTGCCTTGCTATCCCAGGAGACATCCCTACAACTCGGTGGAGCTCAGGACTGTCACAGTTGGTAATAGCGCAGCTATAACAGTTTCTAGCATAGCTGAATAGTTGGAAATTGTTCCATCGACGTATCCTCCTTAGCAATGTTGACGCAAGAACAGATAAGCAAACAGAGATTACCTGCTACTTTCGGGAATTCATTTCTTTCATTTGCTCGGGGTAGTGTACTGGTGTGTGGCTGGTAGAGATTTACTAGCATACCAGCCCATGTGGACTGTCAACTGGGTGCTGCTTTTCAGTTGCACTGGGATGGAAATTAAACACGACGCTGATTCTTCCTATTTTTCTTCTTCGTGTTCTTCTTCTTCCTCTCATTGTGTTGCTTCTTGTAATCGAAAGTAAGCAAAAACGATGTTAATTCTTTTTCTTCTTCTTCTTCTTCTTCTTCTTCTTCTTCTTCTTCTTCTTCTTCTTCTTCCTCCTCCTCCTCCTCTTCTTCTAATACTCCTGTTACTGTTGCTTCTTCTGGAACGAAAATTAATAACGACGTTGATTCTTCGCCGCCTCTCCTTCTTCCTTCTTCTGCCTATTCTTCTTCTTGATTGTTGTTGTTGTTGTTGTTGTTGTTCTTCTTCTTCTTCTTCTTCTTTATCCTTCTGCTTATCATCTTTCATCTTTGGAGAGGAGGTCAGCATGGCCAAATGGATAAGAACGCGTGTTCTTAAACATCCGGTGTGCTCATGCCGAGGTAAGCGGTTCAAACCCTACACCAGACAGTTGGAGTAAAATGTTGACCTCTCGTCCTTGACTTGGGGACGTAAATTACAAGTACCTCTGAAGTCGGAGTGGGTTTTGCATGATGGCGAGGGACACTGATAATAGGGAAAGCTAATCCACACGCAAAATTCAGTCCACTCTATTAGAAGTAGTGTGTATAGACTACTCTTGAGTTCAAAGCGAGCGAGTGCAAACATCATCCTTCTTTCCCCCCTTCTTCTTGAACTGGCTACCCGACCTCAATACCCAATGTTGCCCCTAGAAAACACAGGGCGGATTGCCGAGAGCATCGCACAAAGCATAAACTCCGTAGCTCCAGCGACGACCCCTGGAAGTCTCAGAGAAAATCGCACTCGTGAACCAAACAACGTTGCTCAGAAACTACCCTACAACATTCGGAGCACGAGACAGGCGGGGCGACCACTTACGCGTAAACTCCCAAGTTGAGGTAAACGGCGATGGCTGCGCTTCGGACGCTGCCTCTGTGGTGAAGGAGTTAAAGACATAATTCGTAATCCCGCATACCGCGTTCGAAACACGACTACGAGCGATTTGGCAGCAGACCGCCTAACATTGAATTTCATACAATGGTATGTGTGTTGGTCGTTCAGAAAGCAATGGAAAACTTCTTCTTCTTCTTCAGCGTTCCGAGCCATTGAGGTTCTTTGCTGCAGATACAATCCGTCTCCATTCGTCTCTCTGGTGGACCTTCTCTTGCCAGTCGTTGATTCCAAGTGCTTGTAGGTCTGTATATGTATTATCTCTCCACCGCCTTCTTGGTCTACCTCGGGGTCTACGGTCATTTATTTCCTGAGTGTAAGCGAGTTTTGTTTCCCTATTATCTTCCATTCTTTCTATATGCCCCAGCCAGTGTAGTCTATTAGACTTCATGATACCAGTGATTAGCGGGGACTTAAACAAATCATAAATGTCTTTGTTACTTCTTCTTTTCCACTCTCCACTATGTGTATCCCTAATGGGTCCACAGATGCGTCTTAAAATTTTGTTCTCAAAGGTTTGTAACAAGGCTTCGTCTCCTTTCGTTGTACTTCAAGTTTCAGAGCCATTCAGCACAGCTGGTCTGATCAGTGTTTTGTATATTGTGATTTTGGTGTTACGAGATAGCGCCTTTGATTTTAGCAGATGTTGTAGTGCATAGTATATCTTATTTCCAGAGTTGATTCTAGTTTGTATTTCTTCCCTTATGATGTTGGAGCAGTTGAAGATTGTACCCAGGTATTTGTATGTTTCCGTTCTTTTAATGGTCATATTATCTATTTGTATGTGGCCATTTTTAGCCATTCCGTCTCTTGAAATTACCATATATTCTGTCTTATCTTGGTTGATAACCAGCCCCATCTGTTGGGCTTTTCCCTTTAAGTGAGTCAATATTTCCAATGTCTTTTGTTCACTTTGCCCTATAATATCTATATCATCTGCATAACCAAGCAGCTTGGATATGGAAAATAATGGAAAACTACTGAACGTAAATTGGTACAGGAATCACAAACAGTCCCAAAAATGCTGGAGTTGACTACTACATCCTGTAAAGGATATGCAGCTAAATTAACCGAGTGTAAGGCATACAACACTCACGGCGGTCGGGCGTGATGTTTGCACGCTGTGAAGGTAAAAGACGTATTCAGGAATAGGATGACTCATTTGTTCACATGCTCGTGACGACAGGGCCAGGTGTGGATATCTGTCGTGAGACGGACATCGCCAGCTGCCGTGTTGCAGGAAGATAGAGGGTGGAAGATAACAGTGATGATTCAATGTGATTAACGGGAGGGTGGAGGGAGGGAGGGGGAGAGAGAGAGGGGAGAGAGAGAGAGAGAGAGAGAGAGAGAGAGAGAATGAGAGAGACAGTGACACAGTAATAAAGAACTGGGAGATAGACTATGTGACGGAGAGAGAATGAGTGAGAGTGACTTATGAGAGAGAGAGAAAGAGAGAGAGAGAGAGAGAGAGAGAGAGAGAGAGAGAGAGAGAGAGAGAGAGAGAGAGAGAGAGAGAATGAAAGACACAGTGACAGAGTATTAAAGAACTGCGAGATAGAGTATGTGACGGACAGACAAAATGAGCGAGAGTGACTTATGAGAGAGAGAGAGAGAGAGAGAGAGAGAGAGAGAGAGAGAGAGAGAGAGAGATGTGAGTCTTAAATGACTCGAAGGGAAGAGAACAAGGAGAAGGCAGAGAAGCAAATACCTGGATGGCTTGGCCGCGTGGCATGGTCGAGACAAGAACACTGAGCTGATCCACGACTCTGGTGATCGAGTGAGATGGCGAATATTACCATATGCCCAATATGAAAACAGTTGTGTAAACAGAGATGTAATGTCATCAGAAACAGACATCTTATCAGCAAGAGCCATGTGACCAGTTTGAGTCACGTGGTCAGTAAGAACCATGTGATCAGTTCGAGTCACGTGATCAGTACAAGCCACGTGATTAGTCACAGTAATCTATATATATAAAAGACAATGTATGTATGTAGGAATGTATTTGATGCGTTCGATAACGTTCCATCCGATTGAGATGAAATTTTCTACATGTTTTCTTTTCATTCCCGTGCACCAAACTGTCATAGTTTGTTAGTGTACAATCAGCTATTAACTTACTAAAATTTAATATTTTAATTTACATTATCATTTATATATAGCGAGGGGATTTAACTTACGAAAAGTTATTTCAAGGAGCATAACTTTTAATAGCATTGCTATATATTTTATATATAGATTTTAGCATTGTTGTCAAAGGTTTATAAACTCTTTGTATACAGTTATTTAGAGGCATATGCGTTATAATAAATAATGATATAATCTTTAAGGTATTTTCAAAGTTTTCATAAAAATAATGCATCTATTTAAATAGTGAAAATTTTTTAACTGATCTTTTTATGTTTAAAGAAGTTATCTACAGTCATGTAGGTGATTAAAAACAGTTTTCATTAAAAATAATGGATGGTGTGTGGAAGGACATTCTTAAGTTAATTTTTTTTTTGTTATATGAATTTAATGAGACGCTCCCCGTCAGGAGCTGCGAAGCCGCGCCGGGTCAGATAGATAGACAGACAGACAGACAGATAGTCGGGAATGGGAGCTTATATGACTACTTATATGAATTAAATTAGATTCTCCCCACCAGGGACTGGGTGAAGCCGGGCCGTGTCAGACAGACAGACAGACAGACAGACAGAGAGACAGACAGACAGACAGACAGTCGGGAACGGGAGCTTATATGACTACTCATATGAATTAAATTAGATGCTCCCCACCAGGAGCTAGGTGAAGCCGGGCCGGGTCAGACAGATAGACAGACAGACAGACAGACAGATAGATCCCAGCCAGGGACTGGGCGAAGCCGGGCCGGGTCAGATAGTCACGTGATCAGTAAAAGCCACGTGATTAGTCACAGTAATATGATCAATAAGATTAACTGTGTTTGCGAGCGGGTAAGCGCGTGAGCCTGCGCGCACGAAATTATATTCTGGTAAAGCAAACTTCTTATTTTCCCCCACTGCAACACTGAGAGCCACGGTAGCGCGTGTCTGGAGTCCCGGTAATCTCGCGTTCGAATCCCCAAAGACGTGGACAATGTTTATGGTATTGTCCTGATCCCCCAGGTCGAGCCACCCATCAATGGATAGCCCCACATGTTCGGAGAAGTAGAGGAGGTCGGTGAGATACCAGCCACTTCACCTACGATATGTCACATGGTCTCTAAACATGTGACGAGCACCATATACCAAACACGCCTCACTGGTGTGTAAACGTATCCTCTACTTTAATCACGCGTGCACAAGGTCACATCTATGCCGACAACCCAACTTATATCTTTTTGTACACTCTCAGTCTGATAGCTTATATAGGGTGCATTTTTTAAAGGCTGTGGGGTTGTTAAAAATATTGCCGTTCCAAGGTTTGTATTCACCCTCTGTGGAGGTCATGCAACATCGAAGTTAATACAAAACTTGGAACGGCAATATTTTCAAAAACCTCATGGTTATTAAAGATAAACCCTTTATATTTAGTAATTCTGATAGAGGGTTTGAAACCTCGGTAAGTTGACGGTTTTGTTTTGGGTGGCGGGAAAACAAGGAAAACCCTAATCTATACAATTCCCGGCGGCTTTAATTCCTCAGACTTAGACCCCCATGTCTCACACCGCAAGGTACTCAGGCAGTAACGACAGATACTGAAGTAAATGACTATTTTATGCGTCTTTTGGGCGGGGACATATTGTGCTCAATCCATATTTTCAGTAGATCTATTGGCACACGGTGGGTGATTTGGTCGGTATCACGTTGGCCACCTTTCCTTCCAAAAATATTATGGGTACCCATTTCAGGGTGGGTCAATCTGAAATCCCGTGTCAAGTTTACAAATCAGCTCCCGATGGGGACTTAAACCCAAGACCATCCGGTCTGCATGCGAGCGTCTAGCCACTACACTACTGCAGCTCTTGACAACATATATTCATCTCTCTCTCTCTCTCTATCCCTCTCTCTCTTCACCCCCCCCCCCCCTTATTTTTGTTCTCTCAGCTGTGTGGTGGAACTCCTCCATGACTGAAAGCTCTACACGACCCATGACAAAGAGATTGCAAATCTGACGCGCTGCTCCACGGCCGGATATTGCCAGAAATGCAAATCTCAATGATAATGCGCATGTGCGTGCCTCCATGGTTGTAAATTTATAAGTCGGTCCGACGGTCTGTGTTATGTCTCTGTGTGCTTTGCTGCACTCAAATATTCGAAATTGTAAGTTTCCGGGAACATTTAAAAGGTATATATTAGGTACGTTCATTCGAAACCCGTTCCAATGGCTTTTTTACAAAAGCATGAAAGAAACATTAACAGGTGTTGTAGAATTAAACAAACCATTCATTTTCAATGAATTATGCACCAGGGGTTGGTCAGAAGATGTCGCCGTAGATATTCAGGCAAGCAACCCAGGTAGGCGGCGAATGCCGTCCGTAAAAATGGATTGTGATTGCTCACTGAACCAAGTGTTTACCGCGTTCATTACGTCTGCATCTGTGTGAAATCGTTGCAACTTGAAAACTTTTTTAGAGGTCCGAATAAATGAAAATCACATGGTGACAAATCAGGACTATAGGCTGGATGATGCAGAACTTCCCACTTCTTCCTTGCTAATGCTTCCTGCACAATCTTTGCGACATGCGGACGAGCATTATCGTGCACCAGAATCACGCCGTGTGAAAGCATGCCGGGTCGTTTATTCTTGATGGCTATTTGCAGCTTGTCTAGTGTTTGCAAGTAGTGGGTAGAGTTGATGTTGACACCAGGTTCTTTAAAGTCGGCCAACAATAGCCCTTCATGGTCAAAAAATGCGCTCAGCATGACCTTACCAGCGGAAACCTGCAACATGAATTGTTTTGGCTTTTGGTGATCCAGCATGCTTCCATTCTCTCTTTTGCTGCTCGGCTCAAAGTGGTGACACCATGATTAATGGCCTGCCACTATGCGGAAGAGAAATGCATCACCCTCCATTCTGTAACACAGCAAGTGGTTCAAACCCATCCCATGCGTTCCTCTTTTTGGTGGTCGGTCATTGTAACGTGCATGTGTTTATGCAAAACTGGGGTGAATGTACTAGCTAAAAATGTTATAATACTATCAAGGTTAACTGGGTCAGAGAAGAATATGCAGATGTGAGGTCAGGAGGGTTAATCACAATCTTCACCAAACTAGGGTAGTCCCAGACAAGGTGATGGTTAAAGAACGTACACATCAATATACATCGTCAGCTAATGGGGTAAGCCCCTAGACAACTGGTTAGGATATCATGTACCTGTCTAGATTAAAGTCACCGGTGGGAAGATGAATCGTGCTAGTCGACGAAGAAACAAAGGAAAATTCTAATTGTAATTTTCCTGGGAACTGATAAGTGGCATCAGGGATTAAATGGTATTTCTTGGGAGGTCTCGAGAAGAGTGGATAAAGAGAGAAGTCTGGGCAAATTATGGGCAGTGGATTTGGGGCTGAGTGAGGGGCACCAGCCAAGATAGTAACATTGAGAGTGGAGTTAAGTTGTGGCAGAGTTAGGGACAACTTCACCTGGTGGCTCTCAGACAAGTGGAGTTCTGCACACTATTAACTTCAATCGCCTACATCTCACCCCAGGCTTTACTCACCAACATACCTCTCCTGCCTTCAATCACCGACACCCCGACTTACTGTTTCCAATCACCGACACACCCACTCTCTGCCTCCAATCACAGCCTCCCCCCCCCCTCTCTCACTTCTGCCTTAAATCACTGACAACCCCACTTCTTCCCCCAATCATCGACACACCCACTCCTGCTTCCAATCGCTTACACTCCACTCCTGTTTCCAATCACTTATTACACCACACTCCTGTCTCCAATCACGCACATCCTACTCCTGGCTCCAATTACCATCACTCCACTCCTGCATCCAATCAACGACCCCCCCCCCCTCTCTCCCCATTCCTACCCCCAATCATCAAACAACCACCACTGTTGCCTCCAATCACCACCCCCACCCCCACCCCACCCCCCAATTACCTACAACTCCACGCCTGTATCCAATCACCAACACCTCCACTCCCTGTCCATAATCACCCACGCTGTACCTCTGGCAGACTCCATTCCGCCGCTGACCGTTAATACGACTACCCTCCTGCAGTTATGACACCCGTGGCGTCGAAGTAAGGAACAGAATGCGCTAATGGGTGAAGGCAATTGATTTGGCTGTTAGGCGGCGTGAGGCTGCAGTCGCACCAATATAACATGACTCAGCTACGCGGAAAGCTGTAAAAGATGATTGGGCTGTCACGGGACGTGAGAAATGTGTGATTAGTATTGCTGTTTCATTAGAGGAAGGACATATTACAAGTGGGACTATGGAAAGGGGATCTGGATTGAAATACAATTTAGGTACCAGTCTTTTTCTTCCGTGATTCTTTTCCGTCGCGTGGAGTCAGCCTACAAGTGCAATTTGGTTTTCTGAATGAATTGCACGGTGTTCTGCAGATTGTCAAGGCTTCTGTAGAGTTTGAAGCACAGTGTTGTTTCATTTGGACATTGAATAGCTGTACTTGGTTGGGGTGCTTTCCTATATGTACATACTGCTGCCGATTTTCCCTTTAGCTGTGTGCCTCAAGTACTGCTCTCTCTCTCTCTCTCTCTCTCTCTCTCTCTCTCTCTCTCTCTCTCTCTCTCTCTCTCTCTCTCTCTCTCTCTCTCTCTCTCTCTCTCTCTCTCAATTTGCCTGCTTCATAACATGGTAATATGCACTGCTTATGTTCAGAGCATTCATTTGACAATGTTTTAATCTATGTGAATGTAACAAGCGCAATAGATAACTGATGTGCGAAAGATGATTGGTTGGAAGGGCCGAATGTAAGAAGGGTCTGCGCGCCAAATTTGTGACTGCCAGTACTCTCTCTCTCTCTCTCTCTCTCTCTCTCTCTCTCTCTCTCTCTCTCTCTCTCTCTCTCTCTCTCTCTCTCTCGTTTCTTCATGTCTATGATGAGTAAAAGATACAACAGTGTTTCGATCCCGCTGGTACTTGTCATTTTTCGGATCAAGCGACATTCCGAACGCTTCTGTAAGTATTCCATGGCGTTTCCCATTGTCTATATTATGGAAGGAAGATTGGACAGATGTATCAGTCCCCTGATTAAACGGTCGGTTGTACTGACGGAAGACACATTAACTAATCATACATCATGTGTAAAGATTATTTGACAGTCCGCTGTTTAAACTTTCTGGTTGACTGACGCAAGACGCGTTAACTAATAATCATCATCATCATGTGCCATGATAAGCTTGGGCGGTCATGTTTCAACATCTGACGCGATCACCAAAGTCGTGAACCAGCTCAGCGTTCTTGTCTCGACCACACCGCGTGGCCAAGCCAGCCAGGTATTTACTTCTCTGTGACATCCCCTTGTTCTCTTCCTCTCAACCTTGCCAGTTATCACCATGTTCTCCAATTTATTTCTTCCCATAACGTAAACAAAACATTGTGACTGTCTACGTCTAATTTCTGTAACGGTTTCTTTTAGGAATTGGTCCATGGTTTTCTGTGTGTCCGTGGGATTCTTGGCATTTTCCTCAGAAACCACATTTCCACAGTCATCAGATATGTTTCAGCTGTCTGCTCATTGTTTACGCTTCACATCTATACAAAAGTACAGGTTCTAAGCACCTCAACACACCTAATCATACCTCGTGTGTAAAGATTATCTGAGGGTCCGCTGTTTAAACTTTCTGTTGTACTGACTCACATCACCAACAAGGCCCGCAGTGGATTTTCATCGAATATTGTCCTCCTGGCAAACGTTTTAATCAGGGTATTTATGTATCAAACCCAGACGCACAATCTTATCCTTACAGCAAATTATGCTACGGGGACTTCATTGTACACTGCACTCTCACACAACTATGTTATTAGTTGTGTTTTTCTTTGTATATTTGTAATGCCATGTACGCAGCAACCACGCCATTACCTGCTATTTAGGTGTGTATTTGTACTGTACACATTGGGCAACTAGGGTTAGAATACACGTAACAAAATAGATATTATGATCATCTCCAGCTAGAAAGACATACCATAATGTGCGAGTCGTAACTTCCACATAAAAGGGAAAATTCTTCAACACGTGAATCGGAACGAACTATTTTTGAATGGTTACAACATCTAAGAGAAGGTGACTTGTGGAGTAGAGATTAGGACAAGAATCGCTAAGGCCAAGATCGTATTATAAAGAAGAGATTGGAACAAGAATCTCTATGGTACAGTTAGCCTTGCTGAGAGGAGATTAGAACAAGAATCGCTATGCCAAAGGTAGCCTTGTAGAGAGGAGATTAAACCAAGAATCGCTATGACAAAGGTGGCTTTGTAGAGAGGAGACTAAAACAAGAATCTTTATGCCAAAGGTAGCTTTGTAGAGAGGATATTAGAACAAGAATCGCTACGGCAAAGGCTGCCATCTGCATGATGGAAAACATGCCGACCAATTTTAAAGAAAACTGTCAATGGCAATGAGAAAAAAAAACGTGTTAAGTGCTATATAGAACCTATACTGTTATATGTAAGTGAAACATGGACCGTGGGCAGACAAACTGAGAAACATCTGATGGCAGTGAAAACGTCGTTTCTGAGAAACATGCAAAACATTTCTTGGGAGAGGGATAAACGCCTTATTATGCTGAATATGGTAATTTGACATTGTACATTTATATATATGTGCGTGTGTGTGTGTGTGTGTGTGTGAGAGAGAGAGAGAGAGAGAGAGAGAGAGAGAGAGAGAGAGAGAGAGAGAGAGAGAGAGAGAGAGAGAGAGAGAGAGAGCTTTATTTTCAAATAGTCACAAACTGGGCAAGCACGCACACATATGAGTGTGTGTTTTGTAATATAACGCCAACAGCAAACAACAAACAAACAGGAAACAAACCCACATCTGGCCCCGTCCTCCTCACAGACCAATCATTTGTAATCGCCGTCTAGACATTCCTCAAGATTTTGTTTTCCCCTTTAGTCCAGAGTCCACTGATTGGTTATTAGCCTTCTTCATACGTTTACAATTTGTTTATTCCAATTTCCACTGACGATGACCTTCGGGTGACAGACGGCATCCCCCAGGCTAGCACTGTTTCCGGTGCCTTGTTGTGACCGCCTGATTACGTCTCGGGTTAGTATCATCTCCCAGTTTGACAACAGTTTCAAAAGAATTATATCGCCAGTACCCCAGGGAAGGTTGACCCGGTCAACAAATACCCGCAGAAGTCGGATGTGTCGGCCTAACGGCGCAAGAACGGAGCTCTGTTGTAAACAGGCACAACGCAATCACGTCCGAAAAGGAAAAAAAAAACTCCGGATGAACGCAGAAGAAGATATCGCCAGTACTAATTTTTTTCCCCTTGTCTTAATCCTTAGATAGCCATTCCGATAACTCGGATTAGTTTTTCACGATAAACCCAAAGATGAATACGGAAAGGTTTGTACCAAAACAAAATCAGATGGCGGGAACTGGTAAGTCTGGTTTGTTTCAGTTTTACTAAACGTGTTGTTAATATGATAGCAGACATGTTTTGTAATGCAATGACAACATCTCGGCAATATATAAGCCAATGGCATGCCACAGGAAGTCATTTAAGACGATTAATCATCCTGTGGCAGTTAATTAGTTAATGAACGGACGCTCGTCTGCCGGCCGGGTGGTTAAGGGTTAGATCTGCACCTGGACTGTTTGGATATTTGTGGGTATTGACCCGATTCCCGAGTTATCATCTCATGTCATCTTGTTCCTCCTATAGCTTGCGGTGTCGAGGCAAGTATAAGCAGCGGGCTTTCTGAATGAGAAGCCAACGTTTAAGTTCACGTAAAGGCTGGTACAGGGTTGAACCACCTACCCCGCCACCAGCGGGCCGGAAGTTTCAAAGTGAAGCCCTTCTCCTTCCGACCAGGTCGATGTCTATGTCACTATAATCGTATAAACCAGGGGTGGACAAACTTTTTGTGCGTAGGGCCACATTTACAAATGTAAAACTATTGGGGGGGGGGGGGGGGCGCATATATATTATGTTCACTTTGTTTACAGCAACCTATCACAATAAGTAATTATGAATTATTTATAGTTTATTAAACAGTATGAATAACTAATTATTGCAATAATATAACAGTAGAAAATTAAAAGAAAATTTATCACAATGTTAAAACAATCATAACGGTACATGAAATTCTGTGAAATTCAACAAAATAACTTAAAAACGAAGCAATATTTTTTTAAATTTCTAAATGCCCCCGAGGGCCGCATAATATCAGTTGCTAGCCGCATGCGGCCCGCGGGCCGTAGTTTGCCCACCCCTGGTACAAATAAACCATGACAGAATTAATCAAACAAAGAAAGGGATATATTTCCGCAACCTTTTAAAGCCATTTCCTAATACACATGTACAGCAGGCGCCGAATAAAGCGTCGTGAACCGCAAGTACTCCTCGGGCCATATTTGTGATTCGGACTGTAATCATAAAAAACTTCTCCCGTGTTTCGCCCAAAGAGACAATGTCGCCAATAAAGTGATATTTTATCATCGGTGAAATAACATCCTTGCGCTTATTTTCTCAACACAATTTCCAGGTTCGTTTTCTGTCCGCGTGTTTATTTATGTAGGCTCTGTGTTTTCCCAGACGGACAAAGTAACCTTTCGCTCCAATAGCAAGTGGAATTTCAGATTTCCCGCTGGAATTGTGAAATTCTATCACAGAAATCCATCGCTCATGTTGTGGGGACCGAGATAAGAATGCCGTTGTATTTTTTAACGGCATCACCAAATGTATGTTATCAGCTATAACATGAAACATAGGGTGTTCTCGTGTGGCCAGTAGCGCTGAGGTCTCATCTGGTGGACATTGCATAGCTTTGCAGCAGAGCTGTCAGAATTCAATTTCTAGCTGAAAATTTCTTGTGACAAAACACAGCAGCAGTCGTCGAACTTCACAGCTTAATTCCATAAATGCTCCATTCATGTGCTAGCGAATACCATACGTAAGCAAACAGCAAGCAAATGGTCATCTGTCTATTACCCCGACCGCGATCAACCTCATAAGAGAAGTTATAATTAGGACCCATCCCAGCCTCAGATTAATAATCCTGAGACGAAACCACTCACATTTCCGAAATTCATTTGAAAAGGACTGTAGTTCATAGAAAGTAATGGCGTGTAATAATTGGCAAATTATATATAACAATACATAGACAAATTGTAAGTTGGAATTCTATATGGCCGGCGAATAATATATATATATGGCCGGCGAATAATATAAATACCCAAATGGCCCCTGGAAAGATTCCCCTTCCCTACTATATAGATATCTTTCGACTACCGCCGCAAACTTGAGACCATAACCAACAACTATCGGTCGACTGCTTGCTAGTACAACCCGTAAGATGACGACATGGTTTTACTTTACCATGTTGCGGACCCACACGAATATTCCACATTTCCCAAAGATGATTACCGGAGAGACGTCAAATATTTCGGAAAGAAAGTGGATGACTGAAGACAGTGCCATGGAGGAATATTATCAGCAGGGTTGATCCAGAAAACCAAAGGCCGAGATCTGCGGTGAAACATGAACGCCTATGCCAGCTAGCAAGGCACTTGATTACGATGATGATCCCTAGGCTAGGACAGGAGTTGTGCTAGTGGGATCTAAAGTATTTATAAATGCATTTCTTGTATTTTCCTGATGACTTCAAGGTGTCCACCGAGATATAAGCGTGTATTACAAAGTTAAAGTTAGTTGCATGTACTATACAGAACGTCGCAGTCAACCCCAGCATTTTTTTTTTGGGGGGGGGGCTGCTTGTGAGTTCTTGGCAAGTTTACGTTCTGTAGTTTGCCATCGCTTTCTGAACGACTGGTATAAATTCCACTGTATGAAACCCAACGCAAGGCGGTCTGCTGCCAAATCGCCTGCAGCTGAGTTTCGAACACGGTATGCGGATTACGATCTCCGCCCGTAACCCATTCTCCGCATAACAAGGCGAAATTGGAAGTAAAGTATCTAAGCCTTAAAACTCAACAGTTCGCCCTTAAACCGTCTCCCCCATTACTCGCGGTCCAGCGCAACCGCTAAACACGTAAAACTCCGGCGACTGACCTTTCACACACTCTTTCAAACTGAACGAAATTGAAAGAACTCCCGGACACAACAATCAATAAAGGCGTGAAGTAACAACATCAAATGTTCACAAGGCTGCGTGTTGCAGTCCATTCTGGTCTTCTTTTCCCTATGGCTCGGCCATTTTTTGTTTCTTGTTCTTTAGTTCGCTTAATACCAACTGCGAAGGTCTTTATTATCAGTCTGTGAGAACTTATCTGTCTTCCCCCAACGTACGTACACATAACACTCTTATAAAGACCACGCCGGAGGGGAGGGTTGAAGGTAGAGACGATACAAGTGGAAAGATAACATCAAAGAGGTTGACGACAGCAGTCTGACAGGATGTACAGTCATGGTGATAGACAGTGTTGGAGATCCAATGCTTGCTTGCTTGCTTGTGTTCATTGGCTTGAGCTCCAACGCAAAGTCCTGTATGTCGGATGAAGGCATCCTGTTGTCCAACATCAGTGTGATGTCATACAGGACCTGAGGTTTTCGTGAGTATCCGTTGTCCCATGTCTGGCTTATTGGTGTGCAGACTGGTGGTTCCTCGCCATACAGGCAGACACTCTCCGACTTCGGAGGAATCGGCGATCCTATTGACTTCAGCCAGGACCCCGAAGGGACCTGTTGCCCAGGACGCTCGGCGAGGACGCGTCAATAGGTCTTGGCCAGTATATAACCCGGCCCTGGTGCCTTGGAAACACCTCTGCGTCCCGGAGATCCAATGAAGACAACCTTCATTGTGGAGACGGCACCTGATTAATTTACTGACAGAATGTACGTACACTATCTCGCCTTCACCGTATCAACTATGTTTATTGTTCCATACTATCGTATGTGTGCGTGTGTATGTCTGACGTTACACGTACCCCAAACGCATGCACGCCAGAATAAACAACTAAACAATCAGACTAAAGGCTGGCAGACGATGACGATAATCAATTTGCAGGTGACCATGTGAAGATGAGAGAGTGAGGGAGAGAGAGAGAGGGAGAGAGAGAGTGAGGGAGAGAGAGAGAGTGAGGGAGAGAGAGAGACAGAGCAAGACAGAGAGAGAGAGGGAGGGAGAGAGAGAGAGAGAGAGAGAGAGAGAGAGAGAGAGGTGAGAGAGCACGAGCGCGCACACACATACCTTGCACACATGCACTCACATCATACTGGCTAAAAGCCACACACGGCAAGGTCATACCTGTAAACCAATAATCTGAGCTCTGTTCACATGTGCCGCCGGGCCCGTCCACCTGTAAACAGGTAGTGTCTGTGCCGCCAACTTCCCCCAGCGTCTGCTGCACAGCTCGCGCAGTCCCCATCCCTCCCCTCCCGATCTCCTGAGTATGCAAATGCCAAAATGCCAGATAACACGGCGCCCATTTTAGAATTGCAACACGATGTGCATGAGCTACGGAGAAGGTCAATATTCATGGACTCGGGCAATTCATGGCAGGCAAGCAGTTATTACGTGGCATCTCCAAGAGGGTTTTGTAATTACTTGGGAGATATCGACAGGGTTTAGAAAATACGTGCGATCCTGGTTTACATTTCAGGCTTCAATGAAATACATTTAACCGATAGATAGAAGGTCGAAATGGCTGAAAGGTTTAACGTGCTTAAACCGCCTCTTCCCACGGGGGGAGGCCCTTATCCTTCCGACTGGTCGTTTGGACTTAAAATGTCGACTTCTTGTTCAAAAAGCAATGGCAAGATATTGAACGTAAACGGCAAAGGACATGCTATTTTAACGGATGGATAAGGGTGACATAGGATTAGGGTAATGAGTGAGAGATAGCAAAATGGTTTAGTAAATACACAGAATTCATCAGAGATATCCAGGCAACATGTGCGACTTTAATAGGATTCTGGAAAAGTGTAGGAAAATGATTCCGTGGGAGAGAAAATAACCACCATCCATGTCAACAAGAAACACTTCTTCCATAGAAACGCTGAGCAACGATTGGCTCGTACGGGCATGTTATGACTCCCTTCCAAAGACGAGTCACGTCATTCGTCACGACTCGTTCCAAACACGAACCTTATGGTGACAGTTAAAGGCAAACGGAACAGAAGAAAGCAAAGAGACTTCTAGACATCAGAACATCAAAAAAAGGACGGATCATTGTATTCCTACACGCAAATGTGGTAAGGGACAACAAATGGTGGACCTGTCTATTGATGCTACTGTTAGCAAAGCGTACCTGTGGCAACGGACAACAAATGATGGATCTGTGTGTTGATACTTCTGCCAGCAAAGCGTGTATATGATCACAAATGAAGTTAACGGTTAATCATAATCGTGAAATGTGTAGGAAGCTCCTTGTTTTTCGTTGACTTGGAATCAGCTCATAACTGCAAACGTGCTCCTGTATGAATTGCACTTTCCTCGGCAGATCCTACAGCTTCCTTGGAGTTTGGCACATCCGGTTGGTGGTGTGGCTAAACCAGCTCATACGCATGTGGGAAAGTTAAGGCCACCCGACTTGTACGAACAGTACTTCATGCATGTCACTGTGGACGCCAGCTGGTAAAAGGGCGACAGCCTGTAAGACCCTACCTGCTTATTCCACGAAACCTCGTGCAAGACTTCCGCCCTAAGCCCACGGAGTGCACAGTGGATATACGACCACTCGCGGGACCTACACCAGAGTGACATCGGTTCTCAGAGCAGATGAAGCCATAGAGACACATTACACAGAACTACCTCTGAAGTCCGAGTGGGTTTGCCTGTTGGCGAGGAACACTGGTAATAGGGTAAGCTAACCAACACGC
>OY992895.1:43719273-43722743 GCA_963921405.1 Cepaea hortensis
TTGCAAAGTTGACCTACAATCCGTGTTTTTAGTTGTTTTAGAATGGTTGATACAGTGCTAGACATCATCACCATCATCGTGTGCTATGCCGACATCGTTGATGGTCATTGTTCGCCATCTCACATGAACATTATGGCCTGGTCACACCCTAATACAGTGGTTCTCAACCTTTTTTGGCCCGTGCCCCCCTTCACCATATTTTCAGAACGTCATCCTCCCCCCTTTCGTATTTCCTACCTAAAAATTTGCCCCCTCCCCCACCTCACCATATTTTCAGAACGTCATTGCCCCCTTTCGTATTTCCTACCTAAAAATCCCCCACCCCTTACACAGTATACGTAATAATTGAAGCTAAATTAAATAGCACATACTAATCTAGACGTCCACATAAAAAGTGATTTGTGGGTCTACTTACTTTATAACATGAAATTTAGAAGAGTGAGACGTACAGAACCGTAATGTATAAAAGGGAAAAACGATATCAAGTAATCGGTTCTTGTATTAACGCGATTTTGAAATAATCTTAATTCCCCCCTGGAAGCCTTAAAATTCCCCCCTAGGGGGGGGATTCTCCACCGGTTGAGAACCACTGCCCTAATATGATTCTTTGCAGATGTGACGAGCCATTGCTGGTCTTGTAGAACTCGCTGGATATGAATGAGTTTGAAGTAGGCATGGGGAGCTCCGTACAACATCTCCTTTGTGGCAGATACTTCAACAGATTATAAGCCAAACAAACAGTAGTTCTGGACCAAACAAAACATGGATGGCGGAAATGAGAAGTTGAGGTGTGTTAGAGTTAAGAATTTAAATGTAAATATAGTAGCAGACATGTTTGTATTATTAGACAATTAGAACATGTCGGAGATATATAAGCCAATGGCAGATACGGGAAGTCGTTTAGGACGATTAATCATCCCATGGCACTTGGACGGTTAATACTGGATCAAGATAAAAAGTCTCTACACCGACCTCATTCCGATAGAAGCAATTCTTTTTCATGACTCGGGCCATCTGAACGCCTTTATAATGGCAATCAATCAATCAATCATGTGCCATGCCGGAAAGCGTGGACGGTCATGACTCGCCATTTCCCTCGATCGCCAACGTCGTGGATCAGCTCAGTGTTCCTGTCTCGTCCGTGCCATGTAGCCAGGCCATCCAGGTATTTTTCTCTCGGTCTTCCTCTTGGTCTATTCCCTTCGATCTTGCCAGTTGTCACTAAATTCTCCAATCCATTTCTTCTCATAACATGTCAAAAATTTTTTTTACTGTCTACGTCTAATTTCTCTAATCAATTTACGATTTTCATTTGTCTCCTGTAGTACTTGGTCATTGGTTTTTCTGTCTGTCCATGGTATTGAGTTGAAACTCACTGTCAGGGAAATTCACCATCCAACCAACAAAACTATCTGCTTAACCAAGTCCTCTCAATTGAAGCCTTCGCCTCGACGAAGCAGCCAATGTTGCCTCCTGGTGGGCCAGAATACTTATAAGATCATGCCATCGTTACTATTATACGTACACTCCACATCTGCCCATCCTTTTCCATTTACCTCCTGCCAATCGCCTGCTCTAGCATCTCATTGTCACCACTTCTAAGATGAGATAAATACTTATGATGGGATAAATCTATCTTTGACAAGTTAGACTTCCCTCACAGCTCCCGGTTTCTTTGTATGACACGGACAAAGCAATTCCTTCCCGCGACAACATCCAAAATTAAGCCGCCTGCACTTCCTGCAAACGACATTTTGTCCAACAGATCAGATTTCTGAACACCCCGCACCCAGAGCAATTCCGATACAAGCCCATTTCACATACCCCATCCTCTGTTCTGGCCCCATAACGCATTTTTAAAAAAAATAAATAAATAAATTGAGAGCCGGCAATACTAGACAAAAAACAATAACATATAAGTACAGTGTGGGACAAATGAAATTACTTGGCGAGCCCGCGCTAAAAGCATATCTCCCGGCGCGGCAAAGAGCAGACGTTTGTCAGAGGACACGTCGGCAGTTGTCGAAATCTTACCGGTAGGGAAAACACGAAATTATGCATGATTTTATTTGTAATATCAGTGTTATTTGTGTGTATCTTTTTCTTTGCCTCGGTTTTCAACAGGTCTATAAAATTATCGATGTATGCTCTCTATCCGTCTTGGGGCAAACGCTATCAACCGATTCAAGCCAAGCTATCCTATTTTCTGCTATTCTCTGCACTTCGCTCAGTGTTCTCACCAAATTAATATTTTTTTTTTAAAGTTGCATGTCCTTTACAGGACGTCGCAGTCAATCCCAGCAATTTTTTGGGGGGTTCTTTGTTATTTCTTGACAAGTTTACGTTCATTGGTCTGCTATTACTTTCTGAACGACAGGCATTAATTCATACCATTTTATACAAACCAACGCAAAGTATTTTGCTGCCAAATCGCCCGTAGCTGTGTTTCGAACGCGGTATGCGGGATTACGAACTGCGTCGGTAACCCCCTTCGCCACAGAGCTGGCACCCGAAACTTTTAATAACGTTGTGGAAACTGTCTAAACAGTGGTGCTCAACCTTTTTTCTTTGGCCAATGCACTTCTTCACCATATATTCAGAATGTCAACACCCCCCCCCCCTCCCTTTTCGTTTTTTCTTCCCTATAACCCCCCCCCCCCGCCCCTACACAGTACACGTAAACATGAAAACTAATTTTAATAACACATACTAGAACAAGTCTAGACATCTACATAAAACGTGATTCGAGGGTCTACTTACGTTATAACACGAATTTCAGAAGAGCGAGAAGTACAGAACCGTAAAATATAGAGGTTAAAAACAATATCAAGTAATCGATTCTTGTATTAATGCGATCTTGAAATAATCTTAACCCCCCCCCCCCCAAAAAAAAAAAATCCCTGGGGGGGGGGGGGGGGGGAGTGGATTCCCCACCGGTTGACAGCCACTGGTCTAGAAATACCAGGCGGAAAGAAAGGCAACTGATCCATCACCCTACCCCCCCCCCCCCCCATCCGCAGTACCAGCTGTGTGTGTAATGCACATCGTGAACACGTCTGTGTATGTATATTATTTGCCGGACAGGGGCAGGCTCGTGGCCCATTTGCTCCCGTGGCCAATATCTGCATAATTTCTTAACCCGGCTTTACCTTAACGATTGGCATTTGGTTTGTGCCTTTTTCGTTTCTTGTTTTCATTTCTATGGTTCGGCAATTTCAACGGCATCAAGTTATTGGAGCTTCTCTTATCTGGAGTTTACAGTTTAATTACACCGCACCCAATCCCTCTTCTAGAACAGTCTTCGGCAGGAAGCCAAGTCTTATCAGCGTAGACAGGGATTCTGGGGCGGTATGTGGGATATTCAACTTCTTCTTTTCCCCATCCCCCTCATAGTCCTCTTTCTTCGTCTTCATCATTTCATTTTTCGTAATTCTCTTCTACTTCTTCCTGCTTCTATTTCCTCAAAACCC
>OY992895.1:43722943-44010443 GCA_963921405.1 Cepaea hortensis
AGAAAGAGAGTTATTGCATGTTACATAGAACCAATTTTAACATACAGCTGCGAATCCTGGACAATTAGTAAACAAGCGGGGGGGGGGGGGGGGGGGATCCCGGAAGCATTGGAAATGTGGTTTTATAGAAGAATGCTGAAAATTAATTTGATACCCAAAATGAGCAGTCTGGACAGTTTGAGGAAAGTTAAGTCGCAAAGACAACTTATCACAAACATCAGAAAGAGGCAGTCATCGCTTTTTGGTCACGTTATGAGAAGACAAAAACTGGAACAAATCTGAACAACCCGAAAGATTTGCAGAAGAGAGACAGAGGAAGACAGCGGTAGAAGATTCTTGACAGTCTTGTGCCATGGCACGAAAGCGACTCAACACACGAAATGATCCAAGCCGACGGAGATCGCAGTTTGTGAAAAGGCATGATTGCCCACGCGAGCCGTCAATGCACTGGATGATGATGAAGTGCTCTCACGTCTACCCATCCTTTTCGTTCTTCTCCGATCAACGTCTGCTATGCGTAGTGCGTAGGCAAACCATCCTAGTGTGAAGCTGTCTACTTTCTAGTCCCGCTCCACTTGGGCCAACATCTTCCGATTTCGCCGGTTGGGTTTTCTTTCCCGCATTCCTCAGGTCTCGGGTTCGGTAGGGGCAAGAGCAGCTCTATGAGATTCCACGTCCTTGTGTGTCATTCGAATGACCGCCTCTGCTAGTGGTCCTGGCCAGACCAAGTGCAGTTACTGCATTTTGATCTTGGCCGAAAGGCCGAGAACCCGGGCTTGTGGGACATGTCTGTCATATTTTCTGCCAGGCTGTGTTACCCTAGCCTTTGTTTGGCATTCGGTGTGTCTTTCATGTAGATGGATTTCCATCCAGGGTTAATGAGTTCCATCAGCACATTCTGTCTACTCCTTTATTGTTTCCTATTAAGATCTAGATCCAACCTTACGTGTGTGTGTGTGTGTGTGTGAGAGAGAGAGAGAGAGAGAGAGATAGAGAGAGAGAGAGAGAGAGAGAGAGAGAGAGAGAGAGAGAGAGAGAGAGAGAGAGAGAGAGACGTAGCTACAGAGTTCGTGCTTTATGCGACGCTTTCGAAAGACCCTGCGGAAAGAGATCGAACCATATGGGATAAAACCCAAAGCATTGAAGTCGACTCTCTTCTCTTGTAAACTCTTTTTTCCCCTTAAGCACCTGCAGATGATCACCAGTGTCCAACCTGCAGATGATCACCAGTGCCCAACCTGCAGATGATCACCAGTGTCCAACCTGCAGATGATCACCGAGTGCCTAACCTGCAGATGATCACCAGTGCCCAACCTGCAGACGATCACCAGTGCCCAACCTGCACAGTGCAGCCGTAACCTTTCCTGTCCACACAGTCTGAACATCTAAGGCTTCAATAGATCTTCATATGGTCCACTCTTAAAACCCATTTCTATGGTCAACTGCCGGTAATACCCCCAAATGCGTACATTAAACACATTTACCCACCCGTCTACTCCACGCACTTACCCTATTCTCCTTATGACTTTACTCCACCTCACACACCTCTCAGAAGTCGTCAGATTCCTCCAACCCGCACTAACTCAATCAACCTCCCCCTCATCAATCTAAGTGCTTCTCCTGGGGACTTTCCAACCGCCATTACCACCATCTCATCCAATCCAACCTCACACCCCTTCTCCAGGGAGAGCCCGTTGAACGATTTCTCCTCTCGCACTGAATTTTTATTTCCGAATTCACCATTTCAAAAATCGGTAGCATCGATTCGTCATCTCCCGAAAGCATACAACCATGACATCAATAATGCGTAAATTGTTCACGAGACAGCCAATCTCCTTTTGCTTATCAAACTTCACATGAATACGGTCTTCAGAGATATCCGCTTCGTCTGTCACCTCCTCTATGTCAGCCTCGCCGCCTTTCAGCGTCCATCTATTATGAAACGCTCCTCTTTATTGCATAAAGTCTCGGAATTCTATTTATAACCTGGCTTCTTGTTGGGTTAGCCATCTTTGTTGTGCCCCTGTTAAAATGCAGTTATGAAGTATGTACAGCGATGCGTCTGCGCGCATACACGGTACATATTGTGTTAACTTCAAGAAGTGTACAGAGCAGCCTATCTATGGGTTTTCAAGAAGTGTATAGAGCCATTTAACCCATTAGTCTTCAAGAAATGTATGCAGCAGTATTCCTATCCTCTGTAAGAAGTGTACAGAGAAGACTATATTTCATTCTTCACAAAGAGTACAAAGCAATTTACTTATCGGTCTTCAAAAAGCGTATATTTACCAGTATTCAAGAAATTTATATAACAGTTTACCTATCGGTCTAAAAGTGTACAGAGCAGTATACATTTTATTCTTCACATAGAGTACAGAGCAATTTACTTACCATTCTTCAAGAAGTGCCTGGAGCAGTATACATATCATTCTTCAAGAAGTCTACAGAGCAGAGTACTTATTAGTCTTAAAGAAGTGTACAGAGCAAACTACTTGTTTAGCACTTTACAAAAATTGGACAGTTCAGTATTTGTCTGTCTTCTAGAAGTGTACATAGCCATTAGTCTCCAAGAAATGCACAGAGAAGTATACCTCTCAGACTTAAGTAACTGCACAAATCAGTATACATAACACGGTGTGTACAAAGCAGCATACATCTAAGTCTTCAAGAAGTGTACAGAGCAGTATACCTATCAGTATTCAAGTGGTGTACATAGCTGACACTTACAGACGATTAGCAAAGAATTATTGACACTGTAAACTGCACTTCAGGTCTGAAGAGAGATATGAGGCGATGTGGGGAAAGCCGTAGGGAATCGGCACCGCCGATTTACATCTTTCAATATTGGTGTAGATTAAACTCAAGAATTGACACCTGGGATGTTAGAACTGCGTATGAATTGGGGAAGACAGCAACAGTGGTAGAAGAAATGACATGTTATCCGATTAGCATTTGGGGATTACCAGCCGAGGTGAAATGGAGTATGTGAAAGGTCTCTAGGCACGGGTGGGGAAATAGAGTAATAATAATTTTGTTGCGTATCCCTTACGGGACGTTGCAGTCAACAGCAGCATTTTTCAGCTGCTGTTGATGTACTAGGCAAGTGTTACGTTCAGTAGTTTGCGATTTCTTTCTGAACGACCGGCTCCCATACCAGCACGTTATAACACAACGCGACACGGTCTGCTGCAAAAATCGGTCGCAGCTGAGCTTCGAACGCCTGGTACCCGGCACACGAACCGCGTTCGCAAGCCTTTGGCCACGGAGAGACAGTCATACAAACACACGGAGAGGGGGACTGGAAACACTGGTGACCAATACGGGGAGGTCAAGGGAGGAGATGCGAGAGATAGACCAGGCAGGACAGCTTGGTGGGATTGTTCGCCACTTTGTGTAAGGGTCTATGTCTCGCGGGGAGGGACAGGAATGGGGGAGAGAGAAAGTGTGGGAGAGTGAGGAGTAGGACGGAAGTAGAAGAGGGCGACAACAGTAGTAGTAGCAGCAGCAGGAGTAGTAGTAGTAGTAGTAGTAGTAGTAGTAGTAGTAGTAGTAGTAGTAGTAGCAGCAGCAACAGTAGTAGTTGTAGTAGTAGTAGTAGTAGTAGTAGTAGTAGTAGTAGTAGTAGTAGTAGTAGTAGTAGTAGTAGTAGTAGTAGTAGTAGTTGTTGTTGTTGTACCACATTGCCTTCCACAGTGAGGTGCAATTAAAGGTTTATTTCGATTATAGTGTGTAAACATCCACAGTTGGTGCGATAAAAGCATTATTCTATTTAATGTGTTAGTTGCATATCCTTTTCCATGACGTTGCAATCAACCCAAGCATGTATAGACTGATTTACCAGTTTTAATCGCTTTTTGAACCACCACCTCTCACATCAACTAAATCAGGGGCAAAGCGACCCTTCCCCCCCCCCTCTCTTCCCACCCCAATCACTATCGCTTGCAGCTGGTTTCAAACCCTCAACTTGGTGTGTCGGGGAATTGTGAATCCACGGCGTTCACTAAGCCACAGAAGCCGACTTTGAATATTGCCACTGGAGGAAAATATTCTGAGATCCACTGCTGTGGCCCAAATACCATTACAAGGTGGCGGTAAGTATGTCTGTCTGCTATCACACAACCAAGCGGTCAGTAATGGGCACCGGTTTAATGAAACACGCATGTGATTGAACATCATAAATTCTGCAAACTACTACTATATATCGCTGGTGCTCCTTGAACAAAGATAGCAGAGAGAACACAAACAAAGGTTATTTCCCTAGAGGCAGACGCTAGTCATTGATGGGCGTTGCAACAGAGCTCTGTGTGATCTCTGTGTGTTTAATATATAAGTATCTCATTAACAGGTGACTCCACACAACAGGAGGAAATTACGGGAATCACCAAGGTGGAACTCATGAAGAGAATTAGACAAGCGCAATGTTGTTGTTGTTGTTGTCGTCGTCGTCTACTTCCACGTATGTCATTATGAGTCGTGGGGAGAGGTTACTGAAGTCCCAGCGCCTGTGACTAGCAACTTTCCTCCAATTTCCTCCATGATTCATGCCTCTATATTCAACGATAAGCCAGTTTTATGTGTTTGATCCTTTATATTTTTGTTGTTGTTGTTGGTTAGTCCTCTGTTTGTTGTCAAGAATTCGCGACGCACTACACTGCATTGCGCACTGAGTTGACATTCAGCTTATGTGATACATAGCAGGAGACTAGAGCACTTACTTATTACAGTTATCTAGGTGTCATGAAAGCGATTCTCGAGCGATACCAAACGCAATGTATGTGCGGTATCTAGCTGCTGTTATGGCCTAGCGTTTAATGCCTCGAATATTAGAACACTGGCCCGAGAACCATCCCCACTAGTGGCTCAGCTCTGGGGTAGAACGCGCACGGCCAGAGCTTCTGGAGCGTGAATTCGACAGAAGAAATACTCTACGTGAACAGTTTGATCATGGGGAAACATATGATCTGAACACCATATACTCATGTGTGGGGTAAGTACGCGGGGGGGGGGGGGGCTGAGAGTGGTCTCGAGGTATGATGTCCGCCTCGAGTGCTGGAGGTCCCGGATTCAAGCCACGGTGAGGGCCGGGATTTTTTCACGTGGACTTCAAGTAACGAAATTGCCCCTGGTCTCTGAGTAGTGAGATCGGACGCCCGTGTGTATTATTGCGCACGTAAAGAAGTCCCTTGGCAGTTGGAAATCAAAAAAAAGAGTAGCATAACGGCGCTGCCAGGGCGAAATTTCGAGCTAAAAATCTACCCAAAATATTTCAGGATCCTCGCCGCACTGAGCTAAGATTCTCCGGACTCAGGCTTGAGTTAGGAGTAGAGCAGAGCACTTATGGGTTACACCCGTGTGCCGTGATGTGGATCCGTCGACTAAACTAAAGTAAGCGGGGCTTACAGCAGTCAGAAACAATATACAGTGCTAGGCCAGGCAAAAGGAAACCGGAGAAGCGACTGAGGACATCATATATTCAGATATATGCATGTAATGGTAACAGTGTGATCATCATAGAAAGTAAGAACGCCTACACATAGATGCGTCTAAACGCAGAGGTAATTGCATATAAAGACCTACTCACATATAGATGCTTACAATGATTACACCCACGCATACATCTAAGCAGAGACATAGAGATGTCTATACGCGGAGGTAATTACACCTACACAGCATAGACACGCTTACAGCGATTACACACACAAAACACACACACACACACACGTTTAAAAAGAGTCAGGGGCGTCTAAACATGGAGGTAACTACATATAAAGACACATACACCACATAGACACGCTTACAACAATTACACACACACACACACACACACACACACACACACACACACGTCTAAACAGAGACATAGAGACGACTATACACAGAAACGCCTGCACACAGAGATGCATTCACACACACGTCTACACGCAGTAATGCATGCAGAGACAGACAAACGTACATAGACAGACTGGCAGGTAAAGATACACCTGCATATAAACAACAACATACAGCAACTCCCCCGCATGGACTCACACATGGAGAGGTGCCTGCATCACACAGTGACACCTACACACAAAACATTTTTGTGGCGTAATAGAAAACAAACCAGAGAAACACCCGGGACCAAGCCGCGGAGTGTGGGAGAGAGACAGAGAGATTCATACGCGCGCACAGAGAAAGATGAGAGAGACCAGAAAATATGAATAGAAATGAACTTCTAGAATTTACGTCAAAATGATGAATATCTCTATATCCTTCTTATCGATTGCTGATAACTCCGGACTGTAGCCTTTTCAGCTAAGTATTTTCCGTCTGTAATTACTTCCCCGTGTCTCGTGTGCGGTCCCCTATCTAGTCATATTTTTTTTTTTTTATGTGTTTACTTTTTATTATTCTCTTTGCGACGGCCGCATTCGATTACGGCTCCTCTAATGAGCATATGAAGACAGATGCGTGCCGTTGTCAGTCTGCGCGGGGTTTTTCTGACTATGGCTAGAATGACTAACCAATCATGTCTCTTCTTTAAATGTTCGTTAATATACTAGACTTTGCATTCCGGCCCCATGTCTTTGTTATTTGATCTATGATTGGTTAAAATACATTTCTGAAATTTGTGGCGCTGTTTCAATATAAATTTGGGTTGTCATCATCATCTGCCGCTTCATTAAGAGTGGAAGGTCGAGGTTTGCCATCTCACACGATCATCAGAGTCCAGGATCGGGTCTTTGCTCTTGTCCCGATTATGCATCCGGTGTGCTAATGCCGAGGTAAGGGGTTCAACCCCCTACACCGGACAGTTGGGCTAAAATGTTGACCTATCGTCCTTGACTTGGGGAAGTAAATTACAAGAACCTCTGAAGCCGGAGAGGGTCCACCTGATGGCGAGGGACACTGGTAATAGGGAAAGCTAATCCACACGCAAAATTAAGTCCAGCACTATTAAAAGTAGTGTGTATTGACTACTCAAAGCGAGCGAGGAGTCTGTGGCGAAGTGGTCAAGCCGTCCAACTCGGGCTCCGAAGGTTGTGGGTTCGATTCCGAGCCGCGTCCTTCGGTTCACGAGTGCATTTTTTTCGGAGACTCCTGTGGGTCGTCGCTGGAGCTACGGAGTTCGTGCTTCGTGCGACGCTTTCTGCGCTGCGGAAAGAGACTGAGCCATATGGGATAAAAATCCGTTGCAATGAAATCGACCCTGTCGACTTTTAAGCGACTTTTATTTTTTTTAAAGCGAGCGAGCGCATCAATTATGTTTTTTTTTTTAAATTGCCATCGATTTTGTCAGCTGTCAGTCAGTTTTCAAAGTATTTCTCCTCACAACGTACCCAAAACAATCTTGTCTGTCTGCGTCTAATTTCTATGACCAGTTTACGGTTTTCATGTGTTTCTTGTAGAACTGTCTTGTTAGTTCTTTTTTTTTTTTGTCTGCCCATTTCTTTGCATTTTGTTCAGAAACCACGCAACCACTGTCATTAGACGTTCCTCAGCTTGTGGGATTATCACCCATGTTTATAGCAGTATGGTACTATATAGCTCTCTGACAGTGCAACTGACAACATTTTATTGGTCAGTAACTTTTCCATCTTGCAAAAGCCTACATTTGTGTAAATTCGGGTTCGGATAGACCTGGGGCTAATGAAGATACCTTTGTTTCCTAGGGTTGTCTAGCTGGTCACGCGTCGAAGTACACTTGTTCCTGCAGCAAGGCGTTGCCCTCATTTAGCGGCATAGCTTAAAATCAAGATGCGGTCAATACCGCATCCTTTGGAGAAAAGTGCCATTAACCTTTGATACCAAGATGATTGCCTGTGCAAGTTTACGTTCAGTAGTTCGCCATTGCTTTCCGAACGAGAAAGCAGAAGTAGAACTGATCGGTGTAGCGATTGATCCCGCTACCCCTCAGAAAACAGGAAGTTCAGAGCTAGGGCGCTTCTGTCCTTTCGGCCACGCCGACTGCTGGTGTGGTCACTATAGCTTTAAATTTGTATACCTACCTTTTCCTGCTTGTATATGAGTATCTGCCTAGCAACAACTATCTCCCTACCTCCCCCCTCTCTCTTCATTCACCCCTCTCTCCCCACCATCTCTCTCTCTCTCTCCCCCCCCCCCTCCCTCCCGTTGGTTATTTCCGTTTTCAGTTTTCATTTCTTGGATTGGGCAAGCGCCTAGGGAAGTACACATTCGTGTTGTTCGTTTATAAATTGTTTAACAGTTTTGCTCGCCCCCCCCCCCTCCCCCACTTCCCCCCACCCCCCGTTGAGTATTTTTTTTAAATTATTATTATTTATTCATCCGTCTAGTTTTTCAGTCGCATTTTGTGTTTACTACTATGAGTGCCCATCAATACTTGCCAATGTATTTCTCACGGTATTTCAATGGCATCAGAGGTTTCAACAAATGACGTTTCTGTCTAGTCATCAACCAGTGCTGTAGCTTACCGTCAGACTGCAGACGGCCCGACAAGGGTAGGTGAGGAAAGGAGTGAGATAAGCTACCTGTTAGCTAATAATAGGGCACGCAGCTTCAAACAACTAGAAGGTGAGACCAGCAATCTGCTAGCTAATAACATCTCAGGTACCACTTCAGACGATTCGATTAAGAGGCACGCTATACGACTTCTCCTTCAGAAAGCCATGACAAATTACTGAATATAACTATAACTGTTAAACCAAAAAAAAAATGCCCCTGGCTAGTGCAGTCGCCACGAACTGTGCAGATTAGGGTTCTCTTTTTTTTTTTTTTTGTCCCCGACAGAAAAAAATTCACACCTTACCGAGGACTCGAACCCGGGTCTCTAAACGGGCGAGGATTTGAACACGGGTCTCCAGAAGTGTAGCCCGGTATTATAGCCACTCGCGCCTATTAAATCACAAACGGTCAGTGGGAGCGGGGGTGACTGCAGCGACCCGCAAAGGACAAGCCATTTTTAAGATGGCTGGTGGCTGCGGAGGCTTTGGATTGAGAAACATCAGTTGTAGAAACCCCGGAGGCATTACATATGGTGGTTAAGGTGATGATGATGCTAGTAGTGGTGATGGTGATTAATATCTAGGGAACTCGTCCAATTTGACCGACACTTCCAAAATGACCGACACTTCCAAAATGACCGACTTTTACAAGTTGACTGACACTTCCAATTTGACCCACACTTCCAAATTGACCGGCACTTCCAATTTGACCTACTATTCCAATTTGAAAGCTCTTACCCCGAACATTTACGAGACCATCTCTCTCTCTCTCTCTCTCTCTCTCTCTCTCTCTCTCTCTCTCTCTCTCTCTCTCTCTCTCTCTCTTTCTCTCTCTCTCTCTCTCTCTCTCTCTCTCTCTCTCCATCCTCTCTCACTGAAAATACATTGACTTGAGTACACACCACTTTCCTTACGGGATAATACAGTCAGTGCCGGCGAAGAAATCAGAACAGAAGCAATTCATGATTATTTGCCTCTGCAGACACTGTAGACGCCAAGAGCACCCGACAAATACTCCGAGACGTCCAGCCGCTGACCAACTTGTTAGCGGACATCACTCCAAGCAAACCTGATTAATCTGTGTGTATGATCAACTCCCCGGGAACTCTCAAACGTCAAACGTGACCAAACTTCAATCACTGCTCCTTCTCGGGCCGGCCGTAGACAAGAATGTCCGTTTCCCCCCTTGGCGGCGCTCCTGAAAAGAGGGCAACTTCGCCCAAGGATGCTAGATTAAATTAGATGGTCAACATGCAATCGGCAACAACTAATATCCAGCGGACGTGACCAGATCGAGTATCGGCAATCATGACAGTCGGCGGGGTTATGGAGGAAACTGCCTTGTCTGCCCGACCTATTGGATGTTGGATGAACTCAACTAATTGACTACAAGAGAGGCGCGGCTCTTACACTGGCGTGTGGGCGTGCACACTCACCTCAGAAAGAACGGAACAAGACGCTCTGACGGAAGGACAGAGAGATGAGGAAGGGAGACGGAGGAGGAGGAGACGGAGGGACAGACAGACGGACACACCGAAAAAAAAGGAAAAATATAGTCGGAGAGAGAGAGAGAGAGAGAGAGAGAGAGAGAGAGAGAGAGAGAGAGAGAGAGAGAGAGAGAGAGAGAGAGAGAGAGAGAGAGGATGACACCTCAGTCAAATAAATATTTGTTTGCTAATGATATATGTCAGATAAAGATTGTTTTGGTAATGACACCTCGGCCAGATAAAGATAGTTTTGGTAATGACACCTCGATGAAATAAAGATTGTTTTGGTAATGACACCTCGGCCAGATAAAGATTGTTTTGGTAATGACACCTCGGTCAGATAAAGATTGTTTTGGTAATGACACTTCAGTTAGATAAACATTGTTTTGGTAATGACACCTCAGTCAGATGACCCCCCCCCCCACCACACTCTATGTCCATTATATTTCAAGGTGTCCCTTTGGAGCGGATGATAGCAGTTAAAAGTTAGTAGCATATCCTTTCTAGGTCGTAGTAAACACCAGCATCTTTTGGCTCTTTGTGATTCCTGGGCAAGTTTACAACCAGTAGTTTGCCATTGATTTCTGAACGACCGCAACGCATACCTTTGTATGGGAATCAATGCAAGGCGGCCTGCTTCCAAATCGCCCGCAGCTGTATTTCCAACGCTGTATGCGGGATTACTAATTGCCCCCGCAACTCCATCGCAACAGAGCTGGCTGTAGTACCAGTACTCGCACTAAACAACCTGACATGGCATTGTATATCTATTCCGTCTGGCTGCACTGTTTTGAAAAGTGTACTTCAGAATAGCCAATCAAACGCAATTTTCAGTTCAGTTCAGTTCGAAGAGGATTATCATCTGTGCACCCGAGGACATGTCTATAACATCGTTTTCATGAGCTAGGAAGCGAATAATTAGGGCTCTCCCTTGTTAGAGCATTATTTCTGCTAAACATCGTGGTGTACTTATTGCTCCAGGGTGTCGACACATTTCTTCGTCGGTCGCCGTCATGTCCGTATTGAAAGTGGGCTATAATGTGGTTTCGCATCCACACCTTTATGGCATCCATATTTTCCTTCCTAGTACTAATATGTACTTAGATTAGAATCCGTGCACCAAGAAGAAGAAAAATCGTTTACAAGACTAAAGAAGTCAATGAGTAGAGCTCTTACTGGATCATTATTTCTGATAAACACCAGTGTATCATTGGTGTCTACACATTTATTCGTCGTTCATCATCATCTCCGCACAGCACTGAAGTTCGGCTATTATGTGGTTTCACATTCACACCGTTATGACACCCATGTTCTTCTTCTTCTTCTTCTTCTTCTTCTTCTTCTTCTTCTTCTTCTTCTTCTTCTTCTTCTTCTGCGTTCATCAGGAGTGTTTTTTTCCAGACGTAATTGCGGTGGGTCTAAGTTAGGAGCCCTTGGGCCAAGACCCTTGGCACACATCCGACTTAAGCGTGCATTTTTTATTTAGGTTAGCATCCCTGGGGTGCTTTTCTTTCTAGTACTATTCTGTTCTTAGTGGACCAAGGAGTAGAAACGCAGTATTCACGACCAAGAAAGCAAGTAATTAGGGCTCTCCCGTATTGAATCATTATTTCTGCTTAACAATATAGTGGGGCCCATTGTACCAATCACATCATCTCCGCATTGAAGGTCGGCTATTATGTAGTGTTGCGTCCATCCATCCATCATGTGCCATGCCGGTAAGCGTGGGTGGTCATGTTCTGCCATCTCACTCGATCACCAGAGTCGTGGATCAGCTCTGTGTTTCTGTCTCAACCATGCCATGTGGCCAAGCCATCCATGTATTTACTTCTCGGTCTCCCCCTTGGTGTCTTCCCTTCGATCTTGCCAGTTGTCACCATGTACTTCAAGTCATTTCTTCTCATAGCATGCCCAAAAAATGTTGACTGTCTACGTGTAATGTCTCTAATCAGTTTACGATCCTCATTTGTTTCTTGAAGGACTTGCTCATTGGTTTTTCTGTCTGTCCAATGTATTCTTTGCATTTTCCCCAGAAACCACATTTCCACAGACATCAGCTGTTTTTCAGCTTGACTGCTTATTGTCCATGCTTCACATCCATACAAATGCAGGTTCTATGTAGCACTTCAACACTCAGTTCAAGGGCCGAATGTAAGACGGGCCTGCGTGTGCCCAATCTGTTATCCTTTGAAAATAAAGTCCGTTCGTCCGTTCGTTCTTTTTCTCGTTTCAATTGATATCTTTTTATTGGTCAGTATGTTTTTCATCTCGCAAAAGGCTACCTTCGCAATGGCAATTCTTGTTCTAATCTCTTCAAGGCATCTCCCATCAGATGTTATGACTATGCCGAGATAACAGTATCGATTCACTTGTTTAAGAATATACCCATCTACTCGTATATCACATTGTGGTATTTCCTTCTTCCCAGTGACGATCATAATCTGTGTCTTCTTAATATTCTGTTCTAACCCTAGTTGTTCACTGTGTGCAACAACCGCATCTACAACCCTATAAAATACACATTTTTCTTCCTAGTAGTAATGCATTCTTAGCATCCGTGGACCAAGAAAACGAAAAATGTTAACATTCTACCATAACTCAACACCGGGCTCACAAACAGTTTCCCTGTCTCGGACACCAACATCCTCTGGCACACGTTAAACATCACAATGGTTTGGGAAGAGCAGTGATGGAAGGCGTGGTTCCTTGAAGAAAAGACGGGGATAGATCAGCAAGAAAATGGACACTGGACACTGAAACACTCTGGGTATAATAAGGCATAAGGCAAAGGAAATGGGCAAAAGAATTAGGAATTTTTTCGGCAAGCTATGATGAGAGCGAAGTTCTGCACAGGATTTGTTAAATGATGTCAACTACGAATCTAAACTTGAAATTCTCCTCCTATTTTATCATCTCACGCCGAATTGCCTACGAACGCCACTGATTTTATTAAATGAATTTAAGGATGGCGATCTCGCATTTGAATCTATCTATTAGCAATCAGAGACAGACAGACAGACAGACAGACAGACAGACAACAGACAGACAGACAGACAGACAGACAGACAGACAGACAGACAGACAGACAGACAGACAGACAGACAGACAGACAGACAGGCAGAACCAACGAACTATATTTTAAAGGATCTCAAATTGGGCACGCAGGCAAGTCTTAAGTGCGGCCCTTCCAACCACTAATCTTTCGCATATCAATTATATGGTATATATTATGCATGTTATATCCACGTAGAAAATAAAATAAAGATACTCTTATTTCTTTGCGCATAAACAATGCATACTAAGATTGCATATGACAGACAGACAGACAGACAGACAGACAGTACAGACAGACAGAGTGTGGGGGAGGGGGGGGAGGTAATAACAGCGCTAGATTTCATTAGAAAACAGCAAGTGAAATGGTTCGGCCACATAACTAGACAAATAGCTGACAGTATACCACAACTAGCAATGATGCACAGACAAAATGGAACAAGAAGAAGGGTCGATCGCTGCTTATGCTTCACCACAAAACCACAAGGTATAAGAAGAACAAGTTGAGATGATCAAGCGAACTCGCCTAAAGGTATAAACATCAACGACACTGATCGTCAGAAGAAAGAGGAGTGCGAAGAAGAGGGGACTATCTCCGTAAAATACGTCATTATCTGATATGAGTTCACAAAGGAACTTCTTTCATAACTGGAATCAATCTTTACAAAGCGCGTCCTTTATTATTCAGTAAGCCTACATCATATTCTAAATCCTCTGACTCTCACTTTATGGATCTAGAAATCCACCTGGTTTCTTCGTTGCAATCAAGGCTTCGTTTCTTCCACAGTGAAAACAACAACTACTGCTCAGTGTAGACATCTTCATTGATTATCCTGGTTGGCTTCTGAACAGTCTGCTGCAGAATCTATACACGCGCTAGATCTTCAACTGGCGTTATTATGACGTTGAGAGTTTTCGTCCTTGGGTTTGATCAACAAACATTTCCAAGATCTAAACTTTACCATCCAACATCTGGTCTTTCGGTCCAAT
The DNA here is from genome assembly GCA_963921405.1 of Cepaea hortensis. Taxonomy (NCBI): domain Eukaryota; kingdom Metazoa; phylum Mollusca; class Gastropoda; order Stylommatophora; family Helicidae; genus Cepaea; species Cepaea hortensis. The sequence goes on from OY992895.1 coordinate 43,736,931, forward strand.
ATGGCGGACAGGCAGTTGAGCTGTTAAGGCCTCTAGGGGTGGTTGTGCTTCTGCTTTGCTTAAGCATTTTCCTCATGTTGGACTGGTAGTACATGGTTCCATCGCCCAGCTACTGAGTTAAGTGCTTGGAGCGACACTGTAAGCTATGGAATGCTTTTACATCTGTATTGTGAACTGCATGCTCAGAAAATGGCGGCGACCGGTTACTGAACTAGCTAGTTTTGCATTAAGCAGTAATGTGTGTGAAGCTGCTGGTTTTTCCAGCGACTGCCGCTTCCATCGACGATAAACTGTAATTTTCGTGACGGACAGCTGTGTTGGCATTCTGGCGGTGGCCTTATGCTGTTGGTTTGTCGGTACTGCTGTTTGTTCCACCTTTCACATGAGGCAGTGAGAAGCAATTTTTGTGTGATATCCACTTGCACAGGAACGGGGCATTATGGGGGTGAACCTTTACCGAGAAGTTGGAACCGCCACAAATGATATCTGGTACATTGAATCAGTATCAACTAATATCCCAACCATCATCATCATCATCATCACTGCCCTGTCAAATGGCGTCGGTGTTCGGGTATCCCCACAGACCCTGGTCCCTGTTGCCCTAAATCAATTTCAGGGGGTCGTTATCTCTCCATGTCACCGTCTTGGGTCATCAATCAGCATTTCTCTTGGTCTGCCTCTCTTTCAGTCTTCTACCGCTGATGCTTCCAGTCGCCACGATATCTTAATATGCTTCTCCTCCTATTACACGACCACAGACTGTCTCTTTCTGCTAGGCTCAGAATCACCAACCAACGTCTGCTGCATTTAAACTACAATAACCAACATCTGCTACATCGAAACTGCATCAACTACCATAAGCTACATCCATCTACATCAACCAACTTCTGCTAGATTCAGTCTACATCAACCAACATCTGCTACATTCGAATTACATCAACCAACATCTGCTAGATTAAGTCTAAATCAACCAACATCTGCTAGATTCATCTACATCAATATACATCTACTACATCTAAACAAAATCAACCAATATCTACTACATCCAGACTACATCAACCAACATCTACTACATCCAAATTACATTAACCAACATCTATTACACCCAAACTACATCAACCAACATCTACTACATCCAAACTACATCAACCAACATCTGCTAAATCCAATCTGCATTAACCAACATTCACACTGCATCAACCAAAATCCGTCGCCACTGATATATCGCCTTCACTTTCAGTCATGGAACACGCGGCTCCTGGAAGACGACCCAGGGCCCCGACCATCAGAACTATCAGGACAATACGGACATTAAAGGTATCATGGGCATGCAAGAGGCAGGGTAACTAACGAAGGATCAGGAGTCATTCCATCGGGTTATGACCACACCGACGTACGCAGTCCACAGCTCACACGGCTTACCCAAAAAGTCACTGGCAGCATGCAGTATACCTAGCACTTCCTTGCAAGAACGACCAGACGCTGGCATTTTAATATGCAACATATTGCTGACGTCACGAACAGTCTGACAAGCAGAGACTGCTAGCACTGATGCCGAACATTACTCCCAAGTAAGCTGGAAACAAGCAGCCGCGGAAATCAATATCCCCCAGACAGCATGGGGCAATATAAAAATATTAATTGTTGAAAATACGTCAGGCTCTCATGGAAATATTGTAATAAATGACTTTACGACAAGCGAATACTACCCAGGGAGTGACGCCTTCACTTGGGCTGTGTCGCCAAAGAAAAGGAACATGGCGCGTGTTAAAGAGAAACCCAGGTCCTCATTTCACATGGGTGGCGGAGTTGTTTTAAAGTTGTCAGCTGCATGTCCTTTACGGGACGTTGCAATCAGCCCCAGCATTCATTGGCCGTTTGTGATTTTCTAAGCAATTTTATGTTCGATGGTTTGTTATGCTTTGTGAACGGCCGATGCTCATAACATGGTGAAAATTAAAACAAAGCTACATCTGCTCCCACATCGCCCGCGGCTGACATTAAAGTCAGTATTTTATTTTCACTCGCTCGCCTTGAACTCAAGCGTAGTCCATACACACTAATTTATAGTAGTGATTGACTGGATTTTGCGTGTGGATTAGCTTTCCCTATTAGCAGTGTCCCTCGCCATCAGGCAAGTCATCACTCCGACTTCAGAGCTACTTGTAATTAACGTTCCCATGTCAAGGACGACAGGTCAACATTTTAGTCCAGCTGTCCGGTGTAGTGGCTGAACCGCTTACCTCGGCATCGGCACAACGGATGTTTAAGAACAGGCGTTCTTCCCATTCGACCATGCTGACCTGCAAAGCTAGTAGATGACATTGTTGAGTAATCGCGTTCACTTTCCCTAAGTCGCAGATGCCAATAAACTAACAAGTATGGGTAACCAAGGATTTCCTCTGTAGGCTATAGTCTGCGAAGTCTGTAGTTGTTGGTTATCAATCTATATCAGTGGTTCTCAACCGGTGGGGAATTCCCCCCCCCCCCAGGGGGGAATTTCATGGTTTCCAGGGGGTGGGGGGGGGGGGGAATGAAGACCATTTCAAGATCGTGTTAATACAAGAACCGATTACTTGACATAGTTTTTCCCTTCATACTTTACAGTTATGTATGTCTCGTTCTTCTAAAATTCATTTTATAAAGTAAGTAGACCCACAAATCATGTTTTATGTGGATGTCTAGACTTGTTTTAGTATATGCTATTACATTTGCCTTCCACTTTTACGTATACTGTGTAGGGGTGAGGGGATTTTTAGATAGGAAATATGAAAGGGGGGGGGGAATGACGTTCTGAAAATACGGTGAAGGGGGGAACGGGCCAAAAAAAGGTTGAGAACCACTGATCTATATAGTATGTGAAGTCTGTAGTTGTTGGTTAAAAAGCTGCAGTATGCGAAGTCTGCAGTGGTAGTTATCAAGCTTTAGTAAGTGAAGTCTGTAGTTGTTGGTTATCAATCTATATAGTATGTGAAGTCTGTAGTTGTTGGTTATCAAACTATATAGTATGTGAAGGCTGTAGTCGTTGGTTATCAGCACGATCTCAACGTATAGTAATATTTTTTGTAAGTACATGAGTAAACATACCTAAAAAAATACAAACTCTAAATATATCGCTACACTCCAACATATTAGCACAATATCAAAGAAACAATTATACACAAACAACAAGCTAAAACAGTTGGGGGGGGGGGGGGGAGAGAGAGAGAGAGAGAGAGAGAGAGAGAGAGAGAGAGAGAGAGAGAGAGAGAGACCAAGAGACAGACGAAACGACATGGCAACGTAAGTCCTCCATTACCAGAGACAGCCTCTGCGCAATGGCCACCAGGTGAAGGGCAGGAAGCAATAACATGTTCCACGACCCAGCTGGGAACTTCGTATGCATTGCTGATAATATACACTGCAACGCCTTCCTAAGGAACTAATTGAATATGGCTTCCTCGGAGCTCTTCTGCGTCTGCCAGATCTGGCTGCAGACAGGGAGTTTAACGTAAGGGAGATGGCTGACAGTTTCAACGCCTTATGCAGGGAATGGGTGGCGGTGTGTTCTTCTTGATAGATTCCAAGAGAGCAGCCATGTGTAATGTGTTTACGTGAAAGTTAAACAATCTCTCTCTCTCTCTCTCTCTCTCTCTCTCTCTCTCTCTCTCTCTCTCTCTCTGTGCGCGCGCGCTTGGTCGCGCCTGCCTGCAATGCATGCACAATTTAGCGGCCAAGGAAAGAGAGATGGGGGTAGATACCAGAGATAGAAGGTGTAAGAGAGACAGACATGACACAGGGACAGAAAGGGACAGAGAGAGCGAGAAATGTAGTGAGAGAGATAGAGAGAGGGTGAGAGAGAGATATAGAGAGGGTGAGAGAGAGCGAGATAGAGAGAGAGATATATATATAGAGAGAGAGAAAGAGAGAGAGAGAGAGAGAGAGAGAGAACCTGATCGGAAACGACAGAGTATTTGAAAAGAAATGACGCTATGCATGTACGAGGGAGAAGTCAATAAGTAAGTCACACATATAATACCAACTTGAAACCAGTTTATTTTTATGCATACATTGTCCCTTTATTTCTCAACATAATTCCCACCAACATTGATGCCCTTATCCCATCGTTTTGTCAGTCCTCCCAAACCGGCTGCATAGAAGTGCTTGCTCTGTTTTCTAAACCACGTTTTCACTTCACATTCAACTTTTGCGTCATTCGCGAAATGTCTCCCGCCAAGGTGAATTTTCAGTGGACCAAAAAGGTGGAAATCGTTAGGGTCTAAGTCGGGGCTGTAAGGTGGATGTTCCAGAACTTCCTACATTAGGTGGTTAATTTTCTCCTGAGTTTATCGAGCCTATGTGGCCTGGCATTGTCAACAGGACGACTAGATCGGATTTCATCAACAATTTTAGAGCGTACTTGAGAACATTTGTCTACCCAGCTATTCGCCGCTTTACGGGACAAATATTTGTCAGCATAAACAGGAAGCATTTCCTTCTGAATGTCCTTTGCAGGCAGTCCTTTTGCCCACACACACACAAAAACGCACAACAGCAAATTGCTCTTTGGTTGTACACTACGTAAGTACAGTCGCCATGTTGTTTATGCGCTGCACATGCGCATGAAACACCTAGTGCCACCTGACGAACGGGAATATAAAGTTCAATGTTGCTGTCACCTAATGACACCTGTAGAAAACATCAACTACATTTACCTGCCATCGCACAGAACTGTGTGACTTACTTATTGACTCGCCCTCGTATGTACTTGTGTTATCTGTTGTGATCATCTGTCTATTGTATTAAATGCTATAACTTCTACATACACATGCAAAGTGTTCAACGTTCTGTTGTCTACCGTGCTTAACAATATGCACCTTTATATGTATAACTACACTTTCCATCTTTCCGTTGTCTATTGTCTTCAATACTATGCACTTCTAAACGCATATCTACACTTTCCATCTTTCTGTCGTCTACTGTGCTCAACACTATGCACTCCTACCCCTGTCGCACATTCCCGCACCCGACACTTACACAACGACTTCACCCGGATCTCCCAGTTTATTAACTGCTCCTTTTGTCCAGATTGACTCCCCGAGATTACGACATCCGCTTCTCCTTCTGACCTGGCTAATTCATCGTCTTCTATTGAAATTTGGAACCCAGCTTATGTTTCCCCACTAAGGGCCCTCGATCGATCCCGGAAGTCGAGCTGATTGGTCTTTAGTGGCTATCCTTAGGGAAGCCATTAGTGGGCCTTGCAAGATGGCAAGCCGGCGCTTACCACATTTTCTTCTCATTATTCCTCGACTTCATCCTGAATTGTGTGTGTCTTCCTGTCTCCCTGGTCGCACTAGTAAATCTGGATGAACTGTCTTCTCGTAATGTTTGAACACGCAGTATTGTGCGTCACAGACAAGCAGGCGGGCAGGGAGGAATGGATAGGCAGACAGACAAAGACAGACAGACAGACAGACAGACAGACATGGGTGGTGCCGTGTGAATCTATCAAATGTTAGTTTACATATGGGTGAGGAGCAACTGGCCGAGTGGCTAAGAATGCCCGGTTCCTTCGGGTGAGACGGATTCGAATCCACGATAAGGTGTGGATTTTGTATTCTGTCGGAGACGAAACGAAACCCGTAATCTGCACAGTTCGCGGCGACTGCAATAGCTAGACAGGTCTTAATTCCTCAGGCTCAAGACACCCCCCCCCCCCTTTCCAACCCTGTCCTACGCCGCAAAGTACTTAGGAAGAAGATGGCAGTTTTTAGTTTAGAAAATTGGGTGGGCACGGGCGGGCGGATGGACTGGACGGAGGGACGGACGGACGGACAGACAGACAGACAGACAGACAGACAGACAGACAGACAGACAGACAGACAGACAGACAGACAGACAGACAGACAGACAGACAGACAGAAACATACTCGTACAACACCAGACTAACTGATACAGCCCTGAAAGCTACATTGGAGACACCGGTGGCTGGTCTCCAGACAGATGGAGCCATGACGATGAAGGGTATATCGAGCCTGGCCTGCAGTTAACAATCATACCACACCGACGAGGATTTGATGACAGGCCGCCCTCGTCTCTGCCAGACCGTGGACGAGTTGCCGGTGCACCCCTGTCATTGGAGACTGATCGATGCCTCCCCCTCCTCCTCATCTGATCCGTCCCGGCCGACACATCAGTGATTCTGATATTGATTGCCTGATCAGTCTGATTGTCACCAACTGGCTGGGGTTAGATCCCAGAGGGGCAACCACTCAGCCAAAATCATTTTCTTCTACCGGTGTTTAGTTCTGGATGCAGTTTAAGATCCCCTAACTCTGTCAGAAGGGACTAGTTACCACCCAGATCCCAGAGAGAAAACGTGGAACTAATGTCTTTTATGCTGATTTAAGACACTGTCCCTGATACTCAAGAAAACAGCCAAGAAGTGGCTCGTTGAAGATAGAATATATCTATATAGTTTTGGCTGTACTTTGTATCACCAGAAGTGAGAAAGGAGGAGTTAAGACATGCAACGTAATCTGGTTACTTATGACTGCATAGGCAAGATACCTCCCGGACATAGATTCCCACTTCTGGACAATATGTGCGAACCCCCACTAAATGATACAATAATGTGTGTACTTGATTAAGCTACACAAACGTTTATAAACATTTAGAATTATACGGACAAATTGAGTTTTAAAATACAACAACTGTGTTTATTATTGCTATTGATGATCATATGATGATGATGATTATATTATGGTATACGTAACTCATCTGGCTGAAAAGCTCAGAAGCACATAGGTCATGCTTCCCCCAGTGAGACGCAGTTCACTGTCAGATTGAAGGAGTCCAAATTGGTCCCTTCACAAGGCTAAGTCACTTCCGGATATGGGTTGTTGACTGTCCATTGCTCCTAAGAGATCTGGAATGAAACGAACGGAGATGGGTAGTATCTACGTCTACACATCTCAAACACATATGTCTATACATTCATATAAACATACATTCAAGTCATAATATATGATGGTATGATGATATATATGATGGCATGTTACATAACATATATCAGTTCTAAATAAATAAATATATATGTATATATTCATAAAACTATTTGGAACATCTATAGCTCAAAACATACACAATCACCTCCATTTATGTAATGGAGTGTTTCCCATATAAGTTCACCTCACTTACTCTTTCCCTTTCTGATTCATTCATACTGTCTTGTCGGAAGGGCTGGTCGCACAGTCCTGTCGAACATTAAATGCCTTCCCTGAATCTGTCTGGGGTATTGAATGTCCTAAGTCATGTCTGTCCTCATGCAGACATCATGCAGACAAGGTGAACTGGTGCCATTCCTCAAACCAAGTGGTTTCACCACAATCTTGGTAGGCACTCAAAGTGTTGGTCCAAATAATCAACGTTAATTTGGACGCTATCAAGAGACTGGGAGCTCTCAGGAATTTCTCCTAAGTAGTCAGTCTCCCCAATGTTTAACATCATACAGGATGAATCTAAATGTATCTCCTGTACATGCATAAGCCACACGCTCATGTAGCTTGGATAATGGATTTCTCCAAATTATCACATACAACAAATCAGACAACCAAGTGGTGAATGAAAGAAGAAAATAGTTCTCAGTGAAATCGTAAAGCTAGAACTGGAACATTAAGTACAAAGAAAATCCACCAGTGTAAAGTTTGGGAGAATATGCAGAACACGAAACTACACAAGCCTTCAGACTAGCAGACAACTAATCAGAGTAATGGTCTTACCTGGGTTATAGCTAGGAAATCCTGTCATACGACTTCGTACAGAAGTCCAACAGAACGAAATGTTAATATTTCTCCAGTAGGTATCCTAAGAATGCTATTGTGAATTTGCGTCTGAAGTCTTGCTGGCCATGCATGTAGTTTTATTCTAGTCAATTCCTGGCTAGTTTCCAGGTTGGTTAATTAATATGTCCAAGTTCCTGTTAGCTCCACCTATTTTTCCATGTAAGATGATTTACCTAGATGGATTAAGTGCCAAATTCTTTTCACCCCTCCTCCTTTCCTGTGAAGGGTAGTTTCATCTGTCAATCAAATTGACCGATGCCCCCCACGCCTGAAACAATGAAACCTGCTTTGGCGGCAATGCAGTTGCGTCATTACATTCCAATAGGCTGGTAACACCAGCCTTCCCGGTTGCTGGCCGGAATGTGTCAGCCATGGGTTTCTACTTTGCCCCGTAGTATTGCGGAGAGGTGTTAAGCATCTGGTCCTAATTGCTCCTTTGTGGTGGCAATTACAGACGTCCCGGCTCCACAAAGTCTGGACTTTTAGATAGGTGTTAGGCCTGCATTAAATTGCCGTCTTTGGATCCCACGGGGTTTTCCCCTGAGCAGCACTGCCATGTATTATTTCAGACGGGTCTGGCTGACCCTCTTGATTCTAAACTAACACGTCAATCTCAACTGACTGGCTCCGCGATGTCTGGTTGATCAGAACATCAAAGGGAAAATCTCTTAGATGTAGAGACCAGACGTTGCTTTGATCTACCAATGTAGTAAAAATGATAGTGCGGGCTCTAAGTGACTCTGTATTTTTCTCTTACGTTTTTATCCTCTTCTGGGGAACGTTTATTCTTTTAGAGAATTTTAGAAAAATATTGTGGGCTCTGTAATTCCTTGAAAACTTGTGTAATTATGATGCTGCCGGGCTGTCCCGCCACATAGCTCTCCAATTTAAGTAGGTTCATTAATGAAGCCTATAACAGAGCCTCGGAAGCATTCAAGAATGTATCTAAGTTCTCTCCGTTCTCCAACTGCCTCCCAGTCTGGGTTCCCAATATTCTTTGTGGCAGTGGGATGTTCTATGAGTCAAAAGAAATATCCCATGTCCATTCTCCCAGGATAAATCTTGCAAATCTTTGCTCCTGGTGTTGTGTCGGATTTCCGGGCTATTGCTCGGTAATGTCCTGTCCTCTGGAGGTTCTACTTTTTCCCAGCCGGGAAATTGCAAAATGTATAACAAGATTCTCCTGCGCCGCAGAGAGACTGCTATTGTCCACTTAATTTCTGGCCCTTGTCCTATAAGCAGAGGAAGTGCCATCAGTGTTTTCTTAAAAGAATTGGTCGCAGTAATGTTGCTCCATTTTCTTTTTCTCCGTCGGCCAAAGATCATAATAAAATCCTTTAATCTCCTCCTTTTGGCAGGAAATTTGCTAAACATCATAATTTTATGATGTGCATTCAACTCATACTTGCCTCTTTCTTGGTAGGATGTCAGTTTACTACCTCTTGATTTAAGAGTTTTCTTCCTTCGATAATTATTTATCCAGGTGCGTTCCTCTTCAACAGAGTTCCATTTTGAATCTGTGTTTGAAAGTATAAGGCTAGTAGAAGTTGTCCAGCTTTGAGAAATCATGTTGTTCCCCAAGAACTGTGAATTTGTATCACTCCTTGTAGAAGTATACATAAACAGCTGTTCTCCCCATCCAACATTGGTTGAAGTGAAAGGTAAACAAGGTCCTGAGTGTTGAGTATACCAACCGCTCCGGTTTTGTTCCGCTGCAGAGTCCATCATTTGTGATCCCCTGTTAGCTTCAGCTGTGTTGATGATAGGCATTACCTTCATCCTGTCCAAAGAAGTATTTTCTTCTTTGTTGTTAGCAGACATGTTTATCGTCCCTGAATCAGAGTCCGTGGTATAACCTACATGAATGCTTTGTGTATCTTGAGTTTCCTTTTCGAAAGACTCCAAGATACTGACATCGTAAGACTTCTCCTCCGTGTCTTGTTTGTCCTCCATGGCTGGGCTCTCTTGTGCCAAGTCCAATTGAGGTATTCTCTCCCTGGTCTGGTTTTCTTGTTCCAAATCCAATAGAAGTGAATGTTGTGGGATGTCATTTTCAATGCCATATCCCACCTGAGATAAGTAATTCAAACTGATAATTATTTCATCTTGTGTGGCCCCACAGAAAGAAACACTGGAATCCTGTTTTACATCAATTCCGGTCTCAGTTGAATTCATTTCCCCTCCTAGTTTCTCTGAACTGAAGGGAATAAAAGAGTCGGGTAAGGTCTCGCCTTCAATCTCTTTAATAGTTTTCTTCAGGTCCTCCTCCTCCTGGATTTTTCTCCTTTGGGAAGTCTTAGGAAGCTCCTGAGATTGCTGGGTTGCCAAGCCAGCTAATCCGCTTTCATTGCGGTGTAAACATTTATCACGTTTGTGACTGTTTACCGAACGCTTGGTACATTTATTCCTATTCCGTTTATTTTTAATATTTTTAGGAATAGGCGAGGGAAGCATCTGCCTTTCTGTGCGCAAGTTTTTGTTTTTCTGAGCCATGGGGATTTGCGAAGGAATGCATGCCTCTTCTTTGTGACGGTCAGCTTCCCCGCTTTCTATCAGAGTTTCGGCTTGAGTGATTGGCTTTTCCTCAATCGAGCTGGTAGATTCCTCCACGTTCAGTATTTCAATTTGCTTCTTCTTCATCTCATCTTCTTCAGCTTTGTGACGCATATCTGCTTCTAATTCTGCAACTCTTTTCATCATCTGCTCATCTTCTTTGTCCCACCAATCCATTTCTTCTCTAATAAATAGTTCTAGCTTCTCTCCTACTAAGCCGAGCCTTATGCCCCATCCTCTAGCGGACTCTAAGAAATCTGTGCGTGCATCCATGATCTCTTCTCAGCTTAAACTCAGGTAAGTAATTATATTATTACCCTACAGAGAGCTAGTCAGATTTATGCTAGAGCAGGATAGTGACAAGAGGAACAGACACTGCTATGAGAATGATAGTAGTGAATTAGAGTGAGAAAGTTGATGCAAAGCAGTCCGTCATACACTGAATTAACTAAGAATTATCAAATTATTCATGATTAAATCAAATGATAAAGCATGTAATCAAAAAATCATCAAGTAAATCATCAATAAACTAATTAATATCACTAATTAATGTGATTATTAATTCTACAGTGGTGAATGATGTAAATTAACTCATATGATATTATCCATTATTAACTTTTTAACAAGTTATTTAAATTCTACAGACTTCCCTAGAAACGAATTCCTAAGTTAATACTTAGCAAGTGTAATGGGTGAAGAATGAAAGAATGGTTTATGAAAATCAATAGTCTAGAATTTATTCTCTGATTCTATCATGGATGAGAAGTCCTGATGTGTCAAAATCTTGCCTACAATCAAGCAAGCTATTACATTAGAAATAAATTATAACTAACTAATGCTGCTAAGAATGTAAGTGAGAATTACCTAGGTTCTATCCATGGGCAAGACCAGAATAATACCAGACTAACAGATTTGAAAAAGGTTCGTTCCTTGCGAGCGAACCAAGTTTTCTAGGGTTTACTCCCGTATTCTATAGCGGGCGAGCAGACCACTAGGCTTTAGGGTTTACTCCCGGATTCTATAGCGGACGAGCCGTCCCAATATGTCACCAACTGGCTGGGGTTAGATCCCAGAGGGGCAACCACTCAGCCAAAATCATTTTCTTCTACCGGTGTTTAGTTCTGGATGCAGTTTAAGATCCCCTAACTCTGTCAGAAGGGACTAGTTACCACCCAGATCCCAGAGAGAAAACGTGGAACTAATGTCTTTTATGCTGATTTAAGACACTGTCCCTGATACTCAAGAAAACAGCCAAGAAGTGGCTCGTTGAAGATAGAATATATCTATATAGTTTTGGCTGTACTTTGTATCACCAGAAGTGAGAAAGGAGGAGTTAAGACATGCAACGTAATCTGGTTACTTATGACTGCATAGGCAAGATACCTCCCGGACATAGATTCCCACTTCTGGACAATATGTGCGAACCCCCACTAAATGATACAATAATGTGTGTACTTGATTAAGCTACACAAACGTTTATAAACATTTAGAATTATACGGACAAATTGAGTTTTAAAATACAACAACTGTGTTTATTATTGCTATTGATGATCATATGATGATGATGATTATATTATGGTATACGTAACTCATCTGGCTGAAAAGCTCAGAAGCACATAGGTCATGCTTCCCCCAGTGAGACGCAGTTCACTGTCAGATTGAAGGAGTCCAAATTGGTCCCTTCACAAGGCTAAGTCACTTCCGGATATGGGTTGTTGACTGTCCATTGCTCCTAAGAGATCTGGAATGAAACGAACGGAGATGGGTAGTATCTACGTCTACACATCTCAAACACATATGTCTATACATTCATATAAACATACATTCAAGTCATAATATATGATGGTATGATGATATATATGATGGCATGTTACATAACATATATCAGTTCTAAATAAATAAATATATATGTATATATTCATAAAACTATTTGGAACATCTATAGCTCAAAACATACACAATCACCTCCATTTATGTAATGGAGTGTTTCCCATATAAGTTCACCTCACTTACTCTTTCCCTTTCTGATTCATTCATACTGTCTTGTCGGAAGGGCTGGTCGCACAGTCCTGTCGAACATTAAATGCCTTCCCTGAATCTGTCTGGGGTATTGAATGTCCTAAGTCATGTCTGTCCTCATGCAGACATCATGCAGACAAGGTGAACTGGTGCCATTCCTCAAACCAAGTGGTTTCACCACAATCTTGGTAGGCACTCAAAGTGTTGGTCCAAATAATCAACGTTAATTTGGACGCTATCAAGAGACTGGGAGCTCTCAGGAATTTCTCCTAAGTAGTCAGTCTCCCCAATGTTTAACATCATACAGGATGAATCTAAATGTATCTCCTGTACATGCATAAGCCACACGCTCATGTAGCTTGGATAATGGATTTCTCCAAATTATCACATACAACAAATCAGACAACCAAGTGGTGAATGAAAGAAGAAAATAGTTCTCAGTGAAATCGTAAAGCTAGAACTGGAACATTAAGTACAAAGAAAATCCACCAGTGTAAAGTTTGGGAGAATATGCAGAACACGAAACTACACAAGCCTTCAGACTAGCAGACAACTAATCAGAGTAATGGTCTTACCTGGGTTATAGCTAGGAAATCCTGTCATACGACTTCGTACAGAAGTCCAACAGAACGAAATGTTAATATTTCTCCAGTAGGTATCCTAAGAATGCTATTGTGAATTTGCGTCTGAAGTCTTGCTGGCCATGCATGTAGTTTTATTCTAGTCAATTCCTGGCTAGTTTCCAGGTTGGTTAATTAATATGTCCAAGTTCCTGTTAGCTCCACCTATTTTTCCATGTAAGATGATTTACCTAGATGGATTAAGTGCCAAATTCTTTTCACCCCTCCTCCTTTCCTGTGAAGGGTAGTTTCATCTGTCAATCAAATTGACCGATGCCCCCCACGCCTGAAACAATGAAACCTGCTTTGGCGGCAATGCAGTTGCGTCATTACATTCCAATAGGCTGGTAACACCAGCCTTCCCGGTTGCTGGCCGGAATGTGTCAGCCATGGGTTTCTACTTTGCCCCGTAGTATTGCGGAGAGGTGTTAAGCATCTGGTCCTAATTGCTCCTTTGTGGTGGCAATTACAGACGTCCCGGCTCCACAAAGTCTGGACTTTTAGATAGGTGTTAGGCCTGCATTAAATTGCCGTCTTTGGATCCCACGGGGTTTTCCCCTGAGCAGCACTGCCATGTATTATTTCAGACGGGTCTGGCTGACCCTCTTGATTCTAAACTAACACGTCAATCTCAACTGACTGGCTCCGCGATGTCTGGTTGATCAGAACATCAAAGGGAAAATCTCTTAGATGTAGAGACCAGACGTTGCTTTGATCTACCAATGTAGTAAAAATGATAGTGCGGGCTCTAAGTGACTCTGTATTTTTCTCTTACGTTTTTATCCTCTTCTGGGGAACGTTTATTCTTTTAGAGAATTTTAGAAAAATATTGTGGGCTCTGTAATTCCTTGAAAACTTGTGTAATTATGATGCTGCCGGGCTGTCCCGCCACACTGATTATAGAAAGGTCAGTAGTAACCGTGATTGCCGGCTGTTGCATGGCAAGTAGTCTGCGAGGGCAATTACCACACGTCAATACTGGTGTCTTCTGCTTCCCCTGCTGCTGCTGCTTCTTCTTCTTCTTCTTCTTCTTCTTCTTCTTCTTCTTCTTCTTCTTCTTCTTCTTCTTCTTCTTCTTCTTCTTCTTCTTCTTCTTCTCCTTCTTCTTCTTCTGTACCTTCCTCCTCTTCTTCTTCTTCTTCCTCCTCCTCTTCTTCTTTCTCTTCTTCATCTTGTCCTTCTCCTGCATCTCCTTATTCTTCTTCTTGTCCTTCTCCTTCATTTCCGTCTCCTAAATCTCCTCCTCCTGCATCTTCTTATCATCATCACCATCATCATCATCATCATCATCATCATCATCATCATCATAATTATTATCATTATTCCTACATGAAAACGTCCATGTCCTTTGCAGGACGTTGTAACAAATCCAATCCTAACCGGCTTTTTGTGATTTACTAGACAATTTTACGTTCAGTAGTTTGCCATTGCTATCTGAACGAGAAGTCAACATTTCAGTTCAAGTGACCCTCGTGTGCAGCAAACCAACTACGCCGCCGCCAGAAGAAAAAGTGTACACCCACCAAACCTCACAGCTACTCCGACCTCCTCCTGCTAAATACCTGTTCACTAATCCATCAATATATAGGTACACGTCTATGTTATCTACCTACCCCGCTCCATGTGACTGTCTTTTCACTTATATATGGTTATGTTAGGTCGGCCCGTTCGTCTTTCGCCATCTATACATCATTAAAATATATTGTGCTTTGATGCAGTACATCTCTGTTGTTTGTGTATTGGTGTATTTTGGCTCTCTCTCTCTCTCTCTCTTTCTCTCTCTTTCTCTCTCTCTCTCTCTCTCTCTCTCTCTCTCTCTCTCTCACACACACACACACACACACAAACTCCTTTACCCTATCAGTTACTCACGTACATAAATGCTTCACTTAAACTTTGAATTGACTTAGGCTCCAGATTACAATGGGCAACAGCAAACACCTTGGGAAATAAAAGCCGCTGACTGCTACCGACCACACCACTACCGACTTGTCTATGAAAATAAGTTAGAACCATATGCTTAAACGTGTAAAAGAATCCTTGGCTTTACTTTCTGTTTTATTTGAAAGCATACCATTATCATAATGAGGCAAGTTCTCTGCAAACCATCGCTCTCAACACAACCTTAATTTCATGCTTATATCATGAATAAGAAGAAGTTGTCAGAGGACCCGATGAAACATCAAACCGATTTTAGGTGCAAAAAGGGAGAAAGAGCCGCATTCTCGACCCGTACCAGTTCAACATTCATGCCCCCCCCCCCCCCCCAACCCAATGTAATGAGAAACGGCAAGAATAAAATACTATTTTTATGCAGGCATAATTGGCGGAAATATCAAAATTCCAGGATTCATGTTTGCAGATAACAAGGTCCTCCTCTCAAATAGTGCTCGGGATTGAAAGAGTTACTTCTGGCGGAAAATACCATAGTTAAAAAGAAAACCAAAACGAATGTCCACAAAAACCACAATTAGCAATAAAGACATGTATGGTTCCATACCAACAACAATAGCAGCTGTCCAAATGACGTTAGGGGGAAAAAAATTAATGAGAAACGGCAAGAATAAAATACTCAAGAATCTATTTTATACAGGCATAATTGGCGGAAATCCCAAAATTCCAGGGTTCATGTTTGCAGATAACACGGTCCTCCTATCAAATAGCGCTAGGGATTGAAAGAGTTACTTCTGGCGGAAAATACCATAGTTAAAAAGAAAACCAAAACGAATGTCCACAAAAATCATAATTAGCAATAAAGACATGTATGGTTCCATACCAACAACAATAGCAGCTGTTTAAATGACGTCAGAGGGACACAAACCACACCAATGAAGAGATTACACAGAATTAAGAGACTATAGCACAACACCAGACACAAATCCAACGAACATTTTTGACAACACACACCTTTCCTGTGGCGATATACGAATGTGAGTCAACGGCTGTTTAGCCACTTAAAAGTTAAAGAAAAGTTCTTAGAATACAATAGACCACGATGAAGAAAATTACCGACACTCTAGGAAGTAATAAGAAAATTGTCTCATAAACATCACATTTGCCAAACTCAACTACTTTGTACACATTATATAGTACATAGTGGGTTGGACAGAAGTCATGGAAGGAAGACAAGGCAGGGTTTCCTCGTCTCTTCATGTTCCTCTTGTACCTTGCGGTGTCGAGATGAAGTATAAACAGCGGGAGAGTGCCCGTTTATGGGCTTCATGTATCGAGTATCGAGATTCCAATGGACTCTGCTACTTCCACTGTCCTTCGCATACATACAAGGTAGGCCGCTTCTTCTGGTTCTTTTGGGTCTGTACATCATTGCTTGTTGCGGCATACTGTTAGTCGGTAGCCTAGTTATATGGCCAAACCATTTAACTTTTTTTTAAATGAAATCTAGCGCTGCTATAACCCCCACGTTAGTCCCGATTTCTTCATTTCTGATATTCTCTCTTCTTGATACAATGCGTATTCTTCTCAGGAATCCTCAGTACACTTTAACAATAAAACTCATTCCGGGGTAACGTCTGTACTATTACAACGTGTCCTGGTTGCGTCATCTCTGAGCTGATCGGGAACAGAAGCAACAACAATTCTAATGGCTTCAACAATGGGGATGATCGGGACAGAATCATGCGGCTTTTGATTAAAACCAAGGAATTGTGGGATACTGGGAGGACCTCTAAGGGACAAAGGGAGCCTGCGAAATATATTCATAAGATTAATTGACAGCTGATAAAATACAAAGCGACAGCTGAATATGCCAGAGAATCCAAAAGACAATACAGAATTTGATATCATTTGGCATTATGGATTGGAAAATTTTATCTCCAAATTGTGCCACTTTAACAATTTTATCACAGTTGTTATTTCAACTCCCGCTGTCCGTAAGCTGTATTGTTTTAACTTATCGAGACTCACCAACTGTTATCTGGCTGTATAGAAATGTTTTTTATGTTACAAATGCCTGGTACTGACAGTTCAGAATTCTAAATCTACATTTAGAAATCAATTCAAACCGCCGCACGTCTCCAATTATGCCCTCCTGTTCTCCGTGTCTGAGTGTCTAGAAAACGCCCTCGCCCAACACTCAGTATCTGTAGGAAGCCATTCGCACTACCAGCCGTCTTCACGTCCAGCTCGTCAAGACCCCATTCAAGAGCATTCACTAGCACATCTGCACTCCTTTCTCCAGGAAGAGGAAGAAAATGCCGTTTTCACACTCAAGATTAAAGGGGGATTTGCTTGTTCCAAAAATTACCTCAAGATCTCGCGGCGTCCTTTCGCAAATTCAAAATCCCCGCGGTGTACTGTCCCCCATTCCCCCCACAATTTCTTCAGAAAGTTTTTTTTTTCTTCTTCAAGCGAGCCATCTTCTTGAGTTATCAAACAAATGCATCCCTGAACCAATGACGATAATGAAGATAATGGGGTATGTTCAAACTCATTTTATATACAATAAATGGGACAGTTATGATAAAGATGAAAATTATCGTGCTTACGATAATGGCATATGTAGTGGTGGCGGTGGGATAGAAAAACTTAGCATATTATGCATTATTTCTCACATGAAGATTGAAAGATGAGGAGGTTGTGAGGTTGTGATACCCACGTGGCGTTCAAAAGTTACCAGGTTCGAATCCCAACAAAGTTCTACACCTTAACTAGAACGATGGCTTCTAGACAGTGGAAGTAGCAGATTCCATTGGAATCTCGATACTCGATACATGAAGCCCATAAACGGGCACTCTCCCGCTGTTTATACTTCACATCGACACCGCAAAGTACAAGAGGAACATGATCAGACGACGAAACCCTGCCATATTTTTTCCTTCCATCACGCCTTCCATCACTTCTGTCCAACCCACTATGTACTACATAATGTCCTGTGGTCTCCTGGCTAGTGAGATAGAATTTTCAAACTTCTGGGATAAGGGCAATAAATAGGAGATACGTCTGTAAGCTGCGCGTGCTAAAAGTCACCACAACATTCGGAAATCGCAAAATAATAGGCCGTAAAGCAACAGTCCTGGCAAAATTGTTAGGAACGAAAACCCACCCGCGGCAACACAGTTCCCGTTACTTATGATAAAATCTGGTAAAAGGATGTGAACTTTACATAAATGCCACGGAGGGTGAAGTGGTAGGCCTCCATGTGTGCAGGGGTATGACGCCGTCCATGTCTCGAAACACTCTAGGTATTACACACCCAGCAGTAGCCATTGAAAGGAGGAAGTATTTAGTGAAAGGGGCGGCCATTGATAGGAATAGTTATAGCTCGTGATAGGGACAATAATAGCTAGTAATAGGGACAATAATAGCTAGTGATAGGGACAATAATAGCTAGTGATAGGGACAATAATAGCTAGTGATAGGGACAGTAATAGCTAGTGATAGGGACAATAATAGCTAGTGATAGGGACAATAATAGCTAGTGATAGGGACAATAATAGCTAGTGATAGGGACAATAATAGCTAGTGATAGGGACAATAATAGCTAGTGATAGGGACAATAATAGCTAGTGATTGGGACAATAATAGCTAGTGATAGGGACAATAATAGCTAGTGATAGGGACAATAATAGCTAGTGATAGGGACAATAATAGCTCGTGATAGGGACAGTAATAGCTCGTGATAGGGACAGTAATAGCTCGTGATAGGGACAATAATAGCTAGTGATAGGGACAGTAATAGCTAGTGATAGGGACAGTAATAGCTATTGATAGGGACAATAATAGCTCGTGATAGGGACAATAATAGCTAGTGATAGGGACAATAATAGCTATTGATAGGGAAAATAATAGCTAGTGATAGGGACAATAATAGCTAGTGATAGGGACAATAATAGCTAGCGATAGGGACAATAATAGCTAGCGATAGGGACAATAATAGCTAGCGATAGGGACAATAATAGCTAGTGATAGGGACAATAATAGCTAGTGATAGGGACAATAATAGCTAGTGATAGGGACAATAATAGCTAGTGATAGGGACAATAACAGCTAGTGATAGGGACAATAATAGCTAGTGATAGGGACAATAATAGCTAGTGATAGGGACAATAATAGCTAGTGATAGGGACAATAATAGCTAGTGATAGGGACAATAATAGCTAGTGATAGGGACAATAATAGCTAGTGATAGGGACAATAATAGCTAGTGATAGGGACAATAATAGCTAGTGATAGGGACAGCAACAGCTCGAGATAGGACAGCAACAGCTCGTGATATGGACAGCAACAGCTCATGATAGGGACAGCAATAGTTCGTGATAGGGACAGCAAAAGCTGGTGATAAGGAGATAAATATCTAGTGATTAGGAGATAAATATCTAGTGATTAGGAGATAAATAGCTCGTGATAAGGAGATAAATAGCTCGTGATAAGGAGATAAATATCTAGTGATAAGAAGATAAGTAGCTCGTGATACGGAGATAAATAGCTAGTGATAAGTAGATAATATCTAGTGATAAGGAGATAAATACCTAGTGATAAGGAAATAAATATATAGTGATAAGGAGATAAATATCGTAATAAGGAGATAAATATGTAGTGATAATGAGATAAATATGTATAAATACGATTTAAGTTGCTTTTGGACCTATCAATGACATATTCCTTGGGACGGGGTAAATATAAGACGGCAGGAAAAATTTCA
Organism: Cepaea hortensis; assembly: GCA_963921405.1. NCBI lineage: Eukaryota > Metazoa > Mollusca > Gastropoda > Stylommatophora > Helicidae > Cepaea > Cepaea hortensis. The sequence goes on from OY992895.1 coordinate 43,756,610, forward strand.
TAACGATGCAACAGAGTTTTCAAAATAATTGATTGTGAATGGAGGCATTCATTTCTGGACATACTTTAGTACATCAACAGCAGATAAAAGCGTAGATAACGATGTTAAAGGTTAGGTGGTCAAAAAAGTATACGGGAGCCAACAGCGACAATGCAACTGCCAGTTTCTCGTTATAAACACTGAACAAGAAGATTGATCCCAGACACTAGATTAGTAGATAAGGAACACTATAGAACATCAGAGGACAGCGGAGAGATGGGCGGGCGAGGGGGAAATGCGAATGAGAGGAGGGAATAAACGAGAAAACATGAAAATACAAACATACAGACAGGTAGACAGAGAAAAGAGAGAGAGAGAGAGAGAGAGAGAGAGAGAGAGAGAGAGAGAGAGACAGACAGACAGAGAGACAGACAGAGAGACAGACAGACAGACAGACAGACAGACAGAGACAGATAGAGAGTGAGAGAGATGGAGAGAGAGAGACAGGGTCGGGTACGAAAAGTGAGTGGACGTGGACAGGAGAAGTGGCAGTGAGAGGGTCACATGAAAAGAGTAGGAAGTGGGATAACGAGAGGAAATAAGGAAGGAGACACAAGGAAGGTTACAAGGAACAGATAAATGAAGTAGGCAGATAGCATAAGAAGATCGGGAAAGAATGCGGACAGGAATAAAGAAAAGACAAATGTGGGAATATGACGGGAGAAGAAAACATGAAGTTCTGGAAAAAAGGTTAAGGAGAAAGAAATAATCAAAGATAAGATTTTTATTTTATTTTTTTAACAAAAACTAATTTAAAGAAAAAAACAGGCTGCAGAAATGAAGACAGAAGGAGAAAGTGGAAGACAGACGATGCGAGTGAAGTGATTTTAAAAGAGAAAGAGGCGCAAATAACAGGAAAAGACCGAATATAAGATTTTTTTTAAAAAACAATTAAAGAAAGAACAGGCTACAGGAATGAAGACAGTAGGAGAAAATGGAAGAAAGACGATGCGAACGAAGTGCTTTTAAAAGAGAAAGGGGCGCAAATAACAGAGAAAGACCGAAGAGGGGGTAATTCTGAGGTCGAATTAGAAGGACGTAAGAAAGAGAATTGAAGGAGAAAGGGGGAAGATGGAAGACTTTTTAAAAGAGCAAGGACACAAATAAGTAAACTGATGAGAAACTTGAAAAAAAAAGAAGAAGATATAAGTGAGGCCAAACCAAAAGAAAACGAGAAAAATAAAAAGAACTCAGTAAGGGATAACGACTTGTAGAAGTATACGATAAAGAAGACCAAGCACATTAACTGTTGCCCAAATTTGCAGAGGCGGCTAAGATACACACGTGTAATCCGCAAGAATATAAACAAAATGTCATGAGACTAAAACCGCACTGGTAACAACAACAGCGACATTGTGCTGTGAGTTCAGTGATAACGATTTATAACGCGCCTTAAATGATCAAGTTCAATCGAATGATTAATCGCCTTAAGCGACTTTCTGTAGCTGCTATTGGCTTATATATCCCTAAATCTTGTCACTGCGATATAATACAAGATGTATGCTGCCATATTAACAACTTTAAAGTCATAATTATGAAACACCAGTACTTTCCATTTTACGCAATCCATTTTTGATTGATCCAACCCTTCTTTTTGTTTGGCGGTGAATCTATTAATATTCTTCTTCTTATGTTGTTCGCTTGAAATTTTCTATATCTGCAATATTGTCTCTTGTATTAATTTCATTGTCGTTTTTAGTTTACTCAGTGGTCCACAGAGTATATCTTTCACTGTTGTTTCTCTAGGATGGAAGGTTTGCCTAGCTATGGCGTATGTTTGGCAGTCTTGGAATATGTGACCTGCCTTAGTGAGTGGCGCCTTGCAGTCTTGACAGACCAAAGTATGTGAGTTGGAATGTGGCCAAAATTCCATCACAATGCCTGGGCAGAGCTTAAGATGGAGATATGTCCTACTTGTCACTCCCGAAATGCTGAAGAGCAGATCATTGCCGACAGTGCATACGGGTACCACAGTCTTAACATAATCAATCACCGACATCTTGTACAGGTGAGTAAGCAAGCCTGATTGTAGCCTTCACTGGCGCTGCCGCAGCTGTAGCCACAGATGTCGTGCTTTGTGCCAGGCTTTCTGCGGACACAACAGCAAACATTGCTGGTGTTGACTGCGACGTCCTGTAAAGGATATGCAACATTTCGGCAGGCAGCCCAGCGGAAAAACACCAAGCTATATGGGATAAAACAAGGTGCAATTCAGTTTATGTCCTCGCATTTCAACATTGATTATAAAGTAAACAATAAAGGACTCTTTCTCATATCTCGAAGCGTAATTGGGTTCATAGCACTAACCCCGTATTTGAACAGACAAACTGCCACTCGAGGGGTGGCGAGTTGCATCACACAACGACTTACTTTACATCCCAAGACACGTCATGGTATCTATTTTAGTGAGAGTCCTCCTGATACACACGTAAATTTAAATAAGTCCGCCTATATGGGCACTCAAGCACATGACAATCGGATCCACCAGAAATCGGGTTATCGAAAGCGCTACTACGGCCCCCTCTGCCTTGATTCTGGGCAACTACAATTATCAAAGACACTAATGCTTCCTCAACGTTTTTCTTCAAGAATTCACCCCGACAACAGAGCAACTCATTGTAATGTATTTTGTCAATATGCCCAGCCATGTTAATGTGCAAAATATCCTTCGTAATTTTTTTTTTTTTTTTTGCAGTTTTCTATGAAGAATAGAAAAGGTCAAGAGTCGCGTTACTGAGCCATTGACCATGTTGGAAAATGGAGGTCTGTCCAAATGTGCTTGACCAAACGACAATACATGAGCTCACTAGCATGCGGATCACCTTAAACATTTTTTGTATCCAGTAGCGATGACACAGTGGACCAGGTTCTTCTTCTTCTTCTTCTTCTTCTTCTTCTTCTTCTTCTTCTTCTTCTTCTTCTTCTTCTTCTTCTGCGTTTATCCGGAGAGTTTTTTGTTGTTTTTTTTCGGGACGTGAATGCGATGTGCCAGTATACAGCAGAGCTGCGTTCTTGCGCCGTTAGGCCGACACATCCGACTTCAACGGGCGTTTCTGACCGGTTAGCCTTCCCGGGTGTTTCGAAGGATATTTAACTCTCACTCACCAATATGACAGGCCCTGGTAAGGACCACAAAAATTATAACCTACATCATTGAGGGCCACAAAAACAAAATCAGTTCCCAAGAGGGCAACAGAAAATATAACCAGCACTTACTTGCTAATAGATAAAGAAACCAACAAATGAAAGATGGCGGAACCTGGTAGGTCCGACTAAGGACCGGTCGGTGTCAGGACCAACATAAGACAGTAATGATATTACCACGCAGCATAAGAACCAACCTTTACAGACAAGCAGAGCGGAAAGGATTAACAGTCCACAAAAACCACGGGCCTCAACTCTAACCAAGGCTGAACGAGGCCGAATTTGGAATTTTTGTTTTTGAATCAAGCAAGCAAGCACGTTTTTGCGTTGTGCCTGTTTACTTGCTCCTATAGGTCGACACATCCGTCTTCTGCGGGCGTTTGTTGACCAGATTAACCTTCCCGAGTGGGCCAGGTTCAATACAGCAGCAGTGGCAGACTTCCTGTCTCCCCCGACCAGTTCGACCCTTGCGTTGATCTGAAGTACCCGGAAAGGACAGGCGACGAGGAAATAGAACTGTCCATCGACTCCTGTGTTTCCAGGATCGAGAATTTGTGAACGCCCAGAACTTCTCACCCCAACTGCAGTGTGTTCAGATCTAGACTTGCCCATTTCACTCTCTCAGAACAGACTACAATGCCCCTTAACTGAATCAGTGTCAAATAAAGCGTTGGTTTGAACCAAAACTGGTATACGATAAAATTAGCAAGTATTATCATGTAAATCTCCATTCACCGAGCGGTGAAATTGCAGAAGATACAACGAAACAAAACAAATAATACAATGACCTTAGTGTGGCGATATACCGTCCTTCTATCCAAATGGGAGATGACATTTGGCGATATGTTATTCTTCGACACTGAATCAGTTTAACATCTTCGTTTACTGAACATTCTTCAATTCTATTCTACTGTACATTTCCCTTAGCCTTATACCCGTTATAGCCCACGCCGCGTGGAAATGGTCATAATATATGTCTTCTGTCTCGTGCACTGCCAACCAATGCTGGAGCAGATGCTCCTGCAAGGCACAATGCTAAACAGTGCAGGATCTTCTCACTTGGTCTCTTTCTGCCTCTCCCCCCCCCCCCCCCCCCCCCCCAATATCGTCGTTTGAAACTGTGCTTTATAATAATTAATACTGTATTAATTAGCTCCAGAAGAAAGGTAACACTAATGTCTTTCCTCTGGAGTAAACTAGACAGGCCAAGAGAGGGATCATGCTGCAAGGGCAACACACGGTCTCTAAATTCAGCCCAGGCTTTGTGTTATGGAGATATATAACTCCATTTTACAAACTATCCTCTATCAAGACGGCAAAGTGTCATTCAGTAATTAGCTATACAATAATGGTTTTTACAAATGTTCCGGGTGTTTAGAATACCTTTGTTGTTGTTGTTGTTGTTGTTGTTGTTGTTGGTGGTGGTGGTCGTGGTGGTGGTGGTCGTGGTGGTGGTGGTCGTGGTGGTGGTATTGGTGTTGTTGTTTTTGCTGCTGCTGCTGCTAAAGATTAACTTAAAAATGTCTGTATGAATAAAAATAGAACCACCACCAACTGCTCTACAACACAATCCGCTAATCTATCCCTGCATCCTAACCCATCTCTTCGACTACGGATCGTCAAACCCCCAACCCCTCAAAGACTACCACAATCAGACATAGAATGTACTCTTCCTGCTCTCAGCCAACCCAACCAACGGACGAGACCCAGGCGCTCCATATGGTGATGCTACCTACCGCTTCATGCTTCATACAGATAACATACAACGGCAATAGACCATCGTTACTGCCAATTCTCCATACGAGACGAAGATCAGCAATTACATACACGCCTCTCATAAACTCTCTATAAATTATACGTCTAGCCGAATCTTAGCAACATTTCTTTCACGCTTAATCTTGTCTCGGTAATCTCGGTAACCATTGTGTGTTGGGTCAAAATGTTAGTTATACTGGCATTACACTGTCTATGGAAGTCCAATTACTGGAGCTGGGAAGGGAAGGAAAGCGAGCCGGGGAGAAGAGAAAAACCCGGAGAGACAATAACATGGGGTGTGGTTTGACTTTTGTCGCTGCAATGGTGTACATACCAGTAAATAAATTAATGTTACTATCTGTCTATCAAGCCTCTGTAAGCAACTGGTCTGGAATGGAAGCTCCGACAAGCAGACAGACAGAGCATTGCTTTGCTGATCCGGCAGATTGCACAGCTTGCCTTGTTCCTGACGTGTTAACCTTTCCTTCTGAGTAGACTAGACAGACCGAGAGAGGGATCATGCTGCATGGGCAACACGTGGTCTCTAAACGCACCCCAGGCTTTGTGTTATGGAGAGATATAACTCCATTTTACAAACTATCGTCTATAAAGACGGCAAGGTGCCAGTTATCACCATCTGTTTGAAGACACGGTTGAAAATATGAAAGATAACAATCCGCAAAATCCCTTATTGTTATGAGGCACAATAGACGTTAACGGAACGCAGATTATGTACATGCTTAAACATCCGTTGTGCTGATGCCGAGGTAAGCGGTTCAACCCCTACATCGGACAGCTGGACTAAAATGTTGACCTGTCGTTGGGGACGTTAATTACAAGTACCTCTGAAATCGGAGTGGGTTCGCCTGATGGCGAGGGACACTATTAATAGGGAAAGCTAACCCGCATGCAAAATTCAGTCCATCACCAACTATAAATAGTTTATGGACTACGCTTGAGTTAGAAGCGAGCAAGCGAAAATGTGCACGCAGAGATGTAACCCGAAGACAAATATACAGTTTATGCTTTATTGTGGATGCACTAACAATCGATGTGTATAATAAAGAAGACATCTAAACTAAACCTAGCTTCAAACTGGACACTACGAATATAAGACAATGTGATAACAAGAGAAACATACGCACATGTCCGATCTCTGAACTCGCCACTGGGATTATGGAACCATTATTCTTAATCAGATAATGTCATGATGCGGTAGACTTGCACAGCGGAAATAGAACATGATATGACTGATGGAAACACCAGGTATTGGCAACATCCAAGAAGATTTCGACAACGGAGGTCAGGAATATCCTAACCCAAATACGAACATTAGGAGGCGGTCAAATTGGGAAAGGAAAGCGGAAACATACCTCATCCTGATATAGATAAAACCTATGATGAGGCCAAGAGATTTATAACAAACAATTGTATAACAAAGTTGCAGTCAGAGCATCCAGATACCAGAAAGATGATGTATGTTACCAACTCGACCGAGGTGATTCAGTAGCAATCTTTAGACTTCACACAGGACATAACAAGCTGAAATACCACTTGTTTAATAAACTAAATACAGGAGACACTGATGCAAGCAACTGTGGAACTGGTAAAATGGCAGCTAAAGATCTGCTGCGAGTGTCCAACATATGAAGGATAAAGAAAAGTATTTTGGCCGACACCCGCTCAATTTGAGGACAAACTCTGTGGAGATGTCAACAAACTCAAGTTGACTGCTGTATTCTTTAAATATATTCAGGTTGATGTATGAATGTGGGCGAAGAAGAAATCCCGGAAGACCCCGGAATCAGACATAACTGCCCAATGCCTTAGAACAGTGGTTCTCAACCGGTGGGAAATTCCCCCCATCCCCTCAGGGGGAATTTTATGGTTTCGGGGGGGGGGGGGGGGGGTAATTAAGATTATTTCAAGATCGCATCAATACAAGAACCAGTTACTTGATATTGTTTTTCCCTCTAAATTTTACGGCTCTGTACTTCTCGCCCTAATGAAATTCGTTTTATAACGTAAGTAGACCCGCAAATGTTTTATTTAGATGTCTAGACTTGTTCTAGAATGTGTTATTAAATTTAGCTTCCATTTTTATGTATACTGTGTAAGGGTGGGGTGGGGGGGGATTTATAGGGAGGAAATTCGAAAGGGGGAGATGACGTTTTGAACATATGGTAAAGGGGGGCATGGGCCAAAAAAGATTGAGATCCACTGCCTTAGAAGAATGTGAAATAGATCGTGTCATAAGGTGATTGTACACAATATATGAAACTAGAGACATAGTTCCAGTTTAATGAAAATCTGTTTACTGCAATCCCGAAGAAATTAGGGGCAATGTAATGTGATCAACATTTAAGAAGTAGCATAATAAATCACATTACACGGGAAGGTTAACCCGGTCAACAAACGCCTGAAGAAGACGAAAGTGTCGGACGAAAGGTGCAAATATTGCAGCTCTGCTGTAAACTGGCACAACGCAACTACATCCAAACCAAAATTCCAGACGAACGCAGAAGAAGAAGAAGAAGAAGAAGAAGAAGAAGAAGAAGAAGAAGAAGAAGAAGAAGAAGAAGAAGAAGAAGAAGAAGAAGAAGAAGAAGAAGAAGAAGAAGAAGAATCACATTACAAAGATTTTGTTAAGAATAATAATGCAAATGGTTAGAAATAAAATATAAATAGAAACGGGGGAAGAATAACGTAGGGGTATAGAAGGCAAATGGTTAAAAATAAAACACAACCATAAATAGAGGAAGAACCAGGTAGGTTTGTAGAAGGCAAGGGTGCGGTAAACGAGGTCTGTACATTAGATCGGAACTTACATCTGTGTGTGATTAACAACACAAAAGCTTTCTAAAGAGCCAGACAAAGTTGACGTACAAAAATGCTGGCAATTCTCCACATTTATGGGAAAGATCACATTTTTATAACTCAAGCGTAGTCCATACACGTACTTATAGTGCAGTGGACTGATTTTTGCTTGTGGATTATCTTTCCCTATTACCAGTGCCCCTCGCCATCAGGCGAACCCACTCCGACTTCAGATGTACTTTAATGTACTTCACAAAGTCAAGGACGAGAGGTCATCATTTTAGTCCAACTCACCGGTGTGGTTTTGTAAATAACGCATATTTGTAGCATCATACTGCCATAACAATTGATGTTGAAGCAGAGCACTACCAGCCAATTAAAAGAGGTGTAGAAACTACAATTTTGTAATCACATGAAACACGAACAATAAGCAGACAAGCTGAGAAACATCTAATAGTAGAAATGTAGCCTCTGGGGAAGAGGAAAAGAATACGATGGAGTGGCTGAAGATCGAATGAGACAGCCCTACCAAATAGAAAAAAGTAAATGGATTAGTGAAATTAGAAGCCGTAGTCAGTCAGCGTAATGGTGGCGGTTGCGGAGAGAGAGAGAGAGAGAGAGAGAGAGAGAGAGAGAGAGAGAGAGAGAGAGAGAGGGGGGGAGGGAGAGAGGGAGAGAGGGAGAGGGAGAGAGAGGGAGAGGGAGAGAGAGAGAGATGGAGAGAGAGAGAGAGAGAGAGAGAGAGAGAGAGAGAGAGAGAGAGAGAGAGAGAGAGAGAGAGAGATCGGAAGGCACCCTCACCAACCCCCACCCAATGAACGAAAAACAGGAAGTCGAAACGCCAAGAATTACTATAGCAAACCAATGACCGCCCAAAAGCGTACTAACACAAGAGTGTATGTAATAAGATAAAAACATTAGTAAAAGTACTAATGGGAGATAAGTATACCCTGGCCCTAGGAGCACTTCAGGATGTGGAGAATTACCTCCCTGGAGATTGGTGACATAGTATTGGCGGTGATTTGTCTGTCAGGAACCCCTTTCCACTAGGCCAGGCGACTAAAAGCTTTTTCTTCGTCTGCCAAACACCTCCGGTCTAACGCCAATAGAGACCTAACTGGGCGACGACCCAAGGTCGAACCCACCCAGCCAAGCAGCGGAATGTCCCCAGCTCTATAAGATCACCCATGCAACAATAATCCGCAGACACATCATGGGAGAGACATCGCGGGTAATGGAAGATGATCCAACCAGGGCTGTCGGCTAAGACAACAGTACTTCTTGACTTATTCGGCCAGTTCAAACCCCGAAGGGAGTCTAGAATAAACATAGTCAAGTTTTTTCACCCCGTTTGTGTGTTTGTAATGGAATTTTCCTAGTTTAGAATTCCATTGTCCTGTAGCTCCAGTGTAATGGCGTCCATACAAAGTATGTGTTTGTTGTTTCCTATCTAGATCAACATCAGTGCGCGGGCAAGGAACAATATTATCCTTATGTAATTGAAGGAACAGAAATACCTGAACTTCGATAAGCTAACGGCACATTATTACCATCAACAATACAAATGGGAATTGAGAAGCTAATTAAGTCTGTGCCAGGGCAAAGTGAAGAAAGCAATTTAAATCGCAAGGCAACTAAAACAAAACAATGACAAAACCCGTAAAACAAACATATCAGCGGATAGTTTTTAACAATGGAGAGACATTCCAGAAAGTGAGTAGTCATGTATATCTAGATTCTTCGCTGGCGAGCGATGGATATGTGAGGGTAAAAATAAAACGAAGAACAAATATTTATCTGCAAAATAAATTAAAACCACTAAGATCTGTATAGATTGGAACAGGCAAAACAACAAAACTTAAGAGTATAAAAGGCATGGATATTTTCTGTGACAACATACGGCTGTGGAATATGGATACTCAGCAAATTAGCTGAAAAGCACATATGCTCCGTTCAATAAATGTATTACAAAAGAGAATAACAAATACACTGGATGTAAAAGACAAACAGATATATCGAACAAGAATTCAACATTGAAGAGTGTTTATTTTCGTTCGCTCGCGTTGACCTCGAGCCCAGTCCACGCTGGACTGATTTTTGCATGTTGACTAGCTTTCTCTATTACCAGTGTCCCTCACCATCAGGCCATCACAATCCATCACCATCACCATCACCATCCCTGCAACTTATGTGGTACTTGTAATATGCGTACCCGAGTCAAGGACCGGTGCATAGTGAAGAATATCAGATATTAAGACAACATATAGACAAATGAAAGAATTTCGGCTTGTGAGAAAGCATGTATGCCTGGAAAAGATATTTATGGAGAGAGGTGTACCGGCGAAGAGGAAGACCACATGAAGACGGATTGAAGGGGTCACATGGTAATTTATTCATGACAGCATCAGTGGAAGGACATTGGGCTTACGATAGAGAGTCATTTTGAAAGCGCCTATGGGGAGTAGTTTCGCACAGGACAAGTCACGATGAGGACACAGTTAAGATGTCCTAGTGCCTAGTATCGAAGCTACCCTCTTTTCTGCGAAACGACGATAACCTCTTCAAGCAATATCTTTTTTCATACCCTTAAACTCCCAAGATCTCATAACAGTGAAATCTATCTCCCAAGCCATGATTTGTCACCAGTCGCTAGCCGGATCCTGCTATCGGTCTCGGAAGTATTAGGGCCATTACATTTATGCAGGTCAGAGAGCACGAAGTAATAGGTGGCCAGTCTCATCACAGCCACTGGAAAGACTCTGGATCTTTCGTTAGTTCCCCTGCCTGACGTCTTTAATGCCACATGTCCACTGCCGTGTTGGTCATTCTTCACAATATTAAAACTCAGCATTGCTGTGACCAGTCTCGTCTGACCTCTTTGGAACAGCCATCATTGTTGTGAAATGAATGTATTGAGTTGAGTTAAGAACCGACATCACTGCACTCAGGACATTCCCATATGCGCTGCTCCCCTCGTTCATAAGCTAGCAAAGAGTCACACTACTAATCGTTCCCCCCGCTATCTGATTGAAAGTTTTCCTGGTCTTCCCTCTCAGTTTTGAGATTCTACCAGAATCCATGCCAATCCCCCGCAATCTCATCCTTTACACATACAAGTTCTCAATCTGTTCCTCCACTTTCTCCACCTGATCCCACAGGCGTACGACCACCTCTCCCTTGTCCAAGATAATCTACCACCAAGAGGTGCATTCCCTGCCATCCTATCAGCCTGTTCAAATCAAGGTATTCAAAGACTGAAACATTTCCAACTTCATTATTGTCTTCTGCTTTCGCCTCTTTATCCCCAACTGGAATATGGATCCCCACGACCAACTCACACCAAGCCGTCATATCCTTAGCTACCCCATGAATATCCGTCCGTGTCCTCCCCATATTATTCATTTCTGGCTGTACTTCTCTTTCCCATGCGTTTGTTTGCTGTTGTTGCTGTTTGTTTGTTTGTTTGTTTTTATTTTTTTGTTTTTAGTCTTTCTCTATTTCTTTTGCCCCGTGGTTACAGACAAAGGCCTTTCCTCTTGCACTACTCTCGGGGTTTCCCAGTGTATGTACGAGATATCCAGCGCCAGCTACTTGTCTTCACCACTTGATTCACTGGTATATGTTTATTTCTGCAAATGCGATCCACGTTGGTGATTCTATTGAACCATTTTAAACTTCTATTTTTCGCAGGTGTCTTAATCCTTCTCCGTGTTTCTTATTCATGCAGTAAACTTCCCACGGCACCAGGTGCTAGGAGATGTGAGAGGGCACAACGCACTGGGTGAACAAGTCTCTCTTCCCCGAAGGAGGGGTGGCTTGTGAGCAGGAACAGTTCGCAGTTATGGGAGAAGCATGAAGACAACGCAAAGCACGAAGACAACGCAACGTATTTAAACATGGTTCGAACTTACAGCAGGAGAAAGACACCTGGAGTCATGACTTGGGCGGGCCCACCCCTTGGGCGGGCCCACCCCTAGAGAGTGTTCGAAACATTCCCGGAAGAGGGACTGCTTCTAAAGATCAGAAGCTTCCTGACGTGCTTGCTTCGCGACGGAGCTTTATCACACATCACTGATGATATTAATGTTTGGCAACTAGCCTTCTCAAGGGACTTTCATATCATCATGTTACTCTTGTACTTTACGGTGTCGAAGTGAAGCATAAACAGCGAAAGAGTTTCTGCTAATAGGCTACGAGATTTTCATTGACTCTTATTCCCTCCTTCCAATGAACATTATCTTTGATATTCGTATGCATACAAAACGGTCCACAAACAATCCTAATATCTATACTACAAAACTGCGCCAAGTCTCGTTAATGTGTGCGTGATAATACGAAGTTAACAGAAAAGACAGTAAAGAAATGAATTCAGCAGACAGGCAATCACGCCGTAATCAAACACTATTACAGGCAATCGCCAGCCCGAGCTCTACCCTGTATATGGGCCCCTTCTAAATGCCCCTGCACGCATGTCTGTGTGCTGCTTTATGCTGTATACTGTGGTCCTTCTAATTGCTCTTGCACGAATGTCTATGTGCGCGCATTGGAAAAACCGCAAGAGACTTTGATAAGAAATAAAAACCGAGCAGATACGGGGAATTAAGCATCAAAACACTGTAGCAAAAACTCTTAGAAAAATATGCAGAACTGATGTGTCGGGGATCTTCTTCTTCTTCTTCTTCTTCTTCTTCTTCTTCTTCTTCTTCTTCTTCTTCTTTCCTCGCCTTCAGACGTAAATATGAATTCATCCAAAGAAAGCAGCAGTCAATTTAAGCTTGTTCACATCTCCATATAGTGAATCATCAAACAGAGCGGGTGTAGGCGAAGATACTTTTCTCTGTTCTGCATATGTTAAGTCTGTGTAAGCAAAATGAAGAAAACAATTTAAATCGCAAGGCAACTAAAATAAAACAATGACAAAACCCGTAAAACAAACATATCAGCGGATAGTTTTTAACAATGGAGAGACATTCCAGAAAGTGAGTAGTCATGTACATCTTAGATTCTTCGCTGGCGAGCGATGGAAATGTGAGGGTAAAAATAAAGGAAGAATAAATATTTATCTGCAAAATAAATTAAAACCACTAAGATCTGTATAGATTGGAACAGGCAAAACAACAAAACTTAAGAGTATAAAAGGCATGGATATTTTCATATCCTTACCCTGCATTGATTCTGTTATTCCCTCATTCCAATGAACATTATCTTTGATATTCTTATGCATACAAAACGGTCCACAAACAATCCTAATATCTATACTACAAAACTGCGCCAAGTCTCGTTAATGTGTGCGTGATAATACGAAGTTAACAGAAAAAGACAGTGAAGAAATGAATTCAGCAGACAGGCAATCACGCCGTAATCAAACACTATTACAGGCAATCGCCAGCCCGAGCTCTATCCTGTATACGTGCCCCTACAGGACCATCTTGATCAGAAATTATTTGCAACTCGTTGCTGTCATTCAGAAAGCAAAGGCTAACTTTCTAAAAAAATATTTTTTTTTGGCATATCCTTTACAAGACATCGCTGTCAACATCAGCATCTCTCAGCTGATTTCTTGGTAAGATTACGCTCAGTAGTTTGCCACTTCTTTCTGAGCGACCGGCTCCGTACTCTCATTAGCCACTGGCGCAACTCGAGCCGCTTTCAATTCTCGTGCACTCACGTCAACCACGAGGGTATGCAGGGTTACGGAGAAAGCTGATAACACCTCGGCCATGGAGACCGGCAAAGACTAACTACTGAACGTAAATATTACTAAGAAATTAACCTGGGGTTGATCGCAACGTCCTGCAAAGAACATGCAACATTGTTTTCGCGTGAGTATCATCTGTCATGGATGCTCTGATTTCTACTTCTTCTGTAACAGATTCTTAAAAGTCCCCTGGCCTTCATAAGTGATGACTATATCAGACTGAGGTTGTGTTTTCCTCTTCTTTTGCCAATCTGTCGGCTTCTTCATTTCCGGGTAAGTTGGAGATATAAACAGAATAGAAGATAACAAGGAATGCCAAAATAACACAAAGGTTTTAGCCACTTGTACAGCTGGTGCTAAAGTCTTCGGTTAATCTCACTCCTTTCGTCATCTCCCATTCTAAGCAATTGTCAATTCTGACACAAGTAATGGTGTAACCAGCGACCAAAGGATATGGCCGACACTTAGTTCTTAGAGAAAGGATCAGACGGACACGTAATCTGACTGCAACCAATAATATTATACTTGGTGGCTCTTCGCTGGTTGTTGAAGATAGGGACGGATTGCACTAATGGAAATGCCCCGGGTGTTATGATGCCAGTTTTCGACTAAACCCTGAACGTGAACCGGAATGTTGTACAGAATCCTCTTCTTATTCTCCCCTGAGAGTGAGTGACAAAGACAAAGGAAGAAAGACAGATGATAAACCAAAGGAGCATCCACCCTTAACTAACGTCATCTGTCTCTAATTCTCTTCTCGCTGTGTTTTAGGTCTCCTCTTACTTCTTTTGCCCCGGGGTTTCCAGAGAAATGTTTTAATAGTTACACTACTATCGAGTCCTTTCCAGGGGCATGTTGTTTTTATTTGTTGGTTTTTGCTGCTGCTGCTGCTGATGGTGATGATGATGATGACGATGCTACTGCAGCTGCTGCTACTACTACTACTACAACTACTACTACCATTTTCAACATCTGCTATATTTTCTTCTAAAGTCCATGCCTGTGTCACTGGCTATTATGTCTTTCCACAGCTTCTCTGTCTCGTGTACTGCAAATAATTTCTGATCAAGATGGTCCTACATGACGCGATCTCAAAATGTCTATCAACCACACTCTCGCCCTCCTACCCTTGCCATTCTTCCCTTATCATGACGTACTCTGGCCTTCTCCTTCTCGCGATGTGCCTCAACTGAATTATGCTGATACGAGTACCCACCTCTCCGTGTGAGTTAACTTCTTTCAGGCTATCTTCAATACGCTTGTTAGTCTGCCCATGGTGTTCTCGTCATTCTTCCATGGAACCACGTGTCTGCAGTGTCCACATATCCTATAACGAATCTGGTAACTGACCATGATTCACTTCCGTATATCAGGATTGCCTGCATGTTGCTCCCAATATCGTTTTCTCGCTTCAACCGATAAAACAAAGTATTTCAGGGTCCGAGCTGGTGCTGCGGAGTTTGTGCATTAAGCTGAGATTCTCCGGACTCAGGCTTGAGTTAGGAGTAGAACCGAACTACTACGCACAAAACATACTACACACAATGTTGTTCATCTTGTAAAATACCACTTCTGTCTGGACTCTATATTTCACTTATTTAGTGTTATCAAAGTACCCGAATACTTAAATACGCTGACTTGTTTCGGACATGCTCTATTTACTTTGATGCCGCTTTTGGGAAGATGGTGTTTTAAGATGTATTTTCTTTGTAACGACCATTACTTCTGGGGTTTCTGTTATCCGGACTCAAATCTTTGTTTTGACTTCCTGTTGCAATTATACCTATCACTCCTTGTAATTGTGTTTCATTTTCAGCGCGTCAGCATATCGCGGGTTGTTTACATTTTGCCCACGAACCGATATTCCCAGCACGTCTAGTGTGGATCTCATTATGATTTCCCTGTACAAATTGAACAGATCAAGAGATAACACACAATTCTGTCCAACATTGTATTTGATGTGTTGAAAAGACTCATTTAGTTGTCAATTCTTATGGCTGATTTTTATAGCCAACAACTGTTTTCATTATTCTTAGTCGTTAACATCAATGTTTATACTTTCCAACATTCTAACCATTTATCTTCTTCACTATATTAAATGTATTAAATAAAGAAATGTTTAATCGTTATTTCTGCTAATGTTCTCAAGATATACACGGTGTTGCCTGCACCTTTATAAATCTATAAATCCACTCTTTTCATCTTCAATGTCTGGTTTTCATTGTTGTGCCTATTCTTCTTCTTATATTCTGCATCTGTAGTTTAGTCACATGACTCATTAAGACTCCTTGGTGTTGTCGCTTTCGCTACGAATTGCTTTTGGCGGGCCTCTCTGTGGAAAGACACTGAGCCTTAGAGGGATAAAATATGGTGCAATGAAATTGATTCCCCTTGCCTTTAGACCTTTATTCACAGAAGTGGGCGATTTTTCACAGAACTGAGCGATGTTTCACAGAAATGGGCGATGTTTCACAGAACTGGGGCGATGTTTCACAGAACTGGGGCGATGTTTCACAGAACTGGGCGATGTTTCACAGAACTGGGCGATGTTTCACAGAAATGAGAAATGTTCCCTGCTATCTACAGCAACATTTCCTTGGCAGAGTTATGACAACGATTTTCAGGTATGCGTCCGCTTTGTTGAATAAAACAGCTTTCTTATCACTTCTGTACCTTTATTCTCCGGCTGCTTTTATTTCTTCGACAGTGATGTTATCTGGTCCCGGAGATTGACTTGTCCTCGTGTCTTGTACACCATCTTCGACTTCTACTTTCAGTATTGGTGGTCCTCCACATTGGTCCTGAGTGTTTATTTCAGCTTTGCTATCGTCATCAAATAACTCTGTAATACGCTGTCTATTTGTCATTTACTTTCTCTTTTGTCCATTAATATGTTGCATTCTTTTGGTTTCAAACAGCTACTTGCTGTGTGATTCTAGCTCCCGATAATTCCTGTATCTTTTTTTCCAACGTAGAATTTGTGTCCTTCTTTTTATACATAGAATCTGTGTCCTTCCATTGCCCCTCGCGTTCTCTGCACGGACTATTTAATCAGCTTCTTTCGCTGTCTTGCATTTTTCTATTATTTCGCAATGCGTTCTTACATATTCATCTTTATTTTGTTCACTTATTCTTCTAATGTCCATCTGTTATAGAACTCCCTCTAAAATCAAATTCTTCTCCGCTGTCTTATTTCTGTCCGTGTCTATTATAACGACTCCTTTGGCATTTACCATTGTTTGTCTATGACATCATCTTCAATATTATGTATTTTATTTTTTTTAGGAACGATATATATTAATATAACAATAACATCAACAAAAAGCTGTATAAAGAGGAAAACTTCCAACAGAAAAAAGTATTTATAATATTATTTGTACTGGTATTCATATGATTACTAATATCATCCTCATCACCATCATCTTTTCCTAAATATAGAGGAAAGACGAAAACAGAAAAATATTATAATTATTGATATCATCATCGATATTATCACTATTAATGTGATCTTCATAACTGACTATGTAAAGAGAAAATAAACTATCAACATTATTATTATTATTATTACTATTATTATCACTATTATTATTGCTGATGCTGCTGATACTACTACAATTGTTGCTACCGTTGCTGCTGCTGCTGCTTCTACTACTACTATTTCTACTTCTTCTACTACTACTACTACTACTACTACTACTACTACTACTACTACTACTAAAACTACTACTACTACTACTACTACTAATATCATCATCGCCGTATTTAGCAAAGCGGATCGACAATTAATAGAAACATTATTATAATAATCATTATCATCGATTATGTAATGAGGGAAGATAGTCAGCACAGAATGTAATATTAATATTATTGTTGTTATTAATATTATTAGTAGTATTATCATCATCAACAATATCATCATCGTCATCTGTAAAAGGAAAATTCAAGAAAAACAATAGTTTTATTATTATCGTATGATCCAAGGTAAGGACGTAGAACTGAACTGTCCGGTAAATGAATAACTAGGAGCAGTTTCAAGAACACAAAAAAAAGATCACACAAATATTCCAATGTGCATTTAATCAGTTATCAGTTGGGGTATCTTCATTGCACTCCGGGATGCATCAGCGTCCGGTGGCTAATAGTGCCAGTTCTGTGTTGGTTGACGAGGCGCTTTGTTTTCCCGATGTACCTCTCGCGTCTGGCTGTGCCGATTCTTACTCCCAAGTCTTTCATCCTGGACAGCGATGTGGAATCACTGACGTCAAAGTCCTCTGTTCTCGCCATATCTTTGAGGTCGTTAATAACATCGGCACGATCCATGGGCTGGCCATCTACAGGGGGTGCAGAGCCAGCCAGTTTATCAGCTCGTTCATTTCCCTCGACTCCCGCATGTCCCGGGACGAAGATGAAGGTGACTTTACGGACAACAGACTTCCGCAGCGACTCGGTCCACTGTCTACGTACAGATCCAGCTTCGACCTTCTGAATCATGCTCATTAAATCACTTAGTACACACACGTTGGTATAAAGCTGTGATTCCAGCCATATGAAAGCAGCATTTAATCAAATAACAATATCATCAAAAAGTATAACGGTCTCAATTCAGAGATGCCAACTCTCTCTCTCTCTCTCTCTCTCTCTCTCTCTCTCTCTCTTTCTCTCTCTCTCTCTCTCTCTCTCTCTCTCGCTCTGTAGAGAGAGAGAGGGAGAGAAACAGACAGACAGACTGAGAGAGAGAAACACAGAAGAGAAGAGAAGAGAAGAGAAGAGAAGAGAAGAGAAGAGAAGAGAAGAGAAGAGAAGAGAAGAGAAGAGAAGAAATGGACAGATGCCCTTTAATGGAGCATACATCTGCCGGCAGACATACTAAACGTCGAAATAACGAGAGATTGACCAGATGGTAACAACCGGACCTGGAAGCAGATCAAGAAATAAAGCAGTGTGGGACATCGAGTGCATGCGAACTTTATTAATATATAAATCGGTGGTGAGACATAAACGGCGGAACATTAACCAGAATGGCGAGATAATAAATGCCAGGCTCGGAGGGACGGACTGGCTTGGTAAAGCGGAAAGGAGACAGGAGATAGAGAGGGTTAGAAGAGATTTAAGCAGAAAGATACACTGATTTAGAGTGGGGAGCAGAGGTGACGAGAGATCCAGACAAAACAAAATAATCCGATTTAGAGAGAGTGTGTGTGTGGGGGGGGGGGGGAGAAAGTGGAGAGAGATGAGGAAATAGAGGTGACGAGAGATTCAGACAAATCAATATACTGATTTAGAGGGTGTGTGTGTGTGTCGAGAGAGAGAGAGAGAGAGAGAGAGAGAGAGAGAGAGAGAGAGAGAGGGAGAGAGAGAGAGGGAGAGAGAGAGAGAGAGAGGGAGAGAGAGAGAGAGAGAAGAGGAAATAGAGGTGACGAGAGATTCAGACAAAACAATATACTGATTTAGAGAGTGGGGGAGAGACAGGTGACAAGAGGTCCAGACAGAAAGATAAACCGATTTAGAGAGGGGAGAAGAGGAGAGAGATGGGGAAATAGAGGAGACAAGAGATCCGGAGAGAAAGCTAAACTGATTCAGGGAGAGTGGGGGGGGGGGGGGACAGGAGAGGAGATAGGTGACGAGAGATCGAGACACTGATTTTCAGAGAGAGGGGAGAGATGACGAGAGATCCAGACAGAAGGATAAACTGATTTAGAGAGGTTGGGGGGAGAGAGGAGAGAGCAGGGGGAGAGATGGGAGCAGGGGGAGAGGAGAGAGCAGGGGGAGAGGAGAGAGCAGGGGGAGAGATGACGAGAGATACAGACAGAAGGATAAACTGATTTAGAGAGGGCGGGGAAGAGAGGAGAGAGATGGGGTACAGGGGTGACGAAAAATCTAGACAGAAGGAGAAACTGATTCAGAGAGAGGGAGAGAGAAGAGAGAGATGGGGAACATATGTGACGAGAGATACAGACAGAAGGATAAACTGATTTAGACAGAGTGGGGGAGAGATGCGAGGGGAGATAACGAGAGATCCAGACAGAAGGATACACGCATTTAGTGAGGGAGAGAGAGCTACAAAATCAAAGGAAAAGACACAGATTCACAAGGGGGGAAGAAAGAGGTAAACAAATGAAAATAGAGAGAAACAGAATTAAGGAAGACACAGCAGGTCGGAGAGAGAGAGAGAGAGAGAGAGAGAGAGAGAGAGAGAGAGAGAGAGAGAGAGAGTGAGAGAGACAGTCATACACACACACAGAGTTCCATGTATCCAGACAGATAAAGCCAGATTCAAATATATAGAGAGAGGGAGAGCCAGACCAGAGACAGCGGCGGATTCAGAAAGGGACGCGGTTTACACTGATAGACAGCTCCAAACACATCACCGCCAGGCCGCGATACCAGCATACTACCCACTGCGCTTCCGCAGACCACCCCGCCTCGAGATTTCCCCAGGCTGAAATTGCATTCTGGGCATCTAAGGGCGTCACTTAAGAGAAAATAGCCCTTATGATAAAGATATCTATTCTACATATGAGGGGGAGGGGGGGGAGAGAGAGAGAGAGAGAGAGAGAGAGAGAGAGAGAGTAGAGCAAGGGAGAGAGACTGGCTCTCCCTCCTCATCCTCGACCCTGCCAATCATCATCACCCGGGTTCCTTCGATTGAGCTATTTCAGCCCTCTAGCGCTAGATCCAAGTGGCCCTCAATAGCGATGAAGAGAACACGCGGAAGAACGGAATCGGAAAAAAAGGAAGGCGAACGCCACCGCCCTCCCCAAAGTCTAATTCTGTTTGTTCGTAAGACGAAGTGGCTCACGGAGCCTGTAAGGTGGGGTGTGGAAAAGGGAAGGGGTGTTGTTTGAATCACCAGAGAGTGGGAAGGAACAGAAAATAAGTATCACAATCTGAGGAAGGAATATTAGCATGAAAGTTTACCACACACACACACACACGCGCGCGCGCGCGCACGCACGCGCACACACACACACACAACCCCCAAAAAAGCAAATATCGATTACAAGACGCCGGGAGAAATCGTGCTAAATGCAGCAATGCGTTGCGCAAGAAACACGAAACGTGTTTCTTCCATTTCTAAGCCTGGGTTCTGGATGCGAGCAAATTCAAGCAAGAACATCTCCCTTCTCCGCTCTAATCCCTTCGCGGTAATCAGCCGTCCGTCCACTCGTTTGCCTTCTTAGATTTTCTGGGCAACTGAACAAATCATTCTGGGACACCGTGCCTGTTGCAGGCGGCAGAAAACAAGGCGGGGGAAAAACTGAAGTGACGTGGAGAAATAAACGACATGGATGAATTATAGATTCCCTTCTTGTCCGTCTGTTCTGACCTCTGCGTTAATACACCTGACCTCCACATTGCTATTTGTGACCTCTACATTACTACTGAACACCTCCACATTACTACTTATCACCACCACATTACTACTTCTGATCTCAACATTACTACTTCTGATTTCAACATTACCACTTCTGATCTCCACAATACTACTTCTGATCTCCACATTACCACTTCTGATCTCCACAATACTACTTCTGATCTCCACATCACTACTTCTGATTTCGACATTACTACTTCTGATTTCCACATTACTACTTCTGATTTCCACATTACTACTTCTGATTTCCACATTACTTCTGATTTCCACATTACTACTTCTGATTTCCACATTACTACTTCTGATTTCCACATTACTACTTCTGATTTCCACATTACTACTTCTGACCTCCACATTACCACTTCTGACCTCTATATAACTACTATTGACCTCCACATTACCACTCCTGGCATCCACATTACCACTTCTGATCTCCATATTACTTCTTCTCGCATCTACATAACTACAACTGACCTCCACATTACTTCTGACCTCAATATTACAACTATTGACCTCCACATTACTACTTCTGACCTCCCCACCACTACTTCTGACCTTCACATTACTGCTTCTAAGCCCTTCCCCCTCCCCCACTTTGATTGATTGATTTAGGGACGGAAATCACAGCATTCGGGGCATTCCCATAAGCGCTCCATCCCCATCCTCGGCAGCCAGCGAAGAATTCCAACACTAATAGTAACAGTAGCAATCTGATTATATGTCCGTCTCGCCTTTCCTTTACAACTATTGGTCTGCGCATTACCATTTCTGACCACCACACTACTAACAAATGTAGAATTTAGCTCACGGCATCGCCTTGTCAGAAATCCAAAAGAGTTGAAATACAAGGAGCCCATCACACTGCAATATGCCTGGAAATGAAGAGGCCGACACACTGAAAAGGAAGGTCGAAAACTACCCGAGCCTGACAAACACATAACATACAATGAGGCCAAGAGGTTTATAAAATGCACTTATAGAACCATGTGGGAATTATAGCATCCAGGCCATGCATAAGGCATGGATAGGATGCATATTACCAACTGAAGGATGCATATTACCAACTCGCCTGGGACACGGGGGTGTTTCCAAGGCACCAGGGCCGGGTTATATACTGGCCAAGACCTATTGACGCGTCCTCGTCGAGCGTCCTGGGCAACAGTTCCCTTCGGCGTCCTGGCTAAAGTCAGTAGGATTGCCGATTCCTCCGAAGTCGGAGAGTGTCTGCCTGTACGGCGAGGAACAACCGGTCTGCACACCAATAAGCCAGACATGGGATAACGGATACTTACGCAAACTTCAGGTCCTGTATGATATCACACTGGTGTTGGACAACAGGATGCCTTCATCCGACATACAAGACTTCGCGTTGGAGCTCAAGCCAACAAACACAAGCAAGCAGCAAGCACCAGTAACAAACTCGCCTTTATTTCTCAAGACAATTCAAATACCCATTTTAGGCCAGGTATGCCTGGAAGACAAGCCAATTTTTAAAATCTACATTGTTTAGGATCCTAATCCATGACCGCCTGGCAAGCGTCCAGTCACAACGCTACTGTCAGCCGTTAAACTTATAAAAATACTGAAAACAAGAAACGAACAACCTCGACTTTCAAAGCGTGAAGGTTTGGGCAGGCGTGCCTGTCTAACATCCTGTCCTTCTTACCTCTCTCCTTTCATACATTATGCATTCTTTATTATGTTAATCTGAAATAACAACGATAATATAAGCATTATAAATGCACGAGAAATGCGCAAACATCATTAATATTATAACAATCCCCGCAGTAGGAACATGCTTTGGGCATGTGAAGAACATCACATTTTGTAGATCTGAGTGCGCAGAGGACGCAGGAATACGTGGCCAGTCTTCACTCCCACAGCGATCGCCGAGTACAGGCACTGGACCCCATCAGCCCGCGAACATGCCATTGTCAGCATAATATATAATAATAATTACACGCCGTAGAGCAAGATAGAAGAATGCGTAGTATACGGAGATTGTTTAAGGGGCCGTACTGACATAGCGTTCAAATCGCTTTCGATTATGTGTACAGGGTTGGAGGTATCTTTCATTGGCTGTGGAAGATTGTTCAACAGCTAAGTTGTGGTATACGCTAAGCTTGTTTTGAATAAATGGTTCTAGGAGAACATGATCGTCGGCACCGGGACGACTACAACACGGTGAGGACACAACAAATGAGGACTCACGTCTATACACGTGAGAGACCTTCCTGGTGCGACTGTATAAGTGAAGGACCCCATAACGCGCCTTCACACGTGAGAAACCGTCCCGGTGGACTGTATAAGTAAGCGAAGGACCCTTCACACGCGAGAGACCGTCCTGGTGCGACTGTAAGTGAAGGACCCTTCACACGAGAGGCCGTCCTGTTGCGACTGTATAAGTAAGTGAAGGACCCTTTAACGCGACGTCACACGTACAGACCGTCCTGGTGTGACTGTATAAGAAAGTGAAAGACCCTTTAACGCGACTACACATGTAGAGACCGTCCTGGTGCGACTGTATAAGTAAACGAAGGACCCTTTAACGCGCCTTCACACGTGAGAGACCGTCCTGGTGCGACTGTATAAGTGAAGGACCCTTTAACGTGACTTCACACGAGAGGCCGTCCTGTTGCGACTGTATAAGTAAGTGAAGGACCCTTTAACGTGACTTCACACGTGAGATACCGTCCTCGTGTGACTGTATTTAACGTGCCTTCACACGTGAGATACCGTCCTGGTGGACTGTATAAGCGGAGGACCCTATAACGCGCCTTCACACGTGAGAGACCGTCCCGGTGGACTGTATAAGTACGCGAAGGACCATATAACGCGCCTTCACGCGTGAGAGACCGTCCTGGTGCAACTGTATAAGAAAGTGACGGTCGGCCCTTTAACGCCTGAAGTCGCATTGTGCATTTGTTACTAGACCATATATACAAATCGGCACACTGTTAGTGATATCGACAGTAACACGCCGGTGGCCTTCACTTCCTAATACATTTTCTGGTACCCTATTTAAGATGGGTCGTCCTGAAAGCCTAGGTCAATTTTAAAAATATACCCGATACGGATTCGAACCCATTATTACTACCTCATGGGCAAGCGAGCGTCTACGGTGGCTCCCCGGATGTACAGAGTTTACTGCTGAAAAAAAAAAAATATATATATATATAAAGAATTTATCAGAACTCTATAGACCATCACTGAGATAAAGAATAGAAAAGGACAAGCAAAAACGGCATTCTATCAAATGAAGAACGGTTTGTGCAATAAGTCATTGTCCTTGAAAGTTAGAAAAGGAGTTCTTGCATGTTACATACAACCAGTTTTAACGTACGGCAGCGACTCCGGACAGTTAGTGAACATGCGAAATTATCACTGGAGACCTTGGAGATGTGGTTTTACAGAAGAATTGTGAAATTATCTAGACAGCCAAAATGAGCAATTGAGACGTTTTGAGGGAAGCTGAGTCGCAAAGACAACTTATCACAAACATCAGAAAGAAGCAGTCATCGTGTTTCGGCATCATTATAAGAAGACAAAAACTGGAACATTCTGTGACAACAGGACAGATTTGCGGAAAGAGAGATAGAGGAAGACAGAGGGAGAAGATTCTCCACAGTCTTGTGTCATGGCACGGAAGGAAGTCAACACACGAATTGATCCATGCTATCAGGGATCGCAATTTGTGGAGAGGCATGATCGCCCACGCGATGATGATGATGATGATGATGATGATGATGATGATACGATCAGCTGCACTTCCTTCAAGAAATCATACATGTTTACTTAATATCTACCATCTTTTGGCTACCACATCTTCAACACGTTTATCTCCTGAAACTGTTCCCCAACCAATCCACGTCTACTACACTCCATTTTCAAAGTCTGAAATACGTCAGCCCTGGTTTCTTTGCACTACAGATTTTAATTTTGTGTCTGGTCGCAAACTCTAAGCGTCCATCACTCGACATCCGGACTCTCTTTTGAGTATGGGCTCCCTTGCCAGCACTCAAAGCCGACAACCCGGGAGGCACATTACGACGTTCGAATCAACTCGCAGCTGCATTAATAATTAATGACCATCCCTGGATTCCAGAATTGGCTGCCAGGGAAAGAGATGTAATCCCCCAGAAAAACGCAGATGCGGACCTTCCGGAGAATTCCAGAAGACACCAGAAATGTAAAACGTGGACAGTGATAATGTAGACAGATTGATGCTTGTCGGTAAGCTGCTTAAGAATGTAAACCTGACGACGGAGAGACGGATGCGGAGACACGGCTACTCTTCTGTAGAGAGGCTGGGCCAGGTTAAGAGGCTACAAATAGCCTTTTAAAAACACACAATTCGATGCGACAGACTTCAGGTCGAAAAGACCCCCCAAAAAATAATAAAATAAAAGCAAAAAATAAGAGAGATGAGGAGGACAAGATAATGAATAACGAATCGTGAATGCTGACCGAGAGATATATAGATGGATGTATAAACAGGTGAATAAATAATAACACACTGGCGGGAACAGATAAACAATTAGACAGTCGGCCAGACCGAAACAGACAACAAATGAAATATAGAGGAATTACGTGAGTCAGACAAGCGGGCGATTGGGTAAATAGTTGTACAGATAGGTAAATACATGGGTAGAATAGTTCTATTTATATCCAGGGAGGCAAGTTTTCTGCCCATATAAAAACAGATTTGTAAAATTTGCAGCAGTAAAACTAAACTGCACACTGTGTGGCGTTAACAACCAGAAAGGTGTATTAAACTCAGTTCGTCAAATAAACTTCCTACGGATATTAGGATTGGCATATAGCAGTCGTGGTGGTAAAGATACAGAGATGGATGGATGGATGGATGGATGGATGGATGGATGGATATGACTGAATGACGAGCGCCTTTGTGTGCATGTAAGTTGAGATGAGCTCAGATAAGACATCACTGCACTCAGGACATTCCCACACGCGCTCCGCCACCTCATTCAGCAGACAGCACAGAGTCATACTGCTAATCGTTCCAACTGCCATCTGATTGAAAGTTCTGGTCTTCCCTCTTAGTTTTGAGATTCGTTCAGAGCCCTTGTCGATCCCCCGATCCCTTGTCCACAGGTAATTCACCATCTAGCACAGTGGTTCTAAACCTGTTTTGGCCAATGTACCCCTTCACCATATGTTCAGAATTTCATTCCCCCCTTTCGTATTTCCTCCCTATAAATTCCCCCTGCCCCTACACAGTATACGCAAAAATCGAAATTAAATTTAATAACACATGCTATAACAAGTCTAGATATCTACATAAAACGTGATTTGCGAGTCTACTTACGTTATAAAACGAATTTCAGAAGGGCGAGAAGTACAGAACTGTAAAGTATGGAGTGGAAAAAAAAAACAATATCAAGTTATTGGTTCTTTTATTAACGCGATCTTGAAATAATCTTAATGCGGGGAATTCCCCACCGGTTGAGAACCACTGATCTTGCAGACACTATACCTCAACGATCATAATTAACAAACGACAACAGTACAAATGGGGAGACCGGGGGAAGTGAACGCCGTCTCTCCCCATTATCAACCGCCCTTAAAATTACGGTTCTGTGGCGAAGGATTTACGAATGCAATTCGCAATTCCGCAGACCGCGTTCGAAACAGAAGTAGATCTCTTTCCGTTGGTTTCTTTGTAATGGCATGAGTGCCGTTCGTTCAAAAATTAATGGCAAACCACTGAGCGTGAAACTTGCCTAGGAACCACAAAAAGCCAAAACATCCTGGAGTTGAGTGCAACGTACATGAAAAGGTCTCTAGTCATCGTGAATTGTCTTGCCACTAGTTCCAGATGGACTCAGGCGACAGTATGGTCGACGAATTACGCAACTGTTCCTCACTTTAATCCAATTCATCGCGCAAGTCATTCTAACCCCACTGGATAAAATGAATGGTCATCATCATTCTTGATGGACAAACACCACATGAAAAGGATATGCAACTAACTTAAAATACGGTTTGAACTTTCGGTTCTCTCGCAGATCCTCCAGTCTAACAACGCAATTAAACCTCTCCTGGCACGCCCCAGCCCTGTTAACCCGTGTGGTAAGTCTTCTATAAGACTTCCACTGTTTGGAGACAGGGTTTCTGTCACCGCCGGCAGGGGCATGCCGCAACTAATCCGCAGACAAAAGGCTTATAGTTGTCCATAAATCACATCCGCTCACTAAGCAACGACTTCAGCCGCTAAATAATTGAGGCTGAGGCCGGCAGGAGGAAGACTGATGGCGGCCCGCGACCGCAAGAAGCCATTTAGTATGCTGGAACCTTGGGGCCCCGAGGGGGCACTTCTGGTTGTCTTGACTTTTTGTTTAATACAGAGCCTTGTATACCGGCGGCAGTCTGGGTTATTGATGGACAAATTTGTATAAGACTGTTATTAGCATCATTGCTTTCTCTTTCTAGGACCATCATTTGTTTTATGCCCGCGGCCAAGTTGCTTCCTTTAATAAAAGGTTTATAGTTTATTTTTTTTTTAGATAGCTTGACAAGCCGTGTTGGTTCCAAAATGGACTTTCCGTGGCTTCTGGCTGTTATTCCTGATGGTGCATAATCCTTTAACAAGCATCTTACAAGTCACTCTTCCGGGTATTTCCTGCCATACTCGCGTGTCTCTAATTATATTGTGTCTTGGTGTGTGTGTAAATCTGTGTTCACACAGTACTGCTATTGTCTTGCGAATTTCAGAAGAAGGACTTAATCATCGTCATCATCATCATCTGACATACCGATCCGCGTGGACGGTTATGATACGCCGTCTTGCGTTATCGCCAGAGACTCGGGTCATGTGGTTAAACCATCCAGGTATTTATCTCTTTGACTTCCCCTTTGCTCTTGTGCCATCTGATTTGTCAAGAACTTGCTAGTTGTGTCGTTAACTGACTTGCCCAATTTGCATTTCCATCCTTAGCTAACTCTCCTAATTCCTTCCTTTCCTGTCCCATATCACTGCTTGCTTGCTTGCGTTCGCTGGCTGTGAACTCCGGCGTGAAGTCCTGTATGTCGGATGAAGACATTCCTTTTGTCTAACATCAGTGTGATGTCATACCGGACTGAGGTTTGTGTGAGTATCTGTTGTCCCATGTCTGGCTTATTGGTGTGCAGACTGGTGGTTCCTCGCCGTGCAGGCAGATACTCTCCGACTTCGGAAGACCCAAATCACTGATACCTGTTTCCCCGTGTATTTTCCGTTTGTCTTTGTGTCTTTGTCTCCTCCCGACTTCCAGGGGGACATTACATCTGTGCTATTAGCTGGTTTTCGCCATGTGTTTGCCAATCAAAATGAGCACCTTCTATCATCTCCTTACTTGACAATCATTTCTCCAGGCAGACCTAGTGTTTCCAATGACTGCCCGTGATTTTTGTTATCGAGAAAAAAACCACGATGACAAAGAGAATCACAGCATCTCATACTGAAATGTGGCCTATATCACACTCATCCACACGATAGCATCATGTTTTACCTTAACGGCCGCCGTACAACATACGGCAACGAGACACAAGCCTCAAATATCCGCACGCGCATAATGGGCTTTGCCAAGCTTAGATATATTCTGGACAGAAAATGCCAGATCTCGTTAAAGACTTGGACACCAAACTGACACACTCTTGGCCAAATTCTATTTATTATATAATTCTCTTTTGGCTCAGACTTCCCGAGTAACTATATTACGCGGTAGGCCAAACAGGCAGTAGCTTTGAACAGAACATTATCACTGACTTGAGAAGCTGGGTCACATACAAATGAGATCGCAAACACAAGGACAACTAAATTTTTACGAAGGAAACGGGCAATAAAATTGGACAGCGCTGCCGTGCTGAAAAGTACACATGATGTGGTTGTGAGAAAACCACAATAGCAATGCAAACAAGGACGTCCGGCAACAAATCATAAAGTACGAGACACTGGAAGCAAAGGTATCCCAGTCTGGTGATTGTAGTTGATGGCGAAGCGAACACTGCTCTTTCAAACCTACACACAGTTACACAAACTGGGATTCTAAGATAAGTATAAAATTTTTTTATTGTCTTTTCATTGTTCTAATTTATTTAAATCATCCCAATCTTCTCGTTCGGTTGTTATGCGTTAAAGCAGACTCTGTAGCGTCTTCCTCGTGTTTATATGTTGTGTTGTGTGTATTTGCTGATGAAGGCTAAGCGCCGCAACACCCTATGTTTTACATAACTGCGTTCTGTAAAGCTGCATTACTTCGTGCTATATTATACTGCGCGCGATTCCGCACACAACTAGCCAGCTCACTACCTGTGTTTAGCCGTGAAAGGCGGCCATTAAATATTTGTCTTTGAACAACCTTCATCTAAATATCAAAACTGGGAAATCAGCGTCATAACGACAGACAGAGGACAGCCGGTGTGGTGCGAGAGGGTATCAGATTTACAGTGACGATTCAATGTTATAATAGTATGTGCTGTATAGCTGCATCTCTGCTGTATCTCGGACAGATATGCATCCATGTTGTATCTTAGACAGTTACATCCGTGTGTGTCTCAGAGAGTTGCATCTATGTTGTATCTTAGACAGTTCCATCCACTTGTATCTTAGACAGTTGCATCTATGTTGTATCTTAGACAGTTGCATATATGTTGTATCTCAGAGAGTTGCATCTATGTTGTATCTTAGACAGTTGCATCTATGTTGTGTTGCATCTATGTTGTATCTTAGACAGTTGCATATATGTTGTATCTCAGAGAGTTGCATCTATGTTGTATCTTAGACAGTTGCATCTATGTTGTATCTTAGACAGTTGCATCTATGTTGTATCTCAGACAGCTGCATCCATGTTGTATCTCAGACAGCTGCATCCATGTTGTATCTCATACAATTGTTTTCCAGACATGCTTCCAGTTATTTCACACTTAACATCAATATAAATAGCCAGTCATTTTACATAACATCGCAATCAAGCCCAACATTTAATGACTGACTGTGATCTTCTGGTCAATTTTCCATTCAGTTTTCCCTTGAAGTTGATACCACTATGACCATCGACGCCATCTGAACCCAAACTGTCTTCAAACCCGATATGTCGCGATTTTGAAACTGTTCACTATTCCCCGAGACGCTCAAAATCAACAACGTAAAGCACAGAGAATACTCGTAAAGAGGAACGGGGCATGAAAAGCACGCCAGAACAGGACAGTTCGTGGAACATGCCGCAACAATAATCAATTCTGCTGGGCAGGAATGAAACAGCAAAGAGAAATATTTACACCGAATTAGCATCACGCATGGCGACACTCTTTTGCGTTCGGAACACTGGAGTGAAGAAAACAGAGACCGTATTCTGATGTCTTAATACTGAAGTTTTTAAATGGAAAACTCTAAGAAAATAGCAACATTAGAACCAAAAAAAAAAAAAGAAAAGAAAAAAAAGGGGGGAAAAGTGAAAACGAGAAAGCATTTCCCTTCCAGGACAAGCGTTTCACAAAAGATGTCCCGTCGCCATGACAACAAAGATGGCATTCACTTGCACGCTGATTGGGTTACGGTTTATTAGACGCTGTGATCCAATGGAAACCAGAGCGCAGCAAAGACTAATGGCCGGAGAAAAATTATACAAGGAAATCCCGGCCGGCTAATCAGGGGCTGCCGGTTGCCGGGAGCACAGGTCTCTGGGTTGGTTGACGGGACACGCTTGTTGCTCGGTAGGGGTAGGCGTGAGGGTTGATCAGCATCATGTGTCCTGCCGACTAGCGTTGGCTTTGAGGCGTATCCACAGATCGCGGTTATTGGCGTTTTGGATCGATTATTTTGATTCTGTTCTGTCCGTACTACCTCACCAGGCTGTTCAGCATCATTTCTTTTGGTTTGCCTCTGCATCTCTAACGCCAATCTGTCTATTCGTTACAATGTTTTACATAGCCTCTCTTCTCATTACATAGCCAAAGAAACATTTCTGCCTCATTCTTACAATTGTGTATAATATATACCACGCTTTTAAAAAAACATACTGGGGGGGGGGGGTACAATTGAAGGCAAGTGAGCAAGGGGT
This sequence comes from Cepaea hortensis, assembly GCA_963921405.1. Classification (NCBI taxonomy): domain Eukaryota; kingdom Metazoa; phylum Mollusca; class Gastropoda; order Stylommatophora; family Helicidae; genus Cepaea; species Cepaea hortensis. Next base: position 43,787,499 of record OY992895.1, read on the forward strand.
ACACAACGATACAAGTGGGAAGATAACATAGAGAGATGATCAAACAGAAGTTAGCCAGAGTGTACAGTCAGGGCGAGAGACAATGTTGGAGATCCATTGCAGCCAACCTTCACTGTGGAGATGGCACTTGTCTGGTTGATTGATACTATAATAGAATACTTTCATCAGTCTTTTCCAGGCGCATGTTGGTTGTTCAGACAATCCAAGGTATTGGTAATATACGTCTCAGAAACCACATCTCCGTTTCCCCCATGATCTTCTAATTTGATCGTTCACTCTACAAGTCACTGCTATATATAGCAGAATAGGATCTAAGTGCACTCTTTCTGATATGTACAGAGAGTGACCTTACATAAACTACTTTTCATCTGAAGTTCCGCTTTGACATGGCTCCTAATCTGTCACGCATCTTGTATATGATATTTAAATATATTGACTCGGTTAAGCATTTTGCTTTCTATAATAATATCAAATTGTTTGTTATCTGTTATATGACGTGTGTTTCGACATTTTCCAGTCCATTATAATATCACATTTTATGTCATTTGTTATATGACGTATGTTTCTACTTGTGGGATGCAGAATATTTTATCACGCCGCCTGCCTCGCGCTATGAAGGTCGTGGGTTCGACTCCGGACAACGTCGTTCGGTCCACGAGTGCAGTTTTCTTGGAGACTCCAGGGGGGTCGTCGCTGGAACTACAGAGTTCGTGCTATGTGCGACACTTTCGGCAGACCGCCCTGTGGAAAGAGACGAAGCCAAGAGGGATACAACCTGGTACATTAAAGCCGATCACTTTGTCTTTTAAAACCGTTTTAAAATAGTTTATGCAAACAATATTAATGGTAATATTATGTTCTGTCCGTCGTTTCTTCTTCTTCTTCTTCTTCTTCTTCTTCTTCTTCTTCTTCTTCTTCTTCTTCTTCTTCTGCCATTTATCTACAACTGGGCAATACACCCTCAACCGACTCACATCTATCTTTGGCTACCTCCAGCAGCTCCCTCTATGGCCGCCTCAAGTTATTAATATCTCTAACTCTCTTCCACGTGTTATTATGGCTACCTCTATTTTGTTAGCCCTGTGAGTTATAGGCGATATAGATTCTTCTTCTTCCTCTTCTTCTTCTTCTTCTTCTTCTTCTTCTTCTTCTTCTTCTTCTTCTTCTTCTTCTTCTGCGTTCGTCCGGAATGTTGTTATGGACGTAATTGCGTTGTGCCTTACAGCAGAGCTGCGATATTTACACCTTTCGGCCCACACATCCGACTTCTTCAGGTATTTGTTAACGAGGTTAACCTTCCCGGATTCTAGTTATTCTAATATCCAGCTTTCTCAATATGTCTCCTATCATATTTTCCTGTATGTTATACACGGGAGATATATTGTGTCTATTGCTGTTTCTTGCAGTGTATTCTTGATTTGTTTAAAGTATGTTTTTCGAACCAGTATTACACGCATGCTTATTTCTCCAATTTATTCTTAGGAGTGTGGTGTACTACAAGCTCTTGTCATTAAGTTAGAAGCAGAATCTGATTATTTTACACAGAAGCAATTTAATATCTTGTAGCAGATGCCGGACAATTAGTAAAAAGGTTTTAAAACAAAGTATAAAAACTCAATTGATGCCTCCGTAATGAGGTTTTACAGAAGAACACTAAAACAAAACTGCCATGCTGTACTTAAATAATCAGACATCGACGTCGTAAAAAGAATAAGAACTCTCACTCTTAAAATTCCGGTATGCTGGTGGCGAGTTAGTCGGTTCAACCCCATTGAGCGTTGATCTCTCGTTGGTAAAGCAATGGCAAGCTACTGAACATACAATAGACTACAAAATCAACCTAGGGTTCATAGCAACGTCCTGGAAAAAACATGCAATTTTTTTTTTACTTGTACTAAAATAAGTAATCTGAATGGCTGGAATAATCACGTGACACAATGAAGATCGGGAAAGCACGGATAACATTGTTTTGGGCAGTTAAAGAGTTACAGCCCCTGCCAACTGGATATCAATTGGGGAACTATTTGAGGAGAGTACGACAGTTCATGAATAACCACACATTTACTGTTTGGCGATCACAGAAGTAGTAGAAGAAGGAAGTATAGGTTTGAGGACGCACTAGGCAATATACAAATTGAAAACTATGGAAAACATGTCACCTCCAAATGACGATAGCGCCTCGCTGTAGGAACAAGTGTACTTCGACACGTGACCAACTAGACAGCCCTAAAGACAGGTGTCTATCATCCACGTGAACTTACAATTGTGGAATATGAACAGTTAGTTAGTCGAGGTTCCAACTTCACGGCAACGGGTCGTCCCCATTATGCTCTGTTCCTCTGCCAGTGAATATCACACAAAATGCTCCCCACTGTCCAATGTGAAAAGTGGAATAGGCAGGAGTCTCGGCAATCCAACAGCCCGCACAAGTACACTGTGCATAATGCCGCCGCCAGAATGCCAACACAGAATTAATCCACGAAAACCACAGTTCATCGTCGATGGACTCGGCAGTCACCAGAAAGACCTTATTGACCCGGATTTTCTCACATGGCTACCCACCCGAAAGTGTCGCACAAAGCACGAACTCCGCAGCTTCAGCGCCGACTCCCGGGAGTCTCCTGAAAATGCACCCGTGAACCGAAAAGGCAACTCAGTCAATTCAGCAACAGCCAGTAGCCATTGTTCCGAACATGCAGGTCACTGTACATGACAGATGTAAAAGCATTACACGCGAATTTCACAGCTCACAGTGTCGCCAACGCACTCACTCAGTAGCAGGGCGACGGAACCATGTACTACCAGTACAATATGAGGAAAATGCGATTGCAAACCGTAGCTGCAAGCATAAACACGCCACGGGCCTTAACGGTTCAACGCCTAACCGCCATGTGTCCAGTATAGTAACGAACCCGGCCGGTAACTATAGCTTTCAATTTGCATGTTGTCTGGTGCATCCATAAGCTTCTACTTCTTTCTTCTACTTCTGAGCCATACAATACAAGTGTGTTTATTAATTAATTGCCAAAAGAATGAGTTAAATTGTGAAACACTGACACGGACATACACACACACACAAACCGGTGGAAAGTGAAAGTAACTACCCAACAGAAAAGATCAAATGCCGTGAAGGAAACTCGAACCAGACCGGATGCAGAACAGTGACGAGGAAGAAAGATGGCGGCCGAGGCGGCCACGAGGCTGGATTTCACTTATAAGTTGTCTCCTCCCGGGTCTAAAAACCGGAGACACCGGGCAGGAAACAAGGCGGCTGCTTTTAGTGGGCCGTCATCACGCAGAGATGCAGTTAATGGCGCTGTAATAGAAGTAGGAGGGCGAAAACAAGTACGGAGATGGGAATTGAAAAAAAACACCTTTCAAGTAGTAATTTATGCTGCTCTAGGTGATGGTTCTGTTACTGGAGACAGTGGTTGAGTTAGTAATGGCAGCCTCTCGACATGTCAAAACAAAGTAAAAGATGTTTTTATGCGCCTAGAGGCTTATTTGGTTATATGGTGGTCAGCCTCATATTCTTATAGATCAATCGGCACTTGATGAGTGATGTGGTTAAAATTACGCCGGGTCTCCTTTGTTTCCCAGGATATTTACAATAAATTAACAGCATGCCTGGCAATACATGTTCGAAACATAGCTACCGGCGATTTGGCAGCAGACCACTTTGGTTTCCACACAATGGTATGAGTGCCGGTCGTTCAAAAAGCAATGTAAACTACTGAACGAAAACTTGCCCAGGAATCACAAGCAACCCATAAATGATAGATTTGACTGTTACATCCTGTAAAGGACCTTTTGCGTTCTGAACACTGGAGTGACAATATTATGATTTCTTAATGGTGAAGCTTGAAGGGGGGGGGGGGCTGAGTGGTCTCGAGGTATGGTGTCCGCCTCGAGTGCTGGAGGTCCCGGGTTCAGGCCCCGGGATTTATTTAAATAATCTACCTGGACTTCCAGTAATAAATTTCCCCTGGTCTCTGGGTAGTGATATCGAACGCCCGTGTGTATTGTTGCGCACGTAAAACATCCCTTGGCAGTTGGAACTCGAAAAAGAGTAGCCTAAAGGCGCTGCCCGGGCAAAATTTCAAGTTAAAAATCTACCCAAAGTATTTCAGGATCCTCGCCGGTGCAACGGAGTTCGTGCATTGAGCTGAGTTTCTCCAGACTCAGGTTTGAGTTAGGACGAAAACGGAGCACTTATGGGGTAAACCGTGTGCCGTGATGTTGATCCAACGACTAAACTAAACTAAACTGAAGCTTTCAAAATGAAAACCTTAAGAAAATGGCTGGGATAGCACCCTTTGGTGGGGTGTTAGTGCATGGTCGGGCAGGTGTTGTCGGGGGGCCTTTGGAATCGTGTGTATAGTGCAGAGGAACTGGTAGATTATCACGGCTTGGAGATAATGGTTGCTGCTGGGAGTGACCAGAGGATCTGGCTGACACTCAAAACTCCGAGCAAAGGCCTGAGGGACATATGATCAGACTGCTACTGGTACCATTAGTATGAGGCTCTTCGTGGGCTGTTGCAGATGAGGACGTACCACGTATGGGAATGACCCGAGTGTTATGTCGGTTCTTAAGTCAATTGAGCTCAACCAAAAAGGCAGCACTGGAAACAAGAAAACAAGACCGTATTTCACGGCAAAACATTTCACAAAAGCCGCTCCGCTGCCAGTTTAGGCTGGGTCTAACAGGGACTTCAGGTCACTTTTTAAAAACATCCGCCTCGATGGAGATTCGAAAGTCTTGACCACCGGGTCAGCAGGCAAGCACGCTAGCCAATACTCTAGTCATGCCCTTAAGCCATTCCACCATTACATCATTGTGCTACACAGGTCTATTTACATTTTACGGCTGGCGAAGGACGACGCGGATTAAAGCGGAAAACCTCTGTTGTTTGTCCATCAAGAATTATGATGACCATTCATTTCATCCGGCGAGGGTTGAAAGTATGGAGCCGTGAGTTCTAAGATGGCTGATAAAGCCTATTTTGGCTCGAAATGTTATTTGACAATGTGGGCAAAGAATGCTTGACGTTCCATGAGGAGGATCTCCTGCGCTGGATGCTTCACAAGTGACTGCACCCTTGCATATTGATGTACGCCACGGAATTTCGGTCTTTGGCAGCAGTCTCCCATGTGTCATGATGAATTCCAAAAGCTTTTAGTGAGACCTTCGAAATGTCTTTAAAGCGTTTCCTCTGGCAGCCTTGAAATCGTTTACCACAACGCTCTACGACCTAACAAATACCTCTAATGCCTAACAAAACGAAAACGCTCTCAATCTCCATACAAAACCCCTAAACAGGAATCTGCCACATGTCTGCGATGTACGAGAACCATCATATTTTATAGGCCTTAGTGCATGGAGGGATAAGTGGTCAGTCTTTCCCTCCCGTGGCGAGCCAAACAATCGACCTCTTGCTCAGCCGCGCGCTCTCTCTCCATTGCCAAGGCAACTTCCTAACCGCTACACTAACGCGCCCGCTCCTAAATCCGCATGATCCTAGCAGTATTATTAGATATGATACCCGCGCTGCGGCCCTCTTCTATTTGTTCATTATCTGTTTTTGTACTTCAAACAATCCCACTTCTAACGGATTCATTTCTTCAATTCCTTCAGCTGCCTGATATTGATCTTCAGTTTCCTTTGCGCGGGGATTTGGCCGCGGCTTTCATCCGTTTAATTCAAGCAATCCGCTATCTGCTTACGACACACCTCCATCTCAACCCCCCACAAGTCCATACGCACACAACGTATTAGCCATGTCCGTTGTGCAGGGTCGCTGTGCATTCATGCTCCCAACGAGGCATTGGTGTCATCACGTTGGAATCCCGTGCGGCTATTTTTTTGTTATTGTTTGTTTCTACTGTTTATTGCATAATATCTACTTCAGAACTCCGAATGGCTTCATGAGTGCCAATCAATACCGAAATAGTGATTTCTATTATGAGGGAGGCGGGGCTGAGAGGTTACGCGTCCGCCTCAGAGTCAGAGGATACTAGTTTTTATCTCGGCATAGGAATGGAGATTTATCCAAGAACCACTGGTATCTAATGATATCACATCCCCTTTGATCTACTTCAATCTTACTTCACAACCGTTACGCCAACGCCACCGCTATCAAAGCCATTATGTTTCCGGATAAATATCGTGCGCACATTTTCACGATATCGGGTGATTCAAGATGCCTATACGGCACGGCATGTCTTTCGTTATTTGGAAGTTCTATCTCGACTGTAAAGCATTATCCATTATGCAGTAAATGTCATGCAAATACCATCATCATCAACAACATCATCATCATCATCTTGATCGTATCGACGAAAGCTATCACAAGGAATTTACGGGGGAGGTGGGTGGAGTTTCAATCAGGAATTGGAAGCCATAGCACATAGTGATGGATTCTGTGAATAACAAGCTGGATGCAGATGCATGAAAGCACTGATAGACAAGCAAATATTTCGACAACCTGAAAGATATATACCAAATAAAAGGAGTGACATGAAGACAGAGTCGGGCCAGATGGATGGATTTATAGATAGATGGATGGATGGACGGACAGCTGTCACGATTACAGACAATTGAGCTGACACTGGCGTGAAAGACAATAATAATGGTAACTTATCTCAAACGACAACTAGCCAAAAATCATTCCCATATGTACGGCACGTTACACCCTCCTTAGGTATTCATAATGTCCATGTTAAACACTGCCTCAGTGAGTCATTTGTTATTGATTATTTTTCATGCGTTTTAATGCCATTGTTCTTTTGTTGTCAAAATATGCTTCATACGCGATGCTGAATGAAAGAATGTATGAGAGGAAATAGAGAAGAAGGGCAGAATGTCAGACGGGTCTGCGTGCCCAATTCTTAACCCTTTGAAAATAAAGACTTTCGTTCTTCGTTTGTTCGTGATTGCCGTCAGACGAGGATTTGATGCCTGCAGTCGTCGTTCGCTACGGGAGAGAAAGACTGTCTACCTGTTCTTCCATGCTGTCAGGCCGAAAAAGGGGGTGTTCCTAAGAATTCGGACAGCCGGCAAGAGGGACGGACGCAGAGAGAGGGGGAAGTCGGAGAGAAACAGACAGACAGACAGACAGACAGACAGACAGAAAATATTTTGATCAGACTGGTTAGACAATAGCCGACTTTCTCTTCTACCAAACGATCCAGACACTGACAGTCACACAATTGCCAGTCCTGAACGCTATTACTTGTGGTAATTGCAAACTACACAGAGTTGGCCTCAATATCCTGTTTGCTGTCACACAACAGTCTAACAGATCTAACTACTGGGGCGCATTGACCTGACAGGTTCGACGTGTCACAAGCATTCCTAAGTCGCCAGGCCCCCCCCCCCCCCCCCACACCAGGACATGAGGCGTGTAGAAAAGTCAGAGTTCTCCAAAGTTTTTTTTTTCTTTCAAATAACAGTGTTCTCCGAGATGACAGTGTCCTTCGGGTGACACACATGGTGTATTTTTAATGACTGCAGTTTTTTTTTTTTTTTTAATATTGCCGTTCCAATTTTTGTATTTACTTATTGAGGATTCATGCAACATAATAGGTAAATACAAAACTTGGAACGGCAATATTTCCAAAACCTGCATAGTCATTAAAAATACAACCTACATAATGTTCTGCAAGTGACATACAGGGACTAGGACACGAGACTTGTAGAAAATCTCAGTGTTCTCCAAATGATTTACAGTTTTATCCAAATGACATACCGTGTACTCCAAATGACATAGGTTTATTTTTGTTCCAGACATTTTCCTTTTCGTGCCAGAGCATGCGGGTGTACAAGGAAATGAGCAGGCTGGCAGGCTTGCAGGTAGGGCTACTGTGGAAGGCGGACGAGCCTTGGCCCAGGCAGACATTCTGAATGCTCTACAACAGTGGTTCTCAACCTTTTTTGGCCAGTGCCCCCCTTCACCATATTTTCAGAATGTCATTCCCCCCTTCCTACAAAAAAATGTGGCCCGTGCCCCCCTTCACCGTATTTTCAGAACGTCATCCCCCCTTTTTTCATATTTCCTATCTACCCCCCCCCCCCACCCCTACACAGCATACGTAAAAATGGAAGGTAAATTAACTAGCATATACTAAAACAAGTCTAGACATCCACATAAAACATGATTTCTGGGTCTACTTACTTTATAAAATGAATTTTAGAAGGATGAGACGTACATAACTGTAAAGTATGAAGGGAAAAACAATATCAAGTAATCGGTTCTCGTATTAACGCGATCTTGAAATGCTCTTCATTCTCTTCAATGCCCCCCCCCTGGAAACCCTAAAATTCCCCCCCCCCCCCCCCTGGGGGGAATTCCCCACCGGTTGAGAACCATTGCTCTACAAGAAGTAAGTCGTTTACGAGAACTAAGTGATGACTGTGAGTCTACGATGATGGTCAGGCTGTGAGAACAGCAAGTTAAAAGAGGTGTGGCCAAACAAGAACACTACGCAGGAAGCCAAAGAAGATTAATAAACCAACACATAACTGGTGTCGTGAGCCGCTACACGCTGCGAGATATACTGAGGCGGGGATCCGAGCACTTATGGACTGAATGGTTCGATGTGCAATGAGGATGATCTGTCGACTGACTGACTGACTGACTAGACAACTCCATATGACACATGCTGTTCTCCAAATAACACACATAAACCGAGACACGAGACTTGTAAATGACAAACAGAGACCAGCAAACGAGACTTGAGGAAAAGATAGTTCTCCTCTCACTGTGACTGACGGGCCTAAACGCCAGTGTTAAGATATAACATGCAGGTTCTCGTATTCAAAAACAAGGACAATGTGTTAGAAAGTCTAAAAGTAGGCCGAGGTGCCCACCCCAGTTCTCACAAGGTTGCTCTTTAACCATAGGCACGTGACACACACACGCCATTGATTTATCATTAAGGAATGATATATGGTTAGTCTTCTTCCTCCTCTGTCGCACTCAAACCTCCACGGTAATGACTCTAAAAAATCAGTCGTTAGTGTTAGGTTCATGACATTCCCGGTCAGCTATTGGTGGAAGGGAGTTGGTTGATCCGCATTTGTTTACGGGACTACAGAAAGTTCCTGGGCGTCTTGGTTCTACTGCCACACATAGAGATCCGACGAACCAACCAGGAACTTATGACATACATATTTTTGTCTGTTGTGTCCTTTAGGCGTTAGAATAGTATTGCCCTTTTATAGTATGCTCAGAATATTAATTACGTCACAGCTGAGTTTACTGCATTCCGGCCTTGAGAAAGTCACTTTGTATCAATTGATATCAAACCAAGTCTACCTAAGGAATGAAATCAGGTTCCGTTTCCACAATGAAGGTTGGCTGCATACCGTGATCGAATCACAGCTGCGGACGATTCTTGCGTTGGTTTCCCATACAAAGATATGAGTGTCGTTTGTTAAGAAAGCAATGGCAAACTACTGAACTTGACGAAAAATCAAGAACAGTAAAATAAAAATGTTGGCGTTGACTGTGACGTCCTGTAAAGGATATGCAACTAATTTTTTTAACCAAATGATACAACAGGAAATATAACATAAACCTAATCTAATACCCCAGAGATCGCATGAGACACCGAACCATGAACTCCCACATTTATCAACTTTCTGCCCATGACAATGACGTCTACTGAATTCTCAACCTGCCTGACTACAGCTATAGAAAACCGACTTCCCAACATTGTCAACAGTGACTAACCAGTCGAAAACTTCAAACCATACGTCACCATTAATTCCCTACACGGCCCACACACTCTGACAGACGCCCATTAAATATGCAAGACAGACCCGCTTGCACACGAAACTCCACGTATTGAATAAATAACTCTAAACATACCCCTTCGGGTAATATTTCACACTCCACGACGCGCTGCTGCCTGGGATAGAGTGGTCTAAGTCTATATCAATATTACCTACACTTAGCTCTGTTTGGATCGCTCGCATCTCAAGAATGGATCTTATAATTGGGGTGGGTTTTTATTTTGTTCCTTCTCTGGTTTTGACAAATTGTACAGGTACAGCTGCTTTTTTATTTTTTTTTTGCAACCTGCCAATATATGCGGTTTGTCAGCGTATGTTTAAGATGACAAACATGGAGTGTTATTTTCGCTGTTTATTTGTATATTTGTTTGCGGCTGGCTCAATAGAAGGGAAATGTGTAACCGAGTTGTTACATTTTGATACCTAGGGGAAATCATAATACTGTATCAGGTGGAAGATGCGTGGCAGTGATTATGAACATAATAGGTCAAGCACAAGCTGCATTTCTGAAAACGAAATGTATCGTATGCAGTAAGTCATTATTATGACTGACTGTCAGAAAGAGAGGACTGACATGTTATACATAACATGTTTTCTTGCATGGCAGTGAATCGCAGAACACAAATAAACAAGATAGGAAGAACTTGGAAGAAATGGTTATGTGGTTCCTGAGACGAATGTTGCGGACACAGTGGTCTACCAGAGTAACTAACAATGATTGAAATTTTACTGCCTATAATACCTTGCGGTGTAGGACATGGGGGGGGAGGGGGGGGTTGTCTTGAGCCTGTGGAATTAAGGCCGCATGGCTAGTGCAGTCACAGCGAACTGTGCAGGTTAGAGTTCTCTTTTTGCCCCGGAGGAGGCTATTGAAATCAGAAGAGTATATATATATATATATTAGAAAGAGACAGACAGCATTTTGGGGGGGGGGGTGGATATTTAATGAGACGAGGGGTATTGTAAAACATCGTGGCAACTGGAATGATCAATAGAAGAAGAGGCATACATAAGCCAAAAAGAAACTATTCCTGATGGCCTTTTTACGGTTTTTTTTTTTTTTTTGGGGGGGGGGGGGGTATTTCCAGTAAAATTTATCCAGAACAACATGCACCACGAATCTGTTGAGAAATATGAATGCTACAGGATGTTGGCAAATCACATGGTGGTGGTGATTACTGCTGAGACGGAATGCTTCAGATGAGTTCTCGAATGGGTGTAAGTGCATGATGATATAATGGAACCTTGGTAAAGAGCACCCTTACTAGCATATACAGGCACCTCCACTTGTGCTCCAATCTTCTCCCTATAGATCATAAAAAGGAAGCCCTCAGCTGTGTAGCGCCGGCAATTATCTTGATATCTATAGACCATAATCACCCAGGCTATAAACGCTTTGTTTCAGGAAGACTTCCTAATTCTGACATTTTGCCATAGCTTCTTTGACATTTTGAAATGCTAAAGGGTGTTCAATGTGCACACCATGAGAGATACACAAATGTGAAACTCGTGGAGAGCAGCAATAAAGGAATTCCAGAAAATGACGAGCCGAGGAAAAGACGATGCTATTGAAAAAGATATATACTGAGATAGTTTGCAAATAACAAAACTAGAAAGACTGGTTCCGTCGCCCTGCAACTGAATTGAGTGCGTGGAGCGACACTGTAAGCTGTGAATTTCGCGTGGAGTACTTTTACACCTGCCCGCGGTTATTTGTAGCGTGAATTGTATGTTCAGAAAAAATTACAGCCGGCCGGTCGCTGAGCTAACTGGGTTGCCTTATGCAGTAATGTGTGGCTGCTGGTTGCCTAGTGACTGCCGCTTCCATCGACGATGAACTGTATTTTTCGTGGCGGACTTTTGTATTGGCATTCTGGCAGCTGCATTAAGCATAGTATACATGTGCAGGCTGTTGGTTTGTCGCGACTCCTGTCTGTTCCACTTTTCACATGTGGCAGTAAGGAGCATTGTGTGTGATATTCACTGGCAAAGGAACGGAGTGTATTGGGGCGACCCTTTGGTGTGATGTTGAAACCACGACTAACTGACTAAATAAAACTAGAAAAGTCCCTCCTCTAGAATCCACACGGTAAAACAAATAGCTTGTTTCGCCCGTTATTCCCCATTGGTAAATAGTCCCACAACCAACAAGCCAAGCCGTTGTTCTATCTTTAGCTATTGCCAGTAGCTCCCCTCTATATCCTCCCCGTATGTCTGTCGCTTATTCTATTCTCTGCGTGCTTTATGTCTCCCTTTATTTCGCTTGTTCTGCCGATTCCCGATAAAGAGTTTTCTAGATATAGTTCTATCATTACAGGTGCAAACTCTGAATATTTTCCTAGCTGAAAAAGATTTAAGTCGCCGATCCAGACCTTGATGTTTTTCCCCGCATGGCGTTGTACTTCTAGAACAGCGTCGTTTCATCTTGGATGGTTGAGTTCGTCTTCTTGTCTTATCTTCAGACGTCTTCAGGAAAAGGGGGGGATTATAACTCCTTTCAAATCTGTATGTGTCAAAACCACCCAGTTTATTTCAGGTCTGGGGTCCTTCGGTTCACAAGCGGCCGCAGTCATACAGGCGCCGTCTAGTCCACCTCTTAATGTTGTCCATCCATACTTATCGTTGTCTTCCACTGCACTCTTCCCCTCTACATATCCTCCCAATCTTTTCATCGTCAAGTATGTCGGTTTAAGCGCTGATAGCAAAGCTTCCTGGTCAACCCATTTCATAGTTGCCTGTCTTGTGTCGCTCTCTTGATCGCCGTGTATGTCTCCACTGACAGATACGTGCATGTCCATGTTATAAATGTCGGCCTTTTCTCTTCTCCCTAGAATTGCGATCCGATCCGAGATGTAGAAAAGTGTTCAGGCCCCGTTCAACTGTCAGTCTGACGACATGTTATAATTGGAGCCCTTGTTGTGCTTCTTTTCTGCATCTCATTGCGGAGATAGGGGTGGTATTTTATATTTTTTATTATATTATTGTATTATTATGTTATTATATTTATTGTTTTTTTTATTATTATTATATTCGTTATTACTATTATTGTTTATTATTATTATATGCATTATTACTTTTATTTTTTTATTATTATTATTACTATAATATTCATTATTACTATTATTGTTTATTATTATTATTATTATTTATTAATAATAATTATTAGTTATTACTTTTATTATTTCTTATTGGTATTAATTATAATTGTCATTATTTATTTATTTATTTATTTATTTATTATGTTCTTTCTCAGATTTTAAAAAAAAAAAGCCCAGAATCAGAAACTTGCTATAGATCTGTGATAGGCATCACATTGGATAGGACGGTAAGTTCTAAAACTGTGAGATCTTCCTGGAGTGGTTTTGTGGATCATAACAGCTGAAGGCCAGGTTTTCCATCTGGCATGTGGATACATTCATTCGTGAAAAATACGCTCGACTTAGATTTCTGACATGTGGGTGTATACATTCTTCAAGGATACGCTCTATTGTCATTTCAGACTAAAGATACTCGCAGAGCGAATTAGCTCCTATACAGAGTGTGTGAAGGAAATGACATGAGAACTTATTTTGACTTGTTGCCAGTCGACATAGTATGACTTTAAGCGCCTCTCTAAGTATTGCCAATTGTCGCTTGTAACGGATTCTAGATCGTCTTCTGTTCATGTTTTTTTTTTGTTTTTTTTTTTTTTTTGGGGGGGGGGGGGGTGTGTGTGTGTTATTTTCGATGACATATATCTCGTATGTACACTGTAATTGTTCTTATTTAACTCCCTCCTCTGTGAGTTTCATCAACCCTTTCATTAACGTACATACGAGAATATCATGGCAAATGTAGTGTTCATCATTATCACACCAGCGTTGGCGGTCAATGTTCACCATGCCTCACGATCAACAGTCTTGGACTTGGATGAGGTATATTTTCATGTCCCGGTTATGCTCTATAGCCGAAGCTATCCAGATAATATTTATCTCGCTGCCTTTCTCGTGCTTTTTTCCAATCAATTTTCCCAAATGTCACTGGATTTTCTCATTTATTTCTCATCATAACGTGCCCCAAAAAAATACTGACTGTCTGCGTTTAATTTCTCTGATCAATTTACGATTTCATTTCTTCCCTATACAATTTTCTCATGTGTTTTTCTATCTGCCCGTCGTTTATTTTTTATTTTTTTTATTTTCCACAAAACCCACATTTTCACTGTCATTAGATGTTTTTTTTCAGCTTGTCTGCTTCCTGCCCATATTTCACTGGCATGTAGCAGTATATGTTACGTATAGAACTTCAATAATTACAAAACTTCATTGTGCCTATTACATTTAAATCTGAGACATCAGAGTCTAAAATATATATATATTTTTTTTTTTTTGCGTGCGCTCGCTTTTAACTGAAGCGAATTCAAGCACTGGGCTGATTTTTGTGAGTGAATTAGCTTTCCCTACTACCAGTGTCCATGGCCATCACGCGACCTCACTTAGACTTCAGAGGTACGTATAATTTACGTCCCCAAGTCACGGACGAGAAGTCAATATTTCAGTAAAACCGACCGTGTTGAACCCACTAACTCGACATCAGCACACCAGATGTTTAAGAACGAGTTCTTATCCATTCAGCCATGCTGACCTCTGGTATGATGTCTATTGTTGCAACAAATGTTCGACCCCCACTTTTGGCGTCATGTTTTCCCACCGTAGAATATTATGTGGTCGATCCAGGTGGTCATATCATCATCTTGTGCCATGCTGATAAGCGTGGGTGGTCATCTTTCGTCATCTAACACAATCAACAGAGTCGTGGATCAGCTCTGTGTTCTTGTCTCGATCATGCCACGTGGCCATGCTATCCAGGTATTTTCTCCTTTGCCTTCCCCTAGTTCTGTTATCCTAAATCTTGCCAGTTGTCATCTAGTTCTTTAATTTATTTCTTCTTAAATCGTGCCCAAACAATTTTGATTGTCTACGTCTAATTTCTCTAATCAATTTACGGTTCTCATTTGCTTCTTGCATGACTTCCTCATTGGTTTTTCTGTCTATCTGTGGCAATATTTGCGTTTTCCTTATAAACCACATCTCAGCAGCCATTAGATACTTTTCGCTAGTCTGCTCTTGTCCACGTTTCACATTCATTTAAATGTAGAATTTCAACACTCTTTTTCTCGTTACAATTGACATCCTTTTATTGATCAATATGTGTTCCATATTGCAAAATGCTACCTTCGCCAAGGCGATTCTTGTTCTAATCTCTTCAAGGCATTTCCCATAAGATGTTTTGACTGTTACGAGATAGCTCCGAGTAGCAGATATCCTATCGGGATGAAAAGACAAAGTACACGACAGCTGGTCAGTTCTTCTCCATATAATAATCCACGCCGGCCGGCACAACGCTTAGGGAAAGCAAAGACGAGCCTTCTATTTTTTCCCATCGCTTGAAATGTGTCTATATCTGCAATCTTGTCTCTTGTATTAATTTAACTGTCTTTTTTTAATAATTATTATTATTGTTCACTCAGTGCTCCATAGTTTATCTTCTTTCCTTCGCTTGAAATTTGTCTATAACTGCAATGTTGTCTCATGTATGCATTTAACTGTCTTTTTTTTCAGTTCACCCAGTGGTCCATACAGTTCATCTTCCACTGTTGTTTCTTTAGGCCAGAAAGTTTGCATAGATAAGTCAAGTTTTGAGTAGTCTTGGAGTGTGTGATCTGTTGTTCGTGGCGCTAACCCACATGTGCACATAGCTGATTCGACAATAAAGACGAGACAATTACTATAGAAGCTGCCTTCAGCCCTCAGCTGACAGACTAACCCAGACAAACCTACACCCACCTCCACAAAATAACCACGACCAATATTCTGGAACTTGTTTTATTTTCCTTTCCGAGCCACTTGTACTCTCATGTTGCATTGCGGAAACAAACAGGGAGACACGGCACCGAGACTCGGTGACATTTTACAGCAAGGCAAGGAACACTCACAGACCCCCCACTAGAAGAACAAAAAAATCACGCACATAGACGTGGCCAGCAGCCCAAGCGCAATGCCGGCTTTAATTAACGGCGTCCAGCGTGGTTATTCATGCATACGTGATTCGGGCTTTTATCCTCCTATTTTGACTCCTGACCCATGTCTATTTCTCACGCATGCATCTATCAAAGAGGAGTCTACATTCGGCACGGCTGTGCTTCTTTCGTTGCCAACTCCTATTCGTGTGTGTCTGTCTATCATGGGTGTGAGTTTTTCAAATGTTTGAGGGGAAATAATAACAGATGGAAGATGCGTGCTAGAGATTGAGAGCAGAGTAAGCCAAAGAAAAGGCTGCATCTAAGAAGATGAAAATATCTTATACATAAATCACTTTCAATTGAATGTCAGAAAGAGAGCTGAAGTTAAGTTGCATGCTCGTTACAAGGCGTCGCGTCGCAACCAACCCCCACATGTATTAGCTGTTTGTGTTTCGGCAGTATTACGTCCAGTAGTTTGTTCTCGCTTTCTGAGCGGACAAAGCTCTTTCCGCAAAAGCGACCTGCGCCTAAACCGCCGGTAGCTGGCTTCTAACCCGATATATCGAACTGTAAAACTGGGTTGGCTACCCTAAAGCAACAGACCTCGGTCAGAAAAACAGTACTGAACTGTTTTATCGAACCTGTTCTGTTGTAACTACTTCCCTGAATGAAACATTACCCAACTCCGGCCTAATCCAAGCCGACTTTTATATCTATTGTGTTGAACCGTGACCAGGTTACATCAGAACATGCCTCTCCGCACATTTGAAGTTCCAGTACCGGTCCTCTCCATCCCTACAGTTGATCAGCTTGGAGAAGGTAAGAAGAGCTCTGCAATATAGTTTATCAGCATGGAGAAGGTCAGAAGAGCTCTGCGGTATAGTTTATCAGCTTGGAGACAGTCAGAACAGCTCTGCGGTATAGTTTAACAGCTTGGAGAAGGTCAGAAGAGCTCTGCAGTATAGTTTAACAGATTGGAGAAGGTCAGAAGAGCTCTGCAATATAGTTTATCAGCGTGGAGAAGGTCAGAAGAGCTCTGCAGTATAGTTTATCAGCGTGGAGAAGGTCAGAAGAGCTCTGCAGTATAGTTTAACAGCTTGGAGAAGGTCAGAAGAGCTCTGCAATATAGTTTATCAGCGTGGAGAAGGTCAGAAGAGCTCTGCAATATAGTTTATCAGCTTGGAGAAGGTCAGAAGAGCTCTGCAATATAGTTTATCAGCGTGGAGAAGGTCAGAAGAGCTCTGCAGTATCGTTTATCAGCTTGGGGAAGGTCAGAAGAGCTCTGCAATATAGTTTATCAGCTTGGAGAAGGTCCGAAGAGCTCTGCAATATGCCTCGTGGAGATGCTACTTTAGTACCTGGTGGGAAGAACATTCTATACGGCAATCTCACTCCACACAATTACATCGTTATTCTAAACAAAGACATCGTTGTTCTGAACAAAGACATCGTTATTCTGAACAAAGACATCATTACTCTGAACAAAAACATAATTATTCTGAACACAGGCATCGTTATTCTGAATAAAGACATCGTTACTCTGAACAAAGACGTCATTGTTCTGAATTTTAAAAAAAACATCGTTATTTTGAACAAAGACATCGTTATTCTTAACAAAGACATCGTTATTCTGAATAAAGACGTCGTTGTTCGGAATAAAGACGTCATTATTCTGAACAAAGACGTCGTTATTCTGAACAAAGACGTCGTTATTCTGAATGAAGACTCCGAGGCTCCTCTCCTAGACTGAAGTGTGAAGACAACATACAGATTCCCCTGACAGACTTGACACCACAGATTATTGTAAAAATAACGGGAACTCATGTGTCTCTAAGTGCCTGCTAGTTTATCAGCCTGGAGAAGGTCAGAAGAGCTCTGCAACATACCTCATGGAGACGCTACTTCAGTACCTGGTGGGAAGAACATTCTACACACCAAACTCACTCCCGCATGAATCAAGAACTTTCCAGAATCAAACGATACTAAAAGCACCAACTGCGTCTGACTTTAAAACAATTAAAACTCAGCCATCCTCAGGACTGACGCGGTTTCATGTTACTCGAGTTGGGGGAATCAACGGGTCCTCCACCTTACCAAAAGTGTCCCGTAGGCTGGCAGAGGGAAGGAGGTGCTTCACTTCTTCTTTAATATGGGATTTTCCTAGATGTCGGGGCAAATAAATACGAGCCATTCATTTCTTGATGGCCACAAGTTTCGCAAAAAACGTTGGTAAAATGTTGGTCTGGTCATAAGACGTGCTTGTTCCTTAGCAAGGCGATGGCGCCATTTGCGGGTGATCGGCTTGAGTGTCAATGTGCCTATATAGAAAAGGATCGTGTTCGACACACTGAAGCCTATTATATCTGGAGATAATCCCATGAAAGCACGTCGTGGATTGAGCTTGACAGCAGTCGACAGATACGTGTTGGTTGTGGCAGATAATCTTTTTTATAGAGACAATAGCTTTGGGGACCGACCTAAGTGGTAATTGCCAAGAAGGCAATACCAGACTACCCTCTTAACAGTTGCTAGATAATCATGATCCTCTTCTATAGGTGACCGTCAATATCTGTGGTCTTAATTCTCGTGTGATTTCAAATTGGGGAATCATTAGACAGCTGTCCGGCATCTAACACGTCTAATGATTCCCGTATTTGACATCAGATTGTCACATATATGCAATAAGTCCCGCCATCCGCCCAATACTAGAAACGTCAAGATCCCAGGTCGGAACTGTTTACCACTTGAACAGAACGGATACCTTGTTTTTATTTTCCTTCTACATCATCAACTGGAGATCAAAAGAAGCAGGAACAAACGATGACATCTTCTTACCGGGACGCTGGCTTTGATTTATAATTATCTGATTATGTCAACAAAACAGCCATTGGTCCTGTGGAAGCGGCGACTGACAATGAATTGATTCACACAAAAGTAGCCCGTACTGAATACAATCACGCGTGCTCTGTCATGAATAAGCGTGCGTGCGGGCGCGCGCGTGTGTGTGTGTTAACTCGCGCGCATGCGTATATTATCACAAGAAAGATATCACGCCTGCTGTAGGCAGCAATTACCCTTCCTTCCTCCACCATCCATCCATCCAAATATCTAATACACACACAAAGAAAACAACAGGCAACGGTACAGTCCACATGACAAAAGACACACAAACGACGATCACAAATTCACCACATAACTTACCCATCCTTGACCGGGTGCAAGATGGTCTGGCCACCGTCCATATCCACAACGCATTTTGTGCCCAAATCGATTTCTGGGTGGAAGACAAGACACACATTGTTTACAAGCAGCTTCTCGTAACATCTAGAACATTGTAGAAATAATACAAGAAATGCCACAGACTTTTGACAAGGACGCCCACGTCCAACTGGCTTAAAATGGGCACCACGAAATGTCTTAGGAAATAAAGGGCTGCCGGTGTATGCACCTGCAGAGTTCCCATGATCTATAAAAACATGGGTCTTACACCATGTACTCAATGAGCACGAAGGCGTGTAGAAGAGTCCTCCTGTATTTACTTTAACACAGACGTGGCTTGACTTTGTTTAGTTGAGTTGAGTTGAGTTGAGCTAAGAATCGACATCACTGCAATCAGGACATTCCCATATGCGCTCTGTCCCCTCGTTCAACGGCCAGCGAAAAGGCATACTACAAATCGTTCCCACCGCTATCTGATTGGAAGTTCTTCTTGTCTTCCCTCTCAGTTTTGAGATACTTCCAGAACCTCTGTCGATCCCCAACAATATCAATATTTCCACGTACGGGTTCTCAATCTGTACCTCCGCCTTCTCCACCTGGTCCCACAGGCGCTCAGCCACCTCTCCCTTGTCCATATACAATCTACCATCGAGAGGTGTATTCCCTGCCAGCCTATCAGCATGTTCATCTCCCCCCCCCCCACCCACACCCCCCCCCCCCCCCCACGCACGACTAGGGTGACTTTTCGTTTAATATGAGATTGCTTCAAAATGCTCCAGGAATAGACAGTACGTGTTTGAATAGTTACAACAAATTACAGCTTTATCGGATGATAGTGGCATTAATGAAATAGCAATGCTGGTGGTGCTTTTTTATTTACTATCCCAGGTAAGTGACACGAGAGTGCGCGAGTAGCATTCTCGGAGTTGGTTTGAAAAACATCCTGGACCAAGCAACATACAAATTTTTACTTATTCTTTTCATTAAGTTAAAGTTATATAATCTTTACAGGACGTCGCAGTTAACCCAAGCAAATTTTTTTTTTTTTTGCTGATTGTGATTTCTTGGCAAATTTACGTGCAGTAGTTTACCATTGCTTTCTGAACGAACGGCACTCATATCATTGTATGAAAACCAACTCAAGGTAGTCTGTTGCCAAATAGTCCGTAGCTGGCTACGTTTCGAACCCGGTATGCGGGATTACGAACTGCGTCCATAACTCCTTCACCACAGAGCCGACGTTCCAATGAATTCAAATCAATTGTCTATATCTGCAATGTATTGTATTATATGCAACTATAAGAAAGAGGCGTGTTCAGAAGACGATCTAATATCCGTTACAAGTGGCAGTTGGAAATAATTGGAGAGACAATAAAAGTCATACTATTTCAACTGGCAACGAGTCAACGTAAGTTCGCAGGTCATCTGCATCCATTGTGAACGAACATCCACTACTGAATGTAAAATTTGCCTAGTACATCAACAGCAGCTGAAAAATGCTGGTGTTGACTGCAACGTCCTGCAAGGGATATGCAGCATTTTAAAAAAAAACATTGTGGACGAACAGCTCAGGCATCCATTTTTGGACGAACATTTCACACGCGGATTGGTCTGATCAATCACATTCGCTACCACCATAGGTTGTAGTTGTTATGTCTTCTTTGGAGCACAATTAACAAACTATCGTTTGTCTAGACTAAAAGGTACCAGTAAAAAAAGAGACAACCGGCATTCTGTGGTCGTGTGAGCGAAGAGGGATTGGAAAACATCGTCACGACTGGAAAGATCGGTTGGGAGGGGGCATATATAGGCCGAGAGAAATTAATCTGGACAGACTGCGACCGTGACATGGAGGAATATCAGCAGGAGAGTTGATCCAGAACACCAAGGACCAAGTTCTGTGGAGAGACTCGAACGCTTACGCCAGCTGGCAGGGCACACTAAAATGATGGAGATCTGCAATGTTCTCCCTTGTATAAAAATCTAACAGCATGTGTTTAGTTGACTGGACAAAAAAAGTTTCGAATCCACTGGTGATACAAATGTCTAATTGTTTTGGGCTAAAGAAGTCGCCAGGTGCGGCATTAGACTTGTTTCAGAAAACATATGGAGAACGCGTATTGAGGAGAACGCAAGTGTTTGCGGGGCGAAGGCGTAATTACCTAGAAGTTCTCAAGGAAACATCATAAGAACTAGTTTATTAGCGACTTTATGCTACCAATGTCAAACGTGCACGCCTAATGCAAACTAACCAGCGCAACATCATAACATAGATGAGATGCTTTAGAAGAGATGCGGGAGTAAGCGTGAGAGATAGGACGAGGAATGAGGAAATTAGAAGACGGTTAAGTCTGAAAGCGGTCTTGCACTTCATTACAGAACAGATTAAATGGTTTAGCTACCTCACAAGAATGCCCTGGTAGAATCTGTCATAAAGAGCCACATTGAAGAAATGTAATGGATACAAAGCAAGGGGAAGACCGTATAAAAGACGGGATGCTGGTGTTTAACTTAGAGAAATGATTACTAATTTACAAAGAAAGAACGCATAAAAGATCTTTACATCTCACCCCACTGAGAAGTTAATACCTGGATGGCTTCGCCACGTAGAGACAAGAACGCTTAGCTTATTCACGACTATGGTGATCGGGTGAGATGGCGAATCATGATCGCCCACGCTTATCGGCATGGCTGAGGTAAATGGCGTAAGAGACAAAGAAGAAAGCGACATGTATTATGTGAAAGTCGAAAAGGTCGAACTTGAGTGGCACGTGAGTTCTCGTGGACGTCGTAAATGTCGAACAAAAAGTTGCTTCCTGTTGTATGACTGTGCACCAGTAACATCGATTCCTACCGGTGAAGCAGTACCTCGATACACTCAATATGACAGCGCTGGATACCTTCTATTGCCTCCCCACCTGCACGCTTATGAAATATTTTTGGCATTTTTTTTTTTTTTTTGGTCGCTCGTTTTGAATTCAAGCACAGTAAAAACAAGTGCTACTACTTCTAGTGCAATGGACTAATGTTTGCGAGTGGATTCGCTTTCCCTATTAATGGTGTCCCTGGCCATCAGGCGAACCCACTTCAACTTCTGAGGTACTGGTAATTTACGTCCCCGAATCAAGGACGAGAACTCAACATTTTAGTCCAACTGAGGGATGTAGGGGTTGAACCCGCTACCTCGGTATTAGCACACCTAAAGTTTAACAGCTAGTGCTTTTATCCACTCGACCGTGCTGTTTCGCATGTAAAACAAAGGTATACTTGTCTCAGTGGTATAATTATGGAGGGAGGTCAGCCGAGGAAACAGTGAAGTACCAGACCACACCATAAATGGATTCAAGATGTGATAGATAACTTACCCATGGGACCAGCAGGGGCAGGACATCTGGCTTATGGTAAACAGAAATGTCTAAAGACTGTTACGGGGTCAAAGTTCTGCACAAGACCAGCCGTAGGGTGGTTTCTCGTATAAACTGGGCACAAACAAAAAAGGACAGAAACTCAAAGATACTGATGTTGCTACCACTAATGCAAGAATGATGCTGAGAGAGCTTTCAACGAATGAGTTACACATGTGTTTTCAACCGTTGTATGGACGCTGATCACGGCGATTGCACAAACCAGGCGGCCTTAATTCCTGGGGCTCAAGACCCCCTCCCCCTGCCCTACATTGCAAGGTACCAGAGGCAGTAGATGACATTTTTTTTCCTTGACAGACAGTATAGATGTAGGCAAAAGTGTATAGTTGCCGAGTGGAATTATTATGAAGTGACGTAATGAAAACGATTAGTTGATGTAGTCGACAGGAATAGAATGCTTGCTCTCAAATTATAAAACAGGGTGCCTATGGTAAAGTTAGTTGTATATCCTTTATAGGACGACGCAGCCAACACCACCATTTTTGGGGACTGTGGTTTTTTATAGCAGTTTTACGTTCAGCAGTTTGTCACTGCTTTTTGAACGACCAGCACACATTTTATGAAAACCAACGCAAGGCGGTCTGCGCCAAATCTCCCGCAGCTGTGTTTCGGACGCAGGATTGCGAATTGTGTCCGTAAACCCTTCGCCACGGAGCATGCCACAGCGATACACGGGCGCAGACACAACACAACCAACGAGGACATGGCTATAAATAGAAACACCTCGTTAGGTGTTTACTGCATGTATCGTATAAAATGAATGGATGAATCATACTTTGGCTGAAATACACAACACATTGTCTCTGACACAGTCCGAGTGTTTAGTTAGTCTTTCCTCTTGAGCCCAAGGCGGCGCATAGGGCAGAAGTTATGGCTCTCCGTGTCTGGCGGTTCGGTGCTACCTGTTGCAGATCTTGGATGTTCACTTGGCCGTTGAATGAGTCTTCTCTGATGATGGTTCTACGCAGGGTCTCTCTTAGTCTTCCGTTTTCTTTTCCCTACTGGTGACCATATGAGGGTTTGGTTGGGGATCCTGCCTTGTCCATTCTGGGTACATGGCCAATGTAGCTCCAATGGCGTTTTCTTATAGAATTGTGTGTGTAGCAAATGTGGAGCAATGTTATATCCACGGTAATGTGTCACTGTGAAGTCTGTCTATCGGCACAACCCCGGTTATAGATGCCTAACTGCTTTGGCTAAGTGACTCTGCCATTACCGATTACCGTAGGAATAAATAACATTGCTTCACATTCGAAAAGAATCACAGATGTATTTCAGCCAATCTATGATTCGCCCATCCATTCACTTCATGTAATATATAATTCTGCAGTATTCACGTGACGAGGTGCAGCGAAATATGCCAGGCCATAAATCGTGCAACTTACTGCTTGCGGTTTATGTGTTTAAATTCACTATCTAAAGGATAACATCGTTTTGAAGAAAAGAAAAAAATCTACTGCAACACTCAACAAGAAAAAGGAAAACAAAACCAATGAAAACAGGCAACGCAGAATGGAGTTTCCTGTTCCAAAGGCAGGGTGACATAGAGTCACAGACGGGTATAAAGGTGGTATTGTGTAATTATAATAGTTGGGTATTTTTAGTTCTAACAGAGGCGAAATATGTTGATGATGTCTACAAGAACATAACAGTCACATAGCGTGGGGTTAGCTATTGCTTGTTGTTTTTCTGTTCTTTATTCCCCCATTGAGACATAGGACCTCAACCAACCAACTACCCACGCTAAACTGTCCTACCTTTTGTTATCCCCTTCAGATCCCGCCATGTCCTCTCAACAGTATTCATCTCTGTAATTCTCCTCTCCGTGTGATTTTAGGTCTCCCGCTATTTCATTCCCTTCGTGGATTTCACGAAAGAGAGTGTCTAGTTATATTGACCTCGGGTGGTCAGTGTGTGTGCTACCCAGCGCCAGTGTATTCTCCTCACCTCTTGATTAACCGGAATCTGGTGGGCATTAGCCCCTAGTTTTATCAGATGAACCAAGATGTAGAAAGAAAAAACGCCGGCGTTGGAGAGGATCAAACACTGAGGAAACCTAATGACAAAATAACTAGACGCTCTCTTTTCTGGAATACAGAAGGCAAAATAAATAGCAAGAGACCTCAAAACACTCGAAGAATTGAATTACAGACAGGTGAATAATATTGGGAGAACAAGGAAGGAGCTGCGGGAGATAGCAAAAGAGGGCTGACTAAGCGTGGTGTGATTGAGACCATGCCCGAATTGGGGATAACGAGAAGAAGAAGAAGAAGAAGAAGAAGAAGAAGAAGAAGAAGAAGAAGAAGAAGAAGAAGAAGAAGAAGAAGAAGAAGAAGAAGAAGAAGAAGAGACGAAGCTACTAGTCTCTGATTATCTGTTCAAGTCAGATAACATCCATGAATACGGCCATCTGCTCAACCAGATGTCGTCCTTGCAGTTTGCTACAGGTGAATCTAAATCGGGTGTGAAATTCGTCAAGTGTTTTAAAGTGCGGCTGATTAAAGTAGAATTGTGGCGGCTGACCAACGTCTGATTGTGAATATGAAAATCATAAGATTTTATACGGAGGTCACCGTGGCCGAATGGATAAGGTCGCGCGTTCTTCAACCCCTACTTCGGTAAGTTCAACTAAAATGTTGACTTTTCGTCCTTGGCTTGGGGACGTAAATTACAAGTACTTCAGAAGTCGGAATGACTTAGCCAACTGGCGAATGACACGGGTAATAAGGAAAGCTAATCCACAAACGCAGCCAATTGCACTAGAGGTAGAAGCATGTGTATGGACTTCCCTTGAGTTTAAATCCAACGAACAACAAAAATACGATCATACGTAACAAAAGAAATCACAACAGAAATAAGATTCCTGAAAAGAATACGCAATGTACGAGGGAAAGTCAATAAGTAAGTCACAAATGGATGTAGAACAATAACTAAATATGATAACAACTTAAAACCAGTTTATATATATATATATATATATATATATATATATATATATATATATATATATATATATATATATATATATATATACATTGTCCCTTTCTTTCTCAAAATAATTTCGACCAACATTGATGCATTTATCCCATCGTTTTATCATTCATCTCAAACCGACTGCACAGAACTGCGTGCTCTGTTTTCTAAACCACGTTTTCACTTCACTTTCAACTTCGACGTCATTCGCCAAGGTGGGTTTTCAGTGGACCAAAAAGTGGAAATCGCTAGGGGCTAAATCGGGCTGTAAGGTGGGTGTTCAAGAACTTCCCACCTTAGATGGTTAATTTTCTCCTGAGTTAATCGAACCGTATGTGGTCTAGCATTGTCATGAAGAAGCAACATTCCTCTAGTCAGCAGTCCTGGACGTTTTCTTTGAATTGCATTATGAAGCATCGATAGAACTTCACAGTACGATTCAGAATTCACATTGTCACCTTTCTTCTTGAAATTGGTTAAAAGCACGCCTTGACAATCCCAGAACACTGTCAGCATAACCTTCCCTGTTGATGGCGTAACCTTGAATTTTTGGACACAAGGCGAAGAAGGGTGTTTTCTACCCACCAGCTATGCGGCGCTTTACGGGACAAACATTTGTCAGCATAAACAGGAAGCATTTCCTTATGGATGTCCTTTGCAGGCAGTCATTCTGCCCACACACACACAAAAACACACAACAACACATTGCTCTTTGGTTGTACACTCCGTAAGTACAGTTGCCATTTTGTTTATGTGCTGAGCATGAGACACCTAGCGCCACCTGACGAACAGGAATATAAAGTTCAATGTTAGTGTCACCTAATGACACCTGTAGAAAACACCAACTACATT
This sequence comes from Cepaea hortensis, assembly GCA_963921405.1. Classification (NCBI taxonomy): domain Eukaryota; kingdom Metazoa; phylum Mollusca; class Gastropoda; order Stylommatophora; family Helicidae; genus Cepaea; species Cepaea hortensis. The sequence continues at coordinate 43,813,767 of OY992895.1, forward strand.
TACCTGCCACCCCACCGAACTGTGTAACTTACTTATTGACTCGCCCTCGTATAAAGACGCGAGAAAATCAGAAATGAAGAAATCAGGACTAAAGTGGGGGTTATAACAGCAATAGATTTTATTACAAAGCAATAAATCAAATGATTTACCCATGTAACAGTATACTACAACAAGCAGTGATGTACAGATCAAATGGAAGCAGAAGAAGAGGCCGATCACGTAAACGATGGACAGAGGGAATAGCAATGTCGATACACGAAGCTGGTAAACGGGCACCGCCTGCTGTTCATTCTTCACCTCGACACCGCAAGGTACAAGAGGAACAAGATGAGATGATGAGGTGAGGCGTAACTAGAGTTCGCCTTGACTATCTCAATTTGTTCCCACTCCCTATTATTATTCAGAGTAGTCGACGTGACCAGAAAGATAAGAGGGACCTTTCTCTGATTGATTGATTGATTCAGGAACCGACATCACAGCATTCGGGGCATTCCCATAAGCGCTCCGTCCCCATCCTCAGCAGCCAGCGAAGAGTTCCAACACCAATAGTACCAGTAGCAATCTGATTATATGTCCGTCTCGCCTTTCCTTTGAGCGTCGGCCAGATCCCCTCGTCACCCCTCGCTGTCGCATTCTTACCAGGTCATGGTGATCCATTTGCTCCTCTGAGGTGTACACGTGCTCCCACAAGGCCGCAACCACGTCTGCCTTGTCATGCATCAATACTCCACCAAGTTTTGCAGAGCCAGTCAATCTGTCCGCCTGTTCATTCCCCAGCACACCAGCATGCCTCGGAGAAAAGATCCAGACGATGCTTGTCACCCGTGACTTCCGAAGCGAAGCAAGCCACTCTGCACGAAGCTTGCCTGTCCTCACCCTCGTCAGCATGCTTTCTGAGTCAGTTACAATCACGATGTGTGTGTGTGTATCGTATTCTCCATCCAGCGGAAAGCTGCACTGACCGCCTCCACCTCCATTCTTAAGCTAGATGTTGTCGTATCATATGCCAGACTCGCCTGCACCAAGCGTCGACCATTAGCTTTTGCTAAGAACCCCCAGGCACTTCTCCTGCCTCTCAACACCGAACCATCTGTGTAGATAATCACATCACCCGAGCGAGCATTATCCTAAATTAGTTGCTGGATTTCCACTTACGTGGCCCCTGCTGGCCACTCCCGAGTCAATGTGATTATAACTCTGCACAAGTCTGACTGCCCTTTCTCTAAAACGTCCAGTCCGCTGACGGCGGGGTAGGGGAATAACGCCTTCACCGGTCAGTAGGACTTCAACGCTGACACTCGTTCAGAAAGCAATGGCAAACTTTAAAAAAAAAAAATTTTGTTGCATATCATTTACAGGACGTTGCAGTCAACATCAGCATTTTCTACTGTTGTGATCTCTTGGCAAGTTTACGTTCAGTAGTTTGCCATTGCTTTCTGAACGACCGGCACCCATACCATTTCGTAAAAAACCAACGCAACGCGGTCTGTTGAAAAATCGCACGCAGCTGTATTTCGAACGCGGGTATGCGGAATCACGAACTGCGTCCGTAACCTCATCGCCACGGAACGGTCAATGGCAAAGTACTGAACGTAAAATTGCATATAAAAACTAGCTGGGGTCGGGGTTGATCGCAACGCTTTGCAAACGACATGCAATCATTTAAATTATTCACAAAGAATTTGGGACACTTGATTAGCTATTCATCATCATCAAATGTCCTGCCAGCTGGCGTTGGCGTTCATGGCTCTCCACAGATCTCGATCTGTGGTTTTCTGGATCAACTCTGTTGTTGATATTCCTCCATGCCACCGTCTCAATCCATCCAGCATCATTTCTCTTGGTCTGCCTCTGCCTCTCTTCCCCTCTATCTTTCCAGTTGTCACAATGTTCTCCAATGCCTCTCTTCTCATCACATGACCTTTGAAAGCTGTTTGTCTCTTTCTTATTGTTGTATATAGTGTTCTAGTTTCATTAGCCTGTATCAGGCAGTCGTTGTTATAGTGTGTTTTTTTTTGGTTGCCTCAATATAAAATTCAATATCTCAGTAACGAACTGAGGTAAAATGATGAGATTTAGTATATAACCTTATCATTATGTCCACCCAACAAAAAAATTTTTGTTCTGGAGATTTTACAGCAGATTTCAAAGTTAGTTTATATACGGTATATTAATTATGACTTAAAGATTACGTCCATGATTTTAACAGTTTTACAGCTTCATCAAGAACTCGACCCACATTATTCAAAATTTTCACGTGATTTCGTTTTGAAACAAACAGCGCGAAGATTCAGAGACGTCTCCAAATGTAGGTTCTTTCATGAAACGTGATTATATAAATAAACTAGCTGACAAGGCCCGGTTTCTGGCGGGAATCAATCAATCAATCAATCAATCAATCAATCAATCTATCTATCTATCTATCTATCTATCTATCTATCTATCTATCTATCGGTCTGTCTGTCTGTCTGTCTGTCTGTCTGTCAATATATCTATCTATCTATCTATCTATCTATCTATCTATCTATCTATCTATCTAATCTATCTGTCTGTCTGAATGCCTGCCGGTCGGCTGACCCATCCACCGACCGACCGACCGACCCACCTACCCACCGACCTACCGATATCTATCTATCTATCTATCTATCTATCTATCTATCTGCCTGCCTGCCTGCCGGCCCGACCACCCACCCACCGACAGACCGACCGACCTACCGATATCTATCTATCTATCTAACTATCTATCTATCTATCTATCTATCTATCTATCTATCTTTCTATCTTTCTATCTTTCTATCTATCTATCTTTCTATCTATCTATCTATCTATCTATCTATCTATCTATCTAATCTATCTATCTATCTATCTGTCTGTCTGTCTGCCTGTCTGCCGGCCCACCCACCGACCCACCCACTGACCGACCGACCGACCGACCGACATACCGATATCTATCTATCTATCTATCTATCTATCTATCTATCTATCTATCTATCTATCTATCTATCTATCTAATCTATCTGTCTGTCTGCCTGCCGGCCCATTCACCCACCCACTGACCGACCGACCGACAGATATCTATCTATCTATCTATCTATCTATCTATCTATCTATCTATCTATCTATCTATCTATCTATCTATCTATCTATCTAATCTATCTCTCTGTCTGTCTGTCTGCCTGCCGGCCCACCCACCCACCAACCGACCGACCGACAGATATCTATCTATCTATCTATCTGTCTGTCTATCTGTCTGTCTTTCTGTCTGTCCGTCTGTCGGTCGGTCGGTCGGTGGGTCGGTCGGTCGGTCTGTCTGTCTGCCTGTTGGTCGGTCGGTCGGTCGGTCGGTCGGCCGGTCGGTCGGCCGGCTGGCCCGCCCTCCCACCCACCGACCGACCGACCTACCGATATCTGTCTGTCTATCTATCTATTTATCTATTTATCTATCTATCTATCTATCTATCTATCTATCTATCTATCTATCTATCTATCTATCTATCTTTCTATCTATCTATCTATCTATCTATCTATCTATCTATCTATCTATCTATCTAATCTATCTGTCTGTCTGCCTGCCTGCCTGCCTGCCTGCCGACCCACCCACCGACCCACCGACCCACCCACCCACCCACCCACCCATCCATCCACCTACCTATCTTTCTGCCTATCTACCTACCTTTCTGTCTGTCTCTCCGGGCGGCGTCATTCATTTTATTCGAAGACTCCCGAGGGTCGTCGCTGGAGCTACGGAGTTCGTGCTTTGTGCGACGCTTTCCGCGCTGCGGAAAGAAACTGAGCCATATGGGATAAAAACCCGGTGCAATGCAGCCGATTCTGTCGATTGTAAGCTACTTATTTGATTGCACCCACTCCCATACGAATCCAGATACGCCTTTGTTTGTCATCTTAATTTACCGTAAACATAACTTTTTTAGCAAGAAATCACTAGTTGTTAAGCAAAACATCAAAGGAATGATGCCGCTTTCAACGATTTAAGTTGTTTTTGGACCTATCAAAGACATATTCCTTGGGTGGGGGTAAATATAAGACGGCTGGAAAAATTTCATAACGATGCAACAGACAGTTTTCAAAATAATTGATCTTGAATGACGGCATAAATTTCCGGACAGACTATAGTTACTCTGGCAGTCCAAGGAATTCGCAACATTCGACTCAGGAACCACATCTCTGTTGCTTCTAATTTCTTCTTAATTTGTTCATTTACATTCCAAGATTCACTGCCATACAGCAAAACTGGTTCTACATAGCATTTCATCACTCTCTTTCTTACATTCAGTGATAGTGACTTATTGCAAAGGGTACTCTTCAGTTTCTGAAATGCGGCTTTTCCTTGCCCTATTGGCACATAGGCCGGCTTCCTGGCCTAGAGGTTAGCGACTTTTCTCCGTAATCTGGTATACTCTCGTAAGTAACGTGACGACGGTGAGAATCATCAGTGATTCGAATCGCGTCGATAACTTACGGGGTATGTGAGCCGGCCGCTCAGAAAGCAGTGGCAAACTACTGAGCGTAATCTTGCCAAGAAATCAACAATCAGCTGAAAGATGCTGATGTTGACAGCGATGTCCTGGAAAGGATGTGCAAAACATTTTTTTTTTATTGGCACATAAAATCTTCATCAATCAAACTAAGACTAATTACAGTTTAAAAATAAATACACATATATTGCTTCGCGCTCGTAGAAGTAGGGGTAAGAATTAGAGACTACAGGACGTACTAGACTACATAAAAATTGAAATGTATAGTTACTGTGAATAACGCGAAAAATTAATGAAAGGCTGGACAAACAGAACACGCACACGTGCGTACACATACGAAACAGACGTGTCGACACACAAAAAGCGTCAACGAATTAAAACAAACGGGAAACAAGATCGCTTAGCAGAAAACAGAAGTATCGTACTTCACAAACGGTTACCCGAACATCGGGGAAATTGCATAAAATAAAAATATCAAACAAATTAGGAAGAGCGTTGGAGGCAAATGAGATATATGGTTTCTCAGACGTAGGCTGTGAATGCTTTGTGCTGCCAGAGTAATTAACGAGTGATTGCACGCGGCTAATAAAAGAAGAACACTATATAGAAACAGGCGACAAACAATACTCTTTGGTCATGTAATGAGAAGACAATATCATGACGCATGGAAATATCAACGACAGAAATCAATCAGGTGCCGTCTCCAAAATGAAGGTTGGCTACAATAGATCTCCAACACAGTCTGTCTATCGCCCTGATTGGATATTTTCAGATTGCTGTTCATCCATCTCTTGATGTTATCGTCCCATTTGTTTCGACGTCTACCCCTTGCTTGCCTGCCTTCAACCCTAGTTAGTTAGTTGCGGTTCCAACTTCACAGCAACGGGTCGTCCCCATTATGCTCCGTTCCTGTGCCAGTGAATATCACATAAAACGATACCCACTGCCCAATGTGAAAAGTGGAAAAGACAGGAGTCTCGACAAACAACAGCCCGCACAGATACACTGTGCATAATGCCGCCGCCAGAATGTCAACACAATAGTCCCCCACGAAACATCCAGTTTATCTCTAATGGAATCGGCAGTCATTTTCCCATCTGGATGTTTCCTAGATGTTCACCCACACAGTCCACGAAAATACAGTTCATCGCCGATGGCAGCGGCAGTCAACCAGAAGCCCAGCAGCCATGCATTTCTGCATAAGGCAAAAACCGGTCAACTCTGGGACATAGCCAGCTGCCATCGCTTTGAACATGCAGTCACGTCCCAAAAAACCTCGGGCAGATTCGAAAACATTTCACACGAAACTCACAGCTCACAGTGTCGCGCCACGCACTCACTCAGTAGCAGGGCGACGGAACCATAGCCTCCTTAGTCGCCTCTTACGACATGCGTGGTAGGCTACAGTGTTGCTATTCTTTGCTTCCCTTATGGGCCCCGGCAACACACGGGAGGCCTTCAACCCTATCTTCCAGTATGGTTTTTACAAGAGTGTTATGTCTTTTAACGTGACCGAAATAGTTCGCTTGCCTCTTTTTTTATTCCTTTCATCAATTCTCTTTTCATTCCCATTTTTTTTTAAAGAACCGTTGTATGTGATTGTTTTTGTTTCCATGAAATACGACATATTCTTCTGTATTTCTACATCTACTGGACCTCTATTCGACTTTCAACGACAGAAAAGGTAAAGAGCAAACCGAGGGAATTAATGCCGGTGGCCTAAGACGGTGGCATGGAGGAATATCATTAACAGGACCGACCCAGAACACCCAAGGACAACATCTGTGAGCATACATGAATTCCCAAGGCACTTGTCAGGACACATGAAGCTGATGAAATACATAAAACCGGAAGTCCAGGAAGCGAAACAAGAAAGACGAATGTAACAAGAAATGCGGGAAATAAGAGTGATTTTTCGAAAGCAATTGTGTTCCTGTTTCGCTATTATTTTCAAGACTAATTACGCATGCATCTGATTCCATTATTCTCCACAAATTAAACTCATTCTGTACCAAGTTACACACACATGCATTCTATACCGGGCAACATGCCACACATATTCTCTACCCAGCCATACTACACGTACTCTCACTGTACCAAGCACTGCACAACACATACACTGTACCAAGTAACACACCACCAGACGTTCTCATTGTATCAAGCAACGTACCACCCATGCTGACACTGTATCAAGCAACACACAACACATATTCACACCGTATCAATAACACACCGCAGGTACTCACAACTATACCATGCAACACATACTCATTGTACAAAGCAACATACCACATGTACTCATTGTACCAAGCAACACACCACACATATTCACACTGCATCAAGCAACACACAACACATATTCACACTGTATCAAGCAACACACCCCATGTACTCAAACTATACTAAGTAATACACCATACATATCAATCAGGTGCCGTCTCCACAACGAAGGATGGCTGCAATGGATCTCCAACACTGTCTGTCTCTCGCCTTGACTATACATTCTGTCAGGCATCAGCCATCTCTTGATGTTATCTTCTCACTTTTATTGTTGTCTACCTCTTGATCGCTTACCCTCAACCTTGCCCTTCAGTATGGTTTTAATGAGTGTTATGTCTTTTAACGTGACCGAAATAGTTCACTTGAATCTTTTTTATTTCTTTCATCAACTCTCTTTTCTTCTTCTTCTTCGTTCATCCGGAGTTTTTTTTCGGACGTGATTGCGTTGTGCCTGTCCACAGCAGAGCTGCGTTCTTGCGCCGTTAGGCCGACACATCCGACTTCTGCGGGCATTTGTTGACCGGGTTAACCTTCCCGGGGGTTTCTTAGGACGTTTGGCTCTCACTGTTGTGGTGTTATCCCCCATCCCAGCTGGCCCATATAGAACAGCCAAAGACATCCTGGTCAGCCCTCAAGGGAAGGCAGGGGCAGACCATGGGCATTCCCCGCCATCCAAGGAGGCTTCCATACTTGCAGAGCCAACACACAGCGCTCTGGTACTGGGCTCACCCAAGGAATCGTCACGTCCTGCACATGGCTGCTTAGCCTCACTTCCGTATATTGGGCCTTCCGTTCACCATAGGCTGTTCTTCCGGAAACCAGAAGTATGCAGTCTGCAGATGACATCCACACAGTGAGCTTTCGATTCGGACTTTCCACATAATGGATTTGCTATCCAAGCAATATTCCATTTCGTGCCACTAGGACACTTTTTCCACCTGTTATGAAGCCCACACAGTGTGCTTTGGATTCGGACTTTCCACATAATGGATTTGCTATCCAAGCAATATTCCATTTCGTGCCACTAGGACACTTTTTCCACCTTTTATGAAGCCCACACAGTGTGCTTTCGATTCGGACTTTCCACATAATGGATTTGCTATCCAAGCAATATTCCATTTCGTGCCACTGGGACACTTTTTCCACCTTTTATGAAGCCCACACAGTGAGCTTTTGGTTCGGACTTTCCACGTAATGGATTTGCTATCCAAGCAATATTCCATTTCATGCCTCTGGGGCGCTTTTGTAACCGACATACCTGTGGTATGAAGTGCGGCAGTCTAAATACTTCTTCATGCACCTTTAAATGTCAACCTGAATGTAGTTAAAGTAAGCTGCAGTCAACTTGAGCTTGTTGATATCTCCATAGAGCTTGTCCTCAAATGAAGCAGGTGTGGGCCAAAATATCTTTCTCTGTTCTGCATATATTGGACACTCCTGCAGCAAATGTTTAGCTGTCATTTTACCAGTTCCACAATTGCATTCATCGGTATCTCCTATCTTTAGTTTATTGAACAAGTGGTATTTCAGCCTGTTATGTCCTGTGCGGAGTCTGAAGATTGCTACTTGTTCTCTTCGGTCGAGTTTGTAATATGCATCATCCTTCTGGTGACCTGGATGCTCTGATTCCCATTTGGTTCTATAAGTGCTTTTTATCAACCTCTTTGCCTCGTTATAGGTTATGTCTATGTCAGGCTGTGGTAGTCGTCCGCCCTCTTTTGCCAGTCTGTCAGCCTCTTCATTTCCAGGTATACTGCAATGTGATGGTATCCACTGTATTACAACTTTTTTGGATTTCTGGCATAGACCATGGAGTGCTGCTCTTAGGTCAGCTATTTCTGTGCTGTAATTGCTCTTCGGTATTGAGACAGCTGACTTTGCATCTGTAAAGATAGCTATTTGCGTCTCTTTATTTTCCTCCATCAAGAGCATTTCTGCTGCAGTTTTCAGAGCCTCTACCTCCGCTTTGAAGTTACTTGAAAACTTTCCAGTTGCCACTGAATGTGTTTTTTTCACTCCATTTTTTAAATTTAGGAGAATTCCTCCTCCTCCATTCTCTACTGAATTTTTGGCTGATCCATCTGTATATGCATGGGTCCAATTGCTGCTTGGGTAATGTTCTTTTATGTAGTTTAGGGTTATTTCTCTTCTTTCGGTTTCATGCTGAGTGTTCTTTTTCTCAATACCAGGAATGTTTTCTATCATCGCAGGCAGTAGCTGCCGTCTCCAAGCTGGGAACTTGTCTGCATTGTAAATGGGTTTGACTGTTGATATGTTAAGTATGGGATCTGCCCTAATCTTTCGTTTTGCAGTTTCTACAAAGTTGCTACGCTTCAGTCTTCCCTTTCCAAAACCACTAAACCTTTTATACAGGTGGTCTGTCAATCTTCTAAATTTTTCAGCTTGTTGCTGGGCTCTGCTATCTCTTCTATCCTGCATTGGTTGTAAACAAGTGATCTTTACTAGTTCATTAATAGGCGTTGTCTTCAGGCTTCCAGTTATGATTCGCATTCCTTGATTTTGGACTCTGCTTATTTTGTTAAAGTTTGACTTAGCTGCTGTTGCCCAAGCTGCAATGCCATATTCCAGTACTGGGTTCACCCATCCAGTATATAACTTCTTGAGAACTTTCTCATCTGCTCCCCACGTTGTACCAGCAAGCTTTTTCATGATTGCCATTCTTTGCCTTGCTCTTGTTCGATTTTTCTCAACCTGTGTCTTCCATGTCAGGCGACGATCAAAGGTGACTCCTAGATAGTTTGGATTTTCTTCATGGCGCAATATTTTTCCATTCAATACCAGCTTAGGTTGCTGAGTTTTAGTTGAGAGGGAGAATACTGTGCATGTTGTTTTCTCCTCACTTATCTTCACTAGCCATGATTTTGACCAGTCCTCTAGCGAATAGGGCTTGCTGTATTCTGCTGTTAGCTGTACTAATATATTCTTCAGATGTCCATATGGCTAGGTCATCTGCAAAGGATGATGTGTGTACTCTGGCTGGAAAATGTTTTTCATTCCCAGTATTTATAGAACCTGTGTATTTAATTGTTTCTGTTTCCATGAAATACAACATACTCTTCTGTATATCCAAATCTCCAAGGCCTCTATTCGACTTTCTAGTTGCTTGCTCAATGTCTTGGCTTCCGCTTCATGTTGAATATACGTAGCATCTGACAATTCTCATTTTAATGTGTTGTTAATCTCTCTAGATGTTAATACTGATTACATGCTGTTGAAAGCATTTTTGGCCATTCCTATTCTCTTTTTTTAAATTTATATTTCATTCTGCCATCATCTGTTATTACATGTCCAAGATAGGAGAAACTTGTTACTGGTTCTAGACATATTTCCCGTTTACTGTGATGTTCATTGATGACCTTTCCTTTCCATTGCTAATTATCATAGTTTTCGTTTTTAGGATGTTAATATCTAAGCCACATTCTGCACTATGCCTGTTTACTTGTTCCACTAGGTTTTGTAAATCTTGCTCACGCATACATACTCACTGTACAAAGGAACACACAATACACTCGCTGTACCAAGCAACACACCATATACTTCTTCTTCTTCTTCTTCGTTCATCCGGAGTTTTTTTTTCGGACGTGATTGCGTTGTGCCTGTTTACAGCAGAGCTGCGTTCTTGCGCCGTTAGGCCGACACATCCGACTTCTGCGGGCATTTGTTGACCGGGTTAACCTTCCCGGGGGGTTTCTTAGGACGTTAGACTCTCACTGTTGCGGTGTTATCTCCCATCCCAGCTGGCCCATATAGAACAGCCAAAGGCATCCTGGTCGGCCCTCAAGGGAAGGCAGGGGCAGACCATGGGCATTCCCCGCCATCCAAGGAGGCTTCCATAATTGCAGAGCCAACACACAGCGCTCTGGTACTGGGCTCACCCAAGGAATCGTCACGTCCTGCACATGGCTGCTTAGCCTCACTTCCGTATATTGGGCCTTCCGTTCACCATAGGCTGTTCTTCCAGAAGCCAGAAGAATGCTGTTTGCAGATGACATCCACGCAGTGAGCTTTCGATTCGGACTTTCCACGTAATGGATTTGCTATCCAAGCAATATTCCATCTTGTGCCACTAGGACACTTTTTCCATCTTTTATGAAGCCCACACAGTGAGCTTTCGATTTGGACTTTCCACGTAATGGATTTGCTATCCAAGCAATATTCCATTTCATGCCTCTGGGAGGCTTGTGTAACCGACATGCCTGTGGTATGAAGTGTGGCAGTCTAAATACTTCTTAATGTACATTTAAATGTCAACCTGAATACAGTTAAAGTAAGCTGCAGTCGACTTGAGCTTGTTGATATCTCCATAGAGCTTGTCCTCGAATGAAGCAGGTGTGGGCCAAAATATCTTTCTCTGTTCTGCATATATTGGGCACTCTTGCAGCAAATGTTTAGCTGTCATTTTACCAGTTCCACAATTACATTCATCTGTATCTCCTATCTTTAGTTTGTTGAACAAGTGGTATTTCAGCCTGTTATGTCCTGTGCGGAGTCTGAAGATTGCTACTTGTTCTCTTCGGTCAAGTTTGTAATATGCATCATCCTTCTGGTGGCCTGGATGCTCTGATTCCCATTTGGTTCTATAAGTGCTTTTTATCAACCTCTTTGCCTCATTATAGGTTATGTCTATGTCAGGCTGTGGTAGTCGTCCGCCCTCTTTTGCCAGTCTGTCAGCCTCTTCATTTCCAGGTATACTGCAATGTGATGGGATCCACTGTATTATAACTTTTTTGGATTTCTGGCATAGACCATGGAGTGCTGCTCTTAGGTCAGCTAGTTCTGTGCTGTTTTTGCTCTTCAGTATTGAGACAGCTGACTTTGCATCTGTGAAGATAGCTATTTGCGTCTCTTTATTTTCCTCCATCAAGAGCATTTCTGCTGCAGTTTTCAGAGCCTCTACCTCCGCTTTGAAGTTACTTGAGAACTTTCCAGTTGCCACTGAATGTGTTTTTTTCACTCCATTTTTTAAATTTAGGAGAATTCCTCCTCCTCCATTCTCTACTGAATTTTTGGCTGATCCATCTGTATATGCATGGGTCCAATTGCTGCTTGGGTAATGTTCTTTTATGTAGTTTAGGGTTATTTTTCTTCTTTCGGTTTCATGCTGAGTGTTCTTTTTCTCAATACCAGGAATGTTTTCTATCATCTCAGGCAGTTGCTGCTGTCTCCAAGCTGGGAACTTGTCTGCATTGTAAATGGGTTTGACTGTTGATATGTTAAGTATGGGATCTGCCCTAATCTTTCGTTTTGCAGTTTCTACAAAGTTGCTACGCTTCAGTCTTCCCTTTCCAAAACCACTAAACCTTTTATACATAGGGTGGTCTGTCAATCTTCTAAATTTTTCAGCTTGTTGCTGGGCTCTGCTATCTCTTCTATCCTGCATTGGTTGTAAACAAGTGATCTTTTCTAATTCATTAATAGGCGTTGTCTTCAGGCTTCCAGTTATGATTCGCATTCCTTGATTTTGGACTCTACTTATTTTGTTAAAGTTTGACTTAGCTGCTGTTGCCCAAGCTGCAATGCCATATTCCAGTACTGGCCTCACCCGTCCAGTATATAACTTCTTGAGAACTTTCTCATCTGCTCCCCACGTTGTACCAGCAAGCTTTTTCATGATTGCCATTCTTTGCCTTGCTCTTGTTCGATTTTTCTCAACCTGTGTCTTCCATGTCAGGCGACGATCAAAGGTGACTCCTAGATAGTTTGGATTTTCTTCATGGCGCAATATTTTTCCATTCAATACCAGCTTAGGTTGCTGAGTTTTAGTTGAGAGGGAGAACACTGTGCATGTTGTTTTCTCCTCACTTATCTTCACTAGCCATGATTTTGACCAGTCCTCTAGCGCTAATAGGGCTTGCTGTATTCTGCTGTTAGCTGTACTAATATATTCTTCAGATGTCCATATGGCTAGGTCATCTGCAAAGGATGATGTGTGTACTCTGGCTGGAAAATTTTCCGTGATGTCATTTATATATGCTAGGAATAATGTTGGTGAAAGAACTCCTCCTTGGGGGACACCTTGCTCCAATAGCATCATTTTGCTGGTTTGTCCTTGTACTTTTGTCCTGGCAGTTCTGTTCTCAAGGTAGTGGCTGATCCATTTGTACATTTTCCCACAAACATGCATTTTTTGCAGTTTTACTTTCAGTCCTTCCTTCCATACTTTATCAAATGCTTTTTCTAAATCTATCCAGACCGCTAGTGTGTGCTTTTTCTCTTGGAAGGCATCCTCTATTTCCTGAGCTATATAGGTTATTTGATCTTCAGTGGATCTGTACTTTCTGAATCCTGCTTGGTGAGGTGTTAAGAGTTGGTTTTCTTCCAGATGCCATGTTAGCCTGCCATTGATAATGCGTTCCATTAATTTTCCTACACAGCTAAGAAGACTGATAGGTCGATAGCCATTTGGTTCTTCCAGGTCTTTTCCTTTCTTTGGGACTGGTATTAGTATAGCTTCCTTCCATGCCTGTGGGACTATTCCCCTCTTCCAGCTGTAATTTAGGACTGCTAGTAGTTTCTTTTTTGCCTTAGTGCCTAGTTCTATTAGCATTTCATTTGTGATTCCATCCTTTCCTGGTGATGTCTTCTTTTTTAGGGTATTCATTGCCTGTTCCATTTCTTCCATTGTTAGATTTGCCATCATATATTCTGCTGCTGTCTCTGTATATCTATGATGTATCTGTTTATCTTTGATTGCTTTCTTCTGTTCGGCTGTAATATCAATGTGGTTTGCACTGGCATAGTGTTCCATTAGTGCATTTGCAGCCTTTTTTCCTGTAAGCAAGGCATTTCCTTGTTTAATTGTTATTTGTTTGTTTCTAGGTCCTTCATTGTTCATGGCTTTCACTAGTTTCCATAGTTTGTTTCCATCCCTGTCAAAATTCAGGTTTTCTGTTTTTTTCCTCCAACAATCTCTTGTTGTTTGATTTACTGTTCTTTTATATTTTGCTGAGATGGCTTTGAGAGAGATGTTCGCTTCAGTTGTTTGTTCTCTCTCTGCGGTCTTCCTAGCATCTTCAACTTTGTCCTCCAAAATTTGTAGTTCTTCAGTCCAGTATGGTTTGTAATTTTTCCTCGCTCCTCTTGGAATAGACTCAGTGGCCGCCTGTATTATTGCTCTGTTTAGACTTTCCACCATTTGCTTCATGTTGCCATATCGTGTATTTATGTTTTCACAATATTTGTCTGTTAGTATGGCAAATCTGTCCCAATCTGCTCGTTTGTAATTCCAACGGGGCAAAGGCTTTTGCTCCTGTGGAACATACTCCATATTTATTACAAGCTTGATTGGTCTGTGGTCACTACCTGCTAATTGGTCAAGCACATGGCGATCGATTTTGTGGAGGATGTCTCCTGTGCAGAAAGCTAAGTCTGGAGTAGAAGTGGTAAGCCATCTTCTGGAGTAGAAGCTCGGTGTGTCATCCACTTTGTTGAGTAGATGGAGATTTGAGTCTATTTCCCAGTCCTCCACTTCATCTCCTCTTTTGTCAGTATCTGGGTATCCCCATCTTTCTGAACGGCTATTAAAGTCTCCGACAACAATGCAATTTGTGTCAGTTATTTCCATGTTTGAGAGTGTAAGATCCTTATCTGCCGGGCTATACAGATTGTAAATTCTTATTTTCACGTCCTTTATCATTATATCAACACCTATAATTTCCGTTTGGTTGTCAGAGATCACAGATACTTTGCTGCAAGGTATTGTATTTCGTGTAAGTATTACAACTCCTCCTTTGTGTCCTTCGCGGTCGAAACGTGTGGCCTGATATCCCTGAACTGAAAATGTGCGATTGGCGTTGAGGTGTGTCTCTTGAATGCATGCCACATCTATTCTATCTTTATGAAGACGCTGTGTTAGGGAGGCTTTCTTGTTATAAACTCCTTCTGCATTCCATTGTAGTATGTTGAGTGTCCGGGGTGTTTGGTCAATAGCTCTTAACCTACTCCTCTGTGCCTTGACTCCACAGCACAGGGGAAGGTGACCACCAGTAGTCATGGGTGGACCCCCTCGAGGCAGGGGGCCCGGCACTATCACCGCCTGATGGGACTTCACGGGATTAGCACCATAACGATTAATTTTCATCTGTGGCATCATGAAATGATAAAGTTACGTTGCACTTCTTTGTCAAGCCTGTGGCTCAGTACATCCGATTTCGACAAGCATTTGTTCGGGATGCTTTCCCTAGCCTTTGACTGTCCCCAGTCTACCTACAAGGCAGCAGGTTTGTACGTCGCTTGGTCTGGTCCCTCTCCCTTGACCTGTCCGACATGGGTGACCCTACCAGTAGCTGTGCTACCGTCGGCATAGCTCTTGGGGTCATTGGAACGCGCAAGCCCCTCTACCTCGTCAAGGTGGACGCACGGCAGAGGGGACACCATATACCACACATACACTGTACCAAGCAACACACCATATATACTAATTCTGTACCGGCAACACACCACACACTCAAATTATACCAAACAACACAGCACACATACTCAAATTGTATCATATAACACACCACACATACTCAAATTGTATCACACAACACACTGCACATACTCAAACTTTATCAAACAACACACCACACATTCTGTACCAAACAACACAACACACCACACGTACTCACACTGAACCCATCAACATACCTTTGGCAGACAAGCATGCTACCCACTGCACTTCCGCGGCTCACCTTATCACTGATATAGTTTTGAACAAATGAAATATACCCACAATCTTTGAACAGTATACAGAAACTGAAAGAATACCGTGCACCAAACATGAGAAAACCCCCAATCACTTGACAATCTATTATTTATTATGGCAATCATACAATTAAAAATGTGCTGCGTATCCCTTACGGGACATTGCAGTCAACACCAGCATTTTTCAGCTGCTGTTGATGTACTAGGCATGTGTTACGTTCAGTATTTTTTTTTTTTTTAAAGCATACAATACAAGACACCAAAATACTATATGAACAACATACAAACACTTGATTGTGAAAAAGCAACTTTTTACATTCAAATCAATGTTTAGTATTGTTATTTCAAGAATACTGGGAATGTTCTTTGTTGTTTGTCCATCAAGAATGATGATGGCCATTCATTTCATTCAGTGGGATTGAAATATGGAGCCGTGAGTTCTATAGTCTGTCCGGAAATTTATGCCGTCATTCAAGATCAATTATTTTGAAAACTATCTGTTGCATCGTTATGAAATTTTTCCAGCCGTCTTATATTTACCCCCACCCAAGGAATATGTCTTTGATAGGTCCCAAAACAACTTAAATCATTAAAAGCGGCATCATTCCTTTGATGTTTTGCTTAACAACTAGTGATTTCTTGTTAAAAATGTTATGTTTACGGTAATGAGGACCTGCAAATTCAGATGACAAACAAAGGCGTATCTGGATTCGTATGGGAGTGGGTGCAATCAAAGAAGTAGCTTACAGTCGACAGAATCGGCTGCATTGCACAGGGTTTTTATCCCATATGGCTCAGTTTCTTTCCGCAGCGCGGAAAGCGTCGCACAAAGCACGAACTCCGTAGCTCCAGCGACGACCCTCGGCAGTCTCCGAATAAAATGAATGATGCGGCCCGGACAGACAGACAGAAAGGTAGGTAGGTAGGCAGAAAGATAGGTGGGTGGATGGATGGCTGGCTGGCTGGCTGGCTGAGTGGGTGGATCGGTCGGTCGGTGGGTCGGTCGGTCGGTGGGTGGGTGGGTGGGTCGGCAAGCAGGCAGGCAGGCAGACAGACAGATAGATTAGATAGATAGATAGATAGATAGATAGATAGATAGATAGATAGATAGATAGATAGATAGATAGATAGATAGATAGATAGATAGATAGATAGATAGATAGATAGATAGATAGATAGATAGATAGATAGATAGATAGATAGATGGATAGATAGATAGATAGATAGATAGATAGATAGATAGATAGATAGATAGATAGATAGATAGATAGATAGATAGATAGATCGATATCGGTAGGTCGGTCGGTTAGTGGGTGGGTGGGCAGGCAGGCAGACAGACAGACAGATAGATTAGATAGATAGGACAGACAGATAGATTAGATAGATTGATATCGGTAGGTCGGTCGGTCTGTCGGTGGGTGGGTGGTCGGGCCGGCAGGCAGGCAGATAGATAGATAAATAGATAAATAGATAGATAGATAGATAGATAGATAGATAGATAGATAGATAGATATATAGATATATAGATAGATAGATAGATATCGGTATGTCGGTCGGTTAATGGGTGGGTGGGCCGGCAGGCAGGCAGACAGACAGACAGATAGATTAGATAGATAGGACAGACAGATAGATTAGATAGATAGGACAGACAGATAGATTAGATTAGATTAGATAGATAGATAGATAGATAGATAGATAGATAGATAGATAGATAGATAGATAGATAGATATCGGTAGGTCGGTCGGTTGGTGGGTGGGTGGGCCGGCAGGCAGGCAGTCAGGCAGACAGACAGATAGATTAGATAGATAGATAAATAGATAGATAAATAGATAGATAGATAGATAGATGGATAGATAGATAGATAGATATCTGTCGGTCGGTCGGTCGGTATGTGGGTGGGTGGGCCGGCAGGCAGGCAGGCAGGCAGACAGACAGACAGATAGATTAGATAGATTAGATAGATAGATAGATAGATAGATAGATAGATAGATAGATAGATAGATAGATAGATAGATAGATAGATAGATAGATAGATAGAGATAGATAGATAGATATCGGTACGTCGGTCGGTTGGTCGGTGGGTGGGTGGGCCGGCAGGCAGGCAGGCAGACAGACAGACAGACAGATAGATAGATAGATATATTAGATAGATAGATAGATAGATAGATAGATAGATAGATAGATAGATAGATAGATAGATAGATAGATAGATAGATATCTGTCGGTCGGTCGGTCGGTCGGTATGTGGGTGGGTGCGCCGGCAGGCAGGCAGACAGACAGACATATAGATTAGATAGATTAGATAGATAGATAGATAGATAGATAAGATAGATAGATAGATAGATAGATAGATAGATATCGGTACGTCGGTCGATCGGTCGGTGGGTGGGTGGGTGGGCCGGCAGACAGACAGACAGACAGACAGACGGACGGACGGACCGACCGACCGACCGACCGACCGACCGACCGACCGACCGACCGACCGACAGACAGACAGACAGACAGACAGACAGACAGACAGACAGACAGACAGACAGACAGACAGACAGACAGACCGACCGACCGACCGACCGACCGACCGACCGACCGACCGACCGACCGACCGACAGACAGACAGACAGACAGACAGACAGACAGACAGACAGACAGACAGACAGACAGACAGACAGACAGACAGACAGACAGACAGACAGATAGATAGATAGATAGATAGATAGATATCGGTAGGTCGGTCGGTCTGTCGGTGGGTGGGTGGTCGGGCTGGCAGGCAGGCAGATAGATAGATAGATAGATAGATAGATAGATAGATAGATAGATAGATAGATAGAATAGATAGATAGATAGATAGATAGATAGATAGATAGATAGATATCGGTAGGTCGGTGGGTCGGTGGGTAGGTGGATGGGTCAGCCGACCGGCAGACATTCAGACAGACAGACATTCAGACAGACATTCAGACAGACAGACAGACAGACAGACAGACAGACATATAGATAGATAGATTGATTGATTGATTGATTTCCACCAGAAACCGGGCCTTGTCAGCTAGTTTATTTATATAATCACGTTTCATGAAAGAACCCACATTTGGAGACGCCTCTGAATCTTCGCGCTGTTTGTTTGAAAACGAAAGTCACGTGAAAATTTTGAATAATTTGGGTCGAATCTTGGGGAAGCTGTAAAACTGTTAAAATCATGGTCGTAATCTTTAAGTCATAATTAATATACCGTATATAAGCTAACTTTAAAATCTGCTGTAAAATCTCCAGAACAAAAATTGTTTTGTTGGGTGGACATAATGATAACGTTATATACTAAATCTCATCATTTTATCTCAGCCCGTTACTGAGATATTGAATTTTATATTGAGGCAACCAAAAAAAAACACACTATAAGATGGCTGATATGGCCTATTTTGGCTCGAAATGTTCTTTGACAATGTGGACAAAGAATGCTTGACGTTTCTGGAGGAGGATTTTCTGCAGTGGTTTTTCTGTTCTGTCTTTTCTTCACAGCTCTTGCAGTCCTGGTTGCCTCACAAGTGACTGCACCCTTGCGTAATGATGTACGCCACAAATTTCGGTCTCTGGCTGCAGTCTCCCAAGTGTCATGATTAATTCCAAAAGCATTCAGTGAGATTTTCAGAGTGTCTTTAAAGCGTTTCCTCTGGCCCCCTTGGGAGCGTTTACCACAACGCAACTCGCGGTAAACAATTTGTTTAGGGAGCCTGTGATCTGGCATGCGAGTCAAGTGACCAGCCCAGCGAATCTGATTCTTCATTAGTAGAGTGTGGATACTGGGCATGGACGCTCTTTCTAGGACTTCAGTGTCTGGGATCTTGTCTTGCCATTTAATCTTCAGTAACTTCCTAAGGCAGACTGTGTTGAAGTGGTTTAATTTCCTAGCGTGTCGCTGATAAACAGTCCAGGTTTCACAAGCATTCAGCAGTGTGGATAATAAAACTGCTTTCTAGACTTTCAGCTTTGCAGGCTTATTCCATTTCTGTCCCATACATTCTTGAACAGTCTGCCAAAGGCCGTGCTGGCCTTGGAGATTCTTGCATTCACTTCATCATCAATTGTGGCAGCTTGTGACACAGTGCTGTCAAGATAGGTGAATTTGTCCACAACACTTAGACTATGACCATTCACTTTGATATTCGGCACAGTGTGATTATTCCCTGGAGCTGGCTGGTACATAACTACAGTTTTCTCCAAATTGATATTGAGCCCAAAGTTGGCACAGGCATGTGAGAAAGCTGAAACATTATGTTGCATGTCCGCCTCTGAGTTGGCGTATAGAGCGCAATCATCAGCAAACAGGAGCTCTCTGACGGTGTCGCTGTAAATTTTGGTTTTAGCTTTCAGCCTTCTGAGATTGAATAACTTTCCATCCATGCGGTAGTTGATGTCTATTCCAATGTCGTTGTTCTCTAAGGCATTCGTCAACATAGCTGAAAACATGAGGCTGAACAGTGTTGGTGCCAGGACACATCCTACTGGGAATTTTTTTTTATTTTTTTTTAGCATATCCTTTTACAGGACTTGGCTGTCAACACCAGCATCTTTCAGCTGTATATTGATCTCTTGGCAAGATTACGCTCAGTAATTTGCCATTGCTTTCTGAGCGGCCGGCTCACATACCCCGTAAGTTCTTCTTCTTCTTCTTCTTCTTCTTCAGCGTTCCGAGCCATGCGATTCGAACCACTGCTGATTTGAACCGTCATCACGTTACCTGACGAGAGTATACGAGATTACGGAGAAAAGTCATAACCTCTAAGCCACGAAGCCGGCTACTGGAATAACTGGGAATAATACTGGGAATAACTAAGAACTGGCATCAGAATTTCACACTGACTGATTAATTAATTAACAAACCAGAACCCACAGAGCATTTGGGATACACCAACAGTAAATGTGAGAGAATAGAGATGTTGACTGTTACAACAGCTTGAAGACAGTGAATGCATCTATATTGTCCCTATTTATTATCATGCATGCTCCTGTCACAAGTGATGCCAATTAACAGTGTTACACGGGCCAATTCATCAGCTTATTTATCCATCTATAGAGACTGTCCTAACTGATGTTTATATTATGCCCTTTATCCATGCTCAATGCCTGCTTCCAATGTTTGGCACCCCTGGGGCCAGCAAATTACTTCCATCATTACCTCCTTTCTGAATAACCTAGGCAGAAGATCCATTGAAAGCCCTGAAGAGATCTAAATTACCCATTCATAGTTAACAACTTTCTAAAGTCACATGCCTCCTGCTCCAAAGCACATGGGTTTGTTTTTGGACTGATTTATTTTTGTTATTCATTTGTTCGCAGATCCCTAGAGCCATGCTGTTGGCACGACACTCTGCAGAAAGAGATTGAGCTATATGGGGGAAAATTTTCAGCACTGAAACCTATCCTCTTGCAATTGCATGCTATTTGCCTGTGCTACTGCTGTGATCCAACCAGAGATAGGGAAAAAAACAGAATTCAGGAGCCAGCCCAGTTTTCTCAGGAGCCAGTCCCATGTTCTCAGGAGCCAGCATATTTTTTTTTTCCCATACTGTCTAAGAAAACAGCTGAAAATTCAAGTACCAGGTTAATATTTCCATGTGCCATGGCTCCTGGATTTTTCTACCCCTGTTTACAAGTATTATAATTTGCTGCTAGTGTTCATCACTATCCATCTGATCCTTCACAGAATGTGGCTTTCATATCAACCTGCCAGAAAGACTCTCCATCCTTCATCAGTTCTCCAGCCTCATGCATTTTCATGTGTAAGGTATCTTTAATGTTCTATGTCCATCTTGATGTTGGTTGACCTCTGCTTCTTCTTCTTCCGCAAACCATGTCCTCCAGTACTGCTCTCGCTAGGCCCCTGTGACGTTTTAAATGGTGAAAGCATTTTGGTTTGTCTTGAATATTTACAACACTAGACGAGGAAACATTTTTTTTAATGACCCTCATCTCATCAGGTTCCTCTATCACCTTGCGGTGTCGAGGTGAAGCATACATAGTGGGAGAGTGCCCATTTATGGGCTTCATGTATCGAGATTCCTGTGGATTGCAATTCCCTCTGTCCATCGTTTACGTGGTCGGCCTCTTCCTCTGTTTCCGTTTGGTCTGTACGTCATTGCTTGATGTGGTATACAGTTAGTTGGTAATCTAGTTATACGGCCAAACCATTCAACTTGCTGTTTTCTGATGAAGTCTAGCGCTGCTATAACCCCCACTTTAGTCCTGATTTGTTCATTTCTGATTTTCTCTCATCTTGATACAACGAGTATTCTTCTCAGGAATCTCATTACTGTTGTTGTGATTTTTCTTTTCTCTTTTAATGTCATTGTGACCATCAACTTGAATAAAAGGAAGACACAAGCAATGGTAATTTCAAAGAAATGGATCATGTCTAAATAATCAGTTACAGTCAATGGTGTTCATTTGGGCAAGAGCAGAAATTCAGATGTCTAGACACATGAATAGCATCAGATGGTAGATGTATCATAGATATAAAGAACAGAATAGGACAAGCAAAATCTGCATTTTATACAATGAAATACATCTAACGCAATAAATCCCTGTCAATGGTGGCTAGAAAAATAAGTCTTTCATGTTACATAGAGCTATTT
Source organism: Cepaea hortensis (assembly GCA_963921405.1). Taxonomy (NCBI): domain Eukaryota; kingdom Metazoa; phylum Mollusca; class Gastropoda; order Stylommatophora; family Helicidae; genus Cepaea; species Cepaea hortensis. Next base: position 43,835,879 of record OY992895.1, read on the forward strand.
TTAACATATATGAATCCCAAATAATTAGAAAACAAGCAAAAGCCCCTTGAGGTCACTGAAATGTGGTTTTATGAAAGAATGCTGAAAATCCCTTGCACAATCAAAACCAGTAATCCAAACGTTCTGAAAGAGGATAAAACACAAAGAAAATTTATCCCAGGCATCAGAAAGAGGTAGTCATCACTTTCTGGCCACATTATGAAAGGAAACAGATCTAACTTGGTGCGACAACTGGACAGACTTATGGAAACAGCAAAACAGGAAGATAGTGAGAGAAGATTCTTGACAGACTTGTGTCATGGGATGAATTGAAACATGCTGTTGGAGATCACAAGATGTACAGATGTATCATCACCCATATCAGTTGGCACGGCACTTGATGGCATGATTGCCGTTTCCCAGACACGCTGCTGTTTATAAGCCAGCTTCCTTCTGTCATGGACCACTGAGTACAGGTAGCCTAGAGTCGTGCACAGTCCAGTGACAAGATGTGAAAAGTAGGAGGATTGTAAATCACGCTTTGCGTGAGAATAGCAAGGCGGATGTTCGAGTAGCGGACCATGAGTCCTGGAGAGCTCATTCACGTCTGGACTGCATTTGAGGTCAGACTGAAGAGGGCGAATGGCAGAATTCTATCTGGCCGCCATATTTGTGTATATGCAGCGTTTGTGAAGCAGCTGTTGAACGTCGACGTCATTTGAGAGATCGAGCGACAGAGTTTGATGGCAGAGGTCGAGTGCAAATATTGTTGCTTGCAGTTTTAGTGACATTGATTAGACATGGTTTTAGAGAGAGAGACAATAATACACAGTTGAAACTTACGGGGCTGTTGTGTCATGAAGAACTCATTGTTGAAGTGCTGTTGATCATTATGTCATGTGTACATGAAGATTCATAGAAGGGATAAGTAGTGATACTACAACAAGTCAATTAAAGATCACTCCTGTAGAACACAAGACGCTCTTTGCCAGAAGCACAAGCATAAGAACAACTCAGTGGCAAACATGGCGAAGTCCCCTATCAACTCCTGGGCAATACCCAAAGTGCCCCTAGCAACTCCAGGGCACCTTCCTTTATTTATTTTTCTCTCGCTTGCTGTGAACTCAAGTATAGTCCACACACTACTTCTAATGCACTGAACTGATTTTTTACATGTGGATTAGCTCTCCCTATTACCAGCGTCCCTCGCCATCGGGCAAACCCACTCCAAGTTCAGAGGTACTTGTAATTTACATCCCCAAGTTAAGAATGAGAAGTAATCATTTTAGTCCAACTGACCAGGGGTTGAATCCGCTACCTTGGCATCAGCACTCCAGGAAATTCAAGAGCAAGCACTCTTATCCATTCAGCCATGCTGACCTCCAGCTATTTGCAGATCTTGAAGAGTGTCAGTTTTTTTTTTTTTTTTGCGCTCGCTCACTTTGAACTCAAGCGTAGTCCATACACACACTATTTATAGTGGTGATAGACTTAATTTTGCATGTGGATTAGCTTTTTTCCTATTAGCAGTGTCCCTCGCCATCAGGCGAACGCACTCTGACTTCAGAGGTACTTGTAATTTACATCCCCAAGTCAAGGACGACAGGTCAACATTTTAGTCCAGCTGTCCGGTGTAAGGGTTGAACAACTAACCTCGGCATCAGCAAACCGATGCTTAAGAACATGCGTTCTTACCCATTCTACCATGCTGAAGAGTGTCAGTATTTATCTTCTTCTTGACCCACTTTATTCTAGGAATGTTTCTGTAACATCTACGTTCAAAAGCTTTGATTTTCTCCTGATGTGATTCAGAAAGAGGCAGTCATCGTTTTTGGCCACGTTATAAGAAGACAAAAGATTTGCGGAAAGAGAGATAGAGAAAGACGGCGTGAGAAAATTCTGGACAGCCTTGTTATAACACGGAAGGGAGTCAACACACGACTTGATCCATGACGTCGAAGATTACAATTTGTGGAGAGGCATGAGCGCACACGCCACCCGGCAAGGCACTGGATGATGCTGATGGTGATGATGTAATTAAGAAAACGGTCCATGGTTCCCTTCCATATGTTGAGACAGGAAAGATGCATGTTCTCAAAATGCTAACTTGTATTTGTTTGCCGGTCTTGTGTCATAGACCTTTTTTTTTATGTTGCATATCCCTTACAGGACATTGCAGTCAACACCAGCATTGTTCAGCTGCTGTTGATGTACTAGGCAAGTTTTTACGTTCAGTAGGTCGCCATTGCTTTCTGAACGACATACTCACATACCCTTGTAAGTTACCAGCGTGGTGTGATCCGCTGCCGAATCTTGCGCAGCTGTTTTCCCCATGTGCATATACAGGATTACAAACAACATCGTTAACCCCTTGGCCAGGGAAACAGGCCTTACTACTGTTTAAACATGACTAGTGTTACTGCAGCCTGTGAGGGAAGCACCCATGAGGGAAGCAAAGAAAAGCAACAATATAAAATATCTGAATAATGAAGATACAAACAATAGATTGCATGATTAATTGCCTGGCATATTTCGATGCATCTCATCAGGTACATACTGCAGAAAGCACACAATATAAAATAAAGTAATTAGATAAATCCTTCAAGCTGAAATATACACATATTCGCACAGTTTCAATTGTCTATCACAGTAATTTTAAACTTGACTATCACGTCTTTCTGTTTGCGCAAAACTGGCCTATGCAGATTAACCGTGATGGCTTCTGCAATCTTTAGCAAGCGACTATTTTGTGTGTTAAACAACTATAACATATGTATGACAACCAGTATAAAAAGAATACTGGAGGGTAAGGTTGAAGGCAAGGAAGCAAGAGATAGACAACGATATATGGGAATGTAACATCAAGAGATGGAAGAACAGCAGTCTGACAGAATGTACAATCAAAGACAGACAGTGTTAGAGGTCCACTGCAGCCAATCTTTATTGTGGAGACGGCACCTGACTCAATGATTAAACATATCATGCCTGTCGTCAGAGGTGACTAAGGAGGGGTGATGTGAGACTGGCTATGTTATTCCATAGAAAACTTCAGCTGCGAAATCCGACCAATCATATTCAAGTCTACAAAGAGCTTGGTGTAACTTGGTTATGGGCCTGTGCTCCATTGTGAGATGAAAGGAGAAGAGGGAAGAAGAATTATTACTGTTTAAAATGATATAACTACACTCCAAACAGACTCAAAGGTGTTGTGACTCTCACAGATTAGACACGCATTGTTCTCATATTATACTGTTTGCCAAAGTACCTAATTATGACCACAATCTTGTCTTACAACTGTTACAGCAAACTGGCCTGACTTCTTCTTCTTCTTCTGCTGCGTTCATCCGGAGTTTTTTTTCGGACATGATAGCGTTGTGCCTGTTTACAGCACAGCTGCGTTCTTGCGCCACTAGGCCGACACATCCGACTTCTGCGGGCATTTGTTGACCAGGTTAACCTTCCCGGGGGCCTGAGTTCAATTCCTAGCTGCGACAGAAATTCATTCTTTTTCCTGCCACTGCAGCTCTGAAGTCTACTGTCTCATACATAGGTCTCAGATATTTTGCTAGGATGGACAAGTTTGAGGAAGAATGCTGGTCACTCAACCCCATCACAACATGACCTATTATATACAAAGGACTAACTATTTACACCACTTAAGTGATAGCTACCATGAAGTAGCTTTTTTGCCCGTACTAGTGGTTTATTTCTGGCGCCGTGGGGAAGGAGTTATGGATGCAGTTTATAATCCTGCATACCGCCCTGGGTTGGTGTTTTACGAAATGGTATGGGTGCCGGTCATTTAGAAAGCAATGACAAGCTACTTAACGTAAACTTGCCAAGAGAACACGAACAGAAAAGAAAAAAAAACGCTACAAAATACAAGTAATTTCCGAAAGGCCTAAAGCAAACAACAACAAAAATAAACAAACACATAAAACAGTGGGGAAAGGAAAAATGTAATTCAGGGATAGAAAAATGTTAATGCCCGGTGGCCACGACATCTGGAAATGTTTACCCAAGCTTGAACTTTTAATTCTTTTCTTAGCCCATATTTGTAAAACAACAAACAAAGCTGCCTCCTGAGAAAAAGGAACTTGCTCCTGAGAAAAAAGAACTGCCTCCTGAGATGAAGGAACTGTTTCCTGAGAAAAAGGAACTGGCTCCTGAGAAAACAGAACTGTTCCCTGAGACAAAGCAACTGTTCCCTGAGACCTGTTCCCTGAGAAAAGGAAGTGTCCCATGAGAAAAGGAAGTGTCCCCTGAGAAAAAGGAACTGTCCCCTGAGAAAAAGGAACTGGCTCCTGAGATGAAGGAACTGCCTCCTGAGATGAAGGAACTGGCTCCTGAGACGAAGGAACTAGCTCCTGAGATGAATGGACTGTCTGCTGAGAAAAAGGAATTGCTGAGAAAAAGGAACTGAGAAAAAGGAAATGTCTGCTGAGAAAAAGGAACTGTCTCCTGAGATGAAGGAACTGGCTCCTGAGATGAAGGAACTGTTCCCTGAGACAAAAGAACTGTCCCCTGAGGAAAAGGAACTGGCTCCTGAGATGAAGGAACTGTTCCCTGAGAAAAAGGAACTGTCCCCTGAGAAAAGGGAACTGGCTCCTGAGATGAAGGAACTGGCTCCTGATAAAAAGGAACTGTCTCCTGAGAAAAAGATACTGGCCCCTGAATTATGTTTAGTTTTTCTACCCCAGGTTGATTTATTAATGACTGCACAGGTACTCTCATGTGTAATACAACATAGTTAACTTTCTTCTTTAGCTAGTTTAATCATATATAAAAGGTAAAGGCCCTTCCATAGCCTTTGGGGATTGAAGTGTTAGGCCTTCACATATTCTAAGTCACAACATATGAGTTGAGAGCCATGTACACTGTCTCATCGCCTTTCCTTCCAAGAAATTCCCTGAAAATAATTACAACTGTCTGGTACCTGGTACTCATTTGTATGAGGATGGGCCAACCGATCTCGCAGCTGTACTGGTTGGGAAAATTAATTTAGTTTGGGACTGAACCCGACCTACTGTCTTGTAGGTAAGCTCAATAACCACTAGGCCAATTTGGCTCCTTAATAATATATACAAAGTATTAATTGTCCCGTGTTTGGGACAGGGATATCTAGGACATATATCATGTTTGGGACATGGGGATCTAGGACATAATATACCATGTTTGGCAGTACTTAAAATAATACACAGACATATCAACTGGGGAACCCCTTGAGACCACTAAGATACAGGGGTATCAGTTACTACCACTTTAAATAATAATAATACACAGAAATATCAACTGGAAAACCCCTTGAGACAACTAAGATACAGGAGTATCAGCTACTACTACTTAAAATAATACACAGAAATATCAAAATGGGGAACCCCTTGAGACCTCTAAGATACAGGGGTATCAGCAACTACTAACAAATATACACAGAAATATCAACTGAGGAACACCTTTCGGCCACTAACTAAGACAGCTAATAATTAAATTGACAGGTATTGTTTGACACTCGTAGAAATAGAAAAAAGAAGTAGAGACTAGTGGACATACTAGATAACAGAAAATGTGAAGCTTTTCTTAGCCCAATGTAATTCGAACATGTCACCTCCAAATCATGACAAAAGTCATCAAAATCTCGCTACAGAAAGTGTACATTGACGCATGACCAACTAGACAGTCAGACACCCAAAAATAATGGGGAGCAAAATTTCAGACTAAAAGAAAAAGACACACAAGGAAAAGTCTTTCTTCATACAAATTTAACATTAAGTTGAAGAGAATTGCTGAAAACAGGGGGAGAGTTGTGTGGGTTGATCAGACGACGTCAGCATACATTTCATTTATTCTAACCATTTTCTAAACTAAAGACTATGAATAAAGTACGCTGCGTACATGTATGTATGTCTCATACATTTTAATTTTTTAGTCACGGTCTATATAACATTTATTATTTATTTATGGTCTCGGGGAAGTGAAAGGTTTGTACTTCAAGCAAACACTAACAGCAGTGTCAAAAGAAAGAAGGCCTTTGTTTGTTTGTTTTTTAACTTGCGATCCTTTAAACACAGCGGCTGGCGAAAAAAAAAAAATAATAAATCCAACACAAAAATAAACAAACACATAAATAATAACACTGGGGAAAGGACAATTGCATTTCTCGCTTCAATTTATCTTCAAACAATACAGCTACAACCTCCAAACATTCGCCCTCTTCAGAAGAGAATTCCATCGCGACGCCGAGTTGGAGCTTCAATCGATATAAACAACAATATGATTATATAGCGGTCGTCGTAGCGTGCATGCATTGCAATGTCGTCAGTCTATTGAGGTATTCTCTATCTCTCTACAAGAGCACTTACCTCGTTTATTCACTGGCCTCACTCTAACGGCCACTTGCACTTTGCAAGACATGTTTCACGAATTAAACAATAAATACTATAAAACACAATAGTCAGAACAATCCACAGCACACTATGCGTTATATATCCATGGGGGAAAGTAGTCAATTTTTCCAAATCAAACGACACAGATACTTCCCACTGGCGCCATCTTTGATGTTTAGTTATACAGCATCCGGGCGCTAGAGATGAATCATCTTCCGGTAAAAATATTGGTTCGAAGAATTGCAAAGTTTATCGATTTCCATTTGAGGCCGCGGACAAGGGCGGTAGTCGTGGATTTTGATTCTCATGATTAATATTACATTAGTTATGTTTCTTTTCTAGCTCGGTTAGCTTTGAGTTTGAGTTAGTTGCAGGTTCTATACAGGACATTGCAATAAACCTCAGCATTTTTGGTCTGCTTGTGATTTATAAGGCGCATGCCATCAACACCAACACAAGGGGGTCTGTTTCCAAATAGTTTGCAGCTGGTTTCGAGTCCTCGAATCGGTATGTTGAGAAATGTGATAAACGTTAACTGTCCCTAAGTCATAGCGCTGATATTAAGAAAAGGTCGCTTAAAAGTCGACAGGGTCGACTTCATTGCACCGGGTTTTATCCCATATGGATCAGTCTCTTTCCGCAGCGCGGAAAACGTCGCACAAAGCACGAACTCTGTAGCTCCAGCGACGACTCTTAGGAGTCTCCGAAAACATGCACCCGTGAACTGAAGGACACGGTCCGGAATCGAACCCACAACCTTCAGAGCCCGAGTCAGATGGCTTGACCACTTAGCCACGGAGACTCCCGCTGGTATTAGATTAAGTAAAGTAAGAAGGCCGGCTACTTGGTGAAGGGTTTAACGACTTTCTCCGTGATCCCGTTTATCGATGTGAGGAACACAACTGTGCGAGATTCGGCAGCGGATCACGCTGCGTTGGTTACTTACAGGGCATGTAAGCCGGTCGCTCAGAAAGCAATGGCAAACTACTGAGCGTAATCTTGCCAAGAACATCAACAACAGATGAAAAATACTGGTGTTGAATGTAAGGGATATGCAACTTTTTTTTTTTTTAACGTAAGAAAAATGACGAAATCGTCAACATGGACGCTGATAGAGAGAACTAATAACATTACAGTGAATCAACAGGTTAGAAGACACTTTAGTGCTGGATAGGACACATATTTATCAAAATAGGATAATATAATTTGACACTCCCTTGTGTAGATCCCACTGGGGAAAAGAAATAGTGAGAGACCTAAAAACACACGCAGAGGAGACTTAGAGATAGAGATGAAAGACATAGGGGAGACACGAACAGAGCTACAGGAGACAGCAAAAGATAGGACTGTTGGGCGTAAGATGGTGTCATTTGCTAGGAAGAAGAAGAAGAAGAAGAAGAAGAAGAAGAAGAAGAAGAAGAAGAAGAAGAAGGAGGAGGAGGAGGAGGAGGGGAGGAGCAACAGCAGCAGCAGAAGGAGAATGAGAAGCAGGAGGAGACAGAGGAGGAGGAGCAGGAGAACGAGACAGAAAGTAAAGAACCCTTTCATTTACCATAAGTGGCACTGGGCAGGGAGTGCTAGATCCGTATTTTTAAAGAACAGTAAACGCTCCATCTGCTATGTGGTCGTTATCACACCGATCGTCTTTATTCCTCACGACATTTCCTTGCATTTATTTCATGCTGACGCAACTTGACAGCCCAGGTCAATTTTTAAAAGTCGTCTTTGATGCGACTTCGACCCTTTTACCACCAAGTCAGAGTTTAGCCACTCCGCCACAGCACCTCCCACTGGATTAGATATGCTTAGCATTAACTATCTCCTTATGTGGGGATAACGGTTACAATAACGTATTCAGTAGAAATATGGTTTCTGATGAAACTGCAAAGAACACCATGAACAGAGAGAAAAATCAGAGCGCAATGGATTACCCAAAACCGTCGGATATAGTTGCATTTTTGTTTCCTGGGCTGCTTCCTTGGCCTTTCGTTTCCTTCTGCCAGTGGTTAAGTTAACCGTTTGTCTTGTATAGGACGTTGCAGTCAACAACAACTTTATTGGATGTTTTTGATCTAATAGGCAATTTTAGTTCTGTAGTTTGCCATTGCTTTCTGGATGGTCGACGTCCCATATCCTCGGAATAACACAAAGCTGTCTACTTCCAAATCGCCCGTGGTTCATTTCGAACCCTCTACTCGGAATATCAGAGAGTTGTGAAACTGCGCTTTTCACTAACCCTAAAGCCAGAGACGCCCATTTTTCCAATGATCACCATAAGCGTCATGGGGAGGTATAGTTGACGCACCAGCGGTGGAAATGAATAGTGTCATTCCATGTGATTGTACAATGTCTTTGATGTCCTCAGATAACTTTCTTCTCGATTGTCCTCTTACTCTTGTATCAGATCTTCTTTGATGTAGCGCCAACGCTTATAGTTGATGATGTTGCATTCTAACCCGATGGCCGAACTATTTGATCTTCTATCTTTCAATATATGTGGCACAAGGTATTGATTGATCCCACTGGCTGTCCGATAAACATCATTGTTTACTCGGTCTCAGATAGTTAAGTTGGCAGCTCTTCTTTAGCAACTCATCTCGCAGGTATTCATGTTGCATAAGTGGTATTTGGATAATGTCCAATTTTGACATTGGTATCATATGGTTGGTGGGAATATGTTATTTAATATCGGTCGTTTTGTGGTCACATGTATATTTGGATGTTTCATTATAGGCGATAATTGATATATAAGCGCCCCTGCTTTTTAACGTCTGATTTTGATTTCTCTGCCTAATCTTTCATCCTCTGTGATACTTCATAGATAATTAAATTCTTTAACTTGTTTCACGGGTGTACAATTTATCAGTATACTTAGTGGACCAGTAGATCTGCTTACCTGCATTACTTTAGTTTTGACTGTATTTATATTCATAAAGTATCTTTGGCATATTAAACTAAGCTTAGTCATATGATTTTGCAGTCTGCCTCGTTGCTATAAAACAAGCACTGAACGTCTGCAAATAAAAGCTCATTTATTGTGGGTGGATCTGTTATCTTATATATAAATTAGGATCTCCGTCTGTCTGTCTGTCTGTCTGTCTGTCCGTCTGTCCTTTGTGCGCTCGCGAACGGCCCATCCGATTGAGATGAAATTTTCTACACGCCTTTCTTTCATTCCAGTGCAGCCCACTGTCATATTTTTTTAGTGTGAAATCGCATGCTTACCCAGTATTATTTCATTTTTCACTTTTCATCATAATTTAATATATCTCAGGGGACCTAACTCTATAAAAGTTATTTCAAGGGGCATAACTTTTCTGTATAACTTATAGTCATATTGTGGCATCGTTTTCAAAGATTTATAAACTCTTTGTCCATAGTTATGTACCGGCATATGAGTTATAATAAATAATGATACAATCTGTAAGGCATTTTCAAAGTTTTCATAAAAATAATGCACAATGCATAACATTGTAACTCATCTTTTTTTGCTTAAGAAGTTACTGTAGTCATGCAGGTGATTAGAAAGCGTTTTCATTAAAAATAATGGATGGTGTGTAGAAGGGCATTTTTTTAAGTTACTTTTTTTGTTGTATGAATTTAATGAGACGCTACACTCCAGGAGCTGGGCGAAGTCACGCCGGGTCAGATAGATAGACAGACCCACCTTTTCGCTGCAGTTGTCTACTCCTCCTTTTCCTTCTTCTGCTGATGCTGCTGCCGCCGCTCCATTTACCCAAGTTAATTGTTGGGGGAAGATGTAAAGATCTTTCAAGTGCTCTTTCAAATGCTTTTTGTAAGTTGGTCTTCGTTTATCTAAGGTTGTTCTAACTGCAACCAATAAATGATTAGACAGACAGGCAGACAGACAGACAGAGAGGGAGGGACGGACAGACAGACAGACAGACAGACAGACAGACAGACAGACAGACAGACAGACAGATAGTCGGTAACGGGAACGGGAACTTATATGACTACTTATATGAATTAAATGAGATGCTCCCCACCAAGGACTGGGCGATGCCGGGTCAGACAGACAGACAGACAGACAGACAGACAGACAGACAGACAGACAGACAGACAAACAGATAGTCGGTAACGGGAACGGGAGCTTATATGACTAATTATATGAATTAAATGAGATGCTCCCCACCAAGGACTGGGCGAAGCCGGGCCGGGTCAGCTAGTTTCATATAAAGTAAAAGAAATTTTCTGAATCTGTTCTGTCAAGGCTTGCTTCTTGAACATAGCAAATCTTGTATGCTTAGTGCCACTGGTACCTGCATGAAAACATGAAGATTTATTAACCAATGTATCGGAGCCTCTTTAGATGTGAAGCGTAGACAATGAGCAGACAAGCTGGAAAACATCTGATGGCTGTGGAAATGTGGTTTCTGAGGAAAATGCAAAGAATACCACGGACAGACAGAAAAACCAATGAGCAAGTCCTTCAAGAAATAAATGAATATCGTAAACTGATTAGAGAAATTAGACGTAGACAGTCAAAAATGTTTTGGGCGTGTTATGAGAAGACTTGGAGAACTAGGTGATAACTGGAAAGATCGAAGGGAACAGACCAAGGGGAAGACCGAGAAGTAAATACCTGGATGGCTTGGTCACGAGGCATGGTCGAGACAGGTACACGGAGCTGATCCACGATTCTGGTGATCGAGTGAGTTGGCAGAACATGACCGCCCACGCTTATCTGCATGGCACATGATGGATGGATGAATGAATATATCCTGTCTTCGTGGCTTGAGCTTATGGACACTCGTGCTGGAATGATGATTCGGTTCTAGTCATATGGGGTATTAACTGTTGATGTGGGAGAGAGGAAAGAGGGTATCTGCGTTTACAAGTTTTCTCAATAACACGTGGAACCTTATATAAAGGATTTTTATCATGTTCCGTTATCGCTTCCAACCTTTTTATTTTCATTAATCATTCATTAGTCAGTTGGTTATGTTTTTTTTTTTGTGTGCTTACGTTCGCTTGTTTTGAACTCAAACGTAGTCCAAGAGTGTTGAAGTGCTACATTGAACCCGTAGTTTTGTATGGATTTGAAATGAGGACAATATGCAGACAAGATGGAAAACCATCTAATGGCAGGGGAAATTAGGTTCCTTATGAATATACAATGAATGCCATGGACAGACATAAAAACCAATGATCAAGTCCTACAAGAAGCAAATGGAAACCATAAACTGATTAGAGAAATTAGACGCAAACAGTCAACATTTTTGGACACGTTATAAGAAATAATAAATTTGAGAAGTTGGTGACAACTAGCAAGATTGAGGGGGGAAATAACAAGGGGAAGGCAGAGAAGTAAATACCTGAATGGCTTGACCACATGGCATGGTCGAGACAAGAACACGGAGCTGATCCACGACTCTGGTGATCGTGAGGGATGGCGAAACATGACCGCCCACGGCTGTTGGCACGGCACATGATGATGATAACCAATTACGCCCAAAACAAACATCTCGGAAGAACGAAGAAGAAGAGGAACTCAAGCTTAGTGCATACACATGCTTCTATTTCTAGTGCACCGGGCTGATTTTTTGCGTGTTGCTTAGCTCTCCTTATTACCGGTTATGAAAAGAAATAAACTAGAGAACTTCCCGACAACATGCAAAATTGAGGGGAAAAGAACACGTGGAAGGCAGTGAAGTAAATACCTGGATGGCTTGACCACATGGCATGGTCGAGACAAGAACACGGAGCTGATCCACGACTCTGGTGATCGTGTGAGATGGCGAATTATGACCGCCCACGCTTGTCGGTATAGCAGATGATGATGATGATTACCAGTGTCCCTCGCCATCAGACGAAACCACTCCGACTACAGAGGTACTTGTAATTTACGTCCCCGAGTCAAGGACGAGAATCAACATTTTAGTCCAGCTGACCGGTGTAGGGGTTGACCCGTTACCTCGGCACCAGCACACTCCGACTTCAGAGGTACTTGTAATTTACGTCCCCGAGTCAAGGACGAGAATTAACATTTTAGTCCAACTGATCGGTGTAGGGGTTGAACCCGTTACCTCGGAACCAGCACACCGGAAGTTTAAGAGCGAGGTTCTTATCCATTCGGCCCGGCTAACCTCCACATAGGGGGGGGGGGGAGAATACGACGTAATAAAATGCCATAGCCCGGAATCGAACCCAGACATTCGGAGCGCGAGGCATGTGTCGTAACCACTTCGTCACAGAAACTCTTGACCATTGTTAACCGTCTCTGTTCTGTGCTTCCCTTATTTACCCTGGTTATTTTGATTTGGCCGGTCTCCGAGGCCAAAGGCTTGCGAACGCGGTTCGTGAGCCGCTTACCAGGCGATCGAGGCGCAACTGCGACGGATTTGTGCAGTAGACCGTGTCGCGTTGTATTATAACGTGTTGGTATGTGTCACGGAAAAACTGCAGTTTAGTGATTCCTTGATAACTTACATATCAAAATGCAATGAAGGAGTAGGGTTAACAATCGTGTACTTCATTCTGAGATGAGGACGAATAAAAGATCATTGACCGACAAATATGAAAATAGGAAACATGTGTTCGCAAAGTTCATTGCTTGACGATCTGACCGGACACGGGAAACGGCACGATCGCGCTGGGGGAAACTTCGACACCGGACAAACACAGCGGGAGACGGTGATCAGAGAATAGAGTTCTTTGAAGTGCGAACAGCGATGAACTCAGGGAACAGCGTAACAGCGAATGAAACGAGCAACTAATCACTACGTGAATTCACCGCCTTGTGATGTACAGGATACGTCAAGATGCGACTGTTGATGTATGGACATCCAACAATCACGGAAGAACGGGAGACCCAATATAAATAGTAGCAACAGAGATTTCTAGTTAGTGTGTGTTCCAAACTGGGCTGAATGATCTATGCCTCATGAGTGGGGAAAGAAATACACGTCCCTAATGATAGAAAGAATATGGGATATTCGTGTGTTATTCGCTAGTGTATTTCGATTCCAGAAGGATAAGTGCATATATAAGGTATTAATATATTAGAGTAATATTAGCATAGGCAAATAGATGTGTGAGCATAGCGTTTACCATTGCTTTCTATTAGTGAATAGTTTACACTTTAGTGAATTCTGCTGTTTATGTCAGAGTAGTCTTTCGGAAGCTTTTCATTACGGCTAGAGAAAGACAATCACATAAACAGTAATATGAAGCAGACTTAAATCACCTGATCTAATGTTTATTACCCAGGTTCCACTACACAGCTGGACATATCAAAGAAGATAAACCAGTACATCTCTTGTACAGAGAAAGCAGGGTTGATAATAAAGGAAAGAACATTCACGTTAATCAGTCACATCACAGGTGCAGTGAAGATATGTCACTATAACAAAGTCAACCTAAACAGTCAATAAGAGGTGGTGACATAACGAATGCCAAGAAATATGTTTTGGTGAACTTCAGTGAAAGACATTTATTCAAGCAGAGCAAATAGGCTAAAATAGAGTGCAATTAGATAATCACCTAAAATAAACATTGAAGAACACGAGAACATTTCACATAGAAATAGACATTTATATACAGTGATGATGTGTATTCAGTGGTGGACTATACTACCTTCCAAAACAGGACATATCTGAACTTCAGTGACTTACCTTATTGGATTATGTTTCTGATGATAAAACATTGACAATTGTTTTCAATAATTGGATTAAGCCCAGACTCAAGCCGGAAAGGAACATTCAGGGTGAGATCGTTCCATGTTTATGTGTAATGTCTGATGTTTTGGCCGTTTGAATATGCTGGAGAAACTACGAAGAATAACGTCTAAAGGTCCTATCTTGCACTCACATTAGCAGACACTAACAACTACAGATACACATTCAATACATACAACTGACATAGTGTTCAACAATAAACAGGTTATTAATTGTTGGAGGAACTGTTGTCAGGGTATGTTATGAAGGAGAGAGAGAGAGAGAGAGAGAGAGAGAGAGAGAGAGAGAGAGAGAAAGAGAGAGATATAGTGTATGAAAGACGGAAGGGAGGAATGTAGACAAAAGTCATTCAATACTCCCAATAGTAGAAGGATATTAAAGATGTGCTGGTCGAGTCCACTTTCCTCCAGGGACGATTAGTCACATAATTGGTGGAGTGAGCGGGGTACAACATAATACCCATATGACCTGGAGGCATAACAGGGCATATGCATAGAGGGGTACCTGCATATTGGCACAGGCATAGCGGAGTACCTGCATGTTGGGACATACTGATTGGAATAAATATAAGTATACATTGATGACTTTTAATGGAAGGACGTCCATTGGATATATGGTGCCATTACATTTATGGTAGAAACATTTCATTAAGGCTGGTGACTTTACAGTGAGAAAGTTCCAGACAGGGTGAATGTGGATAGGTGGAAAGACACATTACATACCTAGTCACACGGTCACACGTCTACATAAGTCTTTATCCTATATCTCCTCTTGTGGATGAGAGAGTGGTTGTGATGTACTGTGTGGTGTTATAGATTAATAATATTTAATAGACATAGATAATTGATATAGGTTATAATAGATTATCTGGTTATAGTGAGTACTTCTTTACTGCCTTGAGGTGTCTTTACTCAACTTGCTGACCTACCTGCTTTAACTATGGCCACTCCCAAAATAACTACCGCTGAACTGAGGGCAAACGGAGAGGAAATTGGGTTATCTGGTTCGGAGCTAACTGATTACATACAGGAAAGGGAGCGAGAATTTCGCCAGGCGGAAAGGGAAGATCGTAAGGCCCAGTTGGAAACAGAAAGGGAAGATCGAAAGGCCCAGTTGGATGCAGAAGAAGCCACAAAGATCAGAGAACATGAATACCGCATGAAAGGGTTAGAACTCAAGACACAAACTAAGGGAGAAATAGATGGAGTGGAAGGAAGTTCTTCTTCACCTGGTGCAACCCACATGATTGGACAGGGTTACCATGCCATGAAGTTTCCCTTGGCGGTCTTTGATGAAAGTAAAGAGAAGATATACCAGTTTTTGGATCGGTTCGAGGCTATGGCAGTCGCTATGGGACTGGATAGTACCCGATGGGCTCTTAAATTATCCCAGGCCTTACGTGGTTCAGGGTACGAGGTCTACACACGCCTACCACCAGGACATGAAAATCAGTACGAGGAATTGAAAGCCGCTTTGATGAAGCATTATGAAGTCACAGCACAAACGTATCGGAAGAAGTTTAGATCGTCTAGACGAGAGCCGGGAGAACTATTCGCCGCCTACAGTCTGAGGCTGAAATCCTATCTCCAGAAATGGATGGACTTGGCAGAATTCAAGAGGGATTATGAGAGTCTCGAAGAGATGATGGTGGTTGACCAGATGCGAAAGCAAATGTCGAAACCTCTCAGAACCTTCTTGGGAGAACAAGGGGCGAAACGGATTGATGTTGTGAATAAGCTGGCGGAACGATTCGTAGAGGTACATGGGGAGGCTGCGGAACTCAGTATTAAAACCAAAGGTCAGGAGAAACAAGAGAAAAAGAAACCTAAGAATTGGGAAGGAGAAAAAGTGGAACCTTATATAAAGGCGCCAGAGGAGAGTTCAGAGAAGGTGAAGGAAGGAAACCAGAACACCTCGAATTCTCCAGCGAAACGACAGTGGTCCGAGAAGTCGTGTGCATTCTGCAAGGTGCCATCTCATAACACGAAGGACTGCAGATCGAAACCTAAAAGTTCTTACTTCGCAGCATGCAAAGTGATTCCTACAACGGTGATCACAGACAAGGCTGAGGTCGGCGAAGGAGAAAGGAACAAAAAGGACACACGGAAACCTAGGAAGGGAACATGGTGCACACCCTGCCAGTCGACGACACATAATACTGTGGACTGCAGATGCAAGGCAGAAGACGCCAATTGCATAACCACCCTCGAGGAATCAAAAGAGGAAGGCAAGGAAACGGTCAAGGAGATGGAAGACACTCCGGACCAAGAGAGGCCACCTGTGGTCGAACTGATTGAAGTCAATGGCCAACAGGTTGTTTGTCTCTACGATACCGGTTTGCATGGGGAAGCGGTGGTGGACGCCAGCTTGATAATCCCAGACCAACTTACAGGGGAGACCATAGAAATACAGCCGGCAATGAGGAGTGCTGTTACCATGACGCTGCCAATTGCCAAGGTGGAGATTAATTCCAGGTACGTCACGGGCATTATTCCAGCTGCTGTATTATCTGACTCCTTATTTCCCATGATCATTGGCACGAAATATGTCTTTTTGGGGATGCCCAAACAGCCAGCCCACAAGGGAACAGTAGTCAGTGGATCTCAAGGGAAGGAAAAAGAGGCAGAGACACTATACGACAACTCAGGGATAGGAGAATTGCATACTGCCCAGAGGAAGGATACTACGTTGCGTCCTTGCTACAGGAAGCTGCAAAGAAGTGCTGAGCCACCAGAACGGGGACAGTACTTTCTGAAGAATCGACTACTCTATCGGAGAGCTGGGAGGGGAGATAACCTGCACGAACAGTGGGTGGTTCCAGAGACCCACCGTCCTCACATTCTTCAGAGTGGACACATCATAGGCGAGAATCGACATATGGGTGTCCGAGAGACCTTGCAGCAAATTTCCGGCCATTATTGCTGGCCAGGAATGACCGGAGATGTACGCCGGTGGTTGAAGTCTTGTTCAGAGTGCCAGAAAGCACCACCCAACAAGCGGACTAAGAGTAAAATAGCTCTTAAAGTGGAAAACAAAGTGGAAGTGTGGAGTCCAGCAGAGACCAATATACTCCAAGTAGGATGGAAAGGACCTTATCCTGTGGAAAAGGTGGTGTCCAAGAACATCTACAAAATCCGGAACGGGGAAGAGCAGAAAAATCTCCCTAGACATCTCATTAGGAAATATGAGGAGAGATCCGGGAGCAAAGCTTCGCACTTTATGGTGATGGCAGCCATTGGGACAAAAGTTACCAGTCCAGACGAAGACCAGAGATCGCCAGTACAACATAGGAGGGCCTATGGGACAGTACGTGATAGGTCAGATTTACCTAACGAAAGGAGGAGGGAAATCGCACGTCAGGGAAAGGACAAGAGGGAAACCTGCAATAGTAACCAAGTTCAAAAGGGGTGGGTAACGTCGGGAAAGGCGAGAAATACCCCGGACTCCAACCGAAGATTGGCTGACCAGATACAATATCGCCCAAGATGGTCCTGGAAGCAAAAGTCCAGGAGGTTTGGGAAAGACGACTCGGTCCAACGAGGACGAGGTGGAACATCCCCAGAGGCAAAGCCGGGGGAAACCAAGAGGACATGGAAGCAGTGTTACAATCAGGATGGGACGATCCGTCTGTATTGTGAGCCATCGCTTACGCCAGTGGAAAGGAGGTCGACTGAACGTACAGGAGCGATGAGCCAACACTAGTTTCAGTCATGAGTAGCATGGTAGGGTGCATATGAGGTCGCCTACTGGATGAGGTGTTGATCCATGTGAGGATCCAATCATATCATCAACACGTGATGTTAATAGCTACTTCGCAGAAGCTGAACGCACGGTGGATGTGATGGACGTTGTTGCTGCAACAGGACTTCACAGTGGAATACATCCTTGGTAAGGAGAATGTAGGAGCAGATTTCTTATCTAGACATCCAACTCCAGAGGAAGAGGAATAAGTTGGAGGATCATAGGAATCAAGACTACATTGATGAAGAGTCGACGCGGTCAACTCTCTTAAGAGGGGGCCTATGTCACGGAAAAACTGCAGTTTAGTGATTCCTTGATAACTTACATATCAAAATGCAATGAAGGAGTAGGGTTAACAATCGTGTACTTCATTCTGAGATGAGGACGAATAAAAGATCATTGACCGACAAATATGAAAATAGGAAACAGGTGTTCGCAAAGTTCATTGCTTGACGATCTGACCGGACACGAGAAACGGCACGATCGCGCTGGGGGAAACTTCGACACCGGACAAACACAGCGGGAGACGGTGATCAGAGAATAGAGTTCTTTGAAGTGCGAACAGCGATGAACTCAGGGAACAGCGTAACAGCGAATGAAACGAGAAACTAATCACTACGTGAATTCACCGCCTTGTGATGTACAGGATACGTCAAGATGCGACTGTTGATGGACATCCAACAATCACGGAAGAACGGGAGACCCAATATAAATAGTAGCAACAGAGATTTCTAGTTAGTGTGTGTTCCAAACTGGGCTGAATGATCTATGCCTCATGAGTGGGGAAAGAAATACACGTCCCTAATGATAGAAAGAATATGGGATATTCGTGTGTTATTCGCTAGTGTATTTCGATTCCAGGAGGATAAGTGCATATATAAGGTATTAATATATTAGAGTAATATTAGCATAGGCAAATAGATGTGTGAGCATAGCGTTTACCATTGCTTTCTATTAGTGAAAAGTTTAGACTTTAGTGAATTCTGCTGTTTATGTCATAGTAGTCTTTCGGAAGCTTTTCATTATGGCTGGAGAAAGACAATCACATAAACAGTAATATGAAGCAGACTTAAATCACCTGATCTAATGTTTATTACCCAGGTTCCACTACACAGCTGGACATATCAAAGAAGATAAACCAGTACATCTCTTGTACAGAGAAAGCAGGGTTGATAATAAAGGAAAGAACATTCACGTTAATCAGTCACTTCACAGGTGCAGTGAAGATATGTCACTATAACAAAGTCAACCTAAACAGTCAATAAGAGGTGGTGACATAACGAATGCCAAGAAATATGTTTTGGTGAACTTGTTACAAACCTTTGAGAACAAAATTTTAAGACGCATCTTTGGACCCATTAGGGATACACAAAGTGGAGAGTGGAAAAGAAGAAGTAACAAAGACATTTATGATCTGTTTAAGTCCCCGCTAATCACTGGTATCATGAAGGCTAATAGACTACAATGGCTGGGGCATATAGAAAGAATGGAAGATAATAGGGAAACAAAACTCGCTCACACTCAGGAAATAAATGGCCGTAGACCCCGAGGTAGACCAAGAAGACGGTGGAGAGATAATACATGTACAGACCTACAAGCACTTGGAATCAACGACTGGCAAGAGAAGGTCCACCAGAGAGACGAATGGAGACGGATTGTATTTGCAGCAAAGAACCTCAATGGCTCGGAACGCTGAAGAAGAAGAAGAAGAAGAACTTCAGTGAAAGACATTTATTCAAGCAGAGCAAATAGGCTAAAATAGAGTGCAATTAGATAATCACCTAAAAGAAACATTGAAGAACACGAGAACATTTCACATAGAAATAGACATTTATATACAGTGATGATGTGTATTCAGTGGTGGACTATACTACCTTCCAAAACAGGACATATCTGAACTTCAGTGACTTACCTTATTGGATTATGTTTCTGATGATAAAACATTGACAATTGTTTTCAATAATTGGATTAAGCCCAGACTCAAGCCGGAAAGGAACATTCAGGGTGAGATCGTTCCATGTCTATGTGTAATGTCTGATGTTTTGGCCATTTGAATATGCTGGAGAAACTACGAAGAATAACGTCTAAAGGTCCTATCTTGCACTCACATTAGCAGACACTAACAACTACAGATACACATTCAATACATTCAACTGACATAGTGTTCAACAATAAACAGATTATTAATTTTTGGAGGAACTGTTGTCAGGGTATGTTATGAAGGAGAGAGAGAGAGAGAGAGAAAGAGAGAGATATAGTGTATGAAAGACGGAAGGGAGGAATGTAGACAAAAGTCATTCAATACTCCCAATAGTAGAAGGATATTAAAGATGTGCTGGTCGAGTCCACTTTCCTCCAGGGACGATTAGTCACAGTATGTAAGCAGGTCGTTCAGAAAGCAATGGCAAACTACTGGACGTAAAACTTGCCTAGTACATCAACAGCAGCTGAACAATGCTGGTGTTGACTGCAACGTTCTGTAAGGGATATGCAACATTTAAAAAAAATTGATTTACTGTTGATATTGTTGTTGTTTTGAATCATCTGCAAGACTGGGAGTTTTCATTCTTGCACTAAACTTGCAACTAAACTAAATTAAACTAAACTAAACTAAACTAAGCTAAGCTAAGCTAAACTAAACTAAACTAAACTAAACTAAACTAAATTAAATGCATTGGCTTTTAGGTAGTTTGATCCCCGACAAAGGCTTGCACCAATCGGTGTCAAATTGGTGCAGACACCTCTCTTGCGATCCCGTATCAAAGTCCCAGCTCCGGTGGAACTATGTTGCTGATTCTCTCTCTCTCTCTCTCTCTCTCTCTCTCTCTCTCTCTCTCTCTCTCTCTCTCTCTCTCTCTCCCTCCTTCTCTCTCCCGCCCCCCCCCCCCGCCCCCTTAGAAAACAGCTGGGTTAGCAAAGCGGTACTGGAACGTTACATCTACAGAAAGGCTTTTTAGTATGTAACTGGTCATGATACAATGCGGCACATACGGTTTGCTCATAAATAAACACGCGTATCGTTTATCGCTGACAGAAGTAGAAGAAAGAAGTAGAGACTAGAGGGCGCACTAGACAACATAAATATTGAAAGCTGTAGTTACATACAGGGATTCGAACCTGTCACCTTCAAATGACGACATCGCCTCGCTACAGAAGCAAGTGCACTCCAACGCATGACCAACTAGGCACCCTGTAAAAAAGATGTCTTCATTAGTTAAGCCAGGTCTAACATGTAACCACGATTATGGTAATTATAGTCTACTTCTTGCTTCTACTTCTACGAGCATCAAACAGTACATGTGAGTTTATCTATTAACTGTCTTAGTGGTGTCAAAGGGTCCCTCAATTGATATATGAATGTGTACATACGGCCTCGACTAGCTGGGATTGGGCCATAGGTTGGTAATGTGCGCGCCCGACAGGACTTGGACATTCAGTTGTCAACAGTCCAGTGGCCAGTGGAAGTGGACTCAAGTAACAGACAGATGATAGAATGACCGTATGTAACCTGTCATGGAACTGACCCCACTCATTCATCACTCTTTCACAAATGAGCGAATTTTCCAAAGGGCTTTGCTTAGGTCAAATGTTTATGCATGTGTGAATGTCTGTTTCTCTGTCTGTCTGTCTGTCTGTGAGTGTTTCTGTCTGCCTGCCTGCCTATCTCATGTAATATGCATTGTGTATGTTTACAGCATTCATTTGACAATGTTTTCTCTGTGTGAATGTAACAAGCACATTAGATAATTGATGTACGAAAAATGAGTCGTTCGCAAGGCGGAATGTAAAACGGGCTTGTGTGCCCAGTTTGTGGCCCTGTGAAAATAAGTTTGTTCTTCCGTTCGTTCAAAATGTTAACTGGTGGGAGCATAAGCAAACAGAACTAACTTCCGAGCTTCTTGTAAATTTGATGTTAACAAATAGGGCTAAAGACCGAACCAGCAATGTCCAACTTTATGGACTTGTGAGTTAAAATAAAATGAAATAGTGGGTCCTTAGAACTTTTGGAACTCGTCAGACGCGTTGATTTGTGTACATGGTTTAAGATATAAAATCTTAGAGAGATTAAGTTCTTATATTATTGTTAATGTATTGACCGTGTTCCGGAAACTGACATGCTTTGGCTATATGTTAGTTAGTTAGTCGACAGATCATCCTCGTTGCACATCGGACCATTCAGTCCATAAGTGCTCGGATCCCCTCCTCAGCAAATCCCGCAGCGTGTAGCGGCTAACGACGCCAGTTCTGTGTTGGTTTATCAATCTTCTTTGGCTTCCTGCGTAGTGTTCTTGTTTGGCCACCCCTCTTTTAATTTGCTGCTCTCGCAGTCTGGCCATTGTTGTAGATTCACAGTCATCACTTGGTTCTTGCAAAAGTCTCACTTCTCGTAGAGCATTCAGAATGTCAGCCTGGTCCATGGCGCGTCCGCCCTCAACAGTAGCCTCACCTGCGAGCTTGTCAGCCCGCTCATTTCCTTGTACTCCCGCATGCCCTGGCACGAAGATGAAACTAATCTTTGCCAGCCGAGACCGCTTCAGAGGCAGCAACCATTCTCTTCGGATCGACCCCTCCTCTATCCTCTTGATCATGTTCATTGAGTCGCTAAGGAAACAAGCCCTAGTGAATGTCTGTGTCTCGAGCCATGTTATTGCTTTACTTACTGCCATGACTTCCATGGTCAGGCTACTTGTGGTTTCAGTGAAAGCACCAGAGTCCTCCTTCACAATTCTCCCTCCGGCCCGAGCTGTAAAGGCCCATGAGCTTCTCACATGTCGGATGACCGACCCATCTGTGTAGATGACCGCGTCACTGTCTAGCGAATTCTCGAAAATCAACGCTTGTACTTCAGCCTCAACAGCAGCCGGATTTTCTTGTCTGCATTTTCTATCTAGTTGGATGCAAACTGAAAAGGATGTGCAGAAGTCTGTTGGCACTTGCACCCACTCCTCGCCAGGTTCTAAGTCCTCAAGTGAACACACCTGTTGAAGAATGTCCTCGGCTTGACCCATCCACGACCGTCCTCTTTTTAACCTGCTGCCCTTCACCTTCCTAATTTCACTATGCAGTGGATGCTGTGTGTTTGCGTTAATTCTGAGGTAGGCGCGTGCCCTGCAAACTTGCATTCTCTCTTCAATGGTTGGAAAATCAAGAAGGTAGCGCATCGCCCTGCATGCTGTATCTCTTGTACATCCAAGAATAATGCGCATAGCTTCATTCTGTATCCTTTCCATCCTTTCTATCTGCTTATGGCTGACAGTCAGGATTGCCATTGCATACTCCAAAACAGACATGACCAGCCCCTCGTACAGAAGACATAGATGGCGCTGCTCACAGTTTGCTGCCGCCATCACCCGCATCGCTGCCAAACCCCGCTTGGCCTTTGTTATCACCTGGTCTATGTGCACATTATAAGCAAGGCTTCGATCAAACCGTATCCCCAGGTAATGCATTGCCTGCGTTCTTTCCACCGTCTCTGAACACAGCATTACAGTTGGTGTTGGATTGTTGACAATATGATTATTCAACGAGAACCAAGTCACTGTTGCCTTTGTTGGGTTGACCATTGCCCCAGCTTCATCACACCAAGTACTTATGCGATTGAGTTCGGTTTGTAGCTCCACAGCAACCTCCTCTCTATCCTTACCCTGACGATACACTAAAACATCATCGGCATATGACAATGTCCTACCAGGTCCAGTGATCTGCTCACTGGTGATTCTCACTGTGTAGGCGTTGAACAGTACCGCTTGATGCTTTGGCTATATTCAACAGTGTAGTGAGTTTGGACAGAACTGTGGTGATAGGCGTGGTTTGTGGAGCAAGAGGCGGAAATTTGTTAGGACTGCGCTTTTTTATTTCCACTTGCCGATGTATATTTATAACACTCACAGGTATTGGTTAGAACTAAAAGCAGTAAAAGAAAGAAGTAAATATCAGAGGAAAACACTTGACAGCAAAATAATTACAACTATTGTGATTTCAACTTGCGCCTCACCCCTCCCACCCCCTAAAACATTGGTTCTCAACCGGTGGGGAATTCCCCCCCCCCCAGGGGGGAATTTTGGGGGTTTCCGGGGGGGGGGGGGGGGGGGTAAGATTATTTCAAGATCGCGTTAATACAAGAACCGATTACTTGATATTGTTTTCCCCTTCATACCTTACGGTTCTGTACGTCTCACCCTTCTAAAATTCAATTTATAAAATAAGTAGACCCACAAATCATGTTTTATGTGGATGTCTAGATTTGTTTTAGTATGTGCTATTAAATTTAGCTTCCATTATTACGTATACTGTGTAGGGGCGGGGCGGGATTTTTAGGTAGGAAATACGAAAGGGTGGAATGACGTTCTGAAAATATGGTGAAAAAGGGGGGGGGGGGGCACGGGCCAAAATTTTAAATTTTAGGTAGGAAATACGAAAAGGGGGGGGGGAGGATTACGTTCTGGAAACATGGTGAAGGGGGGCACGGGCCAAAAAAAAGGTTGAGAACCACTGCCCTAAAATACCTCCGCCTCCTTTTCCCAATGCCGTCAGTGACACGCTTAAGGACAAGTGTGCGGCGGCGCACATCCAGCTTCACAACCTAAATGTTAAAACATAATTGTGTATTCTAGTGAATGATGGAGCTGGCTAATTGTTACATCATATTTAAAGTCGATAAATAAATGTAAATACCTAAGGGCAATTATAACATAAGATTACCCCTGAAGTCGGAGTGGGTTCGCCTGAGGGCGAAGGACCCTGGTAATAGGGACATCTAATTTACACGAGAAATTCAGTCCAGTGCTACTGAAGAAGTGTGTATGAACTACGCTTGAGCTCAAAGCGAGTGAGAGCAACCAAAAAAAAAACAACATAAGATTGAAGATGCACAACATAGATTAAGAGCAGAATAAGTCAAGCAAAAGCTGCACTCCAGAAAATGAAAAGTATCTTATGCAATCAGTCACTATCACTAAATGTAACATAGAGAGTGCTGAAATGTTGTATGGCAGCGAATTACGGAACGTTAATGAACAAATCAGAAAAATCTTGGAAACAAGAAAGACGAATTGTGCGTATACCTTGGGCTGCCAGGGTAACTAATTAACAACGATTGCCTGGAAGAAGCTAACAAAACTAGAATTGTCTGGTCCTGTGATGCGAAGAGAAGCATTGGAAAACAACATGACAGCTGAAAAGATCAATAGAAAAAGAGGCAGAAGCAAGAGAAATGATACTGAATGAACTAAGTCGGCGGCTTGGAGGAATATCATCAGCAGGGTTATCCAGTGCGCTGAGGTCGGAGATCTGTGGAAAGACCTGAAGGCCTACACCAGCTGGCAAGACACTTGGTGGTGGTGATGATGATGAGTTGACCATAGGCAGAAGTGCGTCACGTGATCGGGTTCAAAAGTCACACTAAATTTACCAAACTCTATTTACCGTGATTCGGGTAGTTCACATATTCTGTGCCAGACACAAAATATGTTTGGACCCCCCAAAAAATGGATGGCGGCAAATGGGAAGTGGGGGTTCGTTAGTTAGTTAGTCGAGGTTCCAACTTCACGGCAACGGGTCATCCCCATTATGCTCCATTCCCGTGCCAGCGAATATCACACAAAATACTCCCCACTGTCCAATGTGAAAAGTGGAAGTGGGGGTGCGTCACTGTTATGACTTTAAAGTTGTTATTATGGCAGCAGGTTGTATTTATAAATAAAATAAAAAAAACCGGAAGAACAGCATTATGTGTTCGTGTGTCGAGTAAGACCATAGTCTACTCTTGCAAAAGATAGGTGCTGAAGACGGAGGCAGCCAGCCAGGAGGCGCACCACAGAAATAAGGCTGCCACGCAATAACGCCGTGAATTATGTCGACAACTGCTACATGTTATGGTGCTCGCCCTGCTCTGGTCCCACAGACAGGTGCAGTGCCGGGCCTTATGCCTCGTAAGGGTCTAACCACAACTACTGGAGGTCCTTCTCAGATGTCCTGCTGAGCTAAGGGGCCTGACAATAGAGCATCTGGCCGTACCAAACAAAGACTTAAAATAATGCACTGGAATGCAGAGAGTATCAAGAAAAAAAGAATAGAACTAGAAAACATCTTGGTCAAAGAAAATGTAAGTGTATGTTGCTTGCAAGAAACTCACCTGAACGAAAATATAGCCTTCAAAATCAGAGGCTACCAGTGTTATCGATCTGACCGAAAGGACAGGCGAAAGGGTGGGATACTGACCCTTGTCAAAAGCAACATCCCTGCTTCCCAAATTGAAGTTAACATGGAAGGGGCTGAGTATCAGGCACTTAAACTTAAGACAGACAATACAGACCTTCACCTGATCAATTACTACTGTCCAAATGACCGCCCACAGGCACTGGACACACTACCATTAAAAGGAAAAATGATTGTGTGTGGCGACTTCAACAGCCATTCGCAGAGCTGGGGCTATGATCACATGGACCAGAGAGGAGAGAGATTGGAAGATTGGCAGGATGAGAATAGATTCATCCTGATTAACAAGCCGTCTGACCCACATACCTTCTACTCGAGATCATGGCACTCTACAACTACACCTGACCTGACGTTTCATTCACCAGACCTGGAGTGGAACATTACACGAATTGTTGGGAAACAACTTGGTGGCAGTGACCATCGGCCAGTCTTTCTAACTGTAGAAAATGAGCTTGTAAGTGAAAGCAGCACCCTCTCGAGGTGGAACTACAAGAAAGCAGACTGGGCAATGTACAATCATCGCACGAGCATACTGGTTAAAAACCTAAACACTGAGAAGGACATAAATAAAGTAGTTGAAGAGTTTGGGAAATGCATACTACAGGCAGCGCGAGAAACAGTACCAAGAGGAGCCCGTAAACATTATAAACCCTACTGGAGTAGTGAAATATCCATTTATGGTTTTCAATAAGTAGTCGGCGACAACGATTTGGGGATATATATCTCACATCTCAACTTAACACAGCACAATTACAAGTCTATAGAAAGCAATGCATTTCGAATTACTATTACCATTCTTGACCCTAAATATACTCGTACTTCCAAAACACAAGCTGGTAAAAAGATGAGTTTTGCGCGCGTATTTCAAGGGTTAAATGAGATCAAGGCAAAAGACATTTGCGCGGGGGTCTATTCCAAGATATTTCATATGGCTCGGTTTTCTTTCGGTAGAACAGCTTGTCGAAATGAACCAAATATCAGTGCCAGAAACAAACCGACAACCTCCATAAAGCAAGGCAGGTAATTTCGTCACTTCTTGGTGAGTATAAAAACCGTGTGTATTTGCTTCATTGGTGTGTATAACATTTGTCAGGTTATGACACCGTGGCAATACTAAAATATTTTGCAATTTTTCAATCTGGCGTCAAAGATATTGGAATAGAACTGTAAATAAAATACATTTTAAAGATAATTTGTAGACTACATTCTTTATAGATAGTTCAGATACCTTGAAATCTTCAAAAGTCAAAGAAATTATGGAAACCACTGCGTAGAATAATTCAAAATGTGGTAGATAATAGATAATTTGGACATGACTGCAACAGAGGCAGGAGATCTGGCTTATGATAGGGAGACATTTCACAAGACTGTTAAGTGAATATTATTCGGCACAGGACCAACCATGGGATTAGAGTTGCCAAATTTTGAAACTTTGAAACCGAGACGTTTTTCTTATCATTTGTCGGGACTGCGAATTATTTAATTAAAAACCAGGACTGTCCCGAATATCCGGGACAACTGGGAACCCTATACTGGATGATGATATTATGCTGCAATAAAATAAGTACAACGAAGTAGGTGATTAATTGTGAAGTAGGTGAACATTATGGCATTACATTCTAACATCTGATATCCTTGTACGAAGGTCGGTCAATAAGTAATGCCTCGTAATTTTTAATTTCATTCAGTTTTATTATGATTATGATGATGATGATTATTATTATTATTATTATTATTATTATTATTATTATTATTATTATTATTATTATTATTTTGTTGGCGGGGGCGGAGAGATAAAATTCACATTGAAATAAAGCCCTAAGTCTGTACTTCAAATATTTATTTCTCAGTGTAATCCCCGTTATTCGTTATAATTGTATCCATCTTCTCACAGGGGCATGTATCCCCCGCACAGTAAAAATTCGTGTCCTTTTTCCTAAACCACTGCGTACTGCACGTTTAAGGGTCTCGGTGTCCTCAAAGTGATGTCCGCGAAGATCTTCTTTCATTGGTCCAAACAGTTGGAAATCTAAAGGTATTTAAATGGGACTGTAAGGGGGATGTGGTAATAATGTCGAATCAAATTATGCAATCTTATCAATTGTGCATTTAGCGGTGTGTAGCGTGATATTATCGCGCAACATTAGTACAGTTCTCAGATCTTTGAATGGGTAAAGTCGTAGAAGACGCCCTCTAAGCTTCTCCAAAGTTTCAATGTATTGGTCAGCATTCACCGTGTTTCTCAGTTCCAAGAGGTCGAGAATAATCACACCTTTCTCATCCCAAAACACGGATGCCATAACTGTCCCTTGGTTTCTGGTTCAAAGAAATCAACGCAAGTCTTATCACCTGTCACACTATTTTATATTTAAAAAAAAAAAAAAACCCACCCATCTCCGTTTCGTAACGGTGCAGGAGGTTAATGCCATTAACTTAATGGCAATGGTTTTCCTTGCTTCTTTATGTTTGCCTGTCAAAACCCTGGGTACCTAGCGTGCACAAACCGTTGAATAACCCAGGTCTTTAACGATGGCCTGGACACTGTCTTTACTAATGGACATCACGAAAGATATCATGAACTCAAGGAATGTTGTGTGGAGTCAATGCGGCTAAACACAGACAGCCAGTCCGCCTTGCGTCAGCCACTTCACAACGAAGTACCCAACGTCGGACAGTGCTAATGTCCACTGGTGAATCTCTATAAACAATACTCAAACTTTGGTGGATGCGAATCGGGGCCTCGCCTTCAGCATTGAGGAATTCTATGACATTACGTTACTTTAACCGAACATCTTTGGTGGCCATTTTTAAACTGTTACTATTGTGCAACCTGTGACTGAAACAGGTTGGTGGTGATAAACAATGCAGAAGATTGTTTGAAGAATCCCGCTAAATTAATAAATTGCACACCGGTAAAGTATTTACAAAGATTTTTTTTTTTAAAAATAGGAAGCATTACTTATTGACCATCTATCGTATTTTGAAAATATAATAAACTGAACATGCATCAGGAGAATCATCATTGGAGGATAATGCATCAACAATATAAGAGATTCAGACGATATAGTATTGATTGCAGACGTCTCCACACAGATGATTCTCAATGTGGAACCGGAATTAAGAACCATGAACAAATCTTTCAAGACTGCCCAATCTGTGATGCTTGGATTTTAGGATCCTCGTGTACAGACAAGATCGGTGATGCTTGGAGTTCAGAACCCTGAATAAATCTATTAAGACTGCCCAGCGTACTGAGGTCTGTGGTGCCTGGAATTCAGGACCCTGAATAAATCCCTCAAGACTGCCCAGTGTACAGAGCGAGCGAGATCTGTGATGCCTAGAGTTCAGGATCGTGAATAAATCTCCCAAGACTGTCCAGTGTACAGGAGATCTGTGATGCTTGGCGTGGCCGGAGATTGCTGAGTTAAACTAAAACACACGTTATGGGATTTCCACAACGAGCTGAGAAGTCCAGAGACCACAACCTAACAGGTAGACTTCAGATATAGTGTAACTGATGAATTGAACGTCAAGAGGAGGTGGGAGACGCGGAGAAGGAGGAATATTAAGATAAGAAGAGGAGGAGACGGAATAATATTTATAATAATAAGAAGAAGAAGAGGAAGAAAAGGGGGAGGTGGTGGAAGAGGGAGAAGAAGAAGTAGAAGAAAGAAGAAGGAAACGGAGGAGGAGGTGAAAGTAGTAGAAGAAGAAGAAGGAGGTGGAGGGGGAGGTGTTGATGGAGCAGGATGGGGAAGAAGAAGATAATAATAAAAGGAAAATAATAATAATAATATTATTAATATTAATAATAAAAGTAAGAAGAAGGAGAAGAAGAAAAGAGGCAGCAGGAGGAAGAAGAAGAGGAGGAAGGTGGATGATGAAGATGAGATGGAGGAGGATAGTATATATAACAGTTCGGATTCGAATTATCACTGCTCCGAAAGGCGGGTCGTAGCCGTCCAGTGATTTCTCTTATGTGTTTACAATAACTCACAGGCACGGGATTGGGTGGCAATAAAGAGGTCCCATGATCGTGCTGTGCACACATGTTATTATGTGTTGTATGGTCATAGTTTACGTGTGTAGCCATTCTCTATAGTTTATAGGTATAGTAAATGTTGATGCTGATCGCGTGTTGTGTGGTCATAGGTTAAATGTAGTGTAATTTGTAGCCATCCTGATCCTTTTCAGAGTTAGACTGAAGTAAAGACTAAAGGAAAGCAACGGAAAGGTAGTTAAACTAGTTAAGGAACTTAAGGTTGTTAATGTTATTAATTATTTATTATTAATTAATTGAAACCAGTTTTTCATCATTGCGATTATAAATTCTTATTAATAATAATATAATATTATGAATTCGCATTTA
Source organism: Cepaea hortensis (assembly GCA_963921405.1). Classification (NCBI taxonomy): domain Eukaryota; kingdom Metazoa; phylum Mollusca; class Gastropoda; order Stylommatophora; family Helicidae; genus Cepaea; species Cepaea hortensis. Next base: position 43,866,265 of record OY992895.1, read on the forward strand.
GAAATAAATTTATTACATTAATAGTAATAGTTAGCTTCAGTGTACGGTACAGTAATACTAATAGTACTTTAAGACTTAAGTTATTTATTTATGTAACTAAGTACTAAGTCATACATACAACCAGGTATATATCTATGCTAAATATTGCTAAGTTAAATTTGCTATCTAGTCGCGTATCCAAACTTGCTGTAAAAAGTGTCCTATGTGGTTAATAATTTTCATAGTATAATATGAATATAGTATTCACAATATTTTTACAAAACAGGCGCACATATTTACATAGCAATGTAGACAATGATAGGGGAACACACACAGATATTAAAAAAGAATTCAAAAGACAAGAGGAGTTTTCCTAGCACTAGGAAACTTGTGGAAGTCAAAAGAATTTAAATCTAGCAGGAAACTTGGAATTTTTAAGGCTAGTTTGTTAACATTTGTGTGTGTTTGCTCGCTTTGAACTAAAGTGTAATCCACACATGCTACAATTACTAATAGTGGCTGCTACAAGTGAGTGCACTTGACACATTTTGCAGGAGGGTTAACTTTCCAGATGACAAGTATACCTCGCCATCAGGCGAACTCTTTCCGATTTCTAAGGTACTTGTAATTTACATACCCAAGGCAAGGAGAAGAAGTCAATATTTAAGTCCAACTGTCTTACATGTAGCATGAACCCACAAACCTACGGTTAGAAGAGAAAGTTTAACCGTTCAGCCACATCGACCTAGGACTCTAGTGTTAAATAAGTGTTGCTGTGTGGATTAGAAGCATGGATCACAACTAAAAGATTTACTAACAAACCACAAACATTCATTGACTGCTACCTGCACAGAACAGAAGGACTAAGCTGAGTTGAGTTAGGCCAAACATTGACATAACTGCATTCTGTAGGTCAGTAAGGCCGAATGGATAAGAGCGTGTGTTCTTAAACATCCAGTGTTCTGATGCCGAGATAAGGGGTTCATCCCTGTGCTGGCCAGTTGGACTGAAATGTTGACCTATCGTTCTTGACTTGGGGAAGTAAATTACAAGTATCTTTGAAGTCAGAGTGGGTTCGCCTGCTGGCGAGGGAAACTGTTAATAGGAAAAGCTAATCCACACACAAAATTCAGTCCAGCACTACTAGAAATAGTGTGTGTGGACTACGCTTGAGTTCAAAGAGCGAGTTAAAAAAAAAAAATTACATCACTTCATTCAGGAGATTCCTACATGCACTCTTTCTCCTCGTTCAACAGTCAGCAAAGAGTCATACTGCTAATGGTGCCAACTGCCATCTGATTGAAAGTTCTCCGGTTTTCCCCTCTCAGTTTTGAGATTCATCTAGAGCCAATCCCAATCCCCCGCTATATCATTCTCTGCACATACCGATGCTTAGTCTGTTCCACCGCTTTTTCCATCTGATCTCACAGGGGCACGATCACCTCTCACTTGTCCATAGGTAATCTACCACCGAGAGGTGCATTCCCTGCCAGCCTATCAGCTTGTTCATTCTCCTGCACTCCCGCATGACCAGGACAGAAAATCCATACAATTCTCACACTCTGTGACCTCAGAAGCAAGACATGTATTATATATCAAATTTAAGGAGGTTGTTTAGGAAAAATTAATGCTTTTATATTTTAATTCAGACATTTTGCAGTACAATATTTTGGCGATATATAAGCAGATAGGGGAAGTCACATAAGATGATTAATCATTCCATGGCACTTAATCAGTTAACTGAAGTCAAGGACACTGCCAGGTTGTCACAACATGTCTCTTCAGCGTACTCTTAGAGGACTTTTGATAGGTAGCTTTTAACTTTTTGAAATTAAACCTGGCCAGTGCCCTATCTGGCCTACTCTTTTCAGTTTCCAACTGTGGAGGGTTTTATTAACATGCGCTGTGTGCTTATCAACATCATTGTGTGCCATGCCATAAAGCATGGGTGGTCACAGTTCAGCATCTCATACAATCCTGGATCAGGTCTCTGTTCCTGTCCCGATTATGCCATGTGTCCTAGCTAACCAGATATTTATCTTTCTGACTTCTCTTACATTTTCCCTATCAATGCTGCCAGTTGTCACTAAGTTTTCTAGTTTATTCCACCTAACGGGCCCAAAACGTCTTGATTGTCTATGTATAATCTCTCTAATAAATTTACGGTTTTCATTTGTTTCTTGTAGGACTTATTTATTCGTTTTTCTGCCCATCCATGGTATTCCTTGCAATTTCCTCAGAAATACATTTCAAATGTCATTATATGTTCCTCAGCTTGCCTGCTTATTGTCCATGTTTCACCTGCATATAATAGTCAGTGTTCTATATATGTTGTGAACGTGGGTCCTCTAAATTTTTCACCCTTATGCGAGAAGGTTAGAAATCTGATCCATAACCCTTGGTTTGTGGAGTATATCATCCTTGTTCTTATTTGTTAATAAAAAGTATTATCCAGACCGTGAAATGAATCAGGTATGTACAAGCCAGAAGCAGATGTCACAGTGTCTTGGCCAACCAGCACTTCCCCGTAAAACTTTATGATTCCTGACTGGCACCTTGCTGTCTAGGCAGATGATAGTTTGTAAAATGGAGTTATACCTCTACATAGCACAAAGTCTGAGCTAAATTTAGAGACCATGTATTGCCCATGCTGCATAATCCCTTTCTTGGACTACCTAGTTTTTTTTTTTTTTTAAGTTGCATATCCCTTACATTGCAGTCAACACCAGCATTCTTCAGCTGCTGTTAATGTTCTTGGCGAGACTGCACCCAGTAGTTTGACATTGCTTTCTGAGCGACCGGCTCACATACCCCATAAGTAACCAACGCGATGCGATCCGCTGCCGAATCTTGCGCAGCTGTGTTCCTCACCTGGATGTATGGGATTACGGAGAAAGTTGTTAACTTCTTTGCCAGGGAGACCGGCGACTAGTTTACTCCAGAGGAAAGATAACACCAACGCATCTGGAACAAGACAAGCTGCAGAAGCTGCTGGATCAGCATACCAATGCTTTAATTGTCTGCATGTCGGAGTTTCGATCCTAGACCAGTTGCCGACCAAGGCAAAGCATTTGATTATGGTATTGGTGGTCACTGGCTTGAAATAAGTAATCATCTTATCTTCATGTATTCCATAAGAAACAATTCAGGATCCAGTGTTGTTCCAGATTCTTCAGTCAATTCCATTGTGGAATTGTTCATGTATGACTGTCATTATTTTGATCGTGAAGGATAGGGTGAATTCAAATTGTAACCCGTTTAACTGATTCACTGCCAAACAAAGATGTAGGTTTGAACCAAACATGGTGTACCATCAAATAAACAAGTATTATAATGTAAATTTCCATTAACTAAGTATTAAAATTGTGGAAAATACCACAAAATGAAACAGAGATATGATGTCATTGTCATGTTTCTGGTGACACATCTGCACTGTGTTCCCAAGCAACGAAACCAATTAAAACATAGCAACTAAACCAAACCTGTTAAACCATAGCAAATAAACCAGACCAGTTTAACCATGTGCCGGTCTCCCTGGCCCAGAGTTTAAACGACTTTCTCCGTAATCCCATTTATCAAAGTAGGGTAACGCATTGCGCAAAAATTGGTAGCGGTTCTCGCCGCGTTGGTGACTTACGGGATAAGTGAGCCGGCTGTTCAGAAAGCAATGGCAAATTACTGAGCGTAATCTTGCCAAGAAATCAACAACAACGGTAAAATGCTGGTGTTGACAGCGATGTCCGGTAAAGGATATGCGAGAAAAAAAAATTTTACCATAGCAACTAAACCAAACCATAGCAACTAAACCAAACCATAGGAACTAAACTAAACCAATTAAACCATAGAAACTAAACTAAACCAATTAAACCATAGCAACTAAACCAAACCAATGAAATAATAGCAACTAAACCAAACCAATTAAACCATAGCAACTAAACCAAACCATTGAAACAATAGCAACTAAACCATACTAATAAAACCATAGCAACTAAGCCAAACCAATTAATCCATAGCAATTAAACCAAACTAATGAAACCATAGCAACTAATCTAAACCAGTTAAACCTTAGCAACTAAACTAAACTAATTAAACCATAGCAGCTAAACTAAACCAAACTAACTAAACCAAACCAACTAAACCATAGCAACTAATCTAAACCAATTAAACCATAGCAGCTAAACTAAACCAAATCAACTAAACCAAACCAACTAATCTATAGCTACTACGCTAAACCAACTAAACCATAGCAGCTATACTGAACCAACTAAAGCATAGCAACTAAGCTAAACCAAACTAATTAAATCAAATCAACTAAACCAATTAAACTAAACCATAGCTATTATACTAAACCAACTAATATAGCAACCAAATCTACTAAATTATAGCAACTAAACCAAACCAAAGCAACTAAGCTAAACCAAACCAATTAAACCATAGCAACTAAAACACACCAACTAAACTATGGCAACCAAATCAACTAAATCAAAGCCACTAAACCAGCAACAAAACCAAAGCAGCTAAACCATGACAATGAAACTAAACCAAAGCAACTAATCTAACCCAAGTAAACCAAACCAGCTAATCTAATCTGTATTCCACATGACACAAAAGGCTTTATTCTTTTTCTTAGTCATGGTAGCACCTGCAGCTCGAATGCCAGGCATCATGCAGCGAAGGCACTACAGTCTCATTTCTGGTTCACCTGAGCCGATCATGGAGCCGTCGCATAATATACAATATGGAGAAATTGACGAGAGTTCAGCTTTGCTTCTGTCGTATGCTGATGTGGAGAGAAAGCACAAACAGGAAACTGGTGAGCTCACCTCTATTTTTTGCATTTACATTGTCAGTTGTTCATTTCTCTTGTTTGTGCATCGTGATCATTATGATCATCACCTTTACCAGACTTCACTTGAGTTTAAAGCAAGTAAGGGGGCTGAGTGGTCTCGAGGTATGGTGTCCGCCTTGAGTGCTGTAGGTCCCGGGTTCAAGCCCCGGTGAGGGCCGGGATATTTTTTACGTGGACTTTTAGTAACAAAATTTCCCCTGGTCTCTGGGTAGTAAGATCGGATGCTCGTGTTTATTGCGCACGTAAAAACTCCCTTGGCAGTTGGAAATCGAACAAGAGTAGCCTAACAACGCTGCCCGGGCACAATTTTGAGTTAAAAATCTACCCAAAGTATTTCAGGATCCTCGCTGGTGCTACAGAGTTCATGCACTGAGCTGAGATTCTCCAGACTCAAGCTTGAGTTAGGAACGAAGGAACGAACGAACAAACTTTATTTTCAATTGGGCACGCAGGCCCGTCTTACATTCTGCCCTTCCATTCATTCAACTTTCGTTCATAAGTAATGCATGGTACATTAACATAGGAAAAAAAACATTGTCAAATGAATGTTGTAAACATAAACAATGCATATTACCATGTTATGAGACACATACCCCACCCAACCACACACACATCCCCAGGCACACATACAAATCCCCAACCATCCACCCATCTGCCGCACACACATCCCAGACCACACCCCCTCCCCCCCCCCCACCTAACATCTCCCCAAACACTCACACAACTCCCACTCACCACACATCCCTTTACACACAATCCCCCCCACACACACACACACACACACCCCAGGCACACATACATGCACCCACCCACCCATTACCCACCCACACATTCCCCACCTACACACATCTCCCCACCCACACACACATCCTCCACCCATCCCATAACCCATCAACACTCACCCACCCACATATCCTCCACCACACACGCACAGACCTCCAACCACCCATCCAAACACACCTACCCCACCCACACACACACATATCCCCGCCAACCTACACATCACACACCCACCCACACATCCGCCACTTACACACATCCCCCACTCAAACAATCTTCCCCCACTCACCCACACATCCCGCATCCATACACACACACACATCCCCCATTCCCCAACCTACACACTCACCCACCCACACATCCTCCACTCCCGCTCCCACCCCCACCCCAATCACCCATCCCCCAATCACACATCCCTTAACCACACATCCCCCACCCACACACACCCCCACTCATACACTCACACACACATCTCCCCACCCATACACACATTCCCCACACACACATCCCCACCCACCAACACAACCCCCATCCACAAACATACACCTCCCACCCACACACACCCCACCATCCACTGACACCCCACTCACACACATCCTCCACCCACACACATCTTCCCACACATACTCTCATCTCCAACACACTTCCACACACTCACATACTCATCCCTCAACCACTCAGATCTACACATCCCCACCCACCCATCAACACATACATTACTAGGAGTAGAATGAAGCACTTATGGGTTACACCCGTGTGCTGTGATGTTGATCCGTCGACTAAATAAACTAAACTAAACTAAACTCAAAGCAAGTGAGCAAACAGAAAAAAAAAAATCATCTTTATCATTATGAGCACCATCTTGATCACCTTCGTTATCATCTCCACATTTGTTATTACACATCTTCACAATCACCATCATCATTGTCACCATAATTTTGAATGCCATCATTATTGCCAGTGAGTGGCACCTTGCAGTCTTGACGGACCAAAGTATGTGAGTTGGAATTTGGCCAAAATTCCATCCCAGTGCCAGGGCAGAGCTTCAGAGAACATGTGGTGCCCAAACGACATGTTCCCTCTCTCAGCCTTGCCTCATTTGACCCAGAGGAATGGGTAACCAATACATCTGGAACAAGGTAGGCTGCAGACGCTGGCAGCTCAGCATCAAACCTCCGAGACATTGCCTCCACGAGCAGGAGACAAGCGATGGCCAGATCCTAAACCCTTGGGATTTGACTTAGAGGCGTTCAGCCAAATCTTGCAGGTAAAGATCGCGTACACGTCCGGTATCATCTTTAATGACCACCATTATTAACCACAGTCATCATTACAGCTTCATCAATAATCACAATAATTTTTGCCAACATTATAATTATATCACCATTGCCATCATCATCATTAATCACCACTATTATTGCCAAATAACCTCTTTTGTTGCCAACATCATTATTAGTAACCCTTTTCATTGCAAGCATCATCATTAATTACCAATATCATTGCTAGCATTACCCTTAATTACCATCATCATTGCAACAGTATCAGGAATCACCATTATCATAGCAACATCAGTAATCACCATCATCATTGCAACATCATCGGTAATAATCACCACCATCTTGCAACATCATCAGTAATCACCACCATCATTACAACACCATCAGTAATCACTATTATCATTGCAACATCATCAGTAATCATCATTAAAATTGTAACATCATCAGTAATCATCATTATCATTGCAACATCAACAGTAATCATAAATATAATTTCCTACATTATCATTAAGTCACCATTATCATTGCCAACATCATGAATTTATCACCATTATCATTGCGACATCATTAATCACCATTGTCATTGCCAACAACATCAGTAATAATAAATATAATTTTCTACATCGTCATTAATCACCATTGTCATTGCTAACTTCATTATTAATCACCATTTTCATTGATAATATAATGAATTTATCCCCATTATCATTGCCAATATGATCATCACTAGTATACCTTAAGCACATTCAGAAGCTGGAAAAGACATCATGGCAGTTAGTTCTCTATTCAGCATATCATTGTCAGCGAACTTCATGCAGTCTTGTGGTTTCTGTGGCAATGTCCTTGTAACTGTAATACTTCAGCCATATTGAACATCACAATGGTTTGGCAAGAACAATGATGGAAGGTGAACTTCAAGTCCAATATGGCAGATAGGCTGTTGAGCTGTTAAGGTCTCTGGAGTGTTTTTGCTTCTTGCTATGGCATGCTAACGCATTTTCCTTATTTTGGACTGGTAGTACATGGTTCCATCGCCCAGCTACTGAGCTAGGTGCATTGAGTGACACTGTCAACTGTGGATTTCATGTGGAATACTTTCACATCTGTCTGAGGTGGTTTGTATTGTGAACTGCATGTTCCGAAAAATGGCGGACGGTCAGTTGCTGAACTAGCTGGTTATGCCATATGCAGTAATGTGTGTGTAACTGTTGGTTTTCTAGTGACTGCTGCTTCCATCTATGATGAGCTGTAATTCTAGTGGCTGACTGTTGTGTTGGTATTCTAGCAGTGGCCTTATGTATGTATGCCTGTGCATGCTGTTGGTTTCTCGGGATTGCTGTCTGTGCCATTTTTCACATGGGACAGCGATGACCTTTTGTGTGATATTTCACTGATACAGGAATGGAGCATTATGGGGTCATTTTTTGCCATGAAGTTAGAGCTGCGACCAACTACTAAAGTGATGGAAAGTACGGCTCCTGGAAGAAGAGACAGGTCGACCAGCAAGAAGATGGACATGTGACATTGCAGGTATCTTGGGCATGAACATGCATGAGGCAAGGGATGAGTGCAATGTTCAGCATTGGGCCTGCTACATGGTAATGATGTTGGCGTCTGCTGAGAAATTATTGGGCGGCTGTCATATGAATGCACATATAACAACATTTATAGTAATAAGGAACCATGGTGTAAAGTAAACAAAGTAAGTAAAGTAACTTCATAATGAGAAAGTTGAACATTCTGACCCCTTGGTCACACACTCTATTCATAAAACAAAACCTGTCCTGAAGCAAGAATGCGCTATGGGACTGAGTTGTGATTGGGCCATCACATTTTGCTCTGAATACACAGGGAAATACATGGCTGGCATTTTCCTCTTTTAGGGGATGATGAATGCTTACCAAACACGACAATCCCACATTATGCCAGTAGCTAAAAACTAAATATCATGGTAGGGCAGACCAGGCCCTGAACTTTTGCCAGCAACTGGTCTAGGATTGAAACTCTGACAGGCAGACAGTTGTACTGCTTTGCTGATCTTGCAGCTTGTCTTGTTCCAGACATATTGGTGTTACCTTTCCTGTGGAATAAACAAGGCAGACCAAGAGAGGGATCATGCTGCATGGGCAACACATGGTCTCTACAATTCAGCCCAGGCTTGGTGTTATGGAGAGCTATAACTCCATTCCTGGCCTTACTGCCATGTGTTGTAGTTATTATGCCTTTCTTTTTCTTGTAGCACAATGTAACACCTATCGCCTGTCAAGACAGCAAAGTGCTAGTTTACAGTAGGATGACGAATACAGGCATCGGCTGCACTAACATATTTGTGATCTATTATATGCTCATCCTCAACTTGTCCATGCTGATGTCACGCAGTCTTCTTTATACAGTCAATGCCGTATAGCGTTGGTCTGTCCTCTGCCCTCTGTCTCGTATGCTGCCAATATTTTTGGTACTGATGTTCCTTGATGCTGTGCTGTCCAACAGTCCAGCATTTTCTCTCTTGGTCTCCCCTGCCTCTCTTCCCTTCCACCTTTCCTGTTGTGATGACGTACTCCAGCTTTTCCCTTCTCATGACATGCCCAAAGAATGAGAACTGCCTTCTTCTGATGCAAGTAACTATTTCTCTTTGTGAGTTAACTTCTTACAAGATATCTTTATTGCTCTTTCTATCTGTCCAAGGTTTCTTATCATTCTTCTGTAAACCACATCCCTGCATCCTCCACATAATTCCTCACTTGTCTGCTAATTGTTCATGATTCACATCTATACATCAGAATTGGCTCAGTATAGCTCTTAAAATTCTTTTCCTCACAGTGCACAGGCCATATTTGAAATACATTTGACCATGAAATGTGTGTATAGCTATATGGCCATGGGACAATTGTAAGTATAGCAGTACTCCATAAACTATTACCCTCAGTAGTATTCCATAAATTATCGTTCTTATTGAAGTGCTGCATACACTTGAGATTGTTACTGTTATCAGGCATAAAAGATGCATAACCCTTTAACCCACATGTGTGTCTGTGTCAACTGTCAATAAATGATTAGCATTCAGTCAGCTGATCACTCGTGAAAGCTGTTTACCCAAGCAAATAGTCACATTGTAAACTACGGTCATTGAATAATATGGGATTTAGCAATTGGTTTTGTGTTGTAGACAAATAATAGTGACACAAAATATACAGGAGATAGTGACTATTGTGTAACCATTCTTAAAGAATAGTAGTAAAGACATTCATGTATAGGAGAAGTCATCTGTTGTGTGCACTACTGTCATAGAGAATAATAAGCAGTTCAAGTTAGTTGCATGTGATTTACGGGATGTTGCAATCAACCCCAGCATTGGCAGTCAGCAAGGCCGAATGGATAAAAGTGCTTTTTCTTAAACAATATATACTGATGCCAAGGTAGCAGATTTAATCCGTACACGGGTCATTTGGACTAAAATGTTGATTTGGGGACGTAATTTACAAGTCGGTGCGGGTTCGCCTGATGGCCAGGGACACTGGTAATAGGGAAAGCTAATCCACACGTAAAAATCAGCCCAGTGCATTAGAAGTAGTAGCACATGATGGACTACACTTGAGTTCAAAACAAGTGGGCATAAAACAACCCTTTAACTATCCCTTTAGCACTATATGCCGGGTATTATAAATAATAAATAGACGTTCATAAATTAGAGATAGTTGTCTCTTATGCATACGTTATTCAAGAAATGATATATGTTTATATACAGTAGGTAGCTACTAGTTGTGGGCAATCATAAGGAATAATAATTCATAAGCCTGGGGATGTGCAAGAGAGTTGTCTGTTTTGTACACATTTGTGAAGAATAATAATGAATAAAGTGCATATTTAGAAGCAAGGATTCTTCTTCGCTTTCTTCTTCTTTTGTTCGATTTTTTTGCTGTATATCTGCATTGTTGTCTCCTGTATGAACTTTACTGTCTTTTTTAGTTCACTCAGTTGTCCATAGATTTTATCCTCGACTGTTGTTTCTCTAAGCCAGAAGGTTTGCCTAGATATGTTGTATTGGAGTATGTGATTTGCTGGAGTATGTGATGACAGTCTTGGAGTATGTGATCTGTTGTCTGCAGCACCAATCCACATGTGCGTATGGCTGATTAGGCTGTCTTGAATTTTGTAGAAGGGAGTCTATTGTGTGAATAAAAACTATGAAACTTGTTTAAATAGACAACGGTCAATGGTTGTGTGAATAATACCAAGAAAGTTGTTTATATAGGATAGGGTCTTCTGTTTTATGAATAATATTAAACTTTGTTTAATATAATAAAAGTTGTGAATAGTTTGAATAATAACTAAATAACTAACTTTGTTTTTGTAGGAGAGAGACATCTGTTTTGTCAAAACAACCAAAACAAAAGCAAAACTTGTTTGTATAAGAGATTGTCATCTGTTGTGTTACCACAAAACAAATCATTATGTTTAAACGACCGGAAGAAGAAGAAGAAAAAGAGGATGAAGTTAAATCAAATCTAGACCTGAAAATCAATGAGCGACCAAGGCCAGGTAAGTAGATGTTCAGAAATATATTGAGAATTCTTCATCCTCTATCTCATATCATTATATATATATATTTTTTTTTTTCCCCGCGTTTCCATCCTGTTTTCAGGATATTGCGGTCAACACCAGCATCTTTCAGCTGTATGTTGATTCCTAGGGTAGATTACGCTCATCGGCACGCCACGACTTTCTGAGCGACCGGCTCCATACTCTCATAAGTCACTGGCGCGATTCGAACCACTTCTAATTCTCGTGCGCTCACGTCAACCACGAGAATATTCCGGGTTAACGGAGGAAGCTGCTAACCCCTCGGCCAGGCAGCCGGCATTATATATATATATGTTACTGTCTACACATCAGTGTCTTCCTCTTCTTTGTTCCTCAGTTGAGATCCTCTTCTTCTTTGTTCCTCAATTGAGGACAGTGTGTCACACCTGGTTATTAAAAGAAAAGTAAAGCACTCTTTTATATTAAATATATGCTGCTAGCCCCATGTTTAAATAAGCCAATCAGCACTCAGTAGGTCACGTGATCAATACCAAGCCGGCCACCTCTACCTCCCATGCCATTTCCTGGCACCCATGATCGGCTGGGTCAACCTGGGAGCACAGGTCATTTACAAGGGCCTTGATGTAGGATTTTTAATGTGTACTGCCTGCACATTGGACCTCCTGTTTTTTACCCTTATCTGAGAAGGCTAGGAATCTAATCTTACTGCCCAAGAAATCAGGAGGACATGTGATAGTAGAAACCAATGGATCCTGTGCAAATTTCTAGACCTGGGATTTCTTCCTCTTCTGCGTTCGTCTGGAATGTTGTTTTAGACGTAATTGCGTTGTACCTGTTTACAGCAGAACTGCGATATTTGTAACTTTTGGCCAACACATCCAACTTCTTCAGACATTTGTTGACTGGGTTACCTTCCCAGGGACCTGGGATTTAAACTCCATACCTTTTGATTCAGAGGCAGTCACGATAACCTCACAACCATGCCAGCTCCGAGACCAACCTTCTTAGTCACCTCTTAAACATGCTTGGTACGTTAAACAGAACTAGAAAATTGGTTGTTTGGTTGAAAGAGCTCAGGAAGAAGAGTTCTAACTCTGAGGTGGTATCCTTGCATTCAATCTAGAATTCACGTGATAAGTGATAGTGACATATGTCAAACATCGCTTCGCTACCATTGTCAAACATGGACATTGTTTAAATCAAAAGAGAGGTCACTCATTACAATTGAAATGAAATGCTTGGGAAAGGTTGTTGGTTTAATTAAGACAGAATTAGAAATGGTGACTTAGAAATATAGAAAGACAAGAAAAAGTCATTCAGATATCAAGTACAACCCGATCTCTCTTGTTGAAACATATATGTTGACATCTAACAGTGTACGAAGAAGAAGAAGAAGAAACTACAAACACATCACATAACTGAGGTCCTGGAGACATCAGAATCCTTGGGTACACAAACTCAGTGCAGCCTTCTTGACACCTTTGGCTGAACTATTTAAAGCCCAAGACTTCTTGACACCTTTGGCTGAACTATTTAAAGCCCAAGACTTCTTGACACCTTTGGCTGAACTATTTAAAGCCCAAGACTTCTTGACACCTTTGGCTGAACTATTTAAAGCCCAAGACTTCTTGACACCTTTGGCTGAACTATTTAAAGCCCAAGACTTCTTGACACCTTTGGCTGAACTATTCAAAGCCCAAGACTTCTTGAGACCTTTGGCTGAACTATTTAAAGCCCAAGACTTCTTGACACCTTTGGCCAAACTGTTCAAATCTCAAGACTTCTTGACACCTTTGGCTGAACTATTTAAAGCCCAAGACTTCTTGACACCTTTGTCTGAACTATTTAAAGCCCAAGACTTCTTGACACCTTTGGCCAAACTGTTGAAAGCCCAAGACTTCTTGACACCCTTGGCCAAACTGTTGAAAGCCCAAGATTTCTTGACACCTTTGGCCAAACTGTTGAAAGCCCAAGACTTCTTGACACCTTTGGCTGAACCATTTAAAGCCCAAGACTTCTTGACACCTTTGGCTGAACTATTTAATGCCCAAGACTTCTTGACACCTTTGGCTGAACTATTTAAAGCCCAAGACTTCTTGACACCTTTGGCTGAACTATTTAAAGTCCAAGACTTCTTGACATCTTTGGCTGAACTATTTAAAGCCCAAGACTTCTTGACACCTTTGGCTGAACTATTTAAAACCCAAGACTTCTTGACACCTTTGGCTGAACTATTTAAATCCCAAGACTTCTTGACACCTTTGGCTGAACTATTTAAAGCCCAAGACTTCTTGACACTTTTGGCTGAACTATTTAAAGCCCAAGACTTCTTGACACCTTTAGCCAAACTGTTGAAAGCCCAAGACTTCTTGACATCTTTGGCTGAACTATTTAAAGCCCAAGTCTTCTTGACGCCTTTGGCCAAACTATTGAAAGCCCAAGACTTCTTGACACCTTTGGCTGAACTATTCAAAGCCCAAGACTTCTTGACATCTTTGGCCAAACTGTTCAAAGCCCAAGACTTCTTGACACCTTTGGCTAAACTATTTAAAGCCCAAGACTTCTTGTCACCTTTGGCCAAACTGTTCAAAGTCCAAGACTTCTTGACACCTTTGGCTGAACTATTTAAAGCCCAAGACTTCATGACACCTTTGGCTGAACTATTTAAAGCCCAAGACTTCTTGACACCTTTGGCTGAACTATTCAAAGCCCAAGACTTCTTGACATCTTTGGCCAAACTGTTCAAAGCCCAAGACTTCTTGACACCTTTGGCTAAACTATTTAAAGCCCAAGACTTCTTGACACCTTTGGCCAAACTGTTCAAAGTCCAAGACTTCTTGACACCTTTGGCTGAACTATTTAAAGCCCAAGACTTCATGACACCTTTGGCTGAACTATTTAAAGCCCAAGACTTCTTGACACCTTTGGCTGAACTATTCAAAGCCCAAGACTTCTTGACACCTTTGGCCAAACTGTTCAAAGCCCAAGACTTCTTGACACCTTTGGCTGAATTATTTAAAGCCCAAGACTTCTTGATACCTTTGGCCAAACTGTTGAAAGCCCAAGACTTCTTGACACCTTTGGCTGAGCTATTCAAAGCCCAAGACTTCTTGACACCTTTCGCTAAACCATTCAAAGCCCAAGACTTCTTGACACCTTTGGCTGAACTATTTAAAGCCCAAGACTTCTGTCAGGGTCTTGCATAAGGCAAGTAATAATGCTCGTTTGTTGACAAGTGAGAAACTAATTACAGTTATTAAATCACTTGACGTGACCCACGGTAATAACGATTCAAACACTTTATTCGTGCAACGCACACTTTACAATCAATGCATACATCGCGCAATCATAATTCATAATGTCATCATATAATATATCAATGCAATACATCAATACAATACACTTACAATTCAATCACACAGGCATTCGGTCTCCAACACTCGTACAGGCTAGCTCTCGGATCATGCTCAAACTCCATTCATTACCAGCAACCATTCAAACCCGTCTGTCCAATACGACGTCTCAAGCCAGTCTGCTGGCCGTTCAGTATTCTCGCCAGTCGGAGTACAGTTCCCCTGCGTGAGACACTAGTTTCACGCAGTGTTCCGACTGACCCGTCGCAGGCTTAGCGATGCTCAGGGCTGAGCCTGGCTGACTCTTGCTGGCGTTGTCGAAGACGCTGCGTAGTATCTGCTTGTCTAATCATCACTCACTGTTGAGCCCGGTCGCTTTCGTCTGGTGTTGGTACAGACGACGCGTCGCAACCCTGGGTGAGAATCTGACATCCTCCCACCCTCCTTTTCATGAAAGGGGGTCCTTTCATGTACTTTATACAGTGTTTATTTATTTTGTCAGATTCGACTCTTGTCGTACATATTTGATTTAAAATGTATAGGTAATTGCAAGCTATATCTATACAATCGTTAATGTTGAACCATCAAGCCTCCCCGTCAAGTACAATCACCTGGATGGATATTACCTTGGCTGATATATGACACAGCCAGTCTGGTAGGTTACGGCTGACACGCCCCTACCTCTCAACCAATAAGAACATTTTTTTTAAATCAGGTCAGACTGCAAGTATCTACCTGTAAGATATCTCCAGCATTAGACTCCCAACCTCATTTCGTCGGAGAGTTCAATGAAGGTCTACAGCTTTGGCAATTCTCTCCAAACACAACTGACGTCATCTTGACGTGTTACCCATCAGGCAACATTGCGGTGGTTTCAATACATGTTACACATTACCAATAATTTTTAGTTATGTTCCTTTGTTATAATACAAAAGTTAGGGATGGTAATTTTACCTTGCTTTCAACAAAATAAATTACATTTATAAATTCATTTCTTAGTGTCATAATTTGATATTCACTGACAAAAGTGAACACATGGTCACTGTTGTGAATGAGTACATCAACTTACGATGCTGAGATTACATCTTAACAAAAATCCTCACATACAGTTCCATATATGGAAACGTTTTACACACAAAGTTTATTACAATTGTCAAAGTTTTGTGACATTTTTAGTATCGTCTGCTAACTTTCAAATTAATGTGTAAAAATACCGGAAGTTTATAACTGGTGTGTTGTTCACGCGTGTTCGGTTGATCATAGCATCACGTTCTTCTGTTTTGGATGGATTTTCAATACACGGAGTAACCAGTTCTTGAAAACAGCTGTTGGATAGTTTCTTCCATGTGGTTTACAGTGATCTTCTAGGATTCGGTTGTCACAGTCTCTTTCACACTGATTAAAATGTGGTGCACATTCTGTGGTGTAGGTACTCAGGATTACTTGAAGCACTTCAGTTCAGTAAGTTTTTGGATCCTATAGTACTGTCCTGTGACGCACGTATTATATGTTTACTACCTATTTAAAATAATATACACATTCTATCCCATATCTCACACATATTCAACACACACATTCTTATAATAATAATATATACAATGTATTTACAATGGGAGATGCATTCATCCCTATCACATCATTTTTTTCACAGCGTTATTGACACAATGTAAAAATTGGCTGTGGTGTTGAGCACTATTACTTTGCAGTTTGCACAATATCTGCAGTGTGTTCAGGTGTTACCTGGCTACTTGATGGGTCGTACGGGCATCTAGATAGAAGGTCTGCCAATGAATTTTGTGAGCCACTTATGTGTCTTACATCAAAGCTATAATCCTGCAGAAGAAGGGCCCATCTTGCCACTTTGTGATTACTTGGCGTACCTCTGGTGATAATGGTCAATGGACTATTGTCTGTTTCTACAATGAAATGTTTTCCTAAAAGAAATTGGGACAGTTTACGTACCGAAAACACCAGTGCAAGGGCTTCAAGTTGCGGCGTGCTGTACTTCCGTGCGCTGTCTTTCAGCTTACGGCTGACATAGTAGACAGGGTGTAGAATTTGGTCATGTTCTTGGAGAAGTACACCTCCGATCGCTACAGAGCTCGCATCACATCTTAACCTGAAAGTATTGTTAAGATCAGGCAATTTGAGAATCGGTTTCTTTGAAAAATAAGATAATACTTTGGAAAAAGCAGGCTTTAAGCATTTGCTGTTCACAATAACATTTGGATGGTTCTTTGTTAGTAAGTTGGTGAAACATTCGGTCAATTCAGCAAAATGAGGAATAAATTGTCTATAATAATTTAAGAGACCTAAGACACTTCACAACTCTTTCTTAATTGTCGGAAGCGACATTTTAGAATTCTGGTCATGATGTTATCGTCAGTCAAGATGAAGCCATTTGAGATTTTGTAGCCCAAAAAAGAAATTTCTTGAAAGGCTATCTCGACTTTAGATGGTTTCACAGTTAGTCCGTGTTGTCTGATCCTGTCGAATGTCTGTTGTAATGTCATTACATGGTCTGTCATGTTGCTTGTGTGTATGCAAATGTCGTCCATGTACCAAATTATGTTTGGAATGTCTGTCAAAAGAAGTCTTGACATTCTTACGAATGTGGCTGGCGCATTTACTAGCCCGAATGGAAGCTTGCACCATTCGTATAGTCCCCAGGGTGTGGCAAATGCTGTCAAATGTATGCTCTGTTCGTGTACCGGTATTTGCCAATACCCTTTTGTCATGTCCAGTTTCGTAAAATAACGTGCGTCTGTTAGTTCAGTCAGTATGTCTTCACAGTTGCTCATCGGTTCTAAATCCAACTGTGTGATGCTGTTTAGTTTACGATAGTCAACACAGAGTCTTATAGTATTGTCCTTTTCCTTCTCAATGACAATAGGAGAACAAAAATGTGATTGTGAACGTCCGATGATATGATTTGTCTCTAAGTCAATAATTTCCTGGTGTAGTTTGTCTTTGTAGTGTATGGGAATGGAGTACGGTCTGACACTTCTTGACACCTTTGGCTGAACTATTTAAAGCCCAAGACTTCTTGATACCTTTGGCTGAACTATTTAAAGCCCAAAACTTCGTGACACCTTTAGCTGAACTATTTAAAGTCCAAGACTTCTTGACACCTTTGGCTGAACTATTTAAAGCCCAAGACTTCTTGACACCTTTGGCTGAACTATTTAAAGCACAAGACTTCTTGACACCTTTGGCTGAACTATTCAAAGCCCAAGACTTCTTGACACCTGTGGCCAAACTGTTCAAAGCCCAAGACTTCTTGACACCTTTGGCCAAACTGTTGAAAGCCCAAGACTTCTTGACACCTTTGGCTGAACTATTTAAAGCCCAAGACTTCTTGACACCTTTGGCCAAACTGTTCACAGCCCAAGACTTCTTGACACCTTTGGCCAAACTGTTCAAAGCCCAAGACTTCTTGACACCTTTGGCCAAACTGTTGAAAGCCCAAGACTTCTTGACACCTTTGGCTGAACTATTTAAAGCCCAAGACTTCTTGACACTTTTGGCCAAACTGTTGAAAGTCCAAGACTTCTTGACACCTTTGGTGAACTATTTAAAGCCCAAGACTTCTTGACACCTTTGGCTGAACTATTTAAAGCCCAAGACTTCTTGACACCTTTGACTGAACTATTTAAAGCCCAAGACTTCTTGACACCTTTGGCCAAACTGTTGAAAGCCCAAGACTTCTTGACACCTTAGGCCAAACTGTTGAAAGCCCAAGACTTCTTGACACCTTTGGCCAAACTGTTGAAAGCCCAAGACTTCTTGACACCTTTGGCTGAACCATTTAAAGCCCAAGACTTCTTGACACCTTTGGCTGAACTATTCAAAGCCCAAGACTTCTTGACACCTTTGGCCAAACTGTTCAAAGCCCAAGACTTCTTGACACCTTTGGCTGAACTATTCAAAGCCCAAGACTTCTTGAACACCTTTGGCCAAACTGTTCAATGCCCAAGACTTCTTGACACCTTTGGCTGAACCATTTAAAGCCCAAGACTTCTTGACACCTTTGGCTGAACTATTCAAAGCCCAAGACTTCTTGACACCTTTGGCCAAAGTGTTCAAAGCCCAAGACTTCTTGTCACCTTTGGCTGAACTACTTAAAGCCCAAGACTTGACGCCTTTGGCCAAACTGTTGAAAGCCCAAGACTTCATGACACCTTTGGCTGAACTA
Source organism: Cepaea hortensis (assembly GCA_963921405.1). NCBI lineage: Eukaryota > Metazoa > Mollusca > Gastropoda > Stylommatophora > Helicidae > Cepaea > Cepaea hortensis. The sequence continues at coordinate 43,885,240 of OY992895.1, forward strand.
TTCAAAGCCCAAGACTTCTTGACACCTTTGGCTGAACTATTCAAAGCCCAAGACTTCTTGACACCTTTGGCCAAACCATTCAAAGCCCAAGACTTCTTGACACCTTTGGCCGAACTATTCAAAGCCCAAGTCTTCTTGACACCTTTGGCTGAACTATTTAAAGCCCAAGACTTCTTGACACCTTTGGCCAAACTGTTCAAAGCCCAAGACTTCATGACACCTTTGGCTGAACTATTCAAAGCCCAAGACTACTTGACATCTTTGGCCAAACTGTTCAAAGCCCAAGACTTCTTGACACCTTTGGCTGAACTATTTAAAGCCCAAGACTTCTTGACACCTTTGGCCAAACCATTCAAAGCCCAAGACTTCTTGACACCTTTTGCTAAACCATTCAAAGCCCAAGACTTCTTGACACCTTTGGCCGAACTATTCAAAGCCCAAGACTTCTTGACACCTTTGGCTGAGCTATTCAAAGCCCAAGACTTCTTGACACCTTTGGCCAAACCATTCAAAGCCCAAGACTTCTTGTCACCTTTGGCTGAATTGTTGAAAGCCCAGCACTTAATGGCAAATATGGAGCACAAGCCAGCATTCATATGCAGATTATTAGAGTTGAATTGAGTCAACAACCGATATCCCAGCACTCAAGACATTCCCATATTTAACCTCATATTCAACAGCCAATGAAGAGTCCCAAAACTAATGGTGTCAGTGACAGTCTGACCTTTCCTCTGAGTTTTGAGCATCGGCCATATCCTCTGGTCATTCCCTGCAGCACAATTTTCTCCAAGCCATGATGACCAACCCATTCTTCTGCACAAAATAACGATTCCAAAGGACCCTGACCACATCTGCTGTATCATGTACCAATACCCTGCCATGTGGTGCAGACCCAGCCAATCTGTCTGCCTGCTCATTTCCCACCATACCTGCATGTCCTGGGGAAAAATTCAACAGTTAGATGACTGAGAAGCTAATCTTACCTAACCTTTTGTCTCCTCCAGGGTCACAATGCTTTGAGGCACGCCATACGCTTGCAGTGATGGCCTTTTTAGGATTTTTCAACGTCTACTGTTTGAGGGTCAACCTCAGCGTGGCTTTGGTGGCTATGGTTAATGTGACACATTCTGACAGTTCCAATAGCAGCGTTAATAATGAGTGTCCTGATTCCAGTCATGGGAATTCAAGTTCTGCTGCTTCTGTGAGTTATTTCATGGCTATTATTTAGCTGCATGTGTCTGTTAATATTTTAACATTTTTATTTGTTTTTATTTCTGCATTTATTTATGTTTGTTCCTCTTTCCTACAGAACTAGCAAACCTAAGATTGGTTGGTTGGAAGGGCTCAGGAAGACAAGTTCTGCAGAAACAGTACAAACCTAAGATCTATGAGCAGGACTCTATGAACTATGTCAGTAATAAAAAAAAAGGATGTAATACAATCGATCTCGTGAAATTGCTAGAAATGAAGAAGCTGTTTTCTTGTCCTAGACTTGGGGACATAAATTACAAACACCTCAGATGGCGGGGGACACTGGTAATTGGGAAAGCTAATCCACTTACGAAATCAATCCAGTGCACTCCTTAGTAGTGGCAAGTACTAGAAGTAGTAGCACATGAAAAGAAAAGGGGCCGACAGATTGGCAAAGGAAGGTGGAAGACTGCCTAGGCTGATATACAAAATTTATGATGAAGCCAGAAAGTTTATATTTCTGAGATGAAGAGGTTTAATTTCTACAGATGACCATATTCTGTGTCATTGAATATGGCTGAATTGATAAGAATGCTCCCTCTTAAACTTTCGGTGTGCTGATGCTGAGGTAGCGAGTTCAAGCCTACATTGGTCAGCTAGATTAAAATGTTGATTTCTTGACCTTAACTTGGGGATGTACATTACAAATGCATCAGAAGTCGTCGTGGGTTCACCTAATGGCAAGGGACACTGGTAATAGGGACAGCTCATCCACACATAAAAATCAGTCCCATGCACTAGAAGTAGTAACACGTATATGGACTACATTTGAGTTTAAAGCTCCAACTCAAAATGTCGCCAGAAATTGATGATTCTCTTGTCGAGATTTGGGTAATAATAAACTTTTGTGAATGTCCCTCCTATAGAACTTTATTATTGATCACTTTAGCACTCCACATAATTATTAACATTATTCCTCGCACAGGGTATTGAGTTTGAGTCTTTTGACAATAAGTATGTTAAACCTGCATGTGGGAGCATCCCCTGCAGATGGCCAGCCCATGGATCGTGCTGATGTTATTAACACCCTTAGAGAGATATTGAGAGCTGAGAACTTTGACGCCAGTGAATCCACTTCTTGTCTAGAATGAGAAACTTGGAAGTTAGAATTTGCATGGCCAGACACGAGAGGGACATCTGGGGAATGAGGGACTTGTGAACCAACACAGGATTGGCACTATTAGCCACTGGAAGTTAATGCATATGTTGGAAGGATCGGGTCTGGAGTTGTCTGGAGTGCAAGGATGATACCCCAACTAACTATCTAACTAACTAACTAACTAACTAACTAACTGATGAACTAACTAACTAACTAATTAACTAACTAAGTAACTAACTGATAAAAAAAAAGTCGCTTAAAAGTCTACAGGGTCGACTTCATTGCACCGGGTTTTTATCCCATATGGCTCGGTCTCTTTCCGGAGCACGGAAAGCGTCGCACAAAGCACAAACTCCGTAGCTTTTGGCGACGACCCACAGGAGTCTCCGAAACATTTAACTCGTAAACCAAAGGGTGCGGCCCGGAATCGAACCCACAACTTTCGAAGCATGAGTCAAACGGCTTGACCACTTCACCACAGAAACTCCCGTAACTAACTGATGAACTAACTAACTAACTGATGAACTGACTGACTGACTGACTGACTGACTGCTGACTGACTGACTGACTGACTAACTGACTGACTAACTAACTTACTAACTAATTAACATAAAACCCATGGAGAAAGCATCACCAACTTGGACTACCCAATACATTTTGGCCACGTTCAACCTGCTTCTTCAGCTTTAGTTATAATTGAGATCCGTTGTTTTGTGAGTTTGATCTTCTTTCTATGTTTTCTCTCTTTTGAGTTAGTACTAAGCAGGACTGTTGTGTCAGTTCTTGCAGTTCTGTATGTATAATTGAATTTTATTGTTTTCCCTGGATCACCCAGACCGGAGAATTTAACTGGGACCAGCAGACACAGGGCTACGTCCTCGGTGCGTTTTTCTATGGCTATATAGTGACTCAGCTGCCTGGTGGGTGGCTGGCTTCCAGGTTTGGAGGCAAGAAGCTTTTCGGGTATGGGGTTCTGTGCACATCAGTCCTGACCATCGTAACGCCGTTCGCGGCCAGGTATAGTGTCTACCTCATGATTGCTGTCCGCGTGTTGGAGGGAATTGGAGAGGTAAGTTCATATGGTCAGTGTTACATATGCATGTATGTATGTATGCACTCTGTCTGTCTGTCTGTCTGCCTCTCTCTCTCTCTCTCTCTCTCTCTCTCTCTCTCTCTCTCTCTCTCTCTCCCCCCCACTCTCTCTTTCTCTCCCACTCTCTCTTTCTCTCCCACTCTCTCTTTCTCTCCCTCTATGTCTATCTATCTCTTTCTCATTGTTTTAAACACCTGATATTTATCAGTTTTGACCTCCTCACAGATTCCACCCACTGTCATTGAGTCCAGCCCAATCGATCTTCCTAAACTTATGCATTGATCGCTGATAAAACATGCCTGGATGAATATCTGTGTCTCCAGCCAGGCTGTAGCTTTAGTTACTGCCATGACTTCCATAGTCATGCTGCTTGTTGCCACGGCGAAGGATTGCCAGGACGTACTCCATCACCGAAAGAACCAGACCCTGGTATAGGACACTGGTGGTGCTGTTCACAGTTTGCCGCTGCCATTACCCTCATTGTAATAGCAAATAAAAATAGTTAAGTATGTGTGACTCCTGCGAAAAGTGAGAAGTACTAAACACAGACACAGTGTACATACCTAACAACAAATTCCACTATGGCGAACGTAAATCACAGAGGAAACATTTTTAAAAATAATGAAATATAAGTATATAAGTATATGACACAAGGAACGATGTTTTGATTATACTAATCTTCCTCAGGAATGGCACAATCTGATCTAAAGAAAAACATGAAATCGTTTTAGTCGTTTGATCAACATCACGGCACACGGTTTAACCCATGTATATATAACCCCTGTTCACAGTTTGCCGCTGCCATTACCCTCATTGTAATAGCAAATAAAAATAGTTAAGTATGTGTGACTCCTGCGAAAAGTGAGAAGTACTAAACACAGACACAGTGTACATACCTAACAACAAATTCCACTATGGCGAACGTAAATCACAGAGGAAAAATTTTTAAAAATAATGAAATATAAGTATATAAGTATATGACACAAGGAACGACGTTTTGATTATACTAATCTTCCTCAGGAACGGCACAATCTGATCTAAAGAAAAACATGAAATCGTTTTAGTCGTTTGATCAACATCACGGCACACGGTTTAACCCATAAGTGCTCCGTTTTCCTCCTAACTCAAACCTGAGTTTGGAGAAACTCAGCTCAATGCACAAACTCCGTTGCATCGGCGAGGATCCTGAAATGCTTTGGGTAGATTTTTAACTCGAAATTTTGCCCAGGCAGCGCCATTAGGCTACTCTTTTTCGATTTTCCAACTGCCAAGGGATTTTTTACGTGCGCAACAATATACATGGGCGTCCGATCTCACTACCCAGAGACCAGGGGAAATTACTGGAAGTCCAGGTGGATTTTTTAAATAAATCCTGGTCCTCACCGGGGCCTGAACCCGGGACCTCCAGCACTCGAGGCAGATACCATACCTCGAGATCACTCAGCCCCCAGAAAAACATGAAATTAGAACATTTAATAACATTGAAACATAAAATCCTTCGTTGTTAGGATGGCAATGCAGAAGTTCAGTTGTGAAAGATGCCAAATAAGAAAATATGGAGCCAAAGGTATGCAAACAGTTAGACATGGATATATAGAGGGGAGTCAGCAGAGTTATACAGTGACATCTACAACAGTATTGATTCCTGCTGGATGGATGCGTCCCAAAAAGTTGATTAACTGGCTTTCAATTTTAAGCCTGATTAAGTTATTAGAGAAGCATGAGTTCTCATGTAGCCATGATCCACCTGGCTTTTAATACAGCATGGTTTGTGTCTCAGAATAAGCCAGACTCCTATCAAATGTCACTCCCAGGTACTTCATTGCATGAGTTGTTTCCACAACCTCCGAGCATAAACTGACAGTTGATGTTGGGTGTTAACGACATGGTTATTGAATGAGAACCATGTTACAGTTGCCTTTGTTGGATTGGCCTGTGCATTGGCCTCTCCGCATCACATGATGTTTGTGTGTGAGAGACAGGGAGAGAGACAGTGAGATAAATAGTGAGTGAGAGACTCAGAGAGAGAGAGAGAGAGGTAGAGTGAGAGAGAGTATGTGTTTGTGAGAAACAGAGTGATAGAGTGAGGAAGGGACATATTAAGAGAGCTCTTGAGCTACTCCTTATTCTTTGTCTACTCCTTCTGCTTCACCTCCTCATTCTTCTGTCAGATGAGGTCTTTGGCAGTATCACTATTTAAGTCATGTTGTATTTAGAGATTGTTTCTATTTCACTGCTGGCATATTTGTATGTCTTTAGTTGTCTGCTCTGTAGGGTGTCACGTCTCCTGCCATGCATGCCATGTGGGGCAGTTGGGCTCCGGTGTGGGAAAGAAGCAAGCTGGTGGCTTTTACTTATGCTGGTAAGGTGGCATAATGTGTCTGCTGTTGCTGTTGATTTCTGTCTTTACGATTTTTATCTTTACTTATTTCAATAATAATTAGGTTCAGTAAAGAAAGAAAGAAACTATCACTGCTATATTTGATGTTACAGGAACAGATGAATACGAAATATTACCAGGAAACCTGACAAACAAACAAACAATACCAACCACTGGATTTATCTTGGAGAACCGACTCATTCACAGATGGGCGTCCTCTTGCCACTAGGAATTCTTCTTCTTCTTCTGCATTCATCCAGAGTTGTTTTTTTTTCTGGATGTGATTGCATTGTGTCTGTTTACAGCAAAGCTGCGTTTTTGCGCCGTTAGGCCGACACATCTGACTTCTGCGGGCATTTGTTGACCGGGTTAACCATCCCGGCCACTAGGAATTAATGTGCAACATTCTTTTATCTGACTTCTATCCCTTCTCTAATCTTCCTACTTTATAATATACTAGCTGACCCGGCCCGGCTTCGCCCAGACTCTGGTGGGGATCTATCTGCCTGCCTGCCTACCTACCACCCCTCTATCTATCTATCTATCTATCTATCTATCTGTCTGTCTGTCTGTCTGTCTGTCTGTCTGTCTGTCTGTCTATCTGTCCGTCCCTCTCTGTCTGTCCGTCCCTCTCTGTCTGTCTGTCTGTCTGTCTGCCTGTCTGTCTAATCATTTATTGGTTGCAGTTAGAACAACCTTAGATAAACGAAGACCAACTTACAAAAAGCATTAGAAAGAGCATTTGAAAGATCTTTACATCTTCCCCCAACAATTAACTTGGGTAAATGGAGCGGCGACAGCAGCAGCAGAAGAAGAAAGAGGAGGAGTAGGAGGAGGGAGGAGGAAGAGGGTGGAGGAGGAGGAGGGAGGAAGAGATAGGCGGAGAGAGGAGGAGGAATAGGAGGGAGGAGGGGGAAAGAGGAGGGAGGGGGAAAGAGGAGGAAGGAGGGAGGAGGAGAACACAGGAGGAGGAGGGGGAGGAGGGAGAATGAGGAGGAGGAGGGAGAACGAGGAGAGGGAGGGAGAGGGAGGAGGAGAACACAGGAGGAGGAGGAGGGGGAGAAGGAGGAGGAGAATGCAGGGGGAGGAGGAGGAGGAATGATGAGGAGGGAGGAGGAGGAAGAGGGATGTGGAGGAAGGAGGAGGAGGGAGAGGGAGGAGAAGGAGGGAGGAGGAAGGAAGAGGAGTGATTAGGAGGTAGGAGGAAGAGGGAGGGGAGGAGGAGGATTATGCCTGTAGATTTAATAATGGCTGAAGTTGTTCCATGTCTTCTTAGAGTTGGCGACAGTGTAAAGAAATATAAAATCTTCAAACTTGATAGAGATAAGGTAACTATTATTAATAACCGACATGACTGTAGATAACTTCTTTAAGCATAAAAAGATGAGTTACAATGTTATGCATTATGAATTATTTTTATGAAAACTTTGAAAATGCCTTAAAGATTATATCATTATTTATTATAACTCATATGCCTGTAAATAACTATAGACAAAGAGTTTATATATCTTTGAAAACGATGCAACAATATGACTATAAGGTATACAGAAAAGTTATTAAAAGTTATGCCCCTTGAAATAACTTTTCTAGAGTTAAGTCCCCTCGCTATATAGAAATTATAATGAAAAATTAAATATTAAATAATATTAAGTAAGTAGCCGATTTAACACTAAAAAAATATGACAGTTGGCAGCGCGAGAAGGAGAGGAAGACGTGTAGAAAATTTCATCTCAATCGGATGGACCGTTCGCGAACGCATAAAGGACACACACACATACATACATCCTTTTTTATATATAAGATATAAACATTTATAACATCATTTATAACATCAAATGGAAGATGCACAACAGAGATTAAGGATAGGTTAGGGCAAGCAAAAGTCGCATTTGAGAAAATGAAGAGTATCTTATGCTATAAGTCACTATCATTGAATGTAAGAAAGAGAGTTTTGATATAGTATATAGAACCAGTTTTGCTGTGTGGCAGTGAATCTCATCTCATCTCATCATGTTCCTCTTATACCTTGTGGTGTCGAGGTGAAGTATAAACATCGTGAGAGTGCCCGATTATGGGCTTCATATATCGATATTCCTATGGATTCCTTCTATTCCCTCCGTCCAATGTTTATGTGGTCGACCTCTTCCTCTGTTTCCATCTGGTCTTTACATCATTGCTTGTAGTGGTATGCTGTTGACTGGTAACCTACTTGCATGGCCAAACCATTTGACTTGCTGCTTTCTAATAAAATCTAGTGCTGCTTTAACCCCCACTTTAGTCCTGATTTCTTTATTTCTGATCTTATCTCTTCTTGATACATTGAGTATTCTTCTCAGGAATCTCATTTCTGTTGTTGTGATATTTCTTTTCTCTTTTTCTGTCACTGTCCAGGTTTGGCATTGGAAAGCAATTGGTAGAGTACCTACTTCCTAGGTACCTGAAACTCTTTACTTGTTTCAAGGGATGTTCGTTTAGGTGAATTGTTGTTGATTGTTCTTCTTTAGTTATAGTCATTACCTCTGTTTTGCTTGTGCTAATTTTCATGTTATGTTCTCTACACATTTCGTTTAGACTATTCATGAGGTCTTGTAATTCAGCTTCTGATTTTGCTATCAGTGCTTGGTCATCTGCAAACAGGAGTTCTCTAATGGTTAGATTTGCAGATGCTTCTTCTTTTGTGTTCTTGTCATGCGGTATTCTTGCTGTCTCTGTTTGGCTGGTTTCTTTACATATGTTGTCTATATATGTTATGAACAAGAGAGGGGACAGGACACAACCTTGTCATACTCCAGATCTTATGGTGAAGGGTTCTGAGTGTCCTCCAGTTGCTCTCACTATGCATTCACTGTTGTTGTATAAACTTCTACATAGGTTTGTTAGATGTGTACTGTCAGCGTCTCACACCGCACACAGGCACTCTAGCTCCTTCATACGCACTCAAGAAAACATCAGTCGTGCATATGGTACTACTATCATTTATTTCAGGCGAACCTGATATAATTACAAGGTATACACAGGCGGTGACTTCATCACATAAATATACAAATGCCGCCTTAGATACGCTTATAGCACACAGTCAATTACACAAATCCTACACTCGCTATCTTCAAACTAGCACTCTCGCAAAGCTAAGCATTTGCTCTCGAAAACACAAGCGTCCTCCCCTGAAACTGTCTGAGTCCCGTCTGGCGTTCCCAAGCTGGTTGGCTGGACTTGTCGTACTGGACCCCGTGCCGTTCGTGAACCCCCATGCTGTGTCAGCAGTCTCGTTGTACTGCAGTCCGTCCGTGGTAGGCTAGGTTATTCAGTGTACTGACGTCTAGTCCGTTCAGGGCAGTGTCCCGTGAACGGGCGTCCCCTCCTATCACCCAGTCTAGTCCTGCCGGTGTCCTGTCTATGACACGTCTGTGTCCCCACCTGAGTCCTGTCTCCACTTTCTCTACTGTCCTGTAGATGTCCTGTCTTATGACCACTCTGTGTCCTGACTTGTGTCCTGTCTCTACTCTATCGGCTATACTGTAGATGTCCTTATCTATGTCCTGTATGTCTTTATCTCAGTCGTTCTAACTCTATTCTGTCCCTTGTCCTCTTGATGTCCAATATCCACACTCTCAACACTCTGACATGTACTCACTCCATATTGTTTAAGGATTTCCCACAGCTTTTTTCTATCTATTCTATCAAATGCCTTTTCTTGGTCAACAAAGGCTGAATAGAATGTTTCATTGAATTCGATTGATTTTTCTATAAGTTGTCTAAGAGCAAAAATGGCATCTGTGCATCCTTTGTTTTTCCTAATTCCAAGTTGTGTTTCGCTTAGCTGGGGTTCTAAAGTAGTTCGTAATCTTTTTTCAAGAATTTTGCAAAATATTTTCCCAGTATGACTCAACAGTGAAATGCCTCTGTATTGTGTGCAGTCTCTTTTGCTGCCTTTGTTTTTCCAAATTGGGATAATTATGGCGTTTCCCCAGTCTCGTGGTGTCTGTTGTTCTACCCAAACATGGTTGAACAGTCTATGTAGCCAAGCTGTTCCTACTTCTCTTGCTGCTTTAATTAGTTCATTTGGTATTTCATCCTGTCCCGGTGATTTGTTCAATGGGGCTAATCTGATGGCTTCTATAATTTCTTCTTGGAATGTAAATGAACAAATTAGAAAGAACTTAGAAGCAACAGAGCTATGGTTCCTGAGACGAATGTTGCAAATTCCTTGGACTGCCGGAGTGATTAATAATAGTTACCTGAAAGAGGCTAATGAAACTTTAACATTATATACAACAATAAGAAAGAGACAAAAAAGCTTTATTTGGTAATGTGATGAGAAGAGAGGCATTGGAGAACATCGTGACAGCTGGAAAGATCAATGGGAAGAGAGGCAGAGGCAAACCAAGAGAAATGATGATGGGTGGACTAAGACGGTGGCATGGAGGAATATCATCAGCAGAGTTGATACAGAACAACAAAGACCAAGATATGTGGAGAGCCATGAACGCCTGTGCCAGCTCGTAAGGCACTTGATGATGATGATGATGATGATATGTGTGTGTAGGTGTGTATGCATTTGTGCTTGTGTTGTGCCTAGGTGTCTGTGTGTGTTAATGTGCATATGCATGCATGCTAGCAAGCAAAATCACAAATACTGAAGTATTGGAAAGATCAGGTTATGTGACGGTTTGTTCCATGCTCAGTCTTCATAGACTTAGATGGATAGGACACATTAGGAGGATAGATGATGGTAAAATACCAAAGGACATCTGTTTGGTGAGTTACAGATGGGTAAGAGATCTCAGGGTCGGCCTATACTACGATAAAATGATGTGTGTAAGCGGGACATGATTGATACAGGCATTGATAATGCATGTTGGGAGCAAGTCGCCACTGATAGTGTTGCATAGAGAGCAAAGATCAGAAATGGAATAGAGACAAAGGAGAAAATGAGTGCAGATAAGTCACATATTGAGCATGTGTGACGTAAGATGGTGTGTGATGGTGAAAATTACCATGTGTTCACATGCATCCATTGTGGACAAACATTTGCAGTACGAATTGGTCTGATCAGTCATATTCGCTACCGCCATGGGTTGTTGTTATTATGTCATTTTGAAGCACAATGTAGCAAACTATCGTCTGCAAAGACGGAAAGGTGCCAGTAGTAGTGGTAACTAACAAGCAAGAGAGAGATTATTGTGTTGATGGTCTAACCGTCTGTGAACTAGGTTAGTTTAGTTTTGTATGTAAAGTGTGCTTATTTTCTTATGTTTGTATGTTGATAAAGACTTTTGTCAACAAATTGATTGTTGCTTGTGTTCATTTGTCAAGCTCCTTAGTCACAGTTCACATTCATTCATTGTTGAAATGAGTTTGTTAGCCGTCGCCACAGTTTTTGCTACCACTGAGATGTTACAGATATTACATGTAATCACAGAAAATGGCAGAAGTAAAACAAAACTCAAAAAAGAGAATAGGAATGGCCAAACATATTTTCAACATTAGTAGTAACATCTTGAGAGATTAATAACCATTAAAAATGAGATTTGCCAAATGATATGTGTATTCAACAGTTAGTTAGTTAGTTAGTTAGTTAGTTAGTTAGTTAATCGAAAGATCATCCTCATTGCACATCGAACCATTCAGTCCATAAGTGCTCGGATCCCCTCCTCAGCAAATGCCGCAGCGTGTAGCGGCCAACAACACCAGTTCTGTGTTGGTTTATCAGTCTTCTTTGGCTTCCTGCGTAGTGTTCTTGTTTGGCCACTCCTCTTTTAATTTGCTGTTCTCACAGTCTGACCATCGTTGTAGATTCAGTCATCACTTGGTTCTCGCAAAAGTCTTACTTCTCGTAGAGCATTCAGAATGTCAGCCTGGTCCATGGCGTGTCCGCCCTCTACAGTAGCCTTACCTGCGAGCTTGTCAGCCTGCTCATTTCTTGTACTCCTGCATGCCCTGGCATGAAGATGAAACTAATCTTTGCCAGCCAAGACCGCTCCAGGGACAGCAACCACTCTTTTCGGTTCCACCCCGTCTCTATCCTCTTGAGCATGCTTATTGAGTCGCTAAGGAAACGTGCCCTAGTGAATGTCTGTGTCTCGAGCCATGTTATTGCTTTACTTACTGCCATGACTTCCATAGTCAGGCTACTTGTGGTCTCAACAAAAGCACCAGAGTCCTCCTTCACAATTCTCTCTCCGGCCTGAGCCGTAAAGGCCCATGAGCTTCTCACACGTCAGACAACCAACCCATCTGTGTAAATGACAGCATCACCGTCTAATGAATTCTCGAAAATCAACGCTTGTACTTCCGCCTACACAGCAGCCGGATTTTCTTGTCTGCATTTCCTGTCTAGTTGGATGCAAACTGAAAAGGACATACAGAAATTTGTTGGTACTTGTACCCACTCCTCACCAGGTTCTAAGTCCTCAAGTGAACACACCAGTTGAAGAATGTCTTCGGCTTGACCCATCCACGACCTTCCTCTTTTTAACCTGCCGCCCATCACTTTCATAATTTCACTATGCAGTGCATGTTGTGTGTTTGTGTTAACTCTGAGGTAGGCACGTGCTCTGCAAATTTGTATTCTGTCTTCAATGGTTGGAAAATCAAGAAGGTAGCGCATCGCACTGCATGCTGTATCTATTGTACGTCCAAGAATAATGCGCATGGCTTCGTACTGTATCCTTTCCATCCTTTCTATCTGCTTACGGCTGAGAGTCTGGATCACCATAGCATACTCAAAGACAGACATGACCAGCCCATTGAATAGAAGATATTGATGGTGCTGCTCACAGTTTGCTGCCGCCATCACCCACCGCTTGGCCTTTGTTATCACCTGGTCTATGTGCTCATTATAAGCAAGGCTTTGATCAAAACGTATCCCCAGGTAATTCATTGCCTGTGTTCTTTCCACAGTCTCTGAACACAGATTTACCGTTGGTGTTGGAATGTTGACAATATGATTATTCAACGAGAACCGTGTCACTGTTGCCTTTGTTGGGTTGACCATTGCCCCAGCTTCAACACGCCAAGTATTTTACGATTGAGTTCGGTTTGTAGTTCCACAGCAACCTGGTCTCTATCCTTTCCCTGGCGATACACTAAAACATTGTCGGCATATGACAATGTCCTCCCCGATCCATTGATCTGCTCGCTGGTGATTCTCACTGTGTAGGCATTGAACAGTACCGGAGATAATGGTGATCCCTGTGGTAGGCCAGGATATATTGTTGGTTCCGAAATCCAGCTGCCACATCTAAAAACCACTTTCCATTGGAAGAGGGCTGCAGCGATCCAACTCAGGAGGAAAGGACTTATCTTGAGTTCAAGAAGCTGAAGCATTAAAATATCCAATGGTACTCTGTTGTACGTGTCCTCAAGATCAATTGCTGCAGCAAAGGTTTCAATGCCTGAGTGGAAACCTTTATAGACGTCATGGGCAAAAACTGCTGCATTGGTCCAGGTTTCTCTTTTTGTACGGTACCCTCCAAGGGTAGGTGGGAAATCACCTTGCCTCTCTAGCTGGCTTGATATTTTTCTGGCAATTAACTTCTCCAGCAGCTTGCCTATTGTATTTTGCATGGTTATTACTCGATATCCTTGTATTTTTGTGTGGTCTTTGCCAGGCTTCGGCAAGGGAATCAGATAGTTTATCGCTATAGCGGATATTATAGCTTATATCATCGATAGAATCAGATTCTACAGTGCTATATAGTGCAGAAACCTAGACAGTTAACAAGCAATTAGAAAGTTGAATAGAGGCCCTGAAGATATGGATATACAGAAGAATATTTTGTATTTCATGGAAACAAAAACAGTTAAATACAGAGGTGCCAGAAAAATAGGAATGAAAAGAGAGTTAATGAAAAAAAATAATAAAGAGGCAAGTGAAATATTTTGGCCACGTTAAAAGACATAACACTCTTATAAAAACCATACTATTGGGTGAGGTGAAGATAATCGAGCAAGAGGTCGACAATGATACCAGTGGGAAGATAATATCAAGAGATGGACAAACAGCAGTCTGACAGAATGTACAATCAAGGTGAGAGACAGACAGTGTTGGAGATCCATTGCAGCCGACCTTCATTGTGGAGACGGCACCTGATTGATGGAGATGTTACAGTAGTGTGTTTGATGTTGTTGATCCCACAGCTGGAACGATAACTATTCCTCCTCATGACGCTTAACAGCAAAAGTGGAATGTGATGATGATGATGTGATTAAAAATGAGAGGCATTGGAAAAAATTGGAAATGACTGGGAAGATCAGCAGTAGAAGTGGCAGGGGTATACTTGGAGAAAGGATGCTGGGCTGACAGATGGTGGCATGAAGGAATATCATCAACAGAGTTGATCCAGATTATTAGGGATTGAGGTCTATGGAGATGCAAGAAAACCTGGCATGGCACATGATGATGATGAGGATGCACCTGACGAGATACAGCAAAATATTTCAGGCAATACATTTGCTTTACATTATTTCATCATCATCATGTGCCATGCTGATAAGCGTGAGCAGTCATGTTTCACCATCTCACTCAATCTCCAGAGTCGTGGATCAGCTAAGTGCTCTCAGTGTTCTTGTCTCGGCCATGCCTTGTGGCCAAGCCATCCAGGTACTCACTTCTCTGCCTTCCCATTGTTCTCTTTCCCTCGATCTTTCCAGTTGTCACCAAGTTCTCCAATTTATTTCTTCTCATAACGTGACCCAGAAGATTTGACTGTCTACGTCTAATTTCTTTAATCGGTTTATGATTTTCATTTGTTTCTGGTAGGACTTGGTCATTGGTTTTTCTGTCTGTCCATGGTATTCTTTACATTTTCCTCAGAAACCACATTTCCATAGCCATCAGATGTTTTTTCAGCCTGTTTGCTCAGTGTCCACACTTCACATCCATACAAAAGTACAGATTCTATGTAGCATCTCAGCACTCTTTTTCTCATTGCAAATATTATATTATTTATGTCTTCATTATTCAAGCAACTATAATAATGTGACAGTTGTTACTATAGCTTGATATGTTTTTTGATATGTTACTTAGATAGGACAGGTGTCAAAATTAAATAAAATAAATTTTCATGCTTATTAAATTTATTACAAAGTCTTACTGAAGTTTGACGTTTAATGTACAGGGTCACAGCTGGGGACAGTGTTTTCACTGCCCATATCAGGAATTCTCTGTGACAGTGATATCGCTGGTGGATGGCCTTCAGTGTTTTATGTCTTTGGTGAGTAATTTTCTTCTTCAAGCCAATGTCATCTTTATATTTGTGCTGTTTTCTTCTACTTCTGCCCTTTATCCCCTGCTGGGGCTTAGGCCCAAACCAACTCATGCCAAGTTGTCATAATTGTTGCTGTGTCTTGCAGATCCTTCCATCTTCTCCCCATATTATACATCTCTGCCTCATGATGTGTTTTTTAGGTCTCCAACTACTTCTTTTTCCCAGTCGGTTCCAGAGATAAGGCTTTCTTAATAAACTATTAAAGTGTGAATAAAATTAGTGGAACTGCAGTAAAGCTGTGGAAGTGTAAACACTATAAAATAACACAAAGTAATGCAGCTTTACATAACAGAATTATGGACAACACATGATGTTTCAGCGAATAGCCTTCATCAGCAAACAAATACATACACACAACACAATATATAATCATGGGGAAGACACTCCAGTAACTACATTAAGGCATAAGAACGGGACGAGAAGAATGGAAAGGTGAAACAAAAATTAGGGCAATGAAGAGAACATGAAAATTATTTTTTTATTTTAATAATTTTCATGTTTTCTTCATTGTTCTCATATTTTGTTCATCTTTTCATTATTCTCATCCCGTTCTTATGCCTTTGTGTCGTCACTGGAGTATCTTCTCCATGATTATGTTTTGTGTATGTATTTGTTTGCTGGTGAAGGCTAGTCGCTGAAATGTTATGCTTTCTGTAATTGTATTCTATAAAGCTACATTACTTTGTGTTATTTTATATTGTTTCATAAACTATTAACACATTATCTCAATGTGTGTCATGCCCAATGACAGCCTTTTCTCTTCACCTATTGGATCACTGGAATCTGTCCAGTTCTGTCAATGAGCTCTACACTTGTGATTCTGTCATACTTGTTCTGTCCTTACATTCTCAGTGGGCACCAGTTAATAAATGTTTGTAGTTTTAGTGATTCTTTTAGTTCTCCATGTTTCTAATCCATAGAATTGTACTGGTATAGCTTTAGAGAGAAATCATCATCTCATCTTGTTCCTCTTGTACCTTGCGGTGTCAAGATGAAGCATAAACAGCGGAAGAGTGCCCATTTATAGGCTTCATAAATCAAGGTTTCCATGGAATCTGCAATTCCCTTTGTCCATCGTTTACTTAGTGGGCCTCTTCTTGTGCTTCCATTTGGTCTGCATATCATTGCTTGTTGTGGTATGCTGTCTGTTGGCAGGCTAGTTATGTGGCCGAACTATTTAACTTGCTGTTTTCTAATGAAATCTATTGCTGCTATTTCCCCTACTTTAGTTATAATTTCACCATTTCTGATTTCCCCTCTTCTTGATACATTAAGTATTATTCCCAAGAATCTCAATTCCGTTTTTGTAATTTTTCTTAACTCGTTTTCTGTCATTGTCCAGGTTTGGCTTGGTAGCATAGAGTTCGTAGAAAGGTTGTGTTGTACTTGAATATAAATTGTAGCTTCCCATACTGCAAAATCATTTTCATACTTTAGTGTCATTATATTTGATTCTTATATCAAATGTGTAATTAAAGTAAACTAACATAATGTGGCATAAAAACCAACAGATCTTCTGGCCAATCACACATGTGTTTTGGGCAAGGAATGAGCAGAGATGCTGGCTGGTATTGAAACTTTATCAGAGGGTTAACCAATGGATTGAGCTGACATTATGGGCACCCTTATCAAGATGGTTCAGAATGAAGACATTCAACTAAAGGATTAATATGCGTTGTTAGATTGCAGCATTTCAGATGACATAACAGTGGCCAGAACCTAGCAGCACACTGAGAATTTATAAAAAGTGCAAATTTAAGTCAATTGATGTATCTTCTTCTTCTTCAGCATTCCGAGCCATTGAGGTTCTTTGCTGCAGATACAATCTGTCTCCATTCGTCTCTCTGGTTGACCTTCTCTGCTCTTACCCATTAGGCCATTTGTTAACAGTACAGTTAAATTTCTTTAAATAGATACATCAATTTTAATGGTCAAATAGATAATATGACCATTACAATTGATGTATCTATTAAAAGAAATTTAACTGTACTGTTAACAAATGGCCTAATGGGTAAGAGCGCTGACTCTTAAAAATCTGGTGTGCTGATGCCAGGTAGCGGGTTCAATCCCCCTACACCAGTCAGTTGAACTAAAATGTGGACTTCTCTTGACTTGGAGACACAAATTACATGTGCCTCAGAAGTCGGTGTGGGTGTACCTGATGGCGAGGGACACTGGTAATAGAAAAGGCTAATCCACTAAATCAGTCCATTGCACTAAAAGTAGTAGCATGCGTATGGACTACACTTATGTTCAAAGCAAACCAAAAAAAAAAAGAAATAAATAAAATTAACTATCACCACAAATATCATCCCCATGAATACTTATGACTATAATACCATTTACCATAAATACCTTTTATTATAAGAGGTCAGCCATGGCTGAGAGGTTTAGAATGCTTGTGCTTAAACTTCCTGTAACCAATGGTGTTGTAGTGGGTTTATTCCACACACCATTCAGTTGGTCTAAAACATTCACTTCTCAGTCGGAAAGTAATGGCAAACTACATAATGCAAAACTGCCAAGAAAATCAAGCTGGGGTTAATCGCAACATCCTGCAAAGGACATGCAACACCTTTTACCATAAATACCTTTTATCATAAATACTTTTTACCATAAATACCTTTTACCATAAATACCTTTTATCATAAATACTTTTTACCATAAATACCTTTTACCATAAATCCCTTTTATCATAAATACTCTAATTTGTGTGAAATAGTCAAGAAATGCAGGGCACAGATATTATGACTTATATATAAACAAATTGTACAAGAAAAGAAGCAAGAATGAAACAAAAACTATTGTCATATATATCGAACCGTACGCTCCATATCCTGATGGTACAAGATCACTCATCAAATCCATCAACCCCCGGGAAGGTTAACCCGGTCAACAAATGCCCGCAGAAGTCGGATGTGTCGGCCTAACGGTGCAAGAACGCAGCTCTGCTGTAAACAGGCACAACGCAATCACTTCTTCTTCTTCTTCTTCTTCAGCGTTCCGAGCCATTGAGGTTCTTTGCTGCAAATACAATCCATCTCCATTCGTCTCTCTGGTGGACCTTCTCTTGCCAGTCGTTGATTCCAAGTGCTTGTAGGTCTGTATATGTATTATCTCTCCACCGCCTTCTTGGTCTACCTCGGGGTCTACGGTCATTTATTTCCTGAGTGTAAGCGAGTTTTGTTTCCCTATTATCTTCCATTCTTTCTATATGCCCCAGCCATTGTAGTCTATTAGCCTTCATGATACCAGTGATTAGCGGGGACTTAAACAGATCATAAATGTCTTTGTTACTTCTTCTTTTCCACTCTCCACTTTGTGTATCCCTAATGGGTCCAAAGATGCGTCTTAAAATTTTGTTCTCAAAGGTTTGTAACAAGGCTTCGTCTCCTTTCGTTGTACTCCAGGTTTCAGAGCCATACAGCACAACTGGTCTGATCAGTGTTTTGTATATTGTGATTTTGGTGTTACGAGATAGCGCCTTTGATTTTAGTAGATGTTGTAGTGCATAGTATATCTTATTTCCAGAGTTGATTCTAGTTTGTATTTCTTCCCTTATGATGTTGGAGCAGTTGAAGATCGTACCCAGGTATTTGTATGTTTCCGTTCTTTTAATGGTCATATTATCTCTTTGTATGTGGCCAGAGTTTCTAGCCATTCCGTCTCTTGAAATTACCATATATTCTGTCTTATCTTGGTTGATAACCAGCCCCATCTGTTGGGCTTTTTCCTTTAAGTGAGTCAATATTTCCAATGTCTTTTGTTCACTTTGCCCTATAATATCTATATCATCTGCATAACCAAGCAGCTTGGATGTTCCTCCAATATCACATTCCTCCTTTACCTTCCTTACAACTTTCTCTAGAGCCAGATTGAAGAGTAGCAGCGATAGTGCATCACCCTGTTTCAAGCCAGATGTTATTTGGAAGGGGTCTGATTTCCTGCCTTTATATGTTACTATATTATAAGTATCTTCCATGCATAGTCTGGTCATGTTGATTAACTTCCTTGGTATTCCAAATTCCTGCATAGCATTCCATAGACTATTCCTATGGACACTATCATAAGCCTTTTTAAAATCCACAAAAATGTTATGGAGATCTCTTTTATATTCCCAATGTTTCTCGGCTATTTGTCGTAAGATAAATATCTGATCTATTGTTGATCTGTTTTGTCTAAAACCCGCCTGGTAGTCACCTAATATGTCTTCTGAATATGGTTTTAGTCTATTTAGTAATACTGCGGATAGTATCTGATAGCTTGTGGACAGTAGTGATATTCCTCTATAATTTCCACATTGGAACTTGTCTCCTTTCTTAAAGATAGGTATCAATAATGACTCTTTCCAGTCATGGGGTAATTCTTCTGTCCTCCAGATTTTTATTATTAGTTCGTATAGCTTTAGATGTAATGCATGGCCACCTGCCTTTATAAATTCAGCAGCAATTCCATCAGTCCCAGTTGCCTTATTGTTTTTAAGTCGTGTGATTACATATAGGATTTCTTCAAATGTAGGTTCTTCAATTTGTGGTTCGCATGTTAGAACCTCTTCCTGTGAGAAAATGTTACTTGGAGCTTCACAATTTAGTAATTCAATAAAATATTCTTTCCATGTGTTGCACATTTCCTCATTGGTATTTATCATATTCCCATTTTTGTCTTTTAAACCATATGTGTTTTGTTGGTGCCCTCGTTTCATTGACTTCAGTTCTTTAAAAAATTTTCTGGATTCATTTTTCTGGTGATTAGTTTCCATATCTTTGATTATATTACTCATATATTCTCGCTTCTGCTGTCTGACTATTTTTGTAGCCTCTTTACATTCATTTCTATAATGCTCTTCCTTTTGGATGTTATTGATGTCATTTAACCATACATGTCTGGCATTCTTCTTCCTAATGACTGCTTCTTCACATTTTTGATTGAACCATCTGTTCTTTCTATGCGTGGTTAACACACCGAGACATTCTTCTGCAGTAGACTGAATTGTATTCTTGATGTTCAACCAAGTTTGGTCAATGCTTTCCTCCAAAGGGTTTTGCAGAGCTTCAAGTTTACATTTTATTTCATCTGTAAATTTCTCTTTGACTGTAATGTCTTGCAGTTTTTCTCTGTTATATGTTGGGTGTAATCTTTGTAATTTAGTATAGAAAGCTCTCTTAAGTTTTATTTTAAATTTTGCTCCAACGAGGAAGTGGTCACTGTGGCACTCAGCTCCTCTATAACTTCTGACTTGCTGTATGTTTGATGCATTTCTGTTGTTAATTAAAATGTGATCTATTTGATTATAGGTTCTCTTGTCACATGATTTCCAAGTTTGTTTGTGTATATCCTTTCTTTGTAGTCTGGTACTGCTAACCTGCTGTCCTTTGGCTTCTGCCAGGTTGATGACTCTCCATCCATTATCATTTGAAGTTGTATGTAGGCTTTCCATACCGGCCACTTTTTTATTAGTTTGCTCTCTACCTATTTTTGCATTGAAGTCTCCCAGCACAATCAGGATGTCCTGTTTGGGGGTTTCTTCTATGACATCTTCCAGATCATTATAAAAGTCTTCTTTAATATCATCTTCTTTCTCTTCAGTAGGTGCATGTACATTAATCATCGTTATATTTTTCCATTTACCTTTTATTCGTAATTTACTAATCCTGTCATTAAAAGCTTTAAAGTTTAAAACGTTCCCCCATAACTCTTTTTTGATGACAAATCCTGTTCCTAATTCATGTTTATTTTGGGTGTTTCCTCCATATATTATAATCATTCCATTTTGCTCTAAAGTACCCTCTCCTGGCCACCTTATTTCTTGAATTGCTGTTATATCCATTTGATATTCAATCAGCTCCCGGGTTAGTTCTTCGGCCGCTCCAGCTCGATATAGTGTCCGTACATTCCATGTTCCAAATCTCAAAAGTCCTTTAACGTTCCAAGGTCGTTGTCCAGATAAGTCAGTCCGATATCGAGGCTCATGTATTTGTTTCGTAACAAAGAAAGGTTTTTACAAAGGTGGGGATGTTAACCCCACGCTTCAACCCCCAACCTGGAGGACCAGGGTGTTTCTCTTTGTCTGTTCTCTACCCTTTGACCTGTCCGGCTTGGGAGGCCCTGCTGGTAGCTACGCTACCGCCGGCATAGCTCTCAGGGTCATTGAGAAACTCAAGCTCCCCCACCACGACAAGGTGGAAACACCATCGGGGGAGACAACGCAATCACATCCGGAAAAAAAACTTCGGATGAACGCAGAAGAAGAAGAAGAAGAAGAAGAAGAAGAAGAAGAAGAAGAAGAAGAAATCCATCAGAAACCAACAAATGACATTTATGGAGCTTCTCAGCAGAAGAGGCAGAATAGAGATACTAGCTATTATGTGGGGGAAATTCAAGGCAAGAGAAGCAAAGAAAGACAAGGAACTGCTCAATAGTGCCCGGGTGTGAATTACGGACTATCTGTATACTTTTATAGAAATACTTCTCATGTCCAACAGGGGTATGATTTATTCTTCTCTTCTTCTCCAGTCAGCACCCTGTCATTTCTCAGCATACAACTTAGCTGAGAGTTACTACGACTCTCCAACATAACACAACATAACAGTAGTGGACCCGAATAGTAATGAAATCGAACTGCAGTAGACTCAAACGCGAGTTGTAGTTTTAGGTGTAAAATATTCTACACAAACTCAAGTAGACATCACCATTATACAAGTCAGATATGCGACGCAAAATTCACATTACAAGTATCTAAACAAACACTCTAAACGAGTGGCGCAGTGTTGGCCATTACTCTATCTGATGTGGTCCGCATGGAACGACGTCCACGGCTAGACTGCCCTTGTCAACTTTGTGATCACATGTGTTTGCTCCTGTGGCAATCTCACTCGCCACATGTGTTACGATCCACGATCGTCCCGTCCTTCTGGGTTTCTTTTCGTCGCTATGCTATGAGGTACAATTCAACCCATGGCAAATAGTTATTAATATAAGCAACATCAAATTGATAAAAATAAATTCACAGTAAAGATTGGGCAGTCATTGTCACCATTTCGTTGTTAGCTATGTGTTGTCATTGACAAAGATTCTGAGAATCGAAACGTCTGTGTGTCGTATTGTACTCGTTCGTGTATATTTTATTTTATTTTATTATTCATTTTATATATTTATTGAGTGCTTCTGATTTCGGATTTTCACCTGCATTTCGTGATACATGGATCTCCTTGTAAGGTATGTGCAACTTTGTTGGTGTTTAGTACGTTTTTTCTCGCAGGAGTTTAATATACCTATTTGTTTCCAATTCACATTGTCACCAGTACCTGTTCGAGGAACTATTGTGAGTTTTGAATGAGTTGAGTTGAGTCAAGAACTGATACCACAGCACTCGGGACATTCTCATATGTGCTCCATCCTAATCTGCAACAGCCAGCGAAGAGTTCCAATACTAATGTACATTAGCAGCCTGATTATGTGTCCAGCTGGGTTTTCCTTGGAGTCCTGAGTCTCGGCCAAATCCTCTGGTCACTCCCTGCTGCACAATTCTCTCCAAACCATGATGATCTATTTGTTCATTGGCACTATACCACGATTCCAAAGGTACCCCGACCACATCTGCCTTACCTTGCACCAATTTTTTATAATGAAGACACAAAAAGCAGATTGCACAGTTTATAGCCTGATATTTTGCTGCATCTCGTCAGGTACATACTGCAGAAATCACGCAATATAATCTAAAGCAACAAGAGAAATCCTTCAGACTGAAATATACAACACACATATTCTCTGGCAGGGAATGCATCTCTTGGGGGTAAATTACCTTTTGACAAGGGAGAGGTGGTCTTGCGCCTGTGGGACCATGTAGAGAAGGTGGGGGAAACAGATTGAGATCCCGAATGTGGAAAGAATGAGATTGGGATGGATCGGCAGGGTCAAAAGTGAGAGGGAAGACAAGGAGAACTTTCAATCAGATAGTGGTGGGAACGATTAGTAGTGTGACTTTTCGCTGGCTGTTGAGGGGGGGGGGGGGGCAGAGCGCGTATGGGAATGTCCTGAGTGCAGTCCTGAGTCAGTTCTTAGTTCAGCTCAACTCTCATAGTAATTTTAATTGAATACCACAGTAATTTGAAACTGACTATCATGTCTGTATTGTGTCTTCATTATTCAAACTGACTATGGAACAACATTCTAGTAAATATAAAATTATGTTATGCTGCCTTTGTAATTCCTGAAACAGACTGAAATAATGAGGAACTGTTATCTGCTTGCAGGTGCCTTGGGTTGCTTATGGTTCATGGCGTGGATGCTGCTTATATACGATACCCCATCTCAGCATCCTAGAATATCTACCTCAGAGAGGGATTACATTGAGAGTTCCATCGGGAAACATGAGGTAGTGTGAATAATTGATGACATTAGATGCATGAGCCAGAGGCAAACATTATAACCTCTTACCCACTTTGGCTCCAAAATTCATATTTTATTTTCTATATATAATGGAACAGTCTCAGAGCTTTCATAATCAATAACTGTATTGTTAACAACATTGTGGATTAGTTGGTTGTGTGACTCAATCATCAGTAACTGCATGTTAACAAAATTGTGGATTTTGGGTCACAGTGCAATCCATAACTGTACTGTTAACAAAATTGTTGTGGCTTGAGTTGCCCTGTAATCAGATACTGTATTGTGAACAAAATTGTTGTGGATTAATTTATTATAGAAGTATGTAAAGGATTCTTGTTCATGTTTGAGACATATTAGGTATAAGGTACTAGACCTAGAGGATAACCCTGCATACAGGAAACTCATGAAGATGCTTGGAATGGATGTTTCTTGTCCTCAGGGATAGAAGTATGTTTTTTTTCAATTTCTAAAATGAGCATCTCAGTTCAACGATTCACAACAGTAACAAAATATTCAAGAAGTCTTGTGTAAAACAAAAAGGAGGTTTTAAAGACAATAGGATTGATTTAAATGCATCTGGTTTTGTCCCATATGGCTCAGTATCTTTCCACAGAGACGCCTCCCAGAAGTGTCACACAGAGGATAAACTCTGTAGCTCAAGCAGAAACTCTCAGGGTCTCAGAATAAACTCCACTTGAACCAAATGGTAGAGCCTGAAGATGAACCAGTGATCTTTGGGTTCAAGGCAGGCGGGTTGGTCACTTTGCCGCGGAGACCTCCAGGCTTGTATCATTTTAAACACAGAAACTGTAAACAAAATATTGCACTATATCTTTCCTGGCATATTTCGCTGCATCCCGCCAGGTGCATATTGCAGAGTTATATATCCTTTGAAGTGAAGAAATAAATTATACTTTGGCTGAAATATGACGTACTAACATGTTAGTGGAGATAATGTTCGACACAATCGAACAAGATCAGCAGCAATGTATGTTATATTTCAGACAAATTATCATTTATTCCTTCAATTTAAATTATATATAATTCTGCAGTATGCACCTGACAATATTCAGCGAAATATGCCAGGCAATAAATCGTGAAATATTTTGTTTAAGGCGTCTGTGTTTAAATTCACTAAGGGAATACATTGTTTTGTATCATTGTGACTTTAAATTTATTTTCTATCTTTTTTTAAAGAAAATACCAACACCATGGAAGCACATATTTACAAGCTCGGCCGTCTGGGGTTTGACTGTGACCAGCTTTGCCAGCAACTGGGGCTTTTATACACTGCTCACCAGCCTGCCCACATACATGAAGAACATTCTTAAATTTGATATGACAGAGGTAATGGCTGTGAAACAGTTTTCTTCTGTCTTTCACTTCCGTCTTGTACCAAATATGTTTGCCTTTTCTGTGGTATACAAGAGCGTGTGAACTAGAAGAAATCAATCAGGTGCTGTCGCCACAGTGAAGGTTGGATGCAATGAATCTGCAACACTGTCTGTCTCTCGTCTTGATTGTACATTCTGTTAGATTACTGTTCATCCATCTCTTGATGTTATCTTCCCACTTGTGTCGTTGTCCACATCTTGCTCGCTTGCCTTCAACCCAATCCATCAGTATTGTAAGTCTCAAGTCTAACATATTTGAAATATATTACCTGCCTCTTTTTTATGTCTTTTGTCAACTCTCTTTTCATTCTGTTTTTCTAGAATCTTTATATTTGGTTGTTTTTGTTTCCATGAAATATGACTTATTCTTCTGTATATCCAGTTCTCCAGGGCCTCTATTCAACTTTCTAATTGCTTGTTCAATGTCCAGGCTTCTGCGCCTTATAGTAGTGTTGAATATAGATAACATTTGACAATTAATATTTTGCATGTGTTGTTAATCTCTCTAGATGTTAATACTGATTTCATGTTGCTGATAACATTTTTGGCCATTCCTATTCTTTTGTTGATTTCTGTTTCACTTCTGCCATCATCTGTTATCACATGTCCAAGGTAGGAAAAACTTGTTACTTGTTCTAGTATTCCCCCAGTTTACTATGATGTTCATTGATGGGCTCTCCTTTCCACTGCTAATTATCATAGAGAACAAATGGGGTAGGATGAAACAACAAATACAGACTATATATTCTATAGTTTACTCAAGAGGAAAGGTAATACCAATACATTTGGAACAAGACAGGCTGTAGAACTGCTGGATCAGTAAAGCAATGATTTAACTGCCCGCCTGTTGCAGCTTCCATCCTAAACCAGTTGCCAAACAAGGCTGCCCTGCCATGACATTCAATCTTTAGGTTGCATTTCCTTTCACTAAGGTAAAGCTTCTACCCTCCTAATTGCACTACACTGACCAAAGCCATTGACACAATGTGGGGTGTCAGGTTTCATGAGCGCCGCCCAACATTTTGGTGCTATCAGAAAGCAGGTACTGTGTACTGTCATACGGTAGCTCAGTTATATCTGACTAAGACCTGACTTTCTGAATCAGTCATATTGATGGTATTCATCTAATCCAACTTTTCAATTCACCCAGCATTATTTCTCTAGGTCTGCCCTGTCTCTTCTGAGATTGATCTTTTCAGGCATCTGGATATTTCCCAATGCCTCTCTTATCATGTCGGCTACATGGCGAAGGGTTTATGGACACAGTTTGTAATTCTGCATACTGCCTTCAAAACACAGTTGCGGGAACTTTGGCAGCAAACCACGCTGAGTTGGTTTTTATAAACATGGTATGAGAGCCGGCCTTTCAGAAAGCAATGGCAAACTACTGAACATAAAATTGTCAAGAAATTACAGTCAAAATGCTGGAGTTGACTGTGATGTCCTGTAAAGGATATGAAACTCACTTTAACTCTTATCATACATGACCAGAGGACACTGTCTATGTCTCCTTTGTGTATTAGCCTTTCATTAGCCTTTTCCAGGCACTCATTAGTTACTCTGGCAGTCAAAAGTATTTGCAACTTACATCTCAGAAACATTTCTATTCCCTCCAAGCTCCTCCTTATCTGTTCTTTCACATCCCATGATTCACTGCCGTACAGCTGAACAGGTTTATAGCCCATGCCTTCATGTAATCATGCAGTGCATACATATATGTGTTGATCATCATGTTTAATGCTGTCTTTCAAAATAGGAACCTGTGATGTGCTAAGGCCATCTAAGTTTGTAGGCCTGGGTGCACAGAAGATTAACCCTATTAGTTACATGCAAATATTCATTGGCACCTTGCCGTCTTGACAGACGATAGTTTGTGCTTTAAAAAGGCATAATAACTTTTAACTATGGCGGTAGCGAGTGTGACTGATAAGGCCAATTTGCACTGTAAATGTCCGTTCACAGTGGGTGCATGTGAACACGTGGTCATTTCCACCATCATGCACCATCTTACGTCTCAAACGCTTGGTGTGTGACTTTTCTGCAATAATTTTCTCCTTTGACTTTATTCCATTTCTGATATTTGCCCTCCATGCAACACGTTCAGCGGCGACTTGCTCCCAATGTGCATTATCAATGCCTGTATCAATCATGTCCCGCTTACACACATCTTTGTATCGTAGTAGAGGCCGACCCTGAGATCTCTTACCCATCTGTAATTCACCAAAAAAGATATCCTTTGGTATTCTACCATCATCCATCCTCCTAAGATGTCCTATCCATCTAAGTCTACGAAGACTGAGCATGGAATAAACTGTCGCACAACCTGATCTTTCCAATACTTCAGTATTTGTGATTTTGTCTTGCCACTTAATACCAAGAATTCTTCGCAGACACCGCATATGAAAGCTGTTTAAATTGTTCTCTTGGTGTGAGTAAGTTGTCCAGGTTTCACTGCCATAGAGAAGAGTACTAAGGACACAGGCTTGATAGACAAGGACTTTTGTTTTGGCAGTAAGCTTCCTGTTCTCCCAGACTCTTTTTCTTAACCTGTTCATTGTTGTTGCTGCCTTACCAATCCGGATGTTGATTTCCTGATCTAGGGATAATTTGCTATTTACCACTGATCCTAGATATGTAAAATGGTCTACTATCTCTAGTTCGGCGTCGTCAATAAAGATTGATGGTACCCCATGTGCACCTTGTGACATAATCTGTGTCTTCTTTTTGCTAATTGTTAAACCAAATTCAGAACAAGCATTGGAGAATGCAGATAGTAGACATTGCAATTCTTCCTCAGAGTGGGTCGTAACTGCAGCATCATCTGCAAAAAGCAACTCTCTGATCAGTACCCTCCTAATTTTGGTCTTAGCCTTCAATCTCTGAGCATTGTAGAGGCCGCCATCTGAGTGTGAGTGAATGTATATACCACCATCCTGATCACGAAATGCATATTTCAATAGAAGTGAAAAGTATATTCCAAAGAGGGTGGGAGCTAGTACACAACCTTGCTTAACTCCACTCTTGATTTCAAATTCTTCAGAAGTTGCACCATCAAACTTGATTATACCCTTCATGCCTGTGTGGAACGATTCCACAATGGACAGAAGAGTTGGTGGACAGCCAATCTTCTTTAGTGCCTTGAACAGACCCTCACGACTGACCAAATCAAATGCCTTTGTGAGGTCGCATGCAAACAAGTGGTTAGAATAAGATGTGACTTGGAGACATTGTAGAAAATAGGTCTACCTTTCATTTAGCGCCAATATTCCACCTTTGTGTGCCAATCCAGTCTGAATAAAGCAAAGTATCAATCACCGGTTGGACTGAAAAGCCTAGGCCTACTTCACTTCCTTGTTGAAGTGCTTGGTTCATCAGCTACTCGTATCATTGTGAATTTTCAGAATTTTTTCGCTTTAAACCACACAAAGTCAATTCAAACCTGTGGGGGAAGACATTTGCAATGGCTAACCATGAGTTTTGACCACGATTGGTTAGTTATTTTTAGTTTGTGACGCATTTTTTTCACATACTAGGCAAAATACCGAAAATTGGGTACAGCGGTATAGCGGCAGATTAGGAAATTACCGAAAAATTGGTACAGCGGACTGGTAGGGTTAATTGCCATTCCTTTGTTCCCATAAAGAGCGGCAAGCCCAGGAATTGATTCCCTGTCTGACTTTGCTTATACCATTTTCAGCGCAATTTCCTGACCGTTTCGCGAATGCGACCACTAGAATAGTCTTAACTAGACCTGATGCTTTCTTTCAGAATGGCATTCTCTCGGCTGTTCCATTTGCTGCTTGCTTGATTATGCAGAACGTATCCGGTTTTACTGCTGACTATTTGCGCAGTCATGGATATTTATCCACTGTGAATACACGCAAGCTGTTCAACACAATAGGTAAGGTCACCAACCAATGGCTTCTGATTTCTTATCATCAAATGTAAAGTCAATGCTAGCGTATGCAATCACAGAAATTACATAAAGACGTATTCTGAGAGTGTTCTTACTCTTAGTGTAATTCTTGCTATATATTTCTTAGTGTAATTATTACTATATATTTCTTGGTATAATTCTTAGTATATAATTCTTGGTGTAACTCTTAGTATATAATTCTTGTAATTCTTAGTGCATTTTTAGTATATTTCATAGTATAATTCATAGTGTAATTCTTGGTGCAATACTTAGTGTCTATTTAGTATTACTCTTAGTGAAATTCTTAGTGTAATTCTTATTATAATTCTTAGTGTAATTCTTATTATAATTCGAGTGGGGAGTAAAGATGGTCAGCATGCTACTAACCACATCAGTCACCGAGCGCTGCTTGATCTATACAAATATGAGGCTAGCACCATACACCCAGTACAAATCAAGGCACATGTATGGATCCGGATTGAAGCTGAATGTTGCCAGAGAAGAGCTCACAAAGTAACCATGGAGATTGATTGATCAACATCAAACTGGCACAGTAAACCTCATGGATTTATTACAGTGGAGATTGGAGCACCTACAGATAGTCTGAAGTGTTGTGATGATAACACAAACTAAAGTTAATTGAATTAAATCTTGTCAGGAGGTCAGCATGGCCAAATGGATAAGAACATGTGTTCTTAAACATCCGATGTACTGAGGTAAGGGGTTCAACCACTACACCGGACAGTTGGACTAAAAATTTTGACCTCTCGTCCTTGACTTGGGGACGTAAATTACCAGTACCTGATGGCAAGGGACACTGATAATGGGGAAAGCTAATCGACATGCAAAATTCAGTCCAGCACTACTAGAAGTACTGTGTATGGACTATGCTTGAGTTCAAAGAAAGCGAGCGCCAACAAAAAATCTTGTCATGGTTATTCAGAAAGCAGTGGCAAACTACTGAACGTAAACTTGCCAAGAAATCACAAACAGTCAAAAAATGCTGGGGTTGACTGCGACATCCAGTAAAGGGTATGCAACCAACTTTTTTAAACATGGTTATTGATTTGTTTGTTTCTGGCAGGTACCCTGATGCCAGCGGCAATGTTAATCATTGCTGGCTATGTCGGGTGTGACCATGTGTTGGCCATGGTATTTCTGACCCTGTCTGTGGGGTTTGTTGGTTGTACCATCGCAGGTTTTACTGTCAACAGCCTTGATATTGCACCAAAATTTGCAGGTAAGGCAGTCTGTAGAGTGATCTTCTTCTTCATCTGCTCATTATTCCCTTTTGGAGCATAGATCTTGAGTACGCTACCAGATGAGATTTAGTTCATTGTACACTAATAGATGAATATTCTGTCTTGGTACATTAGATTCTGGGTAAAATATCGGAGTGCACAGTCAATGGCAAACCTGGTACATCATCAAATGATTATGCCTCATGTCTTAATACACATCAAACCATTAAATATGCCAGATACAATTGCCAGCAAAACTATACATGAAACCAACTGATTCCAACAGCAACATATTTCAATCAACACATGCCAAGCCATCCCATCTTTTCCTATCTGCTTGCAGCTTCCTTTATGTCCTTCTCATATGATTCACCTCTGTCTCTCTTCTCCATATATCATGTTCTTAGATGGATCGGTGAAGCGCGGCTCAAGGTCATCATGAGTTTCACAGCACAACAGATAGGGGGGGGGGGGGGGGGAACAATCAAAGAGGATAGCAACGTGTTCAAGATCTGAAGTCGGAGTGGGTTCGCCTGATGGCGAGGGACACTGTTAATAGGGAAAGCTAATCTACGCGCAAAATTCAGTCCATCACTACTATAAATAGTGTGTATGGACTACGCTTGAGTTTAAAGCGAGTGAGCACCAAAAAAAAAAAGAAAGACAACATCAAGCCTGAGTATGGAGATCACCACTGCCTACAGAACACTCACATGGGCAGCTGACAGGAAGTCGCACACGTCGTAATCACATCCGACTTTATGAACATGCTGTAGAAAATTGCTATCAGCAGCCACCACTCTGAATGGATAGACAGCATTCAGAAGTTACGCTCACATCACTCACCTGGCACATGTTGATGATATATTTACCTGGATTATTCTTTGAGTTGAGTTCTACACATCTTATAGCCATAGAAAAGGATGATACACTTAGTTAAGTTCTACACATCTTAAAGTAGTAGAAACTAGTGACACATTTAGTTATGTTCTTCACACCTTATAGCAATAGAAACTGATGATACATTTAGTTAAGTTCTAGACATCTTACAGTAATAGAAACTGATGACACATTTAGTTAAGTTCTACACATTCTACAGCAATAGAAAAGTATTATACATTTAAAAACTACTTAACCCTTTATCGGGCAGACATTTGTCTGTTTGGTAGCCCTGAACGGGCAAGAAGAATTTTGAGGTTTGGTAAAATTTTGGGTTATGTTAGTAAAAATATCACATGTAAGTTTTTAGTCAACAGATTTTAGTCAAATAAACAGCAAAATGAAAGGAAAAGCATGCATAACATTTTACTGAATGGTTCGATGTGCAATGAGGATGATCTGTCGACTAACTAACTAACTAACTATTACTCATGTGAATGATGCCGCTATTCCTCACATAAACACAAATATTTACAAAACACAACATATTGTTTGTGATTGTTAGTCATCTATACGGCAATTTACAAACACATAGTCACTTTCTTTAAAGTCCGACTCATGACTGCTAACGCAAAGTAATGCTGATCACTGATATCTAGCTCTGATTAATAGTCAACATTGTGCCCTTCAATGTCACTTAAATTGAACCCAGCAAAATCCCCACTACCACTTGAAGAATCGCCGAAATCCATTTTCAAATACAAAGCGTAAAACCCCCCAAACTATAAATAAAAATCTGTTCAAATTCAAAGTACACACTTGAAAATGGCAGCCATGTTGTCTAGCTATCGGCGAAACGAAAGTAGAAAATCGGAAGCCTCGCAAAGCCGCGAGATCGCATTTTTACAATGCATAATAGTTAAGGCAGTTTGGGACGCTTTGCCCGTTGGGGGTAGAGACGTTCCGGGACACTTTGCCCACTAAAGGGTTAATAGTAATTTGTTAAAATATTCATTACTAATAATTTCAGGACATAGATCTTTCCTGAAGCAACATACGGATGTCAGTCATGGATCATTTTGCAATCTCTGAAGAAGAAAATCAGAGCTCTTGATCTGAAGTGTTACAGAAAAGTTCTTAGAATATCGTGGACCAATCGGAAGGAAAATGCTGACATTCTGCAAGATCTGACCATCGAAGAAAACTGGCTCTTAAACATGTCTCAGAAACTGAAATACTTTGGTCATATAAAATATTACAGTGAAGCATGAAAATACATGAAGCCAGAAAATACGTGAAGCCAGAAAATACGTGAAGTATGAAAACTGGCAAAGGATTGGGAATCTTTTTTTGGTGGGATGTGATGAGGGCGACATTCTGCACGGGTCCTGCTGCATGATGGTTTAGTCATAAACGAAGAGATTAAACTGAAGGACACTTCAATCATCTTGAGTAAACAGATTCGACAAAGTGACAACAATGGCCACACTTGATTTATGTAGCTGTACACTTTCTCCTGGTGGAGAACCCATGGACCGAATGTTATATTGAAATGATTCTGACATCCTGATATCATAAAACCTTACAATGAAATGATTTCGCACATCCTGGTATCATACAATCTTATACTGAAACCATTTCTCACAGCCTGATATCATAAAATCTTATATTGAAATGATTTCTCACAAACTATTCTCACACTTTAAGTTACAGTGTCTTGAAACATTTATTCAAGCGATATTTCTAATTTATATCTCACTGGTAATTGGCCAGGCAGTTCACATTACCAATTTTTAAAATAGAGTTTTCAAAGCTCTTGAAGGAATATTAGAGTTTCACGCGTTTATCTTCTTCTTTCACACTTTATCATTCATTGGGGCATATTTCCGTGTGTTATCGGGGCCCATACGGGGGAGCAAAGAATAGTAACACTGTTGCTTACCATGCATGTCGTAAGAGGCGACTAAGGAGGATATGGTACCGTCGCCCTGCTACTGAGTGAGTGCATGGCGCGACACTGTGAGCTGTGAGTTTCGCGTGGAATGCTTTTACATCTGTCCGCGGTTTTGTGTAGCGTGAACTGCATGTTCGGAACGATGGCGGCCGGCTATTGCTGGATTGACTGGTTTGCCTTTTCGACTCACAAGTGCATTTTTCAGCAGACTCCTGGGAGTCGCCGCTGGAGCTACGGAGTTCGTGCTTTGTGCGGCGCTTTTGACGGGTCGTCCTGTGGAAAGAGACCAAAGCCATATGGGATAAAACCCGGTCAATGAAGTCTTTCTGGTGACTGCCATTTCCATCGACGATGAACTGTATTTTTCATGGAGGACTTTTGTGTTGGCATTCTGGCGACGGCATTATGCACAGTGTACCTGTGCGGGCTGTTGGCTTGCCGATACTTCTGTCTGTTCCATTGTCCACTTTTGGCAGTGAGGAGCATTTTGTGTGATATTCACTGGCACAGGAACGGAGCAATATGGGGACAACCCGTTGCCGTGAAGTTGGAACCACGACTAACTAACTAACTAACTAATATTTCCTCAACCCACTCACTCCAAGTTATACCATGCAGCTCCGTCCACGTCCTCTCCATAGTATTTCTTCTTCTTTTGCGTTCATCCAGAGAGTTTTTTTCGGACGTGACTGCATTGTGCTTGTTTACAGTAGGGTTGTGTTCTTGTGCCATTAGGCCGACACATCCGATTTCTGCGGGCATATGTTGACCGGATTAACCTTCCCGGATACATATTATTTCTGTCTCTGCTTTTCTTCTCCTTCCTCTATATCTTTTCTGTTGTGGACTCCAGACAAAGGTCTTTCTAGTTATCCTATTCTCAGGTGTTCTCCACTTGTGTCCTGTCCATCGCCAGTGTTTTTTCTTCACCTAGAGCTCCATCTCACCTTGTTTACCATTTAGTAGTAATGCCTGGCTCTGTTGGGTCTTTTGCTTATTATTATTATTGTTCTTGTTTGATTATAGATTTTATTATTGTTGTTGTTGAATGCCTGTAAATCATTTGCTGTAATTTTCACAGGTATTCTCCTAGGTATAACAAATGGGATAGCAACTATACCTGGCTTTGTTGGACCTGCAGTTGTTGGGTACTTGACAAATAACAATGTAAGTACACATAGATTTTTGATTGGTTGGGAGAAGATCCTGAAAGATCTGAGCTCTTATTCAGAGAAGAATAAAGAGACAAACAAAGCTCTTTTCAATGATGTGACATCAATTGTTTTAATACTGAAGAGCAAAGATATTGCAGAACTAGCAAGACTCAGAACACTCCATGGACTGTCAGAAATTCAAAAGGGCTGCATTACAGTGGGTCCTGTCCCACTGCAATATAGTTGGAAATAAAGAGGCTGCTAAATTGGGAAAGGGAGGTGGAAGGCTACCTCAGTCTCTTCTTCTTCTTTTCATTCATCCGGAGTGTTTTTTCAGATGTGATTGCGGTGTGTCTAAGTTATGCGCCCGTGGGCCGAATCCAGTAGGCCAACACCGACTTTAGTGTGTATTTTTGACCAGGTTGCATTCCTGGGAGACATCAGTCATCCCTCAAGGGAAGGCAGGGACATACCATGGGCATTTCCCCGCTATCCAAGGAGGCTTCCAAAATTGCAGAGCCGACACATATTGCTCTGAGACTGGGCTCACCCGAGGAATTGCCACGTCCTCATGGCTGCTTTAATTCCTCACTTCCATCTATTGGGCATTTCGCTTGCCACTGGTCGCTCAAACACAAATCAGGAACGGTCAGTCTGCGGATGACATACACTAGGTAAGCTTTCGCTTCGGACTTCGGACCACGCAATGGATTCGCTAGCCAGGCGTTCCATTTTGTGTTATTGAGACGTTTTTCCACCTTGACTACACTCTCTATGAGTACAGACATTTTTCGTAACCATTTCATGCGACTGGGACACTTTTCTACCTTTAGTACTCGCTCACGAGGTAGGCTACATGTGCTGCCGGCTCAGCACCTTACCTCCGTGCGCGTTCAGTGAGCGAGAAACGGCCAGGCCCTCTCATCTGGGGATCCCTCATATCCCCCAGCTGAGAGCCTTCGAACAAGTTTCTGAACTAAGCATGTAGCGTGCTCAGCATCTTACCTCCATTTATTGGTAGGTGTGTATCGGCCCGGCTCTCACATCCGGGTGTTTATGGCTTAGAGGCGTTCAGCCATATCCCTCAGCTGAAAGCCTTAGAGTATGTGTCCGGACCAAAATTTAGTGGCATCGTGCACCTAATTACATTGACTGCTATCCTCAGTCTACCTGCAGAGCAGCAGGTTGTGTCTCTCTTGATCTGGTCCCTAACCCAATGCCTATCCAACATGTAGTTGTGCATCCGTCGACAATGCTCTTGGGATCTCTAGGACACGCAAGCACCCCCACCGCGACAAGGTGGAGACACATAGGGGGAGCTACCTCAGTCTGATGTATACATTACCTGTGGCTAATGCTGATAGTGAACACTGCTGAGTGAACCCTGGTTTGTGAATCAATTTACACACTGGTGTTGGTTTTAGTCCCAGTAAGTAAAGTAAATAACCCGTTTACACACTGGTGTTGGTTTTAATCCCAGTAAGTTAAGTAAATAACCCATTTACACACTGGTCTTGGTTTTAGTCTCAGTAAGTAAAGTTACCCATTTACACACTGGTGTTGGTTTTAGTCTCAGTAAGTAAAGTAAATAGCCTGTTTACACACTGGTCATGGTTTTAGTCTCAGTAAGTAAAGTAAGTAACCCATTTACACACTGGTGGTTTTAGTCTCAGTAAGTAAAGTAAATAACCCATTTACACACTGGTGTTGGTTTTAATCTCAGTAAATAAAGTAAATAACCTGTTAACACACTGGTGGTTTTAGTCTCAGTAAGTAAAGTAAAAAGCCTCTTTACACACTGGTGGTTTTAGTCTCAGTAAGTAAAGTAAATAGCCTGTTTACACACTGGTGAGATTAGACAGAGAAATTGAAATCAGATGTCAAAAAGCTAGTGCACTTACATATCAACTGTCACCCTTACTGAAACATCCAAACATACCCATGTCCGCAAAACGACAGATAATAAACAGCATATTCACACCAACCCTATGCTACCAATCTCAAACCTGGATTTTTACAAATTACACCTTCGCAAAATCAACACCTGCGAAATGAGATGCCTGAGGAGAGCTGCCAACTTAACAATCCGAGACCGAGTAAGAAATGTTACTATCAGACAGACTGTGGGATCAACACCTTGTGCCACATTTATTGAAAGACAGAAGATCAAGTGGTTTGGCCATGTTGTTAGAATGCAACATCAGCAACTACCATCACTGGCCTTACATCAAAGATCATCTGCGACGAGACCACAAGGACGTCCAAGAAGAAAATGGATTGACGACATCAGAGACATTGTACAACCACACGGAATGACACTATCCAGTGCCGTCCACCGGGCACTGGAACGCAAATTATTCCTCCCCACGACGCTTGACGACAGAAGTGGAAGATGATGATGATGATGATGACACACTGGTGGTTTTAGTCTCAGTAAGTAAAGTAAATAGTCTGTTTACACACTTCTTCTTCTTCTTCTTCAGCGTTCCGAGCCATTGAGGTTCTTTGCTGCAAATACAATCCGTCTCCATTCGTCTCTCTGGTGGACCTTCTAGTCCGATATCGAGGCTCATGTATTTGTTTCGTAGCAAAGAAAGGTTTACACACTGGACTTGGTTTTAGTATCAGTTAGTAAAGTAAATAACCTGTTTACACACTGGTCGTGGTTTTAGTCTCAGTAAGTAAAGTAAATAACCCGTTTACACATTGGTCTTGGTTTTAGTCTCAGTAAGTAAAGGCAATAACCCATTTACATACTGGTGTTGGTTTTAGTCTCTGTAAGTAAATAACCCATTTACACACTGGTGTTGGTTTTAGTCTCAGTAAGTAAAATAAATAACCCATTTACACACTGGTGTTGGTTTTAGTCTCAGTAAGTAAATAACCCATTTACACACTGGTGGTTTTAGTCTCAGTATGTAAAGTAAATAACCCATTTACACACTGGTGTTGGTTTTAGTCTCAGTAAGTAAAGTAAATAGCCTGTTTACACACTGGTGTTGGTTTTAGTCTCAGTAAGTAAAGTAAATCTCCCCCGATGGTGTTTCCACTTTGTCATAGTGGGGAAGCTTGAGTTTCTCAATGACCCTGAGAGCTATGCCGGCGGTAGCGTAGCTACCAGCAGGGCCTCCCAAGCCAGACAGGTCAAAGGGTAGAGAACAGACAAAAAGAAACACCCTGGTCCTCCAGGTTGAGGGTTGAAGCGTGGGGTTAACATCCCCACCTTTGTAAAAACTATTTTGTTATGAAACAGATAAATAAGCCTCGAATTTGGACTGACTTATTTGGACAACGACCTTGGAATGTTAAAGGACTTTTGAAATTTGGAACATGGAATGTACGGACACTATATTGAGCTGGAGCGGCTGAAGAACTAACGAGCTGGGTGAATATCAAATGGATATAACAGCAATTCAAGAAATAAGGTGGCCTGGAGAGGGTACTCTAGAGCAAAATGGAATGATTGTAATATATGAAGGAAACACCCAAAATAAACATGAATTAGGAACAGGATTTGTCATCAAAAAAGAGTTATGGGAGAACGTTCTAAACTTTAAAGCTGTTAATGACAGGATTAGTAAATTACGAATAAAAGGTAATTGGAAAAATATAACAATGGTTAATGTACATGCACCTACTGAAGAGAAAGAAGATGATATTAAAGAAGACTTTTATAATGATCTGGAAGATGTCATAGAAGAAACCCCCAAACAGGACATCCTGATTGTACTGGGAGACTGCAATGCAAAAATAGGTAGAGAGCAAACTAATAAAAATGTTGCCAGTATGGAAAGCCTACATACAACTTCAAATGACAATGGATGGAGAGTCATCAACCTGGCAGAAGCCAAAGGACTGCAGATCAGCAGTACCAGACTGCAAAGAACGGATATATATAAACAAACTTGGAAATCATGTGACTAGAGAACCTATAATAAAATAGATCACATTTTAATTAACAACAAAAATGCATCAAACATACAACAAGTTAGAAGTTATAGAGGAGCTGAGTGCCACAGCGACCACTTCCTTGTTGGAGCAAAATTTAAAATAAAACTTAAGAGAGCTTTCTATGCTAAACTACAAAGGTTACACCCAACATATAACAGAGAAAAACTACAAGAAAGTACAGTCAAAGAGAAATTTGCAGATGAAATAAAATGTAAACTTGAAACTCTGCAAAACCCTTTGGAGGAAAGCATTGACCAAACTTGGTTGAACATCAAGAATACAATTCAGTCTACCGCAGAAGAATGTCTTGGTGTGTTAACCATGCATAGAAAGAACAGATGGTTCAATCAAAAATGTGAAGAAGCAGTCGTTAGGAAGAAGAATGCCAGACATGTATGGTTAAATTACATCAACAACATCCAAAAGGAAGAGTAATATAGAACTGAATGTAAAGAGGCTACAAAAATAGTTCGGCAGCAGAAGCGAGAATATATGAGCAATGTAATCAAAGATATGGAAACTAATCACCAGAAAAACGAATCCAGAAAGTTTTTTAAAGAACTGAAGTCAATTAAATGAGGCCACCAACACAACACATATGGTTTAAAAGACAAAAATGGGAATATGATAAATACCAATGAGGAAATGTGTAACATATGGAAAGAATACTTTGTCGAATTACTAAATTTTGAAGCTCCAAATAACACTTTCCCACAGGAAGCGGTTCTAACGTGTGAACCACAAATTGAAGAACCTACTTTTGAAAAAATCCTATATGTAATCACACGACTTAAAAACAATAAAACAACTGGGGCTGATGGAATTGCTGCTGAATTTATAAAGGCAGGCGGTCACACATTACATCTAAAGCTATACAAACTAATAATAAAAATCTGGAGGACAGAAGAAATACCCCATGACTGGAAAGAGTCATTATTGATACCTATCTGTAAGAAAGGAAACAAGTTCCAATGTGGAAATTATAGAGGAATATCACTCCTATCCACAGGCTATAAGATACTATCTGCGGTATTACTAAATAGACTAAAACCATATTCAGAAGACATATTAGGTTACTACCAGGCGGGTTTCAGACAAAACAGATCAACAATAGATCAGATAATTATCTTACGACAAATAGCCGAGAAAAATTGGGAATATAAAAGAGATCTCCATAACATTTTTGTGGATTTTAAAAAGGCTTATGATAGTGTCTATAGGAATAGTCTATAGAATGCTATGCAGGAATTTGGAATACCAAGGGAGTTAATCAACATGACCAGACTATGCATGGAAGATACTTATAATATAGTAACAAATAAAGGCAGGAAATCAGACCCTTTCCAAATAACATCTGGCTTGAAACAGGGTGATGCACTATCGCCACTCCTTTTCAATCTGGCTCTAGAGAAAGTTGTAAGGAAGGTAAAGGAGGAATGTGCTATTGGAGGAACATCCAGACTGCTTGATTACGCAGATGATATAGATATTATTGGGGAAAATGAACAAAAGACAGTGGAAATATTGACTCTCTTAAAGGAAAAAGC
This sequence comes from Cepaea hortensis, assembly GCA_963921405.1. Lineage (NCBI taxonomy): Eukaryota > Metazoa > Mollusca > Gastropoda > Stylommatophora > Helicidae > Cepaea > Cepaea hortensis. Next base: position 43,924,759 of record OY992895.1, read on the forward strand.
TCAACAAATGGGGCTGGTTATCAACCAAGATAAGACAGAATATATGGTAATTTCAAGAGAATGAACGGCAAAAAACTCTGGCCACATAACACACAGATAATATGACCATTAAAAGAACGGAAACATACAAGTACCTGGGTACAATCTTCAACGGCTCCAACATAATAAGGGAAGAAATATAAGCTAGAATCAACTCTGGAAATAAGATATACTATGCACTACAACACCTGCTAAAATCAAATGTGCTATCTCGTAACACCAAGATCACAATTTACAAAACACTGATCAGACCAGTTTGCTGTATGGCTCTGAAACCTGGAGTACAACGAAAGGAGACAAAGCCTTGTTACAAACCTTTGAGAACAAAGTCTAAAGAGGCATTTTTCTGCCCATTATGGATACACAAAGTGGAGAGTGGAAAAGAAGAAGCAACAAAGGCATTTATGATCTGTTTAAGTCCTCGCTAATCATTGGTATCATGAAGGCTAATAGGCTGCAATAGCTGGGGCACATAGAAAGAATGGAAAATAATAGGGAAACAAAACTCGCTTACACTCAAGAAATAAATGACTGTAGACCCCGAGGTAGACCAAGAAGACGGTGGAGAGATAATATACATACAGATCTACAAGCACTTGGAATCAACGACTGGCAAGAGAAGGTCCACCAGAGAGCCAAATGGAGATGGCTTGTATCTGCAGCAAAGAACCTCAATGGCTCGGAATGCTGAAGAAGAAGAAATAAATTAAATAACCCGTTTACACACTGGTCTTGGTTTTAGTCTCAGTAAGTGACGTACAAAACCTGTTTACACACTGGTCTTTTAAGTCATAACTGTGACATACCCATGCTTCCAATTTTCCGTCTTTCATTTTTGTTTGGTCTAAAGCTACTGTTTGTTTGGCACATAATCTGTTAAAGCACCGTGGGAAATTGGTGCTAACCCCATATTTGTATTGTCCGTTCGATGGGTGATGTGGTCATTATCACACCGTCCGCCTTCACCAGACATTTTCTGATGCACATCTTAGGCTGTGCCAATTTTTAAAATATGTTGTGCTGTGGATTCTTCTTCTTCTTCTGCTGCGTTCATCCGGAGTGTTTTTTCAGACGTAATTGTGGTGTGTTTGTTAGGCGCCCTTGGGCCAAAACCCTTAGTTCAACACATCCGACTTTAGCGTGCGTTTTTCGATCAGATTAGCATTCCTGGGGGACTCTCACTGTTGTGGTGCCGTCCACATCCCATCTGGTCAAGTTAGAACGGTCGAAGACTTCACAGTCAGCGTTCAAGGGAAGGCAGGGGCAATCCATGGACATTTTCCGCCACCCAAGGAGACTTCCATAATTGCAACGCCGGCACATAGCGCTCTGGGACTGGGCTCACCCAAGTGCTGTGGAATCGAACCCATGACTAAAAGGTTAGCAGGTGAGCACCTAACCACTACACTACGATGGCTCCCAGATGTAAACGTGGTGATGTTTTAACTTTACACTTATTTATTTACTTCTCAGGAAACCAGACATCAGTGGCAGACCATCTTTTACATTACCGGCGCCATCTACCTGGTGGGTTCCCTGTCATTTATCATCTTTGCTAAAGGAGAGGAGATGACCTGGGCACGAACCTCACCAAAAGAAACTGACATCACTGTAGTCATTCCGCCACCATGGAGAGAGAGCACGGTTTCAGTAAAAGGTGATCCTCCTCCTGCTTATAGTGAATAAAATTGTAACAATGTGGTGTTTATTGTTTACACAGTTCTAGCAGTAAAAAACTGGTTTCTTTCATTGGCATGTTAACAAAATTTACATGGGGAATACATGGTGGTTCAGGATCTAAACCCAGCAGCGACTGGACTGGGTATTTTCCCCATTGGTTCACTTCTGATAGGTGGACCCAGATTTATATGAGGGATGCCATAGGTTTTTCTTTATTGAAAAGTTTGTTTAAAAAGACTGGTCGCCTCACTTCATAATACTATGATCTAGCTTATATGAAAGTTTAACGGGTCACGTTTATGTCTCAGTATCTTCTGTGGAATGCAGCATCTTGTGGCATGCTGGGTGGTCACGGTTCACCATCTCACACGATAAGCAGTCTTGTCCCGATTATGCCATGTAACCAAGCCATGCAGGTTTTTATCTCTCTGTTTTCCCCTTGGGCTTTCCCCATCAATCTTGCCAGTTGTTGCTAAGTTTTTCCAGTTTATATCTATCTACTCAACATGCCTAAAACCTCGGCTGGCAACATCTAATTGCAGTCTGCTGCCAAATCGCAGCATCTGTGTTTTTTAACATGCAGGATTACAAATTCAGCCCGTAACTCCTTCACCACAGAGTTGGCCTCCGCTAAATTGTTGAACATTCAACAAGTGTCAAGTTCTGCACTGGACCGGTCATTGGATGTCCATGGTGGAAAATAATCACAAATAAATAAAAAATGTCTATAGAACTAGAACATGAAAGAGTAATGATCACAGAGATAACTCAAAATATTTTGACACATTAAAAAAGATAACCAATATTATCTTCTTCTTCTTTCATTTGCTGGAAATTTGCGTATAACTACAATGTTGTCTCTTGTATGAATTTAAATGTCTTGTTTAGTTCGCTCAGTGGTGCATATAGTTTATCTTCCACTTTTATTTCTCTAGGCCATAAGGTTTTCCTAGATATGTTGTACTTGAGCAGTCTTATTTTATGTGATCTGCTGTCTGTTGTGCCAATCCACATGTGCACATGGCACCAATATTATAAAAACTATGCTAGAAGTCAGTCAGGGGACAAGGATGTTGGAAATGACTATCATCACCATCATAATCCAGGGAAGTGCCTGGTACAGAACTGTCCCCCATAGCAGCTTTACAAAATGTCTTTATTATAAGCCATATGTCCTGCCTCTGTTGCTATCCTCTGTAAATTGTGAATCACATCTTGAATCTATCAATGCTACAAGTAGGGAAAATAAGATCAAGAGATGGCCGAACAGCAGTCTGTCAGAATGTACAACCAAAGCAAGAGATAGGGTGTTGGTGATCCAATGCATCCAACCTTCTTTGTGGAGATGGCATTTGATTAATTGACTGAATAACCCACAAATGTGGTGTTGAAAAAGTGATGAAGGAAAAGATTCTACAATTAATGCACAACTTTTCTGTGCATGATAACATAATAATCGATAAACAATAGACTTTCAGTGACTCGAGTTTAAAATCCGATGTGACAGAAACTCATCATTTCATACACATTGTCAGTATCTTCGTCTCAGGCAAACTGAATGCCAGCACATTGGGATTACATTGGAGTGAATGCTTCAGAGGACTTGCCAGCCAGCCAACCAACTAACAAGAAGTAATAACTGTGGTAATGAAGAAGTTAAAGTAACAAATATGTCATAAATAATGTTGAAACAAAATTAGGACATGCATTATAAGTAATGGCTGGCTCAGATGGAAAATTGAAGAACTTACAGGGTGTTTTGTAAAGTTTCACTACACTTTGTGTGGAGAACAAATTTGAAAAGCATTCTTTCTTCCGTTGATAACACCATTCCGTTTGGACTGCAAAGAATTACTCCAGCAAACAGCCATTTGCTGCATTTTGCTTTACGATGGACTGTGGAGCACATGTTTTGAAGACAACATGTACTTTATTTTTCAAATTTGTTCTACATACAAAGTGTAGTGAGACTTTACAAACACCCGGTAGAAGAACATTTTCATCACGTCAGGAGTGCATGATCAACACATGGTGCTTGTTTTGTATAGAATGGGTCTAAGTTACCTGTTGCCATATGTTCTATTTTTCTCATGCTCTGGCCATAGGGTGTTAACTATTTTCTGTTTGTGCATTCTGCAGAAATCACTCACTATAAAACAAAGTCTTCAATGAATCCTTCAAAATACAACCCACATATCACCACGGTAATTTAAATTGTATGTTATAGTAATTTTACACTGACTATCATGTCTTTTTGTTTGCACAACAATGGGGTTGCCGTATGGATTGCATGTGCTTCAGAAAATATTAACATTTGTCCATTTTGTGTGTTAAAAATGCACAAAACACAATGTCTCTATTAAGTTATTAAAACTTCATATCATTTAATGTGTTTTGTGTATTTAAGCTGGAAGGATTCCTAATTTTAGTTGTCCTTGATATTTCAACTTTTGTTCTGTATAACAGGTTTTCATTGACAGATATCTTTAGGTGTGTTTAAAGTGCATGTATGTAGACAGCTTGAACGGCAAATTGCAATAAATTTCTTTAGTTTTGATCTTTGGCGCTACCTTGCTTTGAATTCAAGCATAGACCGTACATGTACTACTACTTCTTGTACACTGAACTGATTTTTGTGTTGAAGAGCTTGGGGACAGTACACATCCCTGCCGTACTCCTCTTTTTATCTCTACAGGTGACGAATAGTTATTTCCGCATCTAATAGACGCCACTTGTTCCCAGTACAAGTTACTAATAAGTCTGATGTCCTTTCCGTTTACTCCTATATCTTGAAGGCACGTGATTAGTCGTTCATGTTGTACTCTATCAAAAGCTTTCTTGTAGTCTATAAAACAAACATATATACTTTTTTGAACTTCTACATATTTTTCAATTAACATCCTCAAACAGATAATTGCTTCTCTGGTGCTGCTGTTTTTGCAGAACCCAAATTGTTCTTCTGGTACTTCCTCATCTATTTTATGTTGAATTCTTTCTTGTATGACCTTGAGTCATACAAGAAAGAATTAAGTGTCACAAAGTCATTTGATTTGATCAGTCGTGAGGGTCTGTTCAAGGCACTAAAGAAGATTGGCTGCCCACCAACTCTTCTGTCCATTGTGAAATCATTCCACACAGGCATGAAGGGTATAATCAAGTTTGATAGTGCAACTTCAGAAGAGTTTGAAATCAAGAGTGGAGTTAAGCAAGGATGTGTACTAGCTCCCACCCTCTTTGGAATATACTTTTCACTTCTACTGAAATATACCTTTCGTGATCAGGGATACATTCACTCACGCTCAGATGCAGCCTCTACAATGCTCAGAGATTGAAGACCAAGAATAAAAATTAGGAGGGTAATGATCAGAGAGTTGCTTTTTGCAGATGGTGCTGCAGTTACGACACACTCTGAGAAAGAATAACAATGTCTACTATCTGCATTCTCCACTGCTTGTTCTGAATTTGGTTTAACAATTAGCAACAAGAAGAAACAGATTATGTCACAAGGTGCACATGGGGTACATCAATCTTTATTGACGACACCGAACTAGAGATGGTAGACCATTTTACATATCTAGGATCAGTGGTAAATAGCAAATTATCCCTGTATCAGGAAATCAACATCCGGATTGGTAAGGCAGCAACAACAATGAACAGGTTAAGAAAAAGGGTCTGGGAGAACAGGAAGCTTACTGCCAAAACAAAAGTCCTTGTCTATCAAGCCTATGTCCTTAGTACTCTTCTTTATGGCAGTGAAACCTGGACAATTTACTCACACCAAGAGAAACGTTTAAACAGCTTTCATGTGTGGTGTCTGCGACGAATACTTGGTATTAAGTGGCAAGACAAAATCACAAATACTGAAGTATTGGAAAGATCAGGTTGTGTGAGATTTGCTCAGTCTTCATAGACTTAGATGGATAGGACATGTTAGGAGGATGGATGATGGTAGAATACCAAAGGACATCATTTTTGGTGAATTACAGATGGGTAAGAGATCTCAGGGTCGGCCTCTACTACAATACAAAGATGTGTATAAGCGAGACATGATTGATACAGGCATTGATAATGCCCATTGGGAGCAAGTCGCCGCTGAACGTGTTGCATGGAGGGCAAATATCAGAAATGGAATAAAGACAAAGGAGAAAATTATTGCAGATAAGTCACACACCGAGACGTCTGAGACGTAAGATGGTGCATGATGGTGGAAATGATCATGTGTTCACATGCACCCACTGTGGACGAACATTACAGCGCGAATTGGTCTTATCAGTCTCATGGGTAGTAGTTATTAGCCTTTTTTAAGCACAAACTATCGTCTGTCAAGACGGCAAGGTGCCAATGAATGACCTTGAGTAGTATCTTAGTTATGTGGCTCATTAAGCTAATAGTTCTGTAATCCTCACAATCAACAGCTCTTGGCTTCTTCGGTAGTGTGATGAAAATGGATGTTTTCAAATCCCTGGGGATGTACCCAGTATTATATATATCATTACATAATTCTATGATAGTTTCAATGCCTAAGCTGGATAAGGATTTTATCATCTCTGTTGTTAGTTAGTTAGTTAGTCACGGTTCCAACTTCACAGCAACCGGTCGTCCCCATTATGCTCTGTTCTTGTGCCAGTGAATATCACTGTTGTTATCTTGTCAGGATCTGCAGCCTTTCCTTTCTTTCATCTTTTTAATAGCCTTTTCTACGTCAGCCTTTAATATTTTTGGTCCATCTTGAGTATTATACAATGTTGGTCTATTGACCCGTTTTTCCCAGAATAAATCTTCTGTGTACTCTGTCCATCTTTTTATTATATCAGTGTTATTAATTATAATTTCTCCATTTTTTCCTCTAATACAATCGTTTCCTGTTATATTATTTTTCTTCTTTGTAAATCTTTTTATATGTTCATGTAATTCTTTTGAATTGTGTTTTACTTCCAGATCCTCTATTTCTTTGCATTGTTTCTGCAACCACTCTTCTTTAGCAACTCTGCACATGTGACATATTTCTCTATCTAGTAATATATACTCTGGAGTGTTCTTTGCTTTCTTTCTTTGAAACATTTTACTCAAGATTTCATCAGTTATCCATAATTGTTTTTTCTTATTTATCTTCACTGGCAAGGTGGTATTTGAAATCTGTATACTGCCTATTCCTACTGGTCGTGGGATCCGCAAAAGTCAGGCGGGGAGTCTGACGGTAGTACACGCTTTACACAGGTCCGGACACTTGTCATTGACAGATGTACGCGTCCTATGGTCCAGGTGCGTACGAGGCCCTCACCTGTGGGACTTGGCTGAACGCCTCTAAGTCGGGTCCCTTGGGTGTCAGGGTCTGGCCACCACTCGCCACCTGCTCGTGGAGGCGAGGTCTCGGAGGTTTGACGCTGAGCCGCCAGGGTCTGCAGCCTACCCTGTCCCAGACGTATTGGTTACCCATTCCTCTGGACCAGACAGGGCAAGGCCGAGAGAGGGAACATGTCGTTTGGGCACCACATGTTCTCTGAAGCTCTGCCCAGGTATTGTGATGGAATTTTGGCCAAATTCCAACTCACATACTTTGGTCTGTCAAGACTGTAAGGTGCCACTGGTTTTTTACACTTTCCCATTTTGTATTAATTTTATCCTCAGGATTTTCATGTCTATATTGTTCCATACTTTCAATGATTAACCCATCATATCTATTTTTTACTTCAACCAGGTATAGTTGATTATTTCTGGTTGTTTCAATGCTGACATATCTACTTGAGGTGTCTTCAATGGGTTTTTAAGTTTTATAGGGTATGTTTTGGCATTTTTAACATTGTTTTTAAATCTATTTCTAATCATAATGTCATCAATTTGGTTTCTTGTTCTATCTCCAGGGCATTTCCATGTATACAGTTTCCTAGGGTTACGTTGGAAAAATGTGTTACAAATAATAAGATTGTTTTCTTCACAGAACTGTATCAGCCGGTCTCCTCTGTCGTTTCTGTTTCCCATACCATATCGCCTTACTATCTGCTTATATTTATTTTTTCTAACTTTTACGTTCATGTCACCCATGCCAATTAGGACCTCTGATGATTTTACAACTTTCAGTGTTTATTGTAGGTCTTCATAATATTCTTCTAGCTGTTCATCACTATAATCAGTTGTTGGAGCATATGTCTGAAGAATTACTATGTTGAACAATCTTGCATTAATCTTGAGAAGTATCATCCTATCTTTATGAGTCCAGAATCCACTAATATTTTTCTCTAAATTTCGTTTTATTAAAATTCCTACTCCTCTCTCATGATATCTCCTCCTGAGTTAATGAATATGTAATCTTGTCTCCTTATATAACTTGTATCTGTCCATCTTGTTTCAGATATGCCTAAGATATCTAAATTCATGTTTTTTGCTTTGGCAATAAGGTTATCAAACTTCCTTGCTTGATATAGGGTGTGTACGTTCCACGTACCAATTTTCTTAGACTTCTCCTTCTACTTTTCAGATAGGTATTGTCAGAATGCACCCTTTCAAAAGAATTTGGGATGCATTCGTCATTATGCACTTCCTTATTCACTATAGGAGTTGTCTCTTCCCTGTGAATATTTACAACAGGCTCATCCTGGGGGGGGGGGGGGGGGGGGGGGGCAAGAGAAATACCCGTATCGCTGTTTTCTTGTTGTTGAATTATCATTGCTGTCTTTGGGATATTACATGGTGAGGTCCAAATTTCTTGCACGATGGCCAGCCATGTTCACTATCGTGTCCTGAACACACCTTGTGTGTGCCACACACTCTGCTGTTTCACTTTTGAAGCCGTTGATCTATTTAGATTCACCCACCGTCCCAGTCTTTGTGTACTAGGGATGGATATTCCCTTAGTAGGATATTACCCCTACTTTACTCATGTAGTTTAGCCAGTCAGCCAAGACTGTTGCCCATGGTGTGGCCACCGCCGTACACAAGCGGTATTCGTGGAGCCATACATGAGCTAGGTAAAGAGATGGGAACCAAACAGGATCCTGGTCTATCCCTTGGGATATGGCTGCCACTCATCATGAGGTACTATCCCTCTCTTTTTACCCTACACCACATTCGGCCATGCTGATCCCCTAATAGTAATATAAACTACATCAGCCTAATTAAAATATCCCATGACAGAGGGGAGGGACAGTCGTGATCATCAATTTCTGCACCAGACTAAGCATCTGAAGAAGAAAGATACAATGTAACTACGAGAGGCTTCAAATGGAAATCTTAAATGTTTTTATTTTTGATGTGTGTGAATATATTCTGAAAAAGTACAGAAGAAATGTATAATTTTTCAATATAATCACCACTGTGTTCAATGCAAGTCCTCCAGCACCGATAAACTGGTTGGGTTCCGGTAGAAAAAATTCTTTTGGTCGCATGTGTGACCACTCTGTGTCATCGCATGTGTAACCACTCTGTGTCACTGCTCTGTGTGCCTGACAGAAGTCATGCTGTTTTGAAACTTCCTAATCCCCTCATACATATACAGAATACCATAGGCAGACAGAAAAAAATCCAATGACCAAGTCCTACAAGAAACAAATGAAAACTGTAAACTGATTAGAGAAATTAGACGTCATTATCATCAAATTCCCTGCCAGCTGGCGTAGGCGTTCATGGCTCTCCACAGATCTCAGTCTTTGGTGTTCTGGATCAACTCTGCTGATGATATTCCTCCATGCCACCGTCTCAATCCACCCAGCATCATTTCTCTTGGTCTGCCTCTGCCTTTCTTCCCCTTGATCTTTCCAGTTGTCACGATGTTCTCCAATGCCTCTCTTCTCATCACATGACAAAAGAAAGCTGTTTGTCTCTTTCTTATAGTTGTATATAGGTTCTAATTTCATTAGCCTCTTTCAGGCAATCGTTGTTAGTTACTCTGGCAGTCCAAGGAATTCGCAACATTCGTCTTAAAAACCATATCTCTGTTGCTTCTAAGTTCTTCCTAATTTCTTCATTTACATTCCAAGATTCGCTGCCATACAACAAAACTGGTTCTATATAGCATTTTAAGCACTCTCTTACATTCATTGATAGCAACTTATTGCATAAGATACTCTTCATTTTCTGAAATGCAGCTTTTGCCTGCCCTATTATGCTCTCAATCTCTGTGATTAAAATTAGACGTCAATCAATCAATCATGTGCCATGCCGGAAAGCGTGGGCGGTCATGACTCGCCATTTCACTCGATCACCAGTGTCGTGGATCAGCTCAGTGTTCCTGTCTCGTCCATGCCATGTGGCCAAGCCATCCAGGTATTTTCCTCTCGGTCTTCCTCTTGGTCTGTTCCCCTCGATCCTGCCAGTTGTCACTAAGTTCTCCAATCCATTTCTTCTCATAACATGACCAAAAAATTTTGACTGTCTACGTCTAATTTCTCTAATCAGTTTACGATGTTCATTTGTCTCCTGTAGTACTTGGTCATTGGTTTTTCTGTCTGTCCATGGTATTCTTGGCATTTTCCTCAGAAACCACATTTCTGCAGCCATCAGATGCTTTTCAGCTTGACTGCTCATTGTCCAAGTTTCACATCCATACAAAAGAACAGGCTCTATGTATCCCCTCAACACTCTTTTTCTCGTTTCAATTGACATCTTTTTATTGGTCAGAATGTTTTTCATCTTGCTAAAGGCTACTTTCGCCATGGCGATTCTTGTTCTAATCTCTTCAAGGCATCTCCCATCAGATGTTATAACTGTTCCAAGATAATTGTACTGATTCACTTGTTAAAGGATATTTCCATTTACTTGTATATTACATTTTGGCACTTCTTTCTTCCTAGTGACGACCATAACCTGAGTCTTTTTACAATTTAATTCTAACCCCAGTTGCTCACTGTACAACAACTGCCTCTACTAATTGTTGCAGGTCCTGCGCATTGTCTGCAATTAATACTGTATCATCTGCATATCTAATGTTATTGATGTTTCGTCCTCCAATGCTGATTCCATTTATATCCTCTACATTTCTGAAAATATTTTCACTGTACAGGGAAAAAAGATCTGGAGACATCACACATCCCTGCCTAACACCTCTCTTAATTGGCTGATACTGTCCCACTTCATTATCAATCCTTATTGCAGCTTGTTGTTTCCAATATATGTTTTTTATAAGTCTAATGTCTTTCCCATCAATTTGTAGATCTGCAAGCATATCCACCATGCTAACATGTCTAACGCTATCAAAAGCCTTTGTATAGTCAATAAAGCAAAGATGTATATCCTTGTTTACTTCTATAGCACGTTCAATAACTGTTCGCAGCATATACACAGCATTTACTGTACCCTTTCCTTCTACAAACCTACATTGTTCTTCCCCTATTTCAGGTTGTATCTTCTTCCTCATTCTTTGCATGATAATTCTTAGCAAAATCTTTGTGATGTGACTCATTATACTAATTGTTCTATGTTGATCACATTCCAAGGTTCCTGATTTCTTTGGGATTGCAATAAATATAGAGTTACATAATTCAGGAGGTATATCTCCAGTATCATATAATGTGTTCAGCAGTCTGGTGACTTGATCTAGTCCAAATTCTTCTAAAGCTTTAATCATTTCTGTTGTGATGTTATCTGCACCGGGGGCCTTGCCAGCTTTCATATGCTTAAGAACATTTCGAACCTCCATCTCCAAAATTGGCGGTCCTTCATTATTAAATCTAATATCATACTGTTCGTCTCTGTTATCATCATAAAGGTGTTTAACAATTAGACGTAGACAGTCAAAATTTGTTGGCCCCTTTATGAGAAGAAATCAATTGTAAGAACTTAATGACAACTGGCAGGAGTGAGAGGAAAATAACAAGGGGAAGGCAGAGAAGTAAATACTTGGATAGCCGGGCCACATGGTATGGTCGAGACAAGAACACAGAGCTGATCCATAACTCTGGTGGTCATATGAGATGGTGAAACATCACCGCCCGCGCTTATCTGTATATATATATATATATATATATATATATATATATATATATATATATATATATATATATATATATGTGTGTGTGTGTGTGTGTGTTTGTATTCATGTAAACCTATAAATTAGTTATGTTATGTTATGACAGTCTATGTCACAGCACATTGGGTATTTTTTTAAAGTAATTTGTGGAAGCACAAAATGATAAAACTACAATTGGTGAGAAATTTAGATTGTGTTTATATTTACATTAATAGCAGGGTACAATTTATTTTATGCAGTCATATGTATACATTATCTTATGAGATTTTAGCAGTGTACACATTATTCTGCAAAAATGGTAAGATTGTATGTACACGTTGCAAATAAGATGTTGAGATTGTGTATAAATTATTTTATTGTAATAGGTTTTTATTTATTGTAACAGTGTGTGTTTAGATAGTGAGATTGCATATACATTTTATTATTGTAACTGTTTTTAGATGAAAGATTGCATATTCATTTTTTTATTGTAACAGTATGTTTTGAGAAGGTAAGATTGTGTATACATGTTTTTATTGTAACAGTGTATTTTGGGATGGTGAGATTGTGTATACATTTTTTTTATTGTAACAGTTTCTGTTTATGTGGCAATCTGGTTCAGTCACGCTCTAGAATCTAGATGCTGGTTATTGGGGAAACAAGATGAGAGAGAGCGTGGTTGATGATGATGATATTAATAATCTCCTTCTTTAACACTCTCTCTCTCTCTCTCTCTCTCTCTCTCTCTCTCTCTCTCTCTCTCTCTCTCTCTCTCTCTCTCTCTCTGTATCTATCCCTACATTGCTTACCCTGTCTGTCATCTGTTCTCACTTTAGTCAGATAATTAATATAATACAAAGCTCAAGCTGTTCTCAATTTAGAACACTTTATTATAAACACTGCTGCGATTCTCTAAATACGATAAATGTTAATCATCACATTTCTTGCAATCTTGTCTTTTCTCTTTAATGCCTGCTCTTGTGTCGCTTTTCCTTCAAGCCACTAGTTCTGGCTAAAATAAAACCAATCTCAATTTAGCAAAGTGTTCTGGCTACTTAATAATTATCTTCATGTAGGATAGTTGTTGCCTTCAGCTACTTGATTGACCATTTTTCTTTATATTACTTTGTTGTTACCTCTAGGGTGTCAGGTCTTAGTCACATGTGACTGAGCTATCATGTGACAATAGACGGTACTACCTTCTTTATGTTAGCGTCGAATGTTGGGCGGCGATAACCAAACCCAACACCCCACATTGTGCCAATGGCTATGGATGGAGGAGTGCAATTGGGAGGGTACAAGCCTTACCTTAGTGCGAGGAAATGCAGCCTAAAGACTTAATGTCATGGCAGGGCAGATCAGGCCCTAAACCTTGGTCTGCACCTGGTCTTGGATGGAAGGTCTGACCAGCGGACAGTTAAAGTATTGCTTTGCTGTTCCAGCAGCTTCTGTAGCTTGTCTTGCTCCAGACATATTGGTGTTACCTTTCCTCTGGAGTAAACTAGATAGGCCAAGAGAGGGATCATGCTGCATGGGCAAAACAAGGTCTCTAAACTCAGCCCAGGCTTTGTGTTATGGAGAGGTGTAACTCCATTTTATAAACTATCGTCTGTCAAGATGCAAAGTGCCAGTCAGTCAGTGTTACCTCTGGAAATCCCAGCAACACAGTCTCTCTAATTCTGGCTATGTTTTGTGTGGCCATAGGTACCTAAACATCATTTGACTTGCTTCTATTGTCCTCCTCCTCATCATAATGTGTCCTGCCAGTTGTCGTAGGCATTCATTTCTCTCCACACATCTCAGTTCACACATCTTGGTCTTTGGTTATTCACTGACTCTGATATGTGAAACCTCATTAACTCTTGGGAAGATAATGTGGTGGTTTTCTCTTGCTTTCCACGCCCACATTGGGCTTTTTCCCTCTACCTTTGACAGCCATTACTGACTGCCAGGACAAGTGAGTGTCCTGCTCATTTTGGCTGTCCAGTTTCACATAATAAACAGCTCATCTGGATTATTCTAGGTGTGTAGTCATGTACACAGTAATCACAAATTACTGCTTCTAACTCTCCTTACTTTATTTCAGTGTTCAAAAGCTAATAAATTGCACATCTGGAATCTTCCATGTTGAACAACATTGAAAACAAGTTGACTTAACATTTCATCTACTCCATCTTCATATAATTAGTCTTTCCGTCAACTATAACATTATAAGATGTTGATATTGTGTATACATTATTTGTTGATGTGTTGTGATTGTATGTGCAAATTATTTGTTGATATGTTGAGATTGTGTGTATAAATTATGCTGTGATTGTGTGTGCAAATCATTTGTTGATGTGTTGAGATTTTGTGTATAAACTATTTTTTGATATGTTGAGATTGTGTCTATGAACTATCTGTTGATGTGTTGAGATTGTGTGGATAAACTATTTGCTGATTTGTGGAGATTGTGCATAAATTATTTGTTGGTATGTTGAGATATTGTGTATATTTTGTGATAGTGTGTGCAAACCATTTGTTGAGATTGTGTGTATAAATTATTTTGTGATAGTGTATGCAAATCATATGTTGAGATCGTGTGTAAACTATTTTAACAGATGCTGAGATCTTGTATGTGCAAATTATTTGTTGATATGTTAAGACCATGTGAATAAATTATTTTACGAAATGTTAAGATTGTTTGTATAAAAGACAATACTCTTGATTCTGAGTTGTTCATAAATACAAATGTGGGATAATGCATTGTTTTCTTTTGTTTTGTCTTTGTTCTTTGTTATTAGTTATTAAATAATCTGTTAATTAGCTTCAGTTTGTAACTTGTATAAAAAAAATCTGGAATGAAATAACATTTTTGAATTTGTACCATGCTTCGCAAGGTGTGGCTGGATGAGGGCTTAGGAAACTTGTCTGGCACATCAAAGCACCTTGATTCCATTCTCATATGAGTCAAGAAATTTGTTTGCTGGTTGTAAAAAATAATATTATTGCATGATTTATTGACTGGCATATTTTGCTGCAACTCGCCAGGTGCATACTGCATATTTCAGGTGCATAACTCTTGTTTGTGTTAAATTTGAAATCACCATGGGGATAACAGATGCTCTACATTCAAACACTACCCGTGACTATGCTTTAATTGTTTCAGTGAAAGTATTATTCATTTATTCATTTCGTATGATTATATAACTCTGCAGTATGCACCTAATGAATGCAAAAAAATATGCTAGGCAATAAATCGTGCAACATATTGTTTGTGGCTTTTGTGTTTAAATTCACATAGGGAACACATTGTTTTGAGTTTTACAATTTAATGAAACTACATGATACCTCTGAAGTCAGAGTGGGTTCTCCTGATGGCAAGGGACACTGGTAATAGTGGAAGCTAATCCACACACACACAAATTACTCCAGTGCACTAGAAGTAGACGTCTCCACACAGACGATTCTCCGTGTGGAACTGGCATTCAGAACCCTGAACACATTTCTCAAGACTGCCCAGTCTGTGATGCCTAGGATCGTGAATAAATCCATCAAGACTACCCAGTGTACAGACAGAGATCTGTGATGGTTCCAAATGTTGCTGTATGTAGCCGGGGGACGGGGTTTGGGTGAGCGCCAAACCTTGCATAAATATCCCAATGGCTCGTGCATTCATCACCTATGCAGCAAAAGTCCATCTCCTGGCCTTCTCGTGGCGGAACTGCTTAAACTAACAGGAGAAGGGGCGGCGGCGAGTCACTGGCGCCGAGAAAAAACCAGAACACTCTAGATGTGTATGCATGTACATGCATGCACAGACACGTCTACACACCTGAACTGGAGTAAGACCACATTCTGCTCCAGCAAGGGAAAGGTGCTGAAGACGGAGGCAACCAACAAGGAGGTGCACCACAGAAATCAGAATGCCACGCAACTACGCGTAATGAAATATGTCGATTACTGCTAAATTTTATGATGCTCGCACTGCTTTGGACCCCCAAGCAGGTGCAGAGCCGGGCCCTGTGCCTCGAAGGGGTCCAACCACAACTACTGGAGGTCCTTCTCATGAGTCCTGTGGAGCCAGGGGACCTGAGAAGAGAGCGTCTGGCCATACCAAACAAAGACTAAAAATAATGCACTGGAATGCAGAGAGAGTCAGTAACTAGAATTAGAAAACATCTTGGACCAAGAAAAAGTACGCGTATGTTGCTTGCAAGAAACTCACCTCAACGAAAATATAACCTTCAAAATCAGAGGCTACCAGTGTTACCGATCTGGCCGAAAGGACAGGCGAAAGGGTGGGATACTGACCCTTGTAAAGAATAACATCACTGCTTCTCAAATTGAAGTTTACATGGAAGGGGCTGAGTATCAGACACTTAAACTTAAGACGGGCAATACAGACCTTCATCTGGTCAATTACTACTGTCCAAGTGACCGCCCACAGGCACTGGACACACTACCATTAAAATAAAATGATTGTGTGTGGCGACTTCAACAGCCACTCGCAGAGTTGGGGCTATGATCACATGGACCAGAGAGGAGAGAGACTGAAAGACTGGCAGGATGAGAATAGATTCATCCTGATTAACAAGCTGTCCGACCCACATACTTTCTACTCGAGATCATGGCACACTACAACTACACCTGACCTGGCTTTTCATTCACCAGACCTGGAGTGGAACATTACACGAACTGTTGGGAAACAACTTGGTAGCAGTGACCATCGGCCAGTCTTTCTAACTGTAGAAAATGAGCTTGTAAGTGAAACAGCACCCTCTCGAGGTGGAACTACAAGAAAGCAGACTGGGCAATGTACAAGCATCGCACCAGCATACTGGTTAGAAACCTGAACACTGAGAAAGACATAAATAAACTAGTTTAAGAGTTCGGGAAATGCATACTTCAGGCAGCACGAGAAACAGTACCAAAGGAGGAGCCTGTAAACATTATAAAACCTACTGGAGTAGTGAACTGGAACAGTTGCATAATGATGTAGAAGTGTGTAGAAAACAAGCAGAGGCCACACCCAGCCAAGAACACCACAATACCAGCACGCAAAAGCCAAATTTCAAAGGGCCCAGCAGCAGGCTAAGCGGAAAAGCTGGCAGGAGAAAAAAGCCTCTAACTTTGAAAGAGACACAAGGAAATTGTGGAAGCTAATAAAACAATTTAACTATGAGGGCATAGGGAGAAACTAAACAATTGCACTACATAAAGACGGAAACATCTTAACAGGAAAGCAAGCAGCTGACCATTTTGCGAACTCATTCGCACAAGATAACAATATCGACATTAGTCCAGAGAAACAACAAGAGATTTGAGAGAAATTGCAACATACAGGACAGAATGAAACAGTACATGAGGTTCTGGAGGCACCTATCACAATCAGCGAACTGGAGCTAGCCATAATTTTTAGCTAGTCTTTAATTCCCACGTTCAAGTGCTCATTAAACAAACAGCGAAAAAAGTCTACCAACTCGCCAAAATTAAAAACGTCCTTGATGAGGACACAAGGAAACTATTCTATACTTCTCATATACAGACACACTTTGACTACTGCTCTACGATCTGGGACGGTTGTTCTAATTCAAACACCAAGCGACTTTACTCACTCCAGAAACGGGCCATGAATCTAATTTAAAGCAAACATTTAACTGACAATCCTAGCCTGTATAAACGCCTTCAGTTACTACCACTCCGTAAACGCCTGCTTTTCAATAAAGCTAAACTAATTCACAAAATCCTGCATCGGAATGCACCAAATTACCTTTGGCCATTGTTTAAATATAATGCTAGACACAGTAAACGTTTAAATATATTACACATTCCGAAGCCTAGGATTGACTTATACAAAACAAGCTTAACGTACTCTGCAGCTCAGCTGTGGAACAATCTTCCACAAGAAATCAAAGACATCACCAATCCCTTTTCATATAATCGCAAATTATTCGAACACTATCTCAATATGGATTACCTTCCCCCTTAATAATAGAGATAATAATAATAATAACAAAACCCTAGTATAACAGCCAGTCCCCTTTTGGTAGGCCAGTATATTCCACATGGCTAACAACAAGTGTCAGACCATTATCTAATATTACTGTGTCGTGTAGTTTTGATGTTCGCATTTTGCCCATGCCTTTATAATGCATATCGTTTATATTGTTGTTGTTCTCTGTTAGCCTTGAATGATGTGTGAATGAAATAATGTATGAAAGAGAGTGATAGAAGGGCAGAATGTTAGACGGGCCTGCGTGCCCAATTCTTAACCCTTTGAAAATAAAGTTTGTTCGTTCGTTCGTTCGTTCATATCAAAACTGAAAATGGGAAAGTCACCAGGAGCTGATGGTATCTCCAATGAAATTATCAAGAACCTAGGAACAGAAGTCAAAGCAAAGCTGTTGCAGATCTTCAATAACAGCTGGACCCTAGGCAGTGTTCTACAAGCCTGGAGAGAAGCAATAATGATACCCTTCCTAAAAGCAGGGAAAGATAGTTCCATTGCCTCTAGCTGCAGACCAATTAGCCTCACCAGCTGTCTCTGCAAAACACTGGAGCGCATCATCAATCACAGACTGCAGTGGTACATTGAAAGTGAAAACATCCTTGTACCACAGCAATCTTGCTTTAGGTAGTGCTACTCTATGGAATATCAGACAACTACCTCTCTCAAGAAATTGAGGATGCATTCCAAGAGAAGAATCTGTTGCTTGCGGCATGGATAGATCTGATGAAAGCCTTTGACAAAGTCTGGAAAGAAAGCCTGATGAAGAAACTGAGAAACTGTAAAGTCAATGGAAGAATGTACAAATGGGTGAAAGCATACTTGCACAACAGAAGAGCCCAAGTACAGATAGACGGACTCAAGAGCAAGAAAGTACTACTGCTCCACGGTGTTCCCCAAGGCGGAGTCTTGTCCCCCAAACTTTTTCTAGATAGATAGTTAGTTAGTCGACAGATCATCCTTATTGCATATCGAACCATCCAGTCCATAAGTGCTCGGATCCCTTCTCAGCAAATCCTGCAGCTTGTAGCGGCTAATGACACCAGTTCTGTGTTGGTTTGTCAATCTTCTTTGGCTTCCTGCGTAGTGTTCTTGTTTGGCCACCCCCTCTTTTAATTTGCTGTTCTCGCAGTATGGCCATGGTTGTAGATTCACAGTCATCACTTGGTTCACGCAAAAGTCTTACTTCTCGTAGAGCATTCAGAATGTCAGTCTGGTCCATGGCGCGTCCGCCCTCCACCGTAGCCTCACCTGCAAGCTTGTCAGCCCGCTAATTTCCTTGTACTCCCGCATGCCCTGGCACGAAGATGAAGAATCTTTGCCAGCCGAGACCGCTCCAGAGACTGCAACCATTCTCTTCGGACCCACCCCACCTCTATCCTCTTGATCATGTTCATTGAGTCGCTAAGGAAACATGCCCTAGTGAATGTCTGTTTCTCGGGCCATGTTATTGCTTTACTTACTGCCATGACTTCCATAGTCAGGCTACTTGTGGTTTCAGTGAAAGCGCCAGAGACCTCCTTCACAATTCTCCCTCCGGCCCGAGCCGTAAAGGCCAATGAGCTTCTCACATGTTGGACGACCGACCCATCTGTGTAGATGACAGCATCTCCGTTTAGCGAATTCTCGAAAATCAACGCTTGTTCATCAGCCTCGACAGCAGCCAGATTTTATTGTCTGCATTTTCTATCTAGTTGGATGCAAACTGAAAAGGATGTGCAGAAATCTGTTGGCAATTGTACCCACTCCTCGCCAGGTTCTAAGTCCTCAAGTGAACACACCTGTTGAAGAATGTCTTCGGCTTGACCCATCCACGACCGTCCTCTTTTTAACCTGTTGCCCTTCACCTTCATAATTTCACTATGCAGTGGATGTTGCGTGCTTGCGTTAACTCTGAGGTAGGCGCGTGCTCTGCAAACTTGTATTATGCCTTCAATGCTTGGAAAATCATCGCCCTGCATAGCTTCATTCTGTATCCTTTCCATCCTTTCTATCTGCTTACGGCTGATAGTCAGGATTGCCATTGCATACTTAAAAAACAGACAAGACCAGCCCCTCGCACAGAAAACATAGATGACGCTGCTCACAGTTTGCTGCCACCATCACCCGCATCGCAGCCAAACCCCGCTTCTGGTCTATGTGCTCATTATAAGCAAGGCTTCGATCAAACCGTATCCCTAGGTAATTCATTGCCTGCGTTCTTTCCACCTTCTCTGAACACAGCTTTACAGTTGGTGTTGGAGTGTTGACAATATGATTATTCAACAAGAACCAAGTCACTGTTGCCTTTGTTGGGTTGACCATTGCCCCAGCTTCATCAAGCCAAGTACTTATGCTATTGAGTTTGGTTTGTAGTTCCACGGCAACCTGCTCTCTATCCTTACCCTGACGATACACTAAAACATCATCGGCATACGACAATGTCCTGCCAGGTCCAGTGATCTGCTCACTGGTGATTCTCACTGTGTAGGCGTTGAACAGTACCGGAGATAATGGTGATCCCTGCTGTAGGCCAGGATATATTGTTGTTGGTTCCGACGTCCAACTGCCACATCTAAAAACTACTTTCCATTGGAAGATGGCTGCAGCGATCCAACTAAGGAGGAATGGACATATTTTGAGTTCAAGAAGCTGAAGCATTAAAAATCCAATGTTACTCTGTTGTACGCATCCTCAAGATCAATCGCTGCAGCAAAGGTTTCAATGCCTGAGTGGAAACCTTCATAGACATCAGGGCAAAAACTGCGGAATTGGTCCAGGTTTCTCTTTTTGGACGGTACCCACCCAGGGTAGGTGGGAAAACACCTTGCCTCTCTAGCTGGCTTGATATTTTCCTGGCAATTAACTTCTCCAGCAGCTTGCTTATTGTATTCTGCATGATTATAACTCGATATCCCTGAATTTTTGTGTGGTCTTTGCCAGGCTTCGGCAAGGGAATCAGATAGCTGTGTAACCACTCCTCCTTGATGCTAGCACTCCCTATACTGTTGGTGTGCATGTCTGCTAGTTTCTCTAGCTCGTTGTCGGTACACCTATTGATATCGTCGTATCTTATGCCATCAGGCCCTGGAGCGCTGTTTTTTGATCGTATGGATGCCATGGTGGACTCTGATGTGGTCTGCATAAATGATGGTAGGCCGAATAGAATGGCAATGAGGCCTGGCGATGCAGACACAGCTATTGACTTGGCACTTGTCTCCAAGTTATCAGTCCTTGATGTAAAGTGGACTTTTTGAATGACCATGGGAGTGATCACAGGTCATCCTCAGTCCTGTTATCTAAATCCAGGAAAGTTAAGGCTGGGAGAGCGCGCAAGACCTTCTGGTATGAGTGGACCGACAGCCTTCTTGGACACCTCAGACGGGACATGCAACAGGACTGTTAAAACTCCTTTTTTGCATCCCCCATGGTGGACCCCAGAAGCAGACCATGCTTGTAAAGCAAAGAGAGCTGCATTGAAGCAGCTAAGGAAAGTGTGACAGACACCCCGAAGCACACGAGAGGAATTGGATACAGCGGAAAATGTCAAGAAAGACAAGGTGGGGGTTTTCAAGCGTTGTGCTGCAGAGGCCAAAAACGCAAAATGGGAATGTTTCATGAAGGAGATTGGTGGTGATAAAACACTGTGAAAATTCTGGAAACTGCACAGACAAATGCAAAGAAAAGATCGGCCTATGACAGTGGGAACAATTTATAGAGATGATGGTGTGCGCGTAATAACAGACAAAGAGAAAGGGGAGGCGTCTCACCAGAGATTTTTAGAGCAGACCAATCATAATGATGCGGACACCAGGGATGCAGTTAGAGAGGAGTTATCTGGCACCATGAAGAATATGCATTATGAAGACATCATACGGGTTGAAGATGTTAAACATATTGTGAAAAAGGCAAAAGACACGGCACCAGGGCCCGATAGGGTTAGGTATGGCCACATGACGGCTTTGAGCGATGCAGACCTGAAGGAGATGACCGACTGCTTTACCAGAGCATTAGAACAGCATCCGTACCGCAGGATTGGGTGCACAGCTATCTCATCCCTCTCCCAAAACCATTCAAGGATCATTCAAAGTGTCACTTGTTTTCCTGAGAGGAAGTTGGAATCAACAAGCACATCTTCAAACTTATTATCTGTTGGGATTATTGACTGACTTTTGTCTACACTCCTCTCTTCTGTCTTCCCTTCCATATATCTATTTCTTTCACTCTCTCTCTGTTATTCCTTCAACACATACTCCGACAACAGTTCCTTTCAACAATAAACAAAAGATTTATTAATAAAAACTATGTCTGGTGTATGTATGGATAGTGTCTATGTAGTTGGTATGTTCTTCTAGTGTGGATGCAAGATAAGATGTTGATAGATAGTCTCCGTAATCTTCTCCGGCATATTCAACAGGCCAAAACATCAGATATCAAACACAGAATTAGAACGTTCTCACCCGGTATGATCCGTTCAGCTTGAGTCTTGACTTAATCCAATTCTTGAAAACACAAACAATTGTTCACCACAGTAACACCGTACAGTAATGCGATCACGGTAAGTCCTTTCCGTAGACAGAGTTTTCAGTTTTATGTTGTTATAATCCATCAGTGAAAACACCTCACACCTGTCCACAGTTATTTAACCGTTTTCTGAATATATGTACACTGGTCTAGGGTTCTTCCCTGTTTCGTTTAGGTGAGTACTAAATGAAAATGTTTTATCCTATTTTCTATGCTTGAATAAAGTTTCTTCTCTAAGGTTCACCAAAATCCGCTTTTTGACATTCGTTAAGTCACCCACTTTGCATTTGCTATAGTGACATACTTTCACTGCACCTGTGAAGTGCCTGATTAAATTAAAAAAGTCTTTCCTGTATTATCAACACTGCATTCTCTGTACAAGAGATGTACTGATTGATCTTCTTTGATAGGTCAGGCTGTGTAGTAGAACCTGGGTAATAAACATTAAATCAGGTGATTTAAGTCTGCCTCATATCACTGTCTATGTGATTATCTTTCTCCAGCCGTAATGAAACAGCCTCCGAAAGAATTACTCTGACATAAACAGCAGAATTCACTAAAGTATAAACTATTCACTAAATAGAAAGCAATAGTAAACCCTACGCACAACCACATATTTCCCTATGCTAATATTAGTGTTACCTTATATATCTAGAATTAATGATACTCCAAGCATTGAAATCTATTAGCACACAATCACTTCTATCCCATTTCCCGGGATGATTTCTTTGCTATTTTCAGGAGACATAAATCCAGTTTGCCGTCCCTTTAGGTAGCACACACTAACACAACAATCCCAGTTGCTACTATTTATATTGGGCCTTCCGTTCTTCGTTAGTGTTTGATGTCCATACATCAACAATCGCCTTTGTCGTTCCCGTAACATCAAAAGTTCAGTGGAATCACGTATACGTCCGGGCGCTCCGTTCTCCGCTGTTGAGCTGGTCCTCTGTCCATCGCTCGTTTGCACTTCAAAGCATTCTCCGTTCATTTTCCCGTCGGCCGATACTAGCGGGAGTCACTGCCCTCGGCGCGCACCTGTACCCTATTTTTATATTCGTAGGTCAATGCTCGTGAATTTTATTCCTCCTCGCAGAATGAAGTACACAATTGTTAACCCTTCTCCTTCCTTGTATTTTAATATGTAAGTTATCAAGGAATCATTAAACTGCAGTTTTTTCTGTGACACAAAGCTTAGTTGCTTTAGGATAATCACCCTTCAAAATACATTTGGGAAGGTTCTAGAGAAGATAGTCGCTGTCAAGCTGCAAGAGTTTTCGGAAAGGGGGAAGCTTCTTCCAAGAGGCCTGGGGAGCTACAGGCCAGGAAAAGATACCTGGTCAAATGCAGCCACTTTTGCCTTTGACGTTTATGAGGGGTTCTTGAGAAGACAGGAAACGATGGCGGCAGCGCTTGATCTCGAGGATGCGTACAATAGAGTTCGATATGATATTTTGATGACCTCACTGATGGAGAAGGGGGTCAATCCCTGGTTGGTGAACTGGATAGCAGCCGTCCTGCATTCTCGTCGGGTTGGTCTCCGTCTGCGTGCATGGACCTCAGAGCCACATATTTTAACCCCGGGACTGCCACAGGGATCTGCAATCTCACCGGTGCTCTTTAACATTATACGAGCAAGATTGCGAACCTAGAAGCACCAGGAGTTGGAAGGATACTAACATTTGCAGATGATATTCTTGCCTATAGGCAGGGGAGAGATAGGGAGCAAACAGCCCAGGAGTTACAGGCGACAACAGACAAAGTGATTGACTGGTGCACTTAAATTAGTGCTGTCAGTTCAGTTATTTTAGTTATCAGCTCAACTCAACTCAACTCAAGATCGCGTTAGCTGATTCAGTGCCGACCTCCACTTGGTTGACAAATAGTCTTAACTCTGGGGACCCTTCTCCACTTTAGTCACAAGATATTGGCAGTCCGTTTTTTATTTCTTTTCGCGTATCTTTCATGATTTTAATGCCCTATAAATGACATTTCAGACAGAAAGAAGGTTTCTGGTTCGAAAAAGCACAGAGGTAGAATATATCAAAGCTTTGTGCAGGAATTCTTAGTTTTAATGTGAATAACGAAGACACAAACAATAGATTGCACGGTTTATTGCCTGGCATATTTCGCTGCATCTCGTCAGATACATACCTCTTAAGAGAGTTGACCGCGTCGACTCTTCATCCCTGTAGTTTTGATTCCTATGATCCTCCAACTTATTCCTCTTCCTCTGGAGTTGGATGTCTAGATAAGAAATCCGCTCCTACATTCTCCTTACCAGGAATGTATTCCACTGTGAAGTCCTGTTGCAACAACAACGTCCATCACATCCACCGTGCGTTGAGCTTCTCTGAAGTAGCTATTAACATCACGTGTTGATGATATGATCGCATCCTCACATGGATCAACACCTCATCCAGTAGGCGACTTCATAAGCACCCTACCATACTACTCATGACTGAAACTAGTGTTGGCTCATCGCTCCTAAACGTTCAGTCGACCTCCTTTCCCCTGGCGTAAGCGATGGCTCACAATACAGACGGATTGTCCCATCCTGATTGTAACACTGCTTCCATGTCCTCTTGGTTTCCCCCGGCTTTGCCTCTGGGGATGTTCCACCTCGTCCTCGTTGGACCGAGTCGTCTTTCCCAAATCTCCTGGACTTTTGCTTCCAGGACCATCTTGGGCGATATTGTATCTGGTCAGCCAATCTTCGGTTGGGGTCCTGGGTATTTCTCGCCTTTCCCGACGTTACCCACCCCTTTTTAACGTGGTTACCGGTGAAACTTTCACTCTTGTCCTTTCCCTGACTTGTGATTTCCCTCCTCCTGTCGTTGGGTAAATCTGACCTATCACGTACTTTCCCATAGGCTCTCCTATGTTGTACTGGCGATCTCTGGTCTTCGTCTGGACTGGTAACTTTTGTCCCAATGGCTGCCATCACCATAAAGTGCGAAGCTTTTCTCCCGGATCTCTCCTCATATTTCCTAATGAGATGTCTAGGGAGATTTTTCTGCTCTTCCCCGATCCGTAGTTTGTAGATGTTTTTGGACACCACCTTTTCCACAGGATAAGGTCCTTTCCATCCTACTTGGAGTATATTGGTCTCTGCTGGACCCCACACTTCCACTTTGTCTTCCACTTTAAAAGCGATTTTACTCTTAGTCCGCTTGTTGGGTGGTGCGTTCTGGCACTCCGAACAAGACTTCAACCACCGGCGTACATCTCCGGTCATTCCTGGCCAGCAATAATGGCCGGAAATTTGCTGCAAGGTCTCTCGGACACCCATATGTCGATTCTCGCCTATGATGTGTCCACTCTGAAGAATGTGAGGACGGTGGGTCTCTGGAACCACCCACTGCTCGTGCAGGTTATCTCCCCTCCCAGCTCTCCGATAGAGTAGTCGATTCTTCAGAAAGTACTGTCCCCGTTCTGGTGGCTCAGCACTTCTTTGCAGCTTCCTGTAGCAAGGACGCAACGTAGTATCCTTCCTCTGGGCAGTATGCAATTCTCCTATCCCTGAGTTGTCGCATAGTGTCTCTTCCTCTCTTTCCTTCCCGTGAGATCCACTGACTACTGTTCCCTTGTGGGCTGGCTGTTTGGGCATTCCCAAAAAGACATATTTCGTACCAAGGATCATGGGAAATAAGGAGTCAGATAATACAGCAGCTGGAATAATGCCCGTGACGTACCTGGATTTAATCTCCACCTTGGCGATTGGTAGCGTCATGGTAACAGCACTCCTCATTGCCGGCTGTATTTCTATGGTCTCCCCTGTAAGTTGGTCTGGGCTTACCAAGCTGGCATCCACCACCGCTTCCCCATCCAAACCGGTATCGTAGAGACAAACAACCTGCTGGCCATTGACTTCAATCAGTTCGACCACAGGTGGTCTCTCTTGGTCCTGAGTGTCTTTCATCTCCTTGACCGTTTCCTTGCCTTCCTCTTTTGATTCCTCGAGGTTGGTTATGCAATTGGCGTCTTCTGCCTTGCATCTGCAGTCCACAGTATTATGTGTTGTCGACTGGCAGAGTGTGCACCATGTTCCCTTCCTAGGTTTCCGTGTGTCTTTTTTGTTCCTTTCTCCTTCGCCGATCTCAGCCTTGTCTGTGATCACCGTCGTAGGAATCACTTTGCATGCTGCGAAGTAAGAACTTTTAGGTTTCGATCTGCAGTCCTTCGTGTTATGAGATGGCACTTTGCAGAATGAACACCACTTCTCCGACCACTGTCGTTTCGCTGAAGAATTCGAGGTGCTCTGGCTTCCTACCTTCACCTTCTCTGAACTCTCCTCTGTGTGCTTTATATAAGGTTCCACTTTTTCTCCTTCCCAATTCTTAGGTTTCTTTTTCTCTTGTTTCTCCTGACCTTTGGTTTGAATACTGAGTTCCGCAGCCTCCCCATGTACCTCTACGAATCGTTCCGCCAGCTTATTCACAACATCAATCCGTTCCGCCCCTTGTTCTCCCAAGAAGGTTCTGAGAGGTTTCGACATTTGCTTTCGCATCTGGTTGACCACCATCATCTCTTCGAGACTCTCATAATCCCTCTTGAATTCTGCCAAGTCCATCCATTTCTGGAGATAGGATTTCAGCCTCAGACTGTAGGCGGCGAATAGTTCTCCCGGCTCTCTTCTAGACGATCTAAACTTCTTCCTATACGTTTGTGCTGTGACTTCATAATGTTTCATCAAAGCGGCTTTTAATTCCTCGTACTGATTTTCCTGTCCTGGTGGTAGGCGTGTGTAGACCTCGTACCCTGAACCACGTAAAGCCTGGGATAATTTAAGAGCCCATCTGGTTCTATCCAGTCCCATAGCGACTGCCATAGCCTCGAACCGATCCAAAAACTGGTATATCTTCTCTTTACTTTCATCAAAGACCGCCAAGGGAAACTTCATGGCATGGTAACCCTGCCCAATCAGGTGGGTTGCCCCAGGTGAAGATGAACTTCCTTCTGCTGCATCTATTTCACCCTTAGTTTGTGTCTTGAGTTCTAACTCTTTCAAGCGGTATTCATGTTCCATTTCTTGTCTCCTGGCATTCTGTTCCATTTCCAGTTTCTTGGTCTCCTGGTCCATTTCCAGTCGCTTGGTCTCCTGTTCCAGTTTCTTGGCCTCTTGTTCCATTTCCAGACGCTTGGTCTCCTGTTCCAGTTTCTTGGCCTCTTGTTCCATTTCCAGACGTTTGGTCTCCACCTCTATTCTTCTCACTTCCAACTCGGCCTTCCGATCTTCTCGTTCCGCTTGACGAATCTCTCGCTCTCTTTCCTGGATGTAATCAGTTAGTTCCGAGCCAGCTAAACCAATTTCCTCCCCGTTGGCCCTTAGTTCTGCTGTAGTTACTTTAGGAGTTGCCATAGTTAAGAATGTAAGTCCGCAAATAGAGTACAGACCCCTCAAGCAATAAATAAGTCCTTCCTATAAACAGATAATCTACCTAGAACCTATATCATTTATCTATGTCTATTAAATATTCTAAATCTACAACACCACACAGTACATCACCACCACTCTCTCATCCACAAGAGGAGATATAGGATAAAGACTTATGTAGACGTGTGACCGTGTGACTAGGTATGTAATGTGTCTTACCACCTATCCACATTCACTCTGTCTGGAACTTTCTCACTGTAAAGTCACCAGCATTAATGAAATGGTTCTACCATAAATGTAATGGCACCATATATCCAATGGACGTCCTTCCATTAAAAGTCATCAATGTATACTTATATTTATTCCCATCAGTATGTCCCAACATGCAGGTACTCCGCTATGCCTGTGCCAATATGCAGGTACCCCTCTATGTATATGCCCTGTTATGCCCAGGTCATATGGGTATTATTTTCTACCCCGCTCGCTCCACCAATTATGTCACTTGTTTTCCTGAGAGGAAGTTGGAATCAACAAGCACATCTTCAAACTTATTATCTGTTGGGATTATTGACTGACTTTTGTCTACACTCCTGTGACGAAACGCGTTTATCTGTCTTGGGTCGTCAAGTTCCCGCACTATTTTGGCGCGTCATCGGGGACTTTCCCAGCTAAAAATAGACTGAGGGAAGCCGATGGAGGACTTATTATCTAGAATCGTCTCGAAACACTGGAATTCGAGTAACCCGTGATGTTGGGTATCGCTCTAAATTCCCGTGCAGAGAGATCTAGAAACTCTAGGCGGGGAATGACGTTTTCCCGAGAAAGTATCTTTTCTCAAGAAGCACTCGCTTCTAGTGCGCATGGAGTTGGCACGAAGCGGGAAAGTGGCTAAAACAGTCATTCACTTACTTTTGTTCGAAGAGAACCGACGCAGGCCTGATGTGAGCCATTTTTGTGTTGCGTCTCACCTCAACCATGATTCGGCTGACTGTTATGAAAAGGAAGCTGAGAAGCCCTTGAACAGTTCGGAAGCTGACTGGAGAGCTGGTTTCACCATCCAGGTAGATATTTGTTTAAATCATTTAACTTTGTACGTGTGTTCCACACGCCATTGTTCTAACCTCATTACCTATGCGGATGTCCTCGCATACTAATTAGCAAACCGATCGATAACGCAGGTGACAATTAATCGTGGGTTTGTTTACTGTGTGCTCGCGAATCAGCTGTTAGGAACGCCGTAATGTGATGTGGGCGATTTGGGTTCCAAATATATGTACTATATATTGCCAATCGTTGCATCTATTAGGTTGCTGTGTTAGAATAAAACATAGTTACTTGTGCCGGATGGAAACTTAGAGTATGTCAGTCAGTTGCTGAAGCCAGAAGAACGGTTAGAAAACCAGGTAAGTTGGTAGGTGGAGATTCAGACAAAATTGTGCTGAGTTACTAAGTAAAGGAAGAACTTAGTTCTGTGCCACCAGGAATGATGTAACTATTGTGTAGTAACTTAATAGTGAATTCATTGTGTGGAACAGCGGATTTCTGTGGAAAGGTAAGTGGCTTTGGTGCTATATCTATATATATATATGATGTGACATGGTGTATATATATTAGGTCATAGCATGTGATACTTCCTGGGGTAATTCCGAACACCGAATAGCTGGACGCGTGATAACACTGCGTGCCGTCGCGATGTAAATATGCGTTCTGAAATCTTGTCTAAGCTATCCTGTTTCTTTCATACTGGCGCTAGTGCGAGTGAATGCTAAGGTGCTGGAAGTATGGAAGGATGCAGGAGGCTGTATGAGACTGGGGAAATATAGAATATGGGGATGTGAAAGCAAGTTATGAAAGTATGTGTTGGTAGACCAAACCAACGATGAAGTTCAGTCCAGGCCAAGGCTAAACCACTTGGGAGGACAGAACTGGAACAGTACCCTTGGAACATGTGGGGAACATGTATTCTCAAGAAGGCTTCTTGACTCTAAGGTAGAGTCTGATAAGAAGAGTTTGCTGTGGCGTGGGCAGGTGGTCCCACCAGCAAACAGGCTTGTGTACATATTGGATGTGATCATGTACTATTCCTATATCCCGAGGGATGGTATATTGATCAAGTTTATGTTTCTTAATGTACATTGATGATGTTAGGAACGAGTCTAGGGACTCTTTACCTATTTGTTTAGTTCGATTAAATTAGAACAATAACAGCCTTGTATCATTACTGACGTTAGCGACGACTGGTAGATGATTAGGGATAGGTGAGACCAATGATCAGACTCGTCATTCTGATGTCTAGCTCTGTTTGACGGGCTGTTCTGTGAGGCCAGCTGACATTTGTGAACCCATGCTTGACTACTCTCCATATAGAGATAATGCTTTGGTTATATGAATAACTAACTAGCAGGACTGAGAATTGAGTAGTTTTGGTAGGATGCATGTGAACTAATGTTTGGGCCAGTGTACTCTCACCGGTCGCTCTTCCTTTTCAGGAGTTTGCCTGTTGAGGAACCAGTCAACTATAATTGTTGTTGGCAGAAAACCACTTCGTGTGACAGAGCGAAGGGTTCAGTTCTTTACTTATCACGCCAGACTCCATCACACCAGGTACCCAATGTGATTCACCATGCGTGAAGGTTGCTGCAAGACATACAACTGCCCTGAAGGTGCACGTGTGGGAAGTGATGGTTTGTGATCGTTTAAAATAGAAGATACTCTGGTTTTGCCAGGAACATTTCAGCATGTTGAGTAATCATGCTCGACAGGGAACACCGGTCCGTCTGGTTTGACGGGGGTTCTGCCTAAACGCAGAAGTAACTAATCTTCAGACACTTGAATGGTTCTTTGGACAGCTCGAGTGGCAGGTCTTGAGAAGAACTACACCAGTATGGACGTGTGTCAAGTGTAACCCGGTGGAAGGGACTAGGGATTATAGTCCAACCTGAATTGTTTCCGTAAAATAGATGTCTGATTCTATTCATGTACTGTTTCCGTATCCAGATTATCAACTGTGTTCTAGAAGGACTCAGTAACTTTTCAGTAGCCATATCTGATCCTACAAAGTGTGACTGTAAGAGACCATTGAATTGGTCAATGCCATATCGGTTCTGCAGTGGGACTGTGCTATGAGTGACAGACCATTCGGTTGGTCAGTGACTATTTAGTTCATCGAAGTAACCAATACTTGGAGCCAAGTCCAGGAAGATTGTCTCCAACTCGGTTGTGTTCGAGAACTGTATTACCAGTGACTCCGTGGGAGTGTTATAGATGCAGTTGGTCCAGTGAAGTGTGGTCCAGCAGTGACTCTATTGTTGTGGTTCCACGTTCGGGAGACGGAGTGGTCTCCAAGGTTCTAGTCATCTCACTGGAAGGAAGCCGGGTGAGTGGCGGACCGACTGGACGGGACATCTGCATCCACTCTACTTCTCAACTCGATGAAGACACCTACATCTCTAAGTCTTTCTCTACTCTATCTTCTATTTGTGTAAATAGATTCTTCTATCAGGAGGTTCATTTCAGTTCTATATTCTCAAGGGTAGAATAAACTTTATGTAAGTTGACTTGCTCTTTGTATAATGATTGAGTGTGGTCTCGGACGATGCCTAAGTGTTCATTGTTCAACAGGTGTAGGTAGTTAGTAGGGGTCTAGAATCTGGAGGGGTGTGTAGACGTAACTAAATAACCTGAGATCAACCACAGAGAAAAAAAAAAGTGTATCTGCTCGTCCAACCCCTGGGGCTAGAATACACGGGAGTGCTAGAGACACCTCGGGTGTGGTTCACTCTCACTACCCAAGGTGAACCCGAAACACTCCGTTACAGAGTGGGGGCTCATCCGGGATTATTCCAAGATCTTTGTGTGTTGTAGACCTCTCACATAGGGATAGGGACTTTGTCTTTATCCTCTACTACAGTCTACATAAGATTCTACTACTTCTACCTATTTCCTAACTGTCTGACGGACATTTGTGTTGTGGTGATTAGTTAGTACTAGTGATTATTGATTCATTGTATTGCTTCACCCACACATACTTGAGTACCCACCTATCATAGTCAACATGTCTACCCAAGAGATAGACTTGGACAAAGTTCAGGAAACTGGACGTAAGTCTGGTCTTGAAGGAGATGCTTTGAAATCCTATGTCCAAGAGGTGGAAAGAAATTTTCGCCAAGAGGAAAGAGAGAGGAGGAGAGCAGAAAGAGAACTGGAAGCCAGTAAAGT
Organism: Cepaea hortensis; assembly: GCA_963921405.1. Taxonomy (NCBI): domain Eukaryota; kingdom Metazoa; phylum Mollusca; class Gastropoda; order Stylommatophora; family Helicidae; genus Cepaea; species Cepaea hortensis. The sequence goes on from OY992895.1 coordinate 43,956,505, forward strand.
GGCTCTGGAGGAAAAGAGGATAGCGGCTGATACTGAAATGAAACGGCTTGAGTTGGAAGCCGAGAAAGAAAAACGGGACCATGAGTATCGAATGAAGCTACTTGAGGCACAGGTGCCTGCTACAGGTGTAACTGATGGAGCTATGGGAGGAGGTGTACCTCCTGGCTCAGAGTCAACCAGTAGACGTGACTACCAGGCTATGAAATGGCCTTTACAGCCGTTCGAACCCGAGAAGGAACGGATAGACCAATACTTAGAGAAGTATGAAGCCATGTCTATTGCAATGGGTCTAGACAAACAGAAATGGTGTTTGAAACTCTCCCAGGGACTCCGTGCCGAAGGTTATGAGGTGTATGCACGCTTACCACCGGGGTTACAGAATGATTACCCGGCATTGAAAGCGGCTCTCTTGAAGAGATTCGAGATCACAGCGCACTCATACCGAAGGAAGTTTCGAACGGCGAAGCGAGAACCTGGTGAACTGTTTTCAGCATACAGTGTGAGATTGAACTCATACCTTCTTAAATGGATGGCCTTGGCCGGATTTAAGGAGGAGTGTGAAAGTTTGCGTGAGTTGATGGTTGTAGATCAGATGCGAATGCAAATGTCTAAACCCTTGCGAAACTTCTTAGGTGAGAATGGGGCTGAGAGATTGGATATAGTCACCAAGTTAGCCGAAAGATACGTTGAAGTCTATGGCGAGACTGGGGACACCAGTCCAACAGAGCCGAGATCGAAAGATCCGGATCAAGGTAAGTCAAAGAAGAAGTCAAAGAAGACCCAAGGTTCTGATGAACCAAAGAAACAGGTAGGCTCTTTAGAGAAGATCTCTAACGTCAACCAAGGTAAGAATAGCCCACCTAGTTCTCCAAAGAGGAAGTGGAGTGAACGATGGTGCAAATTCTGCAAGTCCAGCACTCACAATACGAGTGAGTGTAAGAGTAAGCCCAAGGACTTTCACTTTGCTTGTCTTGCTGAGGTTAGGGATAGATCGTGCAGGAAAGTGAAGTCGGTTGATGGGAATGGAGAAACTAGACGACCTCCAGTGGTTGAGAGAGTAGAAGTGAATGGGCGACAGGTGTTGTGCCTCTACGACACGGGATTGCAATTTTCAGCTGTAATTGCATCCCACCTGACAGGCCCAGAGCAACTCACCGGGGAGATGACGGAGATACAGCCAGCCAGTAGGAGTGCTGTGGCGTTACGTTGCCCGATTGCCAATGTGGAGATTCGGAGCAAGTACGTTACTGGACGCATTCAGGCGGCAGTCGTACCGGATCCTCTCTATCCCCTAATTCTGGGCCGGAAGTACGTGTTTCTGGGCGAACCAGAACACCCTAGCATCCATAAGTCTAGGCAGGTCAGAGATACAGAGGAAGAGGGTCTCGAAAAGGTAAGTCTCCGAAATACTCACCCGGATAGAATGAGTAATGCTCGGAGCAAGGATGCGACGGAGTGTCCTTGTTCGGAATGGTTGCCCAACAATGAAAACCCGTTAACTCAGGGTAAGTTCAACTCTGATAACCAGTCACCGGTAATTCAGACTGGACCAGAGAAAAGGCAGAGGGAACGTAAGTTGGTTCCTGAGAGCTTCAGAGCTAATCTGCTGCGAACGGTACATGTCAGGTCCCCAACCGGACATCTGACTGTAGGGACAACCAGTAAATGTCTATCCCGGTACTATTGGTGGCCGGGAATGACAGGCGACGTGCGCAGGTATATTAGGTCTTGTCCGGAGTGCCGTAAATGCACACCTGAGAAACGGACGAAGACGAAGATATCCTTAGAGGTTGGAGACCGAGTTCTGGTACTCCTCCCAATCGAGGGGAACGAATTCGAAATCGGGTGGCAGGGCCCATTCCTAGTGGATAAAGTGGGGCTCCACAAGCACTATGGAGTGGTGATCCTGGGAAAGTCTACTACTTTCCATTCCAGTCTCCTCATGCGCTATGAGGGGAAGCCCGATGATAAGTCCACCAGCCCAAGGGCGCAGAGATTCGCTGAAATAACGGTTCGGGGTTCAGATCAGGTAGCGGAAAGCCTGTCACACCATAGGAAGTCCTATATGTATGTGCAGGTACCTTCTTCGGTTCAGCCCGGTGCTCGGGGGAACATGACCGGCCAAAGGAACACCCGCAGTGCTAGCTACACTGAGAACCGAGGTAGGAAGAGGTGGGTTGTGTCGGAACGGACACATACCCTTGGTCCCTCAATCCGACCGACTGCAGTCCAGCTGGGTCCTCGAAAGGGGAAGCTGGAGTTGCAGAAGTCCAGTAAACTCTGGCAGGAACGATCGTTAAATCAGGTCGAGACGGGAGCTCTGGTCCGCAAGATACTGCGAGATGCCCGATCGCAGTAGCGGAGTAGGCGTTGATCACCCGTGATACTGAATAGCTTGCCACCCCACCGAATGTGGTAAAAGTATTCTATACAATATTGACGGGTTAGACTTCCTCACCCGCCATCCGGTCTCTTAGAAAGAGGAACGAACGACATAGACAGCTTCTGCGTAGAAGTGGAACGACGGGGTCGATCCTCTTAAAGTGGGGGCCTATGTGACGAAACGCGTTTATCTGTCTTGGGTCGTCAAGTTCCCGCACTATTTTGGCGCGTCATCGGGGACTTTCCCAGCTAAAAATAGACTGAGGGAAGCCGATGGAGGACTTATTATCTAGAATCGTCTCGAAACACTGGAATTCGAGTAACCCGTGATGTTGGGTATCGCTCTAAATTCCCGTGCAGAGAGATCTAGAAACTCTAGGCGGGGAATGACGTTTTCCCGAGAAAGTATCTTTTCTCAAGAAGCACTCGCTTCTAGTGCGCATGGAGTTGGCACGAAGCGGGAAAGTGGCTAAAACAGTCATTCACTTACTTTTGTTCGAAGAGAACCGACGCAGGCCTGATGTGAGCCATTTTTGTGTTGCGTCTCACCTCAACCATGATTCGGCTGACTGTTATGAAAAGGAAGCTGAGAAGCCCTTGAACAGTTCGGAAGCTGACTGGAGAGCTGGTTTCACCATCCAGGTAGATATTTGTTTAAATCATTTAACTTTGTACGTGTGTTCCACACGCCATTGTTCTAACCTCATTACCTATGCGGATGTCCTCGCATACTAATTAGCAAACCGATCGATAACGCAGGTGACAATTAATCGTGGGTTTGTTTACTGTGTGCTCGCGAATCAGCTGTTAGGAACGCCGTAATGTGATGTGGGCGATTTGGGTTCCAAATATATGTACTATATATTGCCAATCGTTGCATCTATTAGGTTGCTGTGTTAGAATAAAACATAGTTACTTGTGCCGGATGGAAACTTAGAGTATGTCAGTCAGTTGCTGAAGCCAGAAGAACGGTTAGAAAACCAGGTAAGTTGGTAGGTGGAGATTCAGACAAAATTGTGCTGAGTTACTAAGTAAAGGAAGAACTTAGTTCTGTGCCACCAGGAATGATGTAACTATTGTGTAGTAACTTAATAGTGAATTCATTGTGTGGAACAGCGGATTTCTGTGGAAAGGTAAGTGGCTTTGGTGCTATATCTATATATATATATGATGTGACATGGTGTATATATATTAGGTCATAGCATGTGATACTTCCTGGGGTAATTCCGAACACCGAATAGCTGGACGCGTGATAACACTGCGTGCCGTCGCGATGTAAATATGCGTTCTGAAATCTTGTCTAAGCTATCCTGTTTCTTTCATACTGGCGCTAGTGCGAGTGAATGCTAAGGTGCTGGAAGTATGGAAGGATGCAGGAGGCTGTATGAGACTGGGGAAATATAGAATATGGGGATGTGAAAGCAAGTTATGAAAGTATGTGTTGGTAGACCAAACCAACGATGAAGTTCAGTCCAGGCCAAGGCTAAACCACTTGGGAGGACAGAACTGGAACAGTACCCTTGGAACATGTGGGGAACATGTATTCTCAAGAAGGCTTCTTGACTCTAAGGTAGAGTCTGATAAGAAGAGTTTGCTGTGGCGTGGGCAGGTGGTCCCACCAGCAAACAGGCTTGTGTACATATTGGATGTGATCATGTACTATTCCTATATCCCGAGGGATGGTATATTGATCAAGTTTATGTTTCTTAATGTACATTGATGATGTTAGGAACGAGTCTAGGGACTCTTTACCTATTTGTTTAGTTCGATTAAATTAGAACAATAACAGCCTTGTATCATTACTGACGTTAGCGACGACTGGTAGATGATTAGGGATAGGTGAGACCAATGATCAGACTCGTCATTCTGATGTCTAGCTCTGTTTGACGGGCTGTTCTGTGAGGCCAGCTGACATTTGTGAACCCATGCTTGACTACTCTCCATATAGAGATAATGCTTTGGTTATATGAATAACTAACTAGCAGGACTGAGAATTGAGTAGTTTTGGTAGGATGCATGTGAACTAATGTTTGGGCCAGTGTACTCTCACCGGTCGCTCTTCCTTTTCAGGAGTTTGCCTGTTGAGGAACCAGTCAACTATAATTGTTGTTGGCAGAAAACCACTTCGTGTGACAGAGCGAAGGGTTCAGTTCTTTACTTATCACGCCAGACTCCATCACACCAGGTACCCAATGTGATTCACCATGCGTGAAGGTTGCTGCAAGACATACAACTGCCCTGAAGGTGCACGTGTGGGAAGTGATGGTTTGTGATCGTTTAAAATAGAAGATACTCTGGTTTTGCCAGGAACATTTCAGCATGTTGAGTAATCATGCTCGACAGGGAACACCGGTCCGTCTGGTTTGACGGGGGTTCTGCCTAAACGCAGAAGTAACTAATCTTCAGACACTTGAATGGTTCTTTGGACAGCTCGAGTGGCAGGTCTTGAGAAGAACTACACCAGTATGGACGTGTGTCAAGTGTAACCCGGTGGAAGGGACTAGGGATTATAGTCCAACCTGAATTGTTTCCGTAAAATAGATGTCTGATTCTATTCATGTACTGTTTCCGTATCCAGATTATCAACTGTGTTCTAGAAGGACTCAGTAACTTTTCAGTAGCCATATCTGATCCTACAAAGTGTGACTGTAAGAGACCATTGAATTGGTCAATGCCATATCGGTTCTGCAGTGGGACTGTGCTATGAGTGACAGACCATTCGGTTGGTCAGTGACTATTTAGTTCATCGAAGTAACCAATACTTGGAGCCAAGTCCAGGAAGATTGTCTCCAACTCGGTTGTGTTCGAGAACTGTATTACCAGTGACTCCGTGGGAGTGTTATAGATGCAGTTGGTCCAGTGAAGTGTGGTCCAGCAGTGACTCTATTGTTGTGGTTCCACGTTCGGGAGACGGAGTGGTCTCCAAGGTTCTAGTCATCTCACTGGAAGGAAGCCGGGTGAGTGGCGGACCGACTGGACGGGACATCTGCATCCACTCTACTTCTCAACTCGATGAAGACACCTACATCTCTAAGTCTTTCTCTACTCTATCTTCTATTTGTGTAAATAGATTCTTCTATCAGGAGGTTCATTTCAGTTCTATATTCTCAAGGGTAGAATAAACTTTATGTAAGTTGACTTGCTCTTTGTATAATGATTGAGTGTGGTCTCGGACGATGCCTAAGTGTTCATTGTTCAACAGGTGTAGGTAGTTAGTAGGGGTCTAGAATCTGGAGGGGTGTGTAGACGTAACTAAATAACCTGAGATCAACCACAGAGAAAAAAAAAAGTGTATCTGCTCGTCCAACCCCTGGGGCTAGAATACACGGGAGTGCTAGAGACACCTCGGGTGTGGTTCACTCTCACTACCCAAGGTGAACCCGAAACACTCCGTTACAGAGTGGGGGCTCATCCGGGATTATTCCAAGATCTTTGTGTGTTGTAGACCTCTCACATAGGGATAGGGACTTTGTCTTTATCCTCTACTACAGTCTACATAAGATTCTACTACTTCTACCTATTTCCTAACTGTCTGACGGACATTTGTGTTGTGGTGATTAGTTAGTACTAGTGATTATTGATTCATTGTATTGCTTCACCCACACATACTTGAGTGCCCACCTATCATAGTCAACATGTCTACCCAAGAGATAGACTTGGACAAAGTTCAGGAAACTGGACGTAAGTCTGGTCTTGAAGGAGATGCTTTGAAATCCTATGTCCAAGAGGTGGAAAGAAATTTTCGCCAAGAGGAAAGAGAGAGGAGGAGAGCAGAAAGAGAACTGGAAGCCAGTAAAGTGGCTCTGGAGGAAAAGAGGATAGCGGCTGATACTGAAATGAAACGGCTTGAGTTGGAAGCCGAGAAAGAAAAACGGGACCATGAGTATCGAATGAAGCTACTTGAGGCACAGGTGCCTGCTACAGGTGTAACTGATGGAGCTATGGGAGGAGGTGTACCTCCTGGCTCAGAGTCAACCAGTAGACGTGACTACCAGGCTATGAAATGGCCTTTACAGCCGTTCGAACCCGAGAAGGAACGGATAGACCAATACTTAGAGAAGTATGAAGCCATGTCTATTGCAATGGGTCTAGACAAACAGAAATGGTGTTTGAAACTCTCCCAGGGACTCCGTGCCGAAGGTTATGAGGTGTATGCACGCTTACCACCGGGGTTACAGAATGATTACCCGGCATTGAAAGCGGCTCTCTTGAAGAGATTCGAGATCACAGCGCACTCATACCGAAGGAAGTTTCGAACGGCGAAGCGAGAACCTGGTGAACTGTTTTCAGCATACAGTGTGAGATTGAACTCATACCTTCTTAAATGGATGGCCTTGGCCGGATTTAAGGAGGAGTATGAAAGTTTGCGTGAGTTGATGGTTGTAGATCAGATGCGAATGCAAATGTCTAAACCCTTGCGAAACTTCTTAGGTGAGAATGGGGCTGAGAGATTGGATATAGTCACCAAGTTAGCCGAAAGATACGTTGAAGTCTATGGCGAGACTGGGGACACCAGTCCAACAGAGCCGAGATCGAAAGATCCGGATCAAGGTAAGTCAAAGAAGAAGTCAAAGAAGACCCAAGGTTCTGATGAACCAAAGAAACAGGTAGGCTCTTTAGAGAAGATCTCTAACGTCAACCAAGGTAAGAATAGCCCACCTAGTTCTCCAAAGAGGAAGTGGAGTGAACGATGGTGCAAATTCTGCAAGTCCAGCACTCACAATACGAGTGAGTGTAAGAGTAAGCCCAAGGACTTTCACTTTGCTTGTCTTGCTGAGGTTAGGGATAGATCGTGCAGGAAAGTGAAGTCGGTTGATGGGAATGGAGAAACTAGACGACCTCCAGTGGTTGAGAGAGTAGAAGTGAATGGGCGACAGGTGTTGTGCCTCTACGACACGGGATTGCAATTTTCAGCTGTAATTGCATCCCACCTGACAGGCCCAGAGCAACTCACCGGGGAGATGACGGAGATACAGCCAGCCAGTAGGAGTGCTGTGGCGTTACGTTGCCCGATTGCCAATGTGGAGATTCGGAGCAAGTACGTTACTGGACGCATTCAGGCGGCAGTCGTACCGGATCCTCTCTATCCCCTAATTCTGGGCCGGAAGTACGTGTTTCTGGGCGAACCAGAACACCCTAGCATCCATAAGTCTAGGCAGGTCAGAGATACAGAGGAAGAGGGTCTCGAAAAGGTAAGTCTCCGAAATACTCACCCGGATAGAATGAGTAATGCTCGGAGCAAGGATGCGACGGAGTGTCCTTGTTCGGAATGGTTGCCCAACAATGAAAACCCGTTAACTCAGGGTAAGTTCAACTCTGATAACCAGTCACCGGTAATTCAGACTGGACCAGAGAAAAGGCAGAGGGAACGTAAGTTGGTTCCTGAGAGCTTCAGAGCTAATCTGCTGCGAACGGTACATGTCAGGTCCCCAACCGGACATCTGACTGTAGGGACAACCAGTAAATGTCTATCCCGGTACTATTGGTGGCCGGGAATGACAGGCGACGTGCGCAGGTATATTAGGTCTTGTCCGGAGTGCCGTAAATGCACACCTGAGAAACGGACGAAGACGAAGATATCCTTAGAGGTTGGAGACCGAGTTCTGGTACTCCTCCCAATCGAGGGGAACGAATTCGAAATCGGGTGGCAGGGCCCATTCCTAGTGGATAAAGTGGGGCTCCACAAGCACTATGGAGTGGTGATCCTGGGAAAGTCTACTACTTTCCATTCCAGTCTCCTCATGCGCTATGAGGGGAAGCCCGATGATAAGTCCACCAGCCCAAGGGCGCAGAGATTCGCTGAAATAACGGTTCGGGGTTCAGATCAGGTAGCGGAAAGCCTGTCACACCATAGGAAGTCCTATATGTATGTGCAGGTACCTTCTTCGGTTCAGCCCGGTGCTCGGGGGAACATGACCGGCCAAAGGAACACCCGCAGTGCTAGCTACACTGAGAACCGAGGTAGGAAGAGGTGGGTTGTGTCGGAACGGACACATACCCTTGGTCCCTCAATCCGACCGACTGCAGTCCAGCTGGGTCCTCGAAAGGGGAAGCTGGAGTTGCAGAAGTCCAGTAAACTCTGGCAGGAACGATCGTTAAATCAGGTCGAGACGGGAGCTCTGGTCCGCAAGATACTGCGAGATGCCCGATCGCAGTAGCGGAGTAGGCGTTGATCACCCGTGATACTGAATAGCTTGCCACCCCACCGAATGTGGTAAAAGTATTCTATACAATATTGACGGGTTAGACTTCCTCACCCGCCATCCGGTCTCTTAGAAAGAGGAACGAACGACATAGACAGCTTCTGCGTAGAAGTGGAACGACGGGGTCGATCCTCTTAAAGTGGGGGCCTATGTGACGAAACGCGTTTATCTGTCTTGGGTCGTCAAGTTCCCGCACTATTTTGGCGCGTCATCGGGGACTTTCCCAGCTAAAAATAGACTGAGGGAAGCCGATGGAGGACTTATTATCTAGAATCGTCTCGAAACACTGGAATTCGAGTAACCCGTGATGTTGGGTATCGCTCTAAATTCCCGTGCAGAGAGATCTAGAAACTCTAGGCGGGGAATGACGTTTTCCCGAGAAAGTATCTTTTCTCAAGAAGCACTCGCTTCTAGTGCGCATGGAGTTGGCACGAAGCGGGAAAGTGGCTAAAACAGTCATTAACTTACTTTTGTTCGAAGAGAACCGACGCAGGCCTGATGTGAGCCATTTTTGTGTTGCGTCTCACCTCAACCATGATTCGGCTGACTGTTATGAAAAGGAAGCTGAGAAGCCCTTGAACAGTTCGGAAGCTGACTGGAGAGCTGGTTTCACCATCCAGGTAGATATTTGTTTAAATCATTTAACTTTGTACGTGTGTTCCACACGCCATTGTTCTAACCTCATTACCTATGCGGATGTCCTCGCATACTAATTAGCAAACCGATCGATAACGCAGGTGACAATTAATCGTGGGTTTGTTTACTGTGTGCTCGCGAATCAGCTGTTAGGAACGCCGTAATGTGATGTGGGCGATTTGGGTTCCAAATATATGTACTATATATTGCCAATCGTTGCATCTATTAGGTTGCTGTGTTAGAATAAAACATAGTTACTTGTGCCGGATGGAAACTTAGAGTATGTCAGTCAGTTGCTGAAGCCAGAAGAACGGTTAGAAAACCAGGTAAGTTGGTAGGTGGAGATTCAGACAAAATTGTGCTGAGTTACTAAGTAAAGGAAGAACTTAGTTCTGTGCCACCAGGAATGATGTAACTATTGTGTAGTAACTTAATAGTGAATTCATTGTGTGGAACAGCGGATTTCTGTGGAAAGGTAAGTGGCTTTGGTGCTATATCTATATATATATATGATGTGACATGGTGTATATATATTAGGTCATAGCATGTGATACTTCCTGGGGTAATTCCGAACACCGAATAGCTGGACGCGTGATAACACTGCGTGCCGTCGCGATGTAAATATGCGTTCTGAAATCTTGTCTAAGCTATCCTGTTTCTTTCATACTGGCGCTAGTGCGAGTGAATGCTAAGGTGCTGGAAGTATGGAAGGATGCAGGAGGCTGTATGAGACTGGGGAAATATAGAATATGGGGATGTGAAAGCAAGTTATGAAAGTATGTGTTGGTAGACCAAACCAACGATGAAGTTCAGTCCAGGCCAAGGCTAAACCACTTGGGAGGACAGAACTGGAACAGTACCCTTGGAACATGTGGGGAACATGTATTCTCAAGAAGGCTTCTTGACTCTAAGGTAGAGTCTGATAAGAAGAGTTTGCTGTGGCGTGGGCAGGTGGTCCCACCAGCAAACAGGCTTGTGTACATATTGGATGTGATCATGTACTATTCCTATATCCCGAGGGATGGTATATTGATCAAGTTTATGTTTCTTAATGTACATTGATGATGTTAGGAACGAGTCTAGGGACTCTTTACCTATTTGTTTAGTTCGATTAAATTAGAACAATAACAGCCTTGTATCATTACTGACGTTAGCGACGACTGGTAGATGATTAGGGATAGGTGAGACCAATGATCAGACTCGTCATTCTGATGTCTAGCTCTGTTTGACGGGCTGTTCTGTGAGGCCAGCTGACATTTGTGAACCCATGCTTGACTACTCTCCATATAGAGATAATGCTTTGGTTATATGAATAACTAACTAGCAGGACTGAGAATTGAGTAGTTTTGGTAGGATGCATGTGAACTAATGTTTGGGCCAGTGTACTCTCACCGGTCGCTCTTCCTTTTCAGGAGTTTGCCTGTTGAGGAACCAGTCAACTATAATTGTTGTTGGCAGAAAACCACTTCGTGTGACAGAGCGAAGGGTTCAGTTCTTTACTTATCACGCCAGACTCCATCACACCAGGTACCCAATGTGATTCACCATGCGTGAAGGTTGCTGCAAGACATACAACTGCCCTGAAGGTGCACGTGTGGGAAGTGATGGTTTGTGATCGTTTAAAATAGAAGATACTCTGGTTTTGCCAGGAACATTTCAGCATGTTGAGTAATCATGCTCGACAGGGAACACCGGTCCGTCTGGTTTGACGGGGGTTCTGCCTAAACGCAGAAGTAACTAATCTTCAGACACTTGAATGGTTCTTTGGACAGCTCGAGTGGCAGGTCTTGAGAAGAACTACACCAGTATGGACGTGTGTCAAGTGTAACCCGGTGGAAGGGACTAGGGATTATAGTCCAACCTGAATTGTTTCCGTAAAATAGATGTCTGATTCTATTCATGTACTGTTTCCGTATCCAGATTATCAACTGTGTTCTAGAAGGACTCAGTAACTTTTCAGTAGCCATATCTGATCCTACAAAGTGTGACTGTAAGAGACCATTGAATTGGTCAATGCCATATCGGTTCTGCAGTGGGACTGTGCTATGAGTGACAGACCATTCGGTTGGTCAGTGACTATTTAGTTCATCGAAGTAACCAATACTTGGAGCCAAGTCCAGGAAGATTGTCTCCAACTCGGTTGTGTTCGAGAACTGTATTACCAGTGACTCCGTGGGAGTGTTATAGATGCAGTTGGTCCAGTGAAGTGTGGTCCAGCAGTGACTCTATTGTTGTGGTTCCACGTTCGGGAGACGGAGTGGTCTCCAAGGTTCTAGTCATCTCACTGGAAGGAAGCCGGGTGAGTGGCGGACCGACTGGACGGGACATCTGCATCCACTCTACTTCTCAACTCGATGAAGACACCTACATCTCTAAGTCTTTCTCTACTCTATCTTCTATTTGTGTAAATAGATTCTTCTATCAGGAGGTTCATTTCAGTTCTATATTCTCAAGGGTAGAATAAACTTTATGTAAGTTGACTTGCTCTTTGTATAATGATTGAGTGTGGTCTCGGACGATGCCTAAGTGTTCATTGTTCAACAGGTGTAGGTAGTTAGTAGGGGTCTAGAATCTGGAGGGGTGTGTAGACGTAACTAAATAACCTGAGATCAACCACAGAGAAAAAAAAAAGTGTATCTGCTCGTCCAACCCCTGGGGCTAGAATACACGGGAGTGCTAGAGACACCTCGGGTGTGGTTCACTCTCACTACCCAAGGTGAACCCGAAACACTCCTCTCTTCTGTCTTCCCTTCCATATATCTATTTCTTTCACTCTCTCTCTGTTATTCCTTCAACACATACTCCGACAACAGTTCCTTTCAACAATAAACAAAAGATTTATTAATAAAAACTATGTCTGGTGTATGTATGGATAGTGTCTATGTAGTTGGTATGTTCTTCTAGTGTGGATGCAAGATAAGATGTTGATAGATAGTCTCCGTAATCTTCTCCGGCATATTCAACAGGCCAAAACATCAGATATCAAACACAGAATTAGAACGTTCTCACCCGGTATGATCCGTTCAGCTTGAGTCTTGACTTAATCCAATTCTTGAAAACACAAACAATTGTTCACCACAGTAACACCGTACAGTAATGCGATCACGGTAAGTCCTTTCCGTAGACAGAGTTTTCAGTTTTATGTTGTTATAATCCATCAGTGAAAACACCTCACACCTGTCCACAGTTATTTAACCGTTTTCTGAATATATGTACACTGGTCTAGGGTTCTTCCCTGTTTCGTTTAGGTGAGTACTAAATGAAAATGTTTTATCCTATTTTCTATGCTTGAATAAAGTTTCTTCTCTAAGGTTCACCAAAATCCGCTTTTTGACATTCGTTAAGTCACCCACTTTGCATTTGCTATAGTGACATACTTTCACTGCACCTGTGAAGTGCCTGATTAAATTAAAAAAGTCTTTCCTGTATTATCAACACTGCATTCTCTGTACAAGAGATGTACTGATTGATCTTCTTTGATAGGTCCGGCTGTGTAGTAGAACCTGGGTAATAAACATTAAATCAGGTGATTTAAGTCTGCCTCATATCACTGTCTATGTGATTATCTTTCTCCAGCCGTAATGAAACAGCCTCCGAAAGAATTACTCTGACATAAACAGCAGAATTCACTAAAGTATAAACTATTCACTAAATAGAAAGCAATAGTAAACCCTACGCACAACCACATATTTCCCTATGCTAATATTAGTGTTACCTTATATATCTAGAATTAATGATACTCCAAGCATTGAAATCTATTAGCACACAATCACTTCTATCCCATTTCCCGGGATGATTTCTTTGCTATTTTCAGGAGACATAAATCCAGTTTGCCGTCCCTTTAGGTAGCACACACTAACACAACAATCCCAGTTGCTACTATTTATATTGGGCCTTCCGTTCTTCGTTAGTGTTTGATGTCCATACATCAACAATCGCCTTTGTCGTTCCCGTAACATCAAAAGTTCAGTGAAATCACGTATACGTCCGGGCGCTCCGTTCTCCGCTGTTGAGCTGGTCCTCTGTCCATCGCTCGTTTGCACTTCAAAGCATTCTCCGTTCATTTTCCCGTCGGCCGATACTAGCGGGAGTCACTGCCCTCGGCGCGCACCTGTACCCTATTTTTATATTCGTAGGTCAATGCTCGTGAATTTTATTCCTCCTCGCAGAATGAAGTACACAATTGTTAACCCTTCTCCTTCCTTGTATTTTAATATGTAAGTTATCAAGGAATCATTAAACTGCAGTTTTTTCTGTGACACAAAGCTTAGTTGCTTTAGGATAATCACCCTTCAAAATACATTTGGGAAGGTTCTAGAGAAGATAGTCGCTGTCAAGCTGCAAGAGTTTTTGGAAAGGGGGAAGCTTCTTCCAAGAGGCCTGGGGAGCTACAGGCCAGGAAAAGATACCTGGTCAAATGCAGCCACTTTTGCCTTTGACGTTTATGAGGGGTTCTTGAGAAGACAGGAAACGATGGCGGCAGCGCTTGATCTCGAGGATGCGTACAATAGAGTTCGATATGATATTTTGATGACCTCACTGATGGAGAAGGGGGTCAATCCCTGGTTGGTGAACTGGATAGCAGCCGTCCTGCATTCTCGTCGGGTTGGTCTCCGTCTGCGTGCATGGACCTCAGAGCCACATATTTTAACCCCGGGACTGCCACAGGGATCTGCAATCTCACCGGTGCTCTTTAACATTATACGAGCAAGATTGCGAACCTAGAAGCACCAGGAGTTGGAAGGATACTAACATTTGCAGATGATATTCTTGCCTATAGGCAGGGGAGAGATAGGGAGCAAACAGCCCAGGAGTTACAGGCGACAACAGACAAAGTGATTGACTGGTGCACTTAAATTAGTGCTGTCAGTTCAGTTATTTTAGTTATCAGCTCAACTCAACTCAACTCAAGATCGCGTTAGCTGATTCAGTGCCGACCTCCACTTGGTTGACAAATAGTCTTAACTCTGGGGACCCTTCTCCACTTTAGTCACAAGATATTGGCAGTCCGTTTTTTATTTCTTTTCGCGTATCTTTCATGATTTTAATGCCCTATAAATGACATTTCAGACAGAAAGAAGGTTTCTGGTTCGAAAAAGCACAGAGGTAGAATATATCAAAGCTTTGTGCAGGAATTCTTAGTTTTAATGTGAATAACGAAGACACAAACAATAGATTGCACGGTTTATTGCCTGGCATATTTCGCTGCATCTCCTCAGATACATACTGCAGGAATCACACCACATAAAGTGAGATAACTAGATAAATCCTTCAATCTGAAATATACACATATTCGCACAGTAATGTCGATTGTCTACCACGGTAATTTTAAACTGACTAACACAGTGTTTTCCAACGTGGGGCCCACGCCCCACAGGGGGGCAATTCGAAAATAGAAGAAATCGGCTGAATATAACAAAACGGTGAGACTTGAGACTGAAGTTAACTAAATTGGAACCTGACATAAGATCTCTTTGCAGCAAGCATCAAACGCAAGGATCTCACTAAATTTAAATAATAAATAATTACTAATAATTAAAATAATATAGAAAAATCTTTCATTAAAATTATTTTGTACTTGAATTTCAGTTCTCCATTATATGTTTTGAAAATTTACTTACTGTGTTTCCTCAATAATTACCTAGTGATTTCTTCCTAAAACCTATCATTCACGTTTCTTTAGTGAACATTTCAATTTTTGAATATTAAAAATAATGTATATGTTGAGGGGGGGGGGGCGTGGGGCGGGGGAGGGGGGCAATATGAATTTTAGAAAGGCTTAAGTGGGGCATGGCACAAAAAAGGTTGGGAAACACTGGACTAACATGTCTTTCTGTTTGCACAAGTGTCATAAGTAAAGAATGAATAGTAGTTATTTGTTATTCTTTACTACTTTTAGTGTCGTCCCTGGTCTGGAGTCTCTTCCTCGGCCTCGACCTGTTCGGTGGGCTCCACCTTAGGTTTCCCGGGGCAGTCAATAGCATTGTGCGTATTCGACCTGCAGTGTTTGCACCATTTCCCTGTCCTAGATTTTCTAGTGCCGGACTTTAGTGAGCTCTTCTGGTGGCGAGCTTCCTTGTCGACCTTGGCATTGTCAGTGTCCACCTGCGTTGAGGTCACTTGACATGCCGCGAAGTGAGGGTTCTTAGCCTTCGATTTGCATTCCTTCGTATTGTGAGAAGGTGACTTACAGAAAGAACACCACTTCTCCGACCATAGTCGTTTTTGTGTAGAGCTCGAAGTGCTCTTGCTTCCCTCCTTCGTCTTCTCCAAACTCTCCTCTGAAGTTTTAACATATGGTTCCACCTTCTTAGTTCCTGTGCTCTTGGCTTTCTTCAGGTTATGTTTTTCCTGACTTTTGGTGTTTGTAGAAAGGTTTTCTGCTGCCTCCCCATGGACCTCGACGAACCGTTCTGTCAATTTCATCACCATGTCGATTCGTTCCGCCCCTTGTTCTCCCAAGAATGTCCTGAGAGTTTTCGACGTTTGCTTTCGCATCTGGTCGACTACCATGAGCTCTTCCAGACTCTCATAGTCATGCGCGAACCCAGCCAAATCCATCCACTTATGGAGATAAGCTTTCAGACGCAGACTATAGGCGGCAAACAACTTCCCCGGTTCTCTTTTCGCTCCTCGAAATTTTTTCCGGTAGGTATGTGACGTAACTTCGAATCGTTTCAGCAAAGCCGTCTTCAACTCGTCATAATTGTTCTCATGTACTGGTGTCAGGCGAGAATAAACCTCGTAACCGGTCCCGCGTAATCCCTGGGATAGCTTGAGATTCCATTTGTCTCGCTCCAGACCCATAGCTACCGACATAGCCTCAAAGCGTTGTAGGTACTGGTCAATATTCTCCTTGTCCTCCTCGTAGATCGCTAGAGGGAACTTCATAGCATGGTAGCTATGTCCACCTACTGGTGTTGAGCCAGGGAGAGAGGAACCTCCCACGGCTCCCTCAGTTTCCCCACTAGATTGCCTCTTCAGCTAGAGTTCCTGCATTCGGTACTCGTGCTCCCTTTTCTGAGCTTCTTGTTCAGCTTCCAATCTCTTAGCAGCCTGTTCAACTTCAAATTTCTTAGCTGCTTGCTCAGCTTCAAATTGCCTAGCAGTTTGTTCTGCTTCCAATTTCTTAGCTGCTTGCTCAGCTTCAAATTGCCTAGCAGCTTGTTCTGCTTCCAATTTCTTAGCTGCTTGCTCTTACTCCATCCTTCTCAATTCCAACTCAGCCTTTCGATCTTCTCTTTCTGCTTGACGATACTCTCTCTCCACCTCCTGTATGTAATCTGTTAGTGCAGAACCCGACAATCCCATTTCTTCCCCTTTTGCCCTTAGTTCTGCCGTAGTTAGTTTAGGAGTGGCCATATTTCAGAGAGGTAAGTCAGCAGATAGCGTATAGATTAACTCTAAGATGCATATATAGATAATGAACAATTACAATTAATCTATATATTTAAGACCACAACACAACACAATCACTCAGTGACAAGAGCAGAATCAGGACCACAGACTTATGCAGACGTGTGAAGTGTGAACAGGTAAGATATGTGCCTTAACCCCTATCCACATTCACTCTAGCTGGATTCTCTCTCTAACAATATCTCCGTCCTCTAACTAAAGATCCCGTGTCAAAAGACCCCGTTGTCAGAAGATCCCGCTGTCAAAAGATCCCGCTGACCAGAGATCCCGCTGTCCAAAGATCACGTTTACGATCCCCCAATAATTGTAAGTAAAGAATGAATAGTAGTTATTTGTTATTCTTTACTACTTTTAGTGTCGTCCCTGGAATGAGGGGAATCAACACCCACAATTTTATTAACCCAAGATTATTGTCCTAGAGAAACCACCAGAATCCGTCCACAAAACTCCCTCAGTCAGTAGACACCTCTTTCTTACTCTCACTCACCCCTGGATCATGCCCCCTCTCATTCTTCTCCAACACAACATACTCAACAACTCTAGCTTTAACAAATAAATACAACAATTAATTTATTAAAACAAAGAGTGTGTGTGTGAGAGGCGTGTGTGTGTAATGTGTAGAATGTGGGTCGAATATTCTAATGTGTGTGTAGAATTAGACCAGTGAATCAGGAGCAAAGTCTGTTACATCACAGTGCTTAGCATACAACGGCACCATGTATTCCGGACAGTGAACCTCACCCAGAAGATGTTTCTCCGTCCACGTGACAACTTTCTCCAATCACTCGAACAAACAGGATGCTGGTCATCAGATAGACACTGTTCGATCTTGGTCTTCACTCTAACCACATGGTGAAGTTACTCTGTTTCATAATGTTTGTTGAACTGATAATCTTTCAATTAACTGAAATGTCACTTGGGGAAATTCTACTGTTCATAAGTCTCTGATTATAAAATGTTCCCCCTCTTTAAAAACACAACCTATTAATGTTTTTTTTAGGTAGATGTGTATAAATATATATATATATATATGTCCTTGGTATATGAGCTATTAATCTTCGGTGATGAAGCTTATCACTCCTTAAACACAACACTTATGTTCATTAAGTCCGGCTCAGCAGAAGCCAGGTTTCTGTAGACCAACTAGGTTCTGAGCCCCGTGTAACAAACTCTCAGTAATTTCGGTCTTCATTCTGTGAGCCATCATTGTATAAAACTTTGAAACTGCTTCTTTGTAATAAATCATCTCACACTCAAGTGGAACACTCAAGGGGAACCATATGCCTATTCCGGTTGCTAATCGAAACTATGCAATCACAGACTGGATCTATGTCCGCCGATAAATATCATCAATTTGACACTATAGTTTCTTTTATTGAACACAACTCGGAAACTGCACCGATCCTTAACCCTTCAGAAATCTTGGTCGACTAACGCAACTTGTTTACTTCAACGGCCTTCATATCGGCTTGAGTTACGTCACCAAAAAGTCTAGACGCCAATCAGTCCAGAATCTGGTTTTGTCCTCCTGTTTTTAGACTAACTGGAGTCAATCCGCCGTCAAGTTCGCTTTCATCTGGGGAAATCCTTTGTCTCGTACAACAATAGTTATGTCTGTGTGTGAACCAGAGAATTCCCCACATCACAGAATCCTCTCCGCCGTCTGTCCAGACATTCCGTCAACACTTCAAAGGCTAACAACCGCCCTTGCAGACGGATGGCGCCAGTGTACGTTTCTCGAACAACAACTTGTTAACAAAATGCCGACCGTGTGTAGACATCGTGACGCGACTTATTTTTCTCATTCCATACAACATCAAAAGGTTGCTTGTTTTTGCAGACTGTCACACGTCGTTCTTGATGATAATATCACGAAGTTCCTACGATGATATGTTCATGATATTGTCGTGTGATGGTCGTTGTCTAGGTAACGATACTCATGGTGTGTCAATGGAGATATCTAACTGTCTTGCAATATAACTCACCCCCGCAATGCATATTCACCAGTCATTAACCAAGATTCAGTTGGCGCACATAATCCTTTATTACAGAAATAACACAGATCACGGAACATATGTATATATCCAGAAACAATGTAA
This sequence comes from Cepaea hortensis, assembly GCA_963921405.1. Classification (NCBI taxonomy): domain Eukaryota; kingdom Metazoa; phylum Mollusca; class Gastropoda; order Stylommatophora; family Helicidae; genus Cepaea; species Cepaea hortensis. Next base: position 43,975,241 of record OY992895.1, read on the forward strand.
TCCATAGACTATAAATATCCTCCTCACAATTTAACCAGCACACATCAATGCCTTCTCAAGCCTGCTTCATATCAAAATCCACAAGACAGGTAATCCAGCTACTATCCACGGCTGGATCTCCTACAATACAACCCACACATTGGGTCGGAGCCACTGCTCAACTATGCAACCCACTCTGGGTTTTAGGACTGCCTTTACCGCTCGGAGAATCACACAACACAGTTCTCCGTGGACTACCGAATCCCTCGGTATCTCAAACTCCACTCCCTGAAAACGACCTGACCCGCAGTCGGTCTCTTCTCTCACTGACTTTTTAGTATCATTACTTCACCCAACACTCAACTGTCTTTCGTCCCATCCGCCCTAGGTTTTTTTTTCATCTACCCTCACTATTTTATTTCTCAGGACTGGCTGTTTCTCATAGCCAGGTCAGTCACTTTACTGTCTCCCACTCTCATCTCCATACTTCCTCATGCCCGGTCATTCACCTCAATGTCAATGACCCAGGCTTATGTCACAGACTAATGTCGGGTCTTGTTTGTCATCGATCGAACATCAAGTTTATTTTCGTGACAACAAGGCCGGCTTAAGCACGTTGATCACTATGGCTTCAGCAAACCTTAACAACCGTCTACTCTGTGTGTTGAACAACACACGGAAGGCACTGTCTCTTTCAATCACATGGCCACTCTCGAGCACGTGTCTCGCGATCGATGAAGCATGACTGTTCCGGTGTGTCGGCCTGCCTAGGCTACCATCTTCTGTGTGTAGTATCTTGTCCATCCAGTTCGGAATATGTTCCAACACTATGTTATGTAACTGTCGCTCTGTTCTACCTATGTAGATGGTCTCGCACCTGCATGTAAATTGGTAAATACAATTCGATTTGTTGTATAAAGCTACAGGTTCTTTAACTGCTGGGATTGGGATAGGTGTGGTTCTGTATCTGATAACCGGAGTTGCAGCACAGACTGTTCGCCTGACTGCAGTGATGAGCCGGTCCTGTAACTGTTGCATAACGTCATCTCATCGGAAGGTTAACTGGATGAAAACCTTGAGTTTAGGGACTATAGTTTCTTCTGGTTTAGGTTTGGGGTGTTGGCAGTGGCGCTTTATAAATCCTGTGGAGTACCTGTTGCTTGTCGTCCCTGGAGGAAAGTGGACTCGAGAAGCACACTTTGATTATGCTTCTAATATTGGAACAATTGAATGACTTTTGTCTACACTCCTACCTTCTGTCTTCCATACACTCTCTCTCTCTCTCTCTCTCTCTCTCTCTCTCTCTCTCTCTCTCTCTCTCTCTCTCTCTCTCTCTCCTTCATAACATACCCTGACAACAGTTTCCTCCAACAATTAATACCCTGTTTATTGTTGAAAACTATGTCAGTCGTATGTATTGAATGTGTATATGTAGTTGGTAGTGTCTGCTAGTGTGAGTGCAAGATAGTCCTCGGAAAGTCGTATGTGCCGTATACTTTCTCGCCTCTTCATACGGCCAAGCCACAGGACATCAAACATAGAAATGGACAGATCTCACCCTGGATGCTCCGTTCTGCTTGAGTCTGGAGGTAAATCCATTATTTGAAAAAAACTGTACACCACTGGATCATCGTAAAATAATGTAATCCCAGTAAGTCTTTTCAGTAGACAGAGTTTTCCTTTTTTATGTTATTATAATCCATCCGTATGCTACTATTACACTAAGGTTAGATTACCTTATATCTTCTATAATCATCCAGGAATAGAAATTTATAATTAAGCACATCGGTACTAATATCCCATTGCCTTAAACAATACGGGACTATAATTTCTGTCCACACATTGGATGCATAGATATCTCTGTCCAGTTTTGGAACACACACTAAAACAGAAAACCCAGTTACTACTATTTATATCGAGTGTCCAATCCTCCGTTGTCTTTTGATCCACAATCAAATTTTGCCGTAAGTCCCCACATCAAACGTCTGTGAAGTCACGTATTCATTAGTGGTGCTTCGTCTCGTCTCTCCTTCGTCTCGTCCTTCGTTCTTCCGCTGTTTCTCTGTGTTCCCCTACGCTAGTACTTCCAAGCGTCCGAACTCTTTGATCGCCGTCTCCGTTCGTTTTCCCGTTGTTGAAGTCTCCCCGTTGTTTTTCTCTGTTGACAGAGCTGGTCAATGACTCCTTACACTGTATCCTATTTTATACTGTCGGTCAATAACCTTTAATTCGTCCTCATCTCAGACTGAAGTACTCGATTGTTAACTCTCCTCCTACATTGTAGTTTTATATGTAAGTTATCAAGGAATCACTAAACTGCAGTTTTCCCGTGACAGTACCCATTCAGGTTTAGGGCATTCTTCAGAGTTTCAAATTCTTCTGTCAGTGTGTCCTGGGTGCATATCTTCCTAGCACGGTCAAACAGGGTCCGTACTAGGCCCGTTTGTACTGGACAGGTGCGAAGCTCTGAAAATTTAAATATTGGCCAGTCCATGTTTCTTTACGGTACACCAATCTTTGAATTGTACCGTCTGCTCTACGTCTCAATAGGATATCTAGAAACGGCAACGCTTCGTTGTGTTCGTGTTCCATAGATAGACAGATGTTTTTATGTGCCACGTTCATTGTGGCCTGGACGTGCTTGTTGCTCGTCTGTGGTGATAATTAGTATATCGTCCACGTAACGACTTAACGACTCTTAGTTTTAAGTTGTTTACGTTTCTGCTTTTAGGAATGGAAACGGCCTTGGTTTTCGGTCTCGCATATTCACATTAGATAATAGTTTTAAACAATGTTGTAATATAGTTATTCTGATTTAAAAGACTGTGAAAGATTCAAAATTGATAGCACGTGTTAAATGTGATTATTCAGATAAAATATTAAATTATTTAGCAGACATTCAGAATGAACAAAACTAACCGTGAAAGTTCGTCATCGTGTTAAATTATACTCACACTAATGGGCCACACTTAATTCCCCAAGTTTGTGTATTCCTAACATGAACAGGCTGATTGATATTTAAATAATTAAATTCAAAAGAATAATAATTATAACTAAATAAAAATTAGTGTACGTTGTTTCTCGGTAGAAAACTATCAAAACCTGCCATGTTGTCCCGTCATTTCTCATTTTATTTGACAATGATTCGCTTCAAAATATGATGTTTTACTTGTGTTTTATTTGTGTTATGGAGCCGTTCTAGTGATATTGGTGTAGAAAAGTGGTGTAGTTATCATTATTCAGTAAATTGCATTGTATTATAATCAGAGATTGAGCAGTAGCGCCGTGGTAAGTGGAAATTTCACGTAATTGTCACCTTTGTCTTCAATGTTTTTTTTTTACAACATCTGCTGATATTATTATTATATTTCTAGCCTATAGCAACAGTAGCAATATTGTGTGCAATATTCCTTGTGCAGTCTCCTTTAATTTTATATATACAACAATATATCTGCTACCATTTTAACAATTTTTAGATCATTTCTATGACACACCCCTACTTCCCATTTTCTACCATCAATTTCTGTTTGTGCCAAACCCATGTTTTGTTTGGCACTGAATCAGTTAATACAAAAACCGATTACTTTATAATGTTTATCCCTCCATACTTTACAGTTCTGTATTTCTCGCCCTTCTGAAATTCGTTTTATAACGAGACCCGCAAATCACATTTTATGTAGACGTTTAGACTTGTTCTAGTATGTGTTATTAAATTTAGCTTCCATTTTTACGTATACTGTGTAAAGGGGGGGGGGGTTAATAGGCAGGAAATACGAAAAGGGGGGGGGGGTGATATTCTGAATATATGGTGAAAGGGTGCATGGGACAAAAAAGTTGAAGACCACTGATATAGTAGGTCCAGTTCGCAGAACTAAGAAGGGTAATGCCTATATATGAACCATTCTTGATATATTGCACTATGTGGTCGAAGCAGTACCGTTACCTGCCATAAATTCAAAGAAATTAGCTGATGCATTAATTAGGATTTTCACCCGTCTTGGATTTCCAAATCAGGTTCTGACTGACAGAAGGTCCTAACTTATGTGGAGATTAAAGGAAGAGGTTTCCGGAATCTTTCATACACGGCACATTCATGGTTCGCCATTCCGACCCCCCCCCCCTCCCCCAAACGAACAGCCCAGTAGAAAGGTTCAACGGGACCCTGATCACTATCTTGAATAAATCAAAGCAATAATAACCGGAAAATTGGGATGAATGTATTCCTGCAGCTCTGTTTGCTCATAGCAAGGCAGGCCATGGATCCAATCCATAGGTCTCCCATCTGCAACTTTGCAGCTTGGACGACCCATGTGGTCATATATTCTGACATTGACCAGATCACTCATCGAGTTCCGATTGGTTTACACAAATAGGGAGCTAATCCCAAATACCCACACGCCTCGGGAGTGTACGAGTGTCCTTTAATGAAGTTATGTTTGACTGTATAAGAAATACGTGACCTATAAATTGTTAACAGTTTATGAACATTCAAAACACTCTGAAGAAAATATGTAAACATCTGTACATCTATTAAACCTTTATTGTTTCACTAGTAGTTATCAGTTATCAGTTGGGGTATCTTTATTGCACTCTGGAGAGGTCCATAGGTGCTCAGACACACCCCCCCCCCCCCCAGCCTATGCATCAGCGTTCGGTGGCTAATAGTTTCAGTTCTGTGTTGACGAGGCACCTCGTTTTCCCTATGTACCTCTCGTGTCTGGCCGTGCCTATTTTTGTTCCCAGGTCTTTCATCATGGACAGCTATGTGGATTCACTGACGTCAAAATCCTCTTTTCTCGACATATCTTAAGGACGTTAATAAAATCGGCACGATCCATGGGCTGGCCATCTACAGGGGGTGCAGAGCCAGCCAGTTTATCAGCTCGTTCATTTCCCTCGACTCCCGCATGTCCCGGGATGAAGATGAAGGTGACTTTACAGACAAGACTTCCGCAGCGATTCAGTCCACTGCCTACGTACAGATCCAGCTTCGACCTTCCGAATCATGCTAATTGAATCACTTAGTACACACACGTTGGTATAATGCTGTGATTCCAGCCATATGAAAGCCTGTGTAACTGCCATCACCTCCATCGTCATGCTGCTCGTGGTCATAGAGTGGGCACCACTGGATTCTTGAACGGTTAGGCCCGCTAAACGGGCTGTAAATGCCCATGCACTTCTCTGCTGCTTTACAACAGATCCATAAGTATAGATAAGCACTTCGGGGCTGAGTGTTCATAGATGAGCGCGTTGACCTCTGCATTGACAGCGGCAGGGTTCTGCTCTCTGCACCGTCTGTCGAGTGTGATAATGCAGGAGAAAGTGCACTTAAAAGTTGGAGGCACCGGCAACATTCTTTGCCGGGGTTGATACTGTTAAGCCTGCAGACCTGTCTGACGACATCTTCCGCTCGACCCATCCATGATTTGCCCCTCTTTAGCCTGTCAACATTTTCTCTGAATATAGTGTCATGCAGAGGGTGCTGCTCATCTGCACCTATTTTTAAGTATGCACGAGCTCTCCAGATCTTGATCCTGTGGTTCATTGTCGGGAAGTCATGGAGGTATCTCATTGCTGCACAGCTGGTGTCTCTCGTGCAGCCCAAAATGATGCACACGGCTTCGGTTTGTACCTTTTCAAGTCTTCCAATCTATGTAGGGCTGACAGTGAGGATGGCCAGGACATACTTGATGCGTGAAAGCACCAGTCCTTGGAATAGAAGTTTTAGCAGTGCTGTCATCCACCCGGAAAAGGCGGCTGTTTTGTAGTGCTCTCTGGACAACAGGTGTGTGAGAGCTGATGTCCCAAGCCTTGCGATAAAGGGTAGAAGCTTCAACAGAGAGAACAAACTGAAGTATCTGGAAATCACATTTGAGAGGAGCCTGTCCTTCAAGGACCATGTGGAGACGGTCGAGACAAGAACTCAAAAGGGACTCAATGCACTTAAAATTATGGCTGCAATGGACACAGAGCAGAGAATGCTTTTCACACTATACCAGCACTTGATCCGCTCAGTGATTGATTATGGATTAGGACTGCTCACTGTCTCAAAGAGTCAGCTGGTGAAATTAGAGCGCATACAAAACGAAGCGATGCGGGTCATTCTGGAATGCACCAGAGACACCCCAGTAGTGTGTATGCGTTACATCCATGGTTTGCCGACTGTTGCTGGTAGACTCAAGGTGATGCAGGCGAAGACATACCTCAGAGTAGCTGCAGACACAGATCACCCGTTGTAAGAGGCGCTGGACGCATTTAAGGGTCAACGACTGATAAGAGTAAGATCATGCATGGCTCAGGCGAAGGGCACGACCAGACAGGTGTGCACCTTGGAGAACATTAGGCGAGGAGAGGAGTGGGTCAGAGTGCCAGCGGAGCAGTCAGACTTGTGCAGAGTTATAATCACATTGAGCTGGGAGTGCAGGGAGTGGCCAGCAGGGGCCACGGAAGTGGAAATCCAGCAACTAATTCAGGAAAATGCTCGCTCGGATGATGTGATTATCTACACAGATGGTTCGGTGTTGAGAGGTAGGAGAAGTGCCTGGGGGTTCTTAGCAAAAGCTAATGGCCGACGTTTGGTGCAGGAGAGCCTGGCATATCATACCACAACATCTAGCTTAAGAATGGAGGTGGAGGCGGTCAGTGCAGCTTTTCGCTGGATGGAGAATACAACACACACACACACACACACACACACACACACACACACACACACACACACATTGTGATTGTAACTGACTCAGAAAGCATGGTGAGGAAGGTGATGACAGACAAGCTTTGGAGGTCACGGGTGGCAAGCATCGCCTGGATCTTTTCTCCGGGGCATGCCGGTGTGCTGGGGAATGAACAGGCGGACAGATTGGCTGACTCTGCAAAACTTGGTAGAGTATTGATGCATGACAAGGCAGACGTGGGTGCGGCCTTGTGGGAGCACGTGTACATCTTGGAGGAGCAAATGTATCACCTCGGTCTGACAAGAATGAGACAGCGAGGAGTGAAGAGGGGATCTGGCCGACGATCGACGCTCAGGGGAAAGGCGAGACGGACATGTAATCAGATTGCTACTGGTATTATTAGTATTGGAACTCTTCGCTGGCTGCTGAGGATGGGGACGGAGCGCTTATGGGAATGCCCCGAATGCTGTGATGTCGGTTCCTAAATCAATCAATCAATCAGACTTTAACTCTTTCACTACCAAACAAAAACTGGGCTGTGACCAAACAGACATTTATGGCAGAAAATTGGAACTAGGGGTGTGTTACAATAATGCTTTTAAAATGGTTAAGGTGGTAGAAGACCTATTGTATTACATATCAAATTAAAGAGGATTGCACAAGGAACATGACAGTGTTAATAATTAATTGATAGGTTACAAATATTATGACAATAATGAGAGGTTTAATAATAACAAATGAAATTAAAGAGGTAAAAATTATTTAAAAAACTGCACATATAAGGTGTTTTCTACACTCCTATACTGCTAATCATGTTTAATTTACTGAATAATCAAACAAACACCACTTGTCTTCAAGAATATAAACAGTATTGCGCATTAAAGTAACCCAAAAAGAAGTTTTGGTGCATATTCTGAACCATGTATTTTTCACAAATAATGACAAAAAATAATGGCTGAAATCTTGAAGGTGGGGTCTGTCACAGTAAAGTTATGAAAATGGTTACAATTGTAGCAGAAATGTTGTATTATATATCAAAATAAAGGGGATTGCACAAGGAATATGTTGGTAGGAGAATGTTTGCTTTAGGTTGTAAATAAAATAAAAATAATAATATAATTTGTAAAATAATTGGACAAAAGTAGGTAAAAATAATGTAAACATTGCATTTAGAATGTGTTTTCTACACTCCTATACTGCTAATCATGTTTAATTTACTGAATAATCAAACAAACACCACTTGTCTTCAAGAATATAAACAGTATTGCTCATTTAAATCACCCAAAAGGAAGTTTTGGTGCATATTCTGAACCATGTCTTTTTCACACAAATGAAAAAAACTAATGGCCGAAATCTGGAAATTGGTGTATGTCGCAATAATGTTATGAAAATGGTTAACATTGTAGCAGAAATGTTGTATTATATATCAAAATAAAGGAGATAGCACAAGGAATATGTTGGTAGGAGAATTTTTGCTGTATGTTGTAAATAAAATACAAATAATAATATAACTTCTAAAATAATTTGTTAAAAAGAGGTAAAAATAATGTAAACATTGTACTTACCGAGGGGGCGTTGTTATCCAATATCCTGATCACTGCTAATCCAATTGAATTTACTGAACAAACAACACTATTCTAAACTATAAACACCATTGCTTCCAATCAACCATCCGAAAAGAAGTTTCGCCGCAGATTCTGAATCATGTATTTTTTTTTTGTCAGACAAAAATTAGGACAACACTTGGCAGATTTACATTTAATTGTCATGTCTGTTTGTTTTTATTTACTATATGTGGCAGTCTATTTGTGATAGGCTGCAACGCAAACTTTGGCGCACAAGTCTGGTCTATTAGTGCAGCCGGAGCAAACAAAATATGATATGTGTCGTTTAGTTCGAGTGCTGCAAAAACACAGTCTCTATTGACACCGACAAATTCTATTAAATGCTTGGCTCATGTAAATCTTTCGGCATAATTTCCTGCAACAGACTGAAATTCTTCGGCAGGCAGAGTGTCAAACTTTCAGGAATACTCTGAGCTACTTCGCGATGTGCACTTTCCTTTACTTGAAATCCTTCTATAACAATTTTTTTTCCTCCTTTCTCTGTTTGCCATATGGAATGTAGGATGTGAGCATTGATCTGTGCAATTTCAAAGATCTAGTAGTAGATATTCTTCCACCACGTAATGGTTTTCCTATCATGGATATTATAATATCCAACCATTTGGTCCATTCTGTCGCAGCCATTCATCGCCGTGTTATTTTCATGGAGACCATCTTCAGCTTGCTTTGCGGTTTTCGCAATCCGCTCTCAACAGTTCTAACTACAGACTTGGTAGAGACAACAATGCATGGTTTTTTTAGCTTTGTTTAGCCCTTCCACCAAATAATCATATCATCAATGGACACATTTTCAAATGGGTAAAATGCTTCCTGGATATTCTTCAGAGTCAACAAGAGGATAAATTTTTTTTTTTTGGGGTACCCTCAGGTTGACATACATGAAACATGGTGTGATAAATATATTATAATTTTCTAATTGATTACTGGGAAACGTAGTGGCAGTGCCACATACCAAGGAGTATATAAATGTGCACTTGTACACCGGTAGTCTTTGATACATGGTCTTGGATCAAGTCCCATAGCAATAATGACAGACGTAAACTTCAGCCATTCGTGCTTCATTGTCAAACACTCAGCTGTTGACGAACATTCACTGGTTTTTCTTTATCACCACGTGCTAAAACTTTAGACACAACTAAAACTACTTTCTAAATATTCACATTCACATATTATTATAAACAATAATCTAGCTTGATCTCTAGTCATACTACGTGGACGCAAACTGGTGGGCGTTTCCATTGTGAAAAACCAAAACAAACAAATTAACACTACCTTAAAACTAAAAATTCACAAGAATCCAAAATTAGAAAACGATTGACCGCTCAAAGATGGCGTAGAGATCTTTCGGCTGTACTACTTTTTAGTTTACTGTAACTTAAAATTCCGAAACGGAGCAGAAATATGTGAAATAAACCACTGATCATTTTGTGGGACGAAAAGGGCGGACTGCCATTACAGCAAATCCATTCTGTCCACAGATGGGCGCACGGTAGCGAAAGAGTTAAAGCGACTTTTTAAATAATAATAATAAGACCAGGGGTGGCCAACCTTTTCAGCAGGCGGGCCAAATTTCAGAAATAATATTTCCTGCCGGGCCACACACCTAATTTTACAACCCCTGCTCTAGACCATGATAGTCTATCTGTTCTTCTGCATTATTCACGTGCTCTCAGAAGGCCTTCACCACATCTGCCTTATCATGCATCAAATCAGCCCTAAAGGGGGCTGCGTGGTCTCGAGGTATGGGTCCGCCCCGAGTGCTTGAGGTCCCGGGTTCCCCGGGAAGGTTAACCCGGTTAACAAATGCCCGCAGAAGTCGGATGTGTCGGCCTAACGGCGCAAGAACGCAGCTCTGCTGTAAACAGGCACAACGCAATCACGTCCGAAAAAAAAACTCCGGATGAACGAAGAAGAAGAAGGTCCCGGGTTCAAGCCCCGGTGATGCCGGTTTTTTTTTCTCGTGGACTTCTAGTAATAAAATGTCCCCTGGTCTCTGGTTAGTGAGATCGGACGCCCGTGTGTATTGTTGGGCACGTAAAAAATCCCTTGGCAGTTGGAAATCGAAAAAGAGTAGATTAACGGCGCTGCCCGAGCAAAATTTGGAGTTAAAAATCTACCCAAAGTATTTCAGGATCCTCGCCGGTGCTACGGAGTTCGTGCACTGAGCTGAGTTTCTTCAGACTCAGATTTGAATTAGGAGTAGAACGGAGCACTTATGGGTTGCACCTGTGTGCAGTGATGTTGATCCATCGACTAAACTAAAACTAAACACCTAATGTTTTCTTTTAGATTAAAGTAAACAAGCAAGCGTGGTACAGCTTCGACCACATCGTCGCTTCCCACTCCGCGGGCCGCAAAATGACTCCCGGCGGGCCTCGTCTTGGCCACCCCTGAATAAGACGAAGAAAATGAGGAGAAAATGGGAGAAGAAGAAGAAGAAGAGGAAGAAGAAAAGGAGGTGGAGGTGAAAGAAGAAGAGATGGATGAGGAATCAGATGAGAATGTGGACGAGGAGGAGGAAGGAAAAAAAAAAGCACAAAAGAAAGTGAAGGATGAAGATGTAGACGATAACTGTGAACGAATAGTATAACAGTTCGAATTATTACTGCAACGGAAGGCGGGTTGTAGCGGTCCAGTGATTTCTCAGTGTGGGTGTGTTTACAGTTTACATAACTCACAAGCACGGGACTGTGTGGCAATAAAGAGGTCCCATGACCGTGCTGTGCACACATGTGTTGTGTGGTCATAGTTTACGTGTGTAGCCATCCTGTATTCTATAGGTAAATATTGGTGCTGATCGTGTGTTGTTGCGGTGATAAATGTAATTATTAAATGTTATTATAAATTAAATTGTATGTTTCCACCATTTATTTCGATAGACTAAGGACAGGAAAAGTAAAGGAAAGGTAGTTCATTGACTTGATGTATTTATTGGGTGCGATCATTTATTCGTAGTAGTAAAACTAGTATGCATATTAATTATATATATATATTAATATAGTTATTTAACTAATTGATTACCTGAGGCCTAACTAAGCTAACTAACTAGTACTGCTAAGTGCAATTTTAAATTTGCTAACTAGTGCTTATCCAAACGTGCTGTAAATGTAATATAATCATATGTGAGTAATAATTTTCACAGCTATTTGGCTATTATAATATTATTAATATAGTATTTAATAATACTGACAAACAGTCACACATATCTAAGTAACGATGTAGATAAAGATAGTTGAACAAATAGAGATTTTAAAAGAGAAAACAAAAGACAAGGGGCGCTTTCACAGCACTTGGAAATATGTGGAAAGTCAAAAGAAATTAACTCTAGCATTTTTAAGGCTAATTTTTTAACTGTGTGTGTTTGCTCACTTTCAACTCAAGCATAATCCACACAACATGCTACTACTAGTTAGTGAGTGCACTTCACTAATTTTTCATGAGGGGTTAGCTTTCCAAATTACAAGTATACCTTGCCATCAGGCAAATGATTTATAACTTGTGAAGTACTTGTAATTTACATCCCCAAATCAAGGGTGAGAATCAGCATTAAAGTCAAACTGACTGGCTTGTGGAGTCAACTCACTACCTTGCAGTCAGAAGCAAAAGTTTAAGCACGTTAATCTCACAGTGACACTGACCTTTGATGCTACAGTGTTACAGGGGAAGTCAATAAGTAAGTCGCAAATGGCTGTAGAAAAATAACTAAATATGATAACAACTTGAAACAGTTTATTTTTATACACACATTGTCCCTTTATTTCTCACCATAATTCCCATCGTTTTATCAGGCCCCTCAAACGGCTGAAAAGAACTGGGTACCCATCTTGAGCACATTTTCTTAAATTTAAATTAATGCATTAGGCTGAATCATGTGAGCACCCTATTACAGATGCTACAGAGTCTATCGTTATTCGCCAGTCACCTCTAATCATCTCCTCCACCCGCTGCACGGATGCTTCTGTTGCAGTCTTAACAAGATGACCAGATTGAATTTCATCAAGTTTAGAGCGTCGTTGAGAAAATTTTTCTACCCAGCTATCTACCGCTTATGGGACAAACATTTGTCAGCATAAACAGGAAGCATTTCCTTATGAATGCCCTGTGCAGGCAGTCCTTTTGCCCACACAAAACGCACAACAGCATGTTGCTCTTTGTTTATGCTATTTTGTTTATGCGCTGCGCATGTGACACCTAGCGCCACCTGACGAACTGAAATATAAAGTTCAATGTTGCTGTCACCTAATGACATCTGTAGAAAACACCAACTACATTTGCCTGCCATCCCACAGAACTGTGTGACTTACTTATTGACTCGCCCTCGTAAATCAGTACTGCTGGATTATACATGAGTTGAGTTGAGTTGAATTAAGAACCAACATCACTGCAATCAGGACATTCCCATATGTGCTCCGTCCCCTCGGTCAACAGCCAGCAAAGAGTCACATTACTAATTGTTCCCACCGCTATCGATTGAAAGTTCTTCTGGTCTTGCCTCTCAGTTATGAGATTTTACCAGAACCCCTGCTAATTCCCCGCAATCTCATCCTTTCCACACACGGGTTCTCAATCTGTTTCTCCACCTGGTCCCACAAGAGTGTGACCACCTCTCCCTTGTCCATAGGTAATCGACCACCAAGAGGTGCATTCCCTGCCAGCCTATAAGCCTGTTCATTCCCCCATACTCCCATATTGCCAGGGCAAAAAATCCATACAATTCTTACAATCTGTGACCTCTGAAGCGAGGTGAGCCATTCCACACGAAACATTCCTTTCTCCACTTTAGTAAGCATACTCCTTGAGTCCGTGATGAAGACAATGTTTGTTGCAGTGGTCTCTTCTAACCAACAGAATGCTGCTGTGACTGCTTCCACCTCCATTCTCATGCTGGAGGTCGTAGCCTCATATGACATACTCTCCTTTTTAAAGATTCGTCCATTAGCCTTCGCAGTGAAACCCCAAACAATCTGTCTGTTTCTCAACACTGACCATCAGTATAGATCACTGTGTCACCTTGATGTGTTTGACTCTGGATCAGTTGTTGCACCTCAAACTCTGTGCAGCCCACCGCCCATTCTCTGCACTCATGACCCAGTGTTACTATAACATTGTGACAGTCATATCTGTCGGTACTTCAACCCACTTTTTTCATGATTGATGGTCTCTAGATCACAAACCTGACATATAGATATTTCCGCCTGTGCCATCCAGGATCTGCCTCGTCTTAGTCCTTGACCAAAGCGATTGCTTCATGCAGGGGGGTGATCCCTATCTGTATCAACTCTCAGGTACCATTTGGCCTGAAGGGCCCTATGCCTATTCGTCATTGTTGGTAGCACCAGGATATGCCTCATGCATATAATTGATGTGTCCTTTGTGCACCACAGAATCGCCCGCTTGGCCGCATTATAATTATAAACATGGAGTATGACTAAACCAGTTACTAACAAACTATTAGTTAGTTAATTAGTTGGTCGACAGATTATCCTCATTGCACATTGAACCATTCAGTCCATAAGTGCTCAGATCCCCTCCTCAGCAAATCCCGCAGTTTGTAGCGGGTCACGACACCAGTTCTGTGTTGGTTTATTAATCTTCTTTGGCTTCCTGCGTAGTGTTCTCGTTTGGCTACACCTCTTTTAACTTGCTGTTTTCGCAGCCTGATCATGGTTGTAGATTCACAGTCATCACTTGGTTCTCGTTAATGACTTACTTCTCGTAGAGCATTCAGAATGTCTGCCTGATCCATGGTTCGTCTGCCTTCCACAGTAGCCTTACCTGCAAGCCTGTCAGCCTGCTCATTTCCTTGTACACCCGTATGCCCTGGCATGAAAAAGAAACCAATCCAGCTCCAGAGACAGCACCCACTTTCTTTGGACCCACCCCATCTCTATCTTCCTGAGAACACTCATTGAGTCACTAAAGACACATGCCTGAGTGAATGTCTGTATAACATGGCTGGAGATACTAACAAACTAGAAACATTCATTGACTGGTGCCTGTTCAGAACAGAAGCACTAAAATCACATGACTAATGTGGTGTATAATGTGGGGTTTATGGAGGGAGCTGAAAACATTCCAGCCAATCAAGAGGTACAGAAAAGACATTGCTGCTGGATTTGACACATTTTGAGAAAAATTCTTAATAGTAAAACTGGAAAATCCTGTCTATGGAATTCACAGTCCAAAGAAATAGAAAGAGACCTAAATACCACACTCACGGAGAAGATAACTGACTGATTGGCACCTGGCCGTCTTGACAGACTATAGTTTGTAAAATGGAGTTATACCTCTACATAGCACACAGCCTGGGGTGAATTTAGAGACCATGTGTTGCCCATGTGGCATGATCCCTCTCTCGGCCTGTCTAGTGTACTCCAGAGGAAAGGTGACACCAATATGTCTGGAACAAGACAAGCTGCAGAAGTTGCTGAATCAATAAAGCAATGCTCTAAGTGTCTGCATGTCAGAGTTTCGATCCTAGACCAGTTACTGACCAAGGCAAAGCATTTGATTATGGTAAACCAGTCATTGGTTTGCCTTTTCGGTTCACGAGTGCATTTTCTCAGGAGAGTCCAGGGGGACGTCGCTGGAGCTATGGAGTTTGTGCTTTGTGCTGCGCTTTCGGTGGGTCGCCCTGTGGAAAGAGGCCAAGCCATATGGGATAAATCCAGGTCAATGAAGTCTTTCTGGTGACTGCTGCTTCCATCGACGATGAACTGTATTTTCCGTGGAGGATTTTTGTGTTGGCAATTTCTGACAGCGGCATTATGCACAGTGTACCTGTGCGGGCTGTTGGCTTGCAGAGACTCCTGTCTTTTCCACTTTTCACATTGGACAGTGAGGAGCATTTTGTGTGATATTCACTGGCACAGGAACAGAGCATAATGGGGACGACCCATTGCCGTGAAGTTGGAACTGCAACTAACTAACTAACTAACTAACTAACTAATATTTGATTATGGTAAAGATTGTCACTGGCTTGGAATAAATAATCATCTTATCTTCATTTATTCCATAAGAGACAATTCAGAATCTGGCCCTGTTCCCGATTCTTCAGTCAATTCCATTGTCGAATTAAATATTCATGTTGGACTATCATTATTTTGATTGTGAAGGATAGGGTGAAATAAAGTTGTAACCTATTTAACTGATTCAATAAAAGAAAACTGTTATTTTACTGCCTATGCTACCTTGCAGCGTAAGACAGGTGGGGGGGGGGGTCTTGAGTGCCAAACAAAAGGTGTAGATTTAGACCAAACATGGTGTACAGTCAAATAAACAAGTATTATAATGTAAATTTCCATTCACTGAGCGTTAAAATTGTGGAAGATACCACGAAACAAATCAAATAACACAATGACTCTAGTGTGGCGATATATCGCCCTTCTGTCAGAATGGAAGGTTACAATTGGTGATATATTATCCTTCAGCACTGAATCAATTATTTGTAAAAGAAAAGACCTAGGCTTAGGTACATGAATGTGTATTTATCAGTTGGGAATGTTGTTATCGCAGCTTAGATACGGAAAGAGAAAGCGTAATGCACTGCAGAAAGACAAAGAGTAATGCACTACTTTAGACTCCATTTAGTCCTGCCTGGCTTATCAGTGTGTTATAGCGTTTATGATAGGTTATAGTAATTCATTTACTAAGATAAATAGGTTATCTAAACATACGTTTACACACGTTTCCTCAAGTGACATACACATTAGTGATAATAATGTCACTTGAGTTTTTGCAACAGAGAAAGAAAAACTATTGTGCATGTTATTAACATATTTTAAGGATATGATGTCATAGTCATGTTTCTGGTGACAAATCTGCACTCAGTGGGTCCCAAGCAACTAAACCAATTAAACCATAGCAACTAAACCAAACCAATTAAACCATAGCAACTAATCTAATCCAATTAAACTATAGCAACTAAACTAAACCATAGCAATGAAACCATACCAACACCTGGGAAGTTTAACCTGGTCAACAAATGTTCGCAGAAGATGGATGTGTTGGCCTAAAGGCGCAATTAAACTGGCACAACGCAATCACATCTGGGAAAAAAAAAACACTCCGGATGAACGCAGAAGAAGAAGAAGAAGAAACCAAACAAACTAAACCATAGCAAGTATACTAAACCAAACTAACTAAACCAAACCAACTTTGATCGTGAAGGATAGGGTGAAATAAAGTTGTAGCCTATTTAACTGATTCAATAAAAAAAATACCAAATTAGTGCACAAAAGAATTCAGGAACTTACTAATAAAAGAACAAGTACATCAACAGGCTGTCTAAAAACTAAAGATGGCAAAATCATAATAGAAAAAGATCAGATTCTACATGTATGGACAGATTATGTGTAAAACCTGTATAATGATACAGAGAGGAACAGTATGATATTTGATTTAATAATGAAGGACCACCAATTTTAAAGATGGAGGTTCAAAATGTTCTTAAGCATATGAAAGCTGGCAAGGCCCCCGGTGCAGATAACATCACAACAGAAATGATTAAAGCTTTAGAAGAATTTGGTTTAGAGCAAGTCACTAGACTGCTGAACACATTATATGATACTGGAGATATACCTTCTGAATTATGTAATTCTGTATTTATTGCAATCCCACAAGAAATCAGGAACCTTAGAATGTGATCAACATAGAACAATTAGTATAATGAGTCACATCACAAAGATTTTGTTACGAATTATCATGCAAAGAGTGAGGAAGAAAATACAACCTGAAATAGGGGAAGAACAATGTGGGTTTGTAGAAGGAAAGGGTACAGTAAATGCTGTGTATATGCTGCAAACAGTTATTGAACGTGCTTTAGAAGTAAACAAGGATATACATCTTTGCTTTATTGACTACACAAAGGCTTTTGATAGAGTTGGACATGTCAACATTGTGGATATGCTTGCAGATCTACAAATTGATGGGAAAGACATTAGACTTATAAAAAACATATATTGGAAACAACAAGCTGCCATAAGGATTGATAATGAAGTAGGACAATATCAACCTATTAAGAGAGGTGTTAGGCAGGGATGTGTAATGTCTCCAGATCTTTTTTCCCTATACAGTGAAAATATTTTCAGAAATGTAGAAGACCTAAATGGAATCAGCATTGGAGGACGAAACATAAATAACATTAGATATGCAGATGATACAGTATTGATTGCAGACAATGCACAGGACCTGCAACAATTAGTAGACGCTGTTGTTGTACACAGTGAGCAGCGGGGGTTGGAATTAAATTGTAGAAAAACACAGGTTATGGTCGTCACTAGGAAGAACGAAGCACCACAATGTAATATACAAGTAAATGGGAATATTCTTCAACAAGTGAATCGGTTCAATTATCTCGGAACAGTCATAACATCTGATGGCAGATGCCTTGAAGAGATTAGAACAAGAATCGCCATTGCGAAAGTAGCCTTTAGCAAGATGAAAAACATTCTGACCAATAAAATGATGTCAATTGAAACAAGAAAAAGAGTGTTGAGGGGATACATAGAGCCTGTTCTTTTGTATGGATGTGAAACTTGGACAATGTGCAGTCAAGCTGAAAAACATCTGATGGCTGCAGAAATGTGGTTTCTGAGGAAAATGCAAAGAATACCATGGACAGATAGAAAAACCAATGACCAAGTACTACAAGAGACAAATGAAAATCGTAGATTGATTAGAGAAATTAGACGTAGACAGTCAAAATTTTTTGGACATGTTATGAGAAGAAATGGACTGGAGAACTTAGTGACAGCTGGCAAGATCGAAGGGAACAGACCAAGAGGAAGACCGAGAGGAAAATACCTGGATGGCTTGGCCACATGGCATGGACGAGACAGGAACACTGAGCTGATCCACGACTCTGGTGATCGAGTGAAATGGCGAATCATGACCGCCAACGCTTTCCGGCATGGCACATGATTGATTGAATAAAAAAAAAACTACCATAGCAACTAAGCTAAACCAAACCAATTAAACCATAGCAAGCATACTAAACCAAACTAACTAAACCAAACCAACTTAACTATAGCGACTAAGCTAAACAAAACCAACTAAACCAATTAAACTAAACCATAGCTATTATACTAAACCAACTAAACCATAGCAACCAAATCAACTAAACTATAGCAACTAAACTAAACCATAGCAACTAAGCTGAAGCAAACTAGCTAAACCATAGCAACTAAACCAAACCAACTTAACTATAGCAACTAAACTAAACCAACTACACTATAGCAACTAATTTAAACCAACTAAACCAACTAAACCAAACCAACTAAACTATAGCAACTTAACTGAACCAACTTAACTATAGCGACTAAACTAAACCAACTAAACCATAGCAACTAAGCTAAAGCAAACCAACTAAACCATAGCAACTAAACCAAACCAACTTAACTATAGCAACTAAACTAAACCAACTAAACTATAGCAACTAAGCTAAAGCAAACCAACTAAACCATAGCAACTAAACCAAACCAACTTAACTATAGCAACTAAACTAAACCAACTAAACTATAGCAACTAAACTAAACCAACTAAACTATAGCAACTAAACTAAACCAGCTAAACCAAACCAACTAAACCAATTAAACCAAACCAACTAAACCATAGCATCTAAACTAAACCATAGCTATTATACTAAACCAACTAAACCATAGCAACCAAATCAACTAAACCAACTAAACTAAATCAAATCAAATCAACTTTATTAGGGTCACAAATTGGGCGCGCATGCCTGTCTTACATTCGGCCCTTCCAATCACTCGTCTTTCATTCATCAAGAGCATTATACATATACATAGGAAGAAAAATAAACATTGTGAAATGAATGTTGTAAACATAAACAAGGCAAATTACCATGTTATGAGGCCCATCTCCCACCTACCCATACATCACCCCACCCCCACACACACACCACCACCAACTACCCATACACACGCGCACCAAGGGACACATACATACCCCACCCACACACACACCACCACCAACTACCCATACATCACCCCACCCACACAACACCCCCACCTACCCATACACACGCGCACCAAGGGACACATACATACCCCACCAACCGATCCATCCCCCTTCCGCACATCCCCCACCCACACACTCTCCCCTCACCTGTTCCCCCAACCAAAACACACTCGCAACCCACAAACATTCCCCCACCAACCCACACATCCTCTCCCCATCCACACCTCAAACCACCCATCCCCCAGCCACATCTCCATTTACCACATATTCACCACCCATGCACACAATCCCCCACCAACCCACACATCGCACATCCACTCACACATCCCCAAACCATACACACACATCCAAACCAACTGACATCTCCCTCCCCCCCTCCCCCCACACACACACATCTCCCTAACCACCCATACATCCCCAATCCACTCACACACACACCCCACCACCGACACATACATCCTCCACCCACCCATACATGCCTTAACCCAATCCCCCACCCGCACATCACATACATCCCCTACCACGCAATATTCCCAACCCACGTACCGCACACACACATATCCCTCACCAACACATCCCACACCGACATACCACCACACATCCCCACCTACACACCACACACATATCCCCCACCCACATACCGCACAATATTCCCACCCACACTCACACAGATACCCTTACCCATCCAACCCACATACCCCCACCCACACACCACAAAAATCCCCCATCCACACACACATACCTCACCCACACAATATCCCTAACCAACACACCACACACCTCTCCCAACCCACACACGCATTCCCTACCCGTCCACCAACACACACTCACTCACGCACACATCCTCCACTAAGCACCCCCTCCCCCCACCCACCCACCCCCAACCAAACATCTCTCGATCACAATACCCCTACCCACACACATCCTCCACGCACTCACGCATCCCACCCTGACACATACACATCCCTCTCCCACCTACACATCCCTAAGCCACTCACACATCCCCACCCACACATTTCCCATCCATGCACACATTTCCCACCCACACACCCCCACATACTTCCCCCAACCATCCCACCCATACACACATTCCCCGCACCCATCACACACATCCCCGACACCATACACTATCCCCCACCCACACACATATCCTCACCCATACCACCACACCCCCCACCCACACACCATGCACACATCCCACACCAACACACCCCACACATATCTCAAACCCACACACCATACACTTCTCCCTACCCGCCCTTGCATCCCTAATCCACCCAACACAATCCCCTACCCACACATACTTCCTCAAACCACCCACACATCACCACCCACATAAACACACACACCCCACACCCATCCTATACACATATCCTCCACCCATACACACATCCCCCACACCCATTCCCACACCCCTACTTTCACCCCCCACATCCATCCACACATCCCACCAACACCCACAAATATCACTACCCACAATAACCCACACATCCCAACCCATCCAAACGCATACCCCCACCCACACATCCCCCACCCACACATATCCCCACACTCACACACATCCTCCACACACACTCACACCTCCTCACATCTAGACACATACAAAATGTCTCACGTTAGCATTGAAACTAGTATGAACAAACTCCCACACTTTACTCACACACATACACTGACAATTGTCATGAGCAGTCTCATAAAAATGTTAAACATGGAGAAAAATGTGTACATAAAAAGTATGTGACGTAAACATAGTGATGCTCCCACACACAGAGAAGGCACACACACACACACACACACACACACACACTCTCACGCTCACTCATTCTGTCTCTCATTCACACTCACTGACTCTCTCACTCAAACTACAGTAATGTACATAAGTTTATATTATACATGATAAAATCAAATGGTATTTAACTGATAATATGACAGATGAGAATACACAAACATATGGATTCGCGTGTTACATAACATGCGTGTTACATGACATGCATCTGCTCAGCTCTCTCTCTCTCTCTGTCTCTCTCTCTCTCTCTCTCTGTATTCTTTCATATACACACACTCACACGCATGCGCGTGCTCGCACACACACACACTAACACATCAACTCTCGAACTGTCTCACTCTCTCACACACAATCCTTCACACACACACTCACTCTCTCAATCAAACTCTCTCACACATATACATACGCACGAACGCATGCACGCACGCACACACACACACCCCCTCACTCACTCTCACACATACATGTACGAATGCATGCACTGCTGACACATTCCCCTACCATTTCTCGCTCAATCACTCTCTCCACACACACACATTCACTCTCTCACTCTCTGACACCCACTTTCTCTCTCTCTCTCTCTCTCTCTCTCTCTCTCTCTCTCTCTCTCTCTCTCTCTCTCTCTCTCTCTCTCTCTCTCTCTCTCTCTCTCTCTCTCGCTCCCACACGCACACACATATATAGTGAACAATTATAGTTAAACAATTATAATGAACGATTATAATGAACAATTATGCCAGTAAATGAATTATGGTGGCATATAGTCAGTATGGATTAAGTATTGAAAGAGTTTTCGGTTAAATGTGTAGGGACTCATTGGAGTTTTCAGATCTGGAGGCAGATCATTCCATAAGTGCGCACCAGAATAGGCGAAACATGTTTTGTATAGGTCCAATCTAGGCTTTGAGACATGTAACAAATTTAGGCGCTTGCTGTTCATTGCATTAGATTGAATCAGCGGCAGAAGATACTCTGGGGTATTCTGAGATATAATTTTGTTCACTAATTTGGCTTTGTTGAAAAGGAAGCACTTTTGAAGTGGTAGAAGTCTTAGATGACTGTACAAATTATTACTTTCAACGTGCTTTCTGCCAGAAACCAGACGAATAGTGCGGTTTTGTAGAGAACATAGTCGTTTTAAATTAGATTTAGGGCAACCATCCCAAACTGTGGAACAGTAATCGAGATGAGATTGGATATAGCATGTATAGAATATTTTTCGTGTGCTTTCGTCCAGGAAGTGCTGAAGTTTAGCAAGTTGGTAAACTTTTTGTGCTATTTTCTTGGTAAGATCGTGAACATGAGGGCTCCAGCTCAAATGGCTGTCAATTAAAAGACCTAGTGTTTTATGTTCATTCACATTAACTATAGGTAACGAGCCCAATGTATAATGCTCTTGATGAGCTCCAGTTATGGCTAGTGTCTGTAGTTTTTGTCTGGTCGTTATTAGCATGGATTTGGTTTTGTCGATGTTAATTTACATGCAGTTTTCATTGCTCCATCTAGTAAGATTATCGAGTTCCTTTTGTAAAGAATTCTCTAATTCACTACGGTTTTCTTGACTAGTATATACAGTACAGTCGTCTGCAAATAGATCACAAGTTGTATTGATATATAAAGGAAGATCATTAATACACTATAGCAACTAAGCCAAACCAACTAAACCATAGCAACCAAATCAACTAAACCAACTAAACTATAGCAGCTAAGCTAAACCAAACCAACTAAACTATAGCAACTAAACCAAACCAACTAAACCATAGCAACTAAACAAGACCAGCCACAAAACCAAAACAACTATACCATGACAATGAAACTAAACCAAAGCAACTATACCATGACAATGAAACTAAACCAAAGCAACTAATCTAACCCAAGTAAACCAAACCAGCTAATCTAATCTGCATTCCCCATGACACAAAAGACTTTATTTTTCTTAGTCATGGCATCACCTGCAGCTCGAATGCCAGGCATCATGCAGCGAAGGCACTACAGTCTCATTTCTGGTTCACCTGAGCCGATCATGGAGCCGTCGCATAATATACAATATGGAGAAATTGACGAGAGTTCAGCTTTGCTTCCATCGTATGCTGATGTGGAGAGAAAGCACAAACAGGAAACTGGTAAGATTATACAACTATTTTGTTCATTTACACTGTCAGTTGTTAATTTCTCTTGTTTGTGCATTGTGATCATTATGATCATCACCTTTACCGGACTTCACTTGAATTCAAAGCAAGTAAGGGGGCTGAGTGGTCTCGAGGTATGGTGTCCGCCTCAAGTGCTGGAGATCCCGGGTTCAAGCCCCAGTGAGGGCCTGGATTTTTTCACGTGTACTTCTAGTAACAAAAAATTTCCCTTGGTCTCTGGGTAGTGAGATCGGACGCCCGTGTGTATTGTTGCGCACATAAAAAATTCCTTGGCAGTTGGAAATCGAAAAAGAGTAGCCTAACCGCACTTCCCGGGCTAAATTTTTGAGTTAAAAATCCACCCAAAGTATTTCAAGAACCTCGCCGGTACTACGGAGTTCATGCACTGAGCTAAGATTCTCCAGACTCAGGCTTGAGTTAGGAGTAGAATGGAGCACTTATAGGTTATACCCGTTTGCCATGATGTTGATCCGTCAACTAAACTAAACTAAACTAATGTCCTGACGTAAGAACATGCTATGGGACTACATTGTGATAGGGCCATCGCAGTTTGCTCTGAATGCACTGAGGAGTACATGGCTAGCCTTTTCCTCTGTTTGGGGATGAGGAATGCTTACCAAACACGACAACCCCTCATTGTGCCAACGGGTTCGGGAGCACAATTGGGAGGGTACAAATCTTGTTCTAGTGTGATGAAATTCAACCTAAAGACTAAATGTCATGGTAGGGCAGACCAGGCCCTGAACTTTTGCCGACAACTGGTCTAGGATGGAAGCTCAGACAGGCAGACAGCTAGAGTACCGCTTTGCTGATCTTGCAGTTTCTGCAGCTTGTTTTGTTCCAGATGTATTGGTGTTACCTTTCCTCTGGAGTAAATTAAGCAGGCCGAGCGAGGGATCATGCTGCATGGGCAACACATGGTCTCTAGAATTCAGCCCAGGCTTGGTGTTATGGAGAGCTATAACTCCATTCCTGGCCTTACAGCCAAGTGTTGTAGTTATTATGCCTTTCTTTTGTTTGTAGCACAATGTAACACCTATCGCCTGTCAAGTCAGCAAAGTGCTAGTTTACTGTAGGATGACGAATGCAGGCATCGGCTACACTAACATATTTGTGATCTATTATATGCTCATCCTCAACTTGTCCATGCTGATGTCACGCAGTCTTCTTTATACAGTCAATTCCGTGTAACGTTGGTGATCAGGTCTGTCCATTGCCCTCTGTCTCGTATGCTGCCAATATCTTTGGTACTGATATTCCTTGATGCTGTGATGTCCAACAGTCCAGCATTTTCTCTCTTGGTCTCCCCTGCCTCTCTTCCCTTCCACCTTTCCTGTTGTGATGACATACTCCAGCTTTTCCCTTCTCAAGACTTGCCCAAAGAATGAGGACTGTCGCCTTCTGATATGAGTAACCAATTTTCTTTGTGAGTTTTCTTACAAGATATATTTATTGCTCTTTCTATCTGTCTAAGGTTTCTTATCATTCTTCTGTAAACCACATCTCTGCATCCTGCACATAATTCCTCACTTGTCTGCTAATTGTCTATGATTCACATCTATACATCAGAATTGGCTCAGTATAGCTCTTAATTTTTTTCCTCACAGTGCACAGGCCATATTTGAAATAAATTTTACCATGAAATGTGTGTAGCTATATGACTGACTGACTGGCACCTTGCCGTCTTGACAGATGATAGTTTGTAAAATGGAGTCATACCTCTCCATAACACAAGGCATGGGCTGAATTTAGAGACCATGTGTTGCCCGTGCAGCATGATCCCTCTCTCTGCCTGTCTAGTGTACTCCAGAGGAAAGGTAACACCAATACGTCTAGAACAAGACAAGCTGCGGAAGCTGCTGGATCAGCAAAGCAATGCTCTAACTGTCCGCCTGTCAGAGCTTCGATCCTAGACCAGTTGCCAACCAAAGCTTAGGGCCTGGTCTGCCCTGCCATGACATTCAGTCTTTAGGTTGCATTTCCTCCCACTAGGTTAAGGCTTGTACCCTCCCAATTGCGCTCCTCCACCCGAAGCCAATGGCACAATCTGGGGTGTCGGGTTTGGTAAGCATCACCCAACATTTTGGTAGCTACATGGCCATGGGGCAATTATAAGTACAGCCGTACTCCATAAACTATTGCCCTGATCAGTATTCCATAAATTATCGTTCTTATTGAAATGTTGCACACACTTGAGATTAGAACATATTTAACTGTTATCAGGCATAAAAAAATGTATAACCCTTTAACCCACATGTGTGTGTATCAACAGCCAATAAATGATTAGCATTCAGTCAGCTGATCACTCATGAAAGCAGTTTACCCAAGCAAATAGTCACATTGTAAATTTCAGTTATTGAATAATATGGGATTTAGCAATTTGTTTTGTGTTGTAGACAAATAATAGTGACACAAAATATACAGGAGATAGTGACTAATGTGTGACCAGTCATAAAGAATAGTAATAAAGACATTCATGTATAGGAGAAGTTATCTGTTGTGTGCACTACTGTCTTAATGAAATAATAAGTAGATAAAGCTAGTTGCATGTCCTTTACAGGACGTTGCATTCCACCTCAGTATTGGAAGCCAGCATGGCCAAATCGATAAAAGTGTTCGTTCCTAAACATCCGGTGTACTGATGCTGAGGTAGCGGGTTCAACCCCTTCACAGGTCAGTTGGACTAAAATGTTGACCTCTCGTCCTTGACTTGGGGACTAATTCACAAGTATCTCTGAAGTTGGTGTGGGTTCGCCTAATGGCCAGGGACACCGGTAATAGGGAAAATTAATCCACACTCAAAAATCAGTCTAGTGCATTAGAAGTAGAAGCACGTGATGAACTACACTTGAGTTCAAAGCAAGTGGGCACAAAACAAAACTCACAAAAAACCCAGCATTTCAGATTTTTTGTGATGTACCAGACAGTTTTAGTTCAGTTTGCCATTGTTTTCTGAAAGGCCAGCGCCTAGACCATCAAAATCAACACAAAGTGGTCAGCTTCCAAATTACCTGTAGCTGATTTCGAACCCTGGACTCAGTGAGTGGGGGAATGGCAAAACAGCACGTTTAACTATCTCTTTAGCACTAGACACCGGTTATTATAAATAATAAATAGACGTTCATATATTAGAGATAGTTGTCTCTTATGTGTACGTTATTCAAGAAATGATATATGTTTATATATAGTAGGTAGCTACTAGTTGTGTGCAATCATAGGGTGCCATAGTTCATAAGCAATGGCGACATAAAAATCACAAATACTGAAGTATTGGAAAGATCAGGTTGTGTGATGGTGTGTTCCATGCTTAGTCTTCGTAGACTTAGATGGATAGGACATGTTAGGAGGATGGATGATGGTAGAATACCAAAGGACATCTTTTTTGGTGAATTACAGGTGGGTAGGAGATCTCAGGGTTGGTCTCTACTTCTTCTTCTTCTTCTTCTTCAGCGTTCCGAGCCATTGAGGTTCTTTGCTGCAAATACAATCCGTCTCCATTCGTCTCTCTGGTGGACCTTCTCTTGCCAGTCGTTGATTCCAAGTGCTTGTAGGTCTGTACATGTATTATCTCTCCACCGCCTTCTTGGTCTACCTCTACACCGCCTTCTTGGTCTACGGTCATTTATTTCCTGAGTGTAAGCGAGTTTTGTTTCCCTATTTTCCATTCTTTCTATATGCCCCAGCCATTGTAGTCTATTAGCCTTCATGATACCAGTGATTAGCGGGGACTTAAACAGATCATAAATGTCTTTGTTACTTCTTCTTTTCCACTCTCCACTTTGTGTATCCCTAATGGGTCCAAAGATGCGTCTTAAAATTTTGTTCTCAAAGGTTTGTAACAAGGCTTCGTCTCCTTTCGTTGTACTCCAGGTTTCAGAGCCATACAGCACAACTGGTCTGATCAGTGTCTCTACTACGATACAAAAATGTGTGTAAGCGGGAAATGATTGATATGGCATTGATAATGCACATTGGGAGCAAGTCGCCGCTGAACATGTTGTACGGAGGGCAAATATCAGAAATGGAATAAAGACAAAGGAGAAAATGATTGCAGATAAGTCACACACCGAGCGTGTGAGACGTAAGATGGTGCATGATGGTGGAAATGTGCATGTGTTCACATGCATCTACTGTGGACAAACATTTACAGCGCAAATTGGCCTTAACAGTCACATTCGTCACCGCCCTGGGTTGTAGTTATTAATGCCTTTTTGAAGCACAAACTATCATCTGTCAAGACGGCAAGTTGCCAATGAAAAATGGGCATGTGGAAGAGAGTTGTCTGGTTTGTACACATTTGTAGAGGATAATAATGAATAGAACGCATACTTAAAAACAAGGATTCTTCTTCTTCGTCTTCTTCTTCTGTTGTTCACTTTTTTTCTATATCTGCATTGTTGTTTCTTATATGAACATTACTGTCTTTTGTAGTTCACTTAGTGGTCCATAGATTTTATCCTCAGCTGTTGTTTCTCTTAGCCAGAAGGTTTGCCTAGATATGTTGTATTTTAAACAGTCTTGGAGTATGCGATCTGCTGACTGCAGCACCAATCCACATGTGCGTATGGCCGATTAGGCTGTCTTAAATTTTGTAGGAGGGAGTCTATTGTGTGAATAAAAACTATGAAACTTGTTTAAATAGACAACGGTCAATGGTTGTGTGAATAATACCAAGAAAGCTGTTTATATAGGATAGGTTCTTCTGTTTTGTGAATAATATTAAACTTTTGTTATTTAAAAAAAAGTTGTGAATAGTTTGAATAATAACTAAAAAATCTGTTTATGTAGGAGAGAGACATCTGTTTTGTGAAAATAACTTTAAAAAAAAACAAACTTGTTTGTATAAGAGATAGTCATATGTTGTGATACCACAAAACAAATCATTATGTTTAAACGACTGGAAGAAGAAGGGGATGAAGTTAAATCAAATCAAGACCTGAAAATTAATGGGCGGTTACGGCCAGGTAAGCAGATGTTTAGAAATATATTGAGAATTCTTCATCCTATATCTCATATCCTTGTATGTGGATCATCAAGATTCATAGCCAAAGTTTTCCATTGTTTGCTTTCTTTAGCAGTAAGTTTACGTATGGCAATACGTGGTGTGGTGATATTGATCACAGCATGGGGGAAGTTAAGGTTGTTGTATTACATATAAAGGGATACCCTGTACCACACCTTGGGTGCTACCAGGTTCTGTGCTTATTGTACGGAACCCTTTGCCAGACTTCTGCCATATGTCTGCAGTGTTAGTTAGTTGCATGTGCTTTACAGGACGTTGCAACCAACCCCAGCATTTTGTGGCTGTTTGTGATTTGATAGGCAAGTTTGCATTCAGTTGTCGAGATTTCTTTCTGAACGACCGTTGCTCATACCATTGTTAAAAATCAACATAAGGCTCCGGGAAGGTTAACCCGGTCAACAAATGCATGCATAAGTCAGATGTGTCGGCCTAAAGGAGCAGGAACGCAGCTCTGCTGTAAACAGGCACAGTGCAGTCAAGTCCAAAAAACCTCCGGATGAACGCAGGAGAAGAAGACAGCACAAGGCTTTCTGCTTCCAAATCGTCTCCTGATTTCGAACACAGTAAGTGGGATAGCAAATTGTATTCATTTACCAAAGACGCAAGCACGCAATGTACACCATGGATAAATCATAGACTGAACCAACCTGCCATGGATCTCATTTGGTGGCCCTTAGAGATGCAGTGACCAGAAACCACAATGTGGAAAAGCCATTGACACTCACTCCACTCACAGATTATGGATACATGATGATCACTGAAAGTGTGCTCTATTTGACAAATCGGTTAAAATGTCCAATGAAGAAAATCCTACTGAATGACAAATCGACTCAAACCAGCATGTCTGCGGCTCTTTTGGATGGTCATGTTGAGGAAAGGCGAAGATGACAGCACCACCCATAGACTGTGGAATGTTTTACGAAACTTCCTTCCAGGAAGGTTAACCCAATCATCAAATACAGGGAAGATGTCAACATGGCAACTCTGCAGTAATGTAACGGTGAAGCACAAAGGCAACTGCATGCAACGGAATGGAGGAAGTCAAGCCAACGATGATTAGAAACGACTCGGTTTATTGAGAGAGTCTTCAAGTCATATCAAATTGAATACAGCGACAATAAATGTATATGCGTCCTGCTGGCTTGGCTGTTAGGTGGAAACTAATCTCCTATTTACCTCTACGTCAGCACGTGAGCGTCCTTAACTACCTAGCTACGGTGCTCACGCATGCATCAGCTATGTGTCTCTTTCCCCTTGCACGCCGTGCCAGCTAACTAAACCCCGTATAACAGCCTACTCTGTTATAGTAAACAGAGTTGGTGCGTTAGCATAGTTGATAGGAACCTGTGCTGTTAATGCCATTAGTGTGATTGGATAAGGGTTAATCTTCGGGGCTCATCACCTGCTAAGTTTGGAAGGATTCAGGCCAACAAAATTTGATGGTCCTAACACATCACAGACCCATGGTAGGAAACTGCTCCGGACACGCAAAAAAGGGAATAAACAGGCACAGTGCACAGAAGTCAGATTTTTTAAAAATCTGGCAATATAGGCTCCATAATTACCATCATCATTATCATCATCACCAGCATCATTACTAACATAATGAATGTCCACTTTATGGCAACCACCATTATTATTGTAACATCGTAATTACCATAATCACCACCGCCATTGGAATTACTACATCTTCATTTGTTTAATGTTGCATATCCCTTTCAGGACTTTGCAGTCAACACCAGCATTTTTCAGCTCCTGTTGATGCACTAGGCAAGATTAAGCTCAGTCGTTTGCCATTCCTTTCTGAGCGACCAGCTCACATGCCCCTGTAAGTTACCAGCGCGGCTCGAACCGCTGCCAGTTCGGGCGCATCTACGTTACTCATGAGAATATACGGGGTTACGGCAAAAGCCGTAAACTCCATCGCCAGGGATACCGGCACATCTTCATTACCAACATCATAATTAACTGGTAGCTTGGTTACTCATGCAAACCAGCATCATTACCAATTACTAACATCATCATTACCATTAATATCAATACTGTTATCATTATTATTGCCAATACCATCACAGCCTCTTCTTCTGCCCTGTATCCACTGTTAGGGCATAGACACTCAGCAAACTCATGCCAAGTTGTCCTATGTTTTGCTATCGCCTGCAACTTCCTCCATTTTACATGTCTCTACTTCTCTTCTCCATGTGTTTTTCAAAATGTAAATCTTATATTATTTATTCTCCTACCAAATGTGCTATCTTTCCCAGTTCACATAGCTATAACATTGAGGTTGCCGTTCTGGAGATTTCCCAAGGTGCAAGGAACTAAGTCAGTTATCCAGACTCCTTGCTTCTCATTGCCATGCCTCTATTAGAAAAGCCTACTTTCCTTTTTAGTGGATAAGTTTTTTTTTTGTTTCCTCATCCTTATTCTTCTTCTTATTTGATTGGGTTTTGCAGCTAAAGTTTTCTACAGGATGGAGTGGCCTGTTCCAAGACCAACCTTCTTAGTCGCCTCTTTAACATGCACAGTAGGTCAAACTGAACTAGAAGATTGGTTGGTTGTGTGAATGAGCTCAGGAAGAACGGTTGGATGGCTGAAAGAGCTCAGGAAGAAGAGTTCTAACTCTGAGGCGGTATCCATGCACGTCAGTCTAGAAGTCACGTGATGAGTGATAATGACATATTTCAACCTACCAGGGTCAAACATGAACACCGTTTAAACTGAAAGAGAGGTAACTCATTACAACTGGTATGAAATACTTGGAAAAGGCTGTTGGTTTAAAGAAAACAGACAGAAATAGAAATGATGATATAGAAATATAGAATGACAAGAACAAGTTATTCAGATGTTTTTTACAACCCAATCTCTCCAGGTGAAACATATATTTATGTTGACATCTCAGAGTGTAGGAAGAAGAAGAAGAAACTACAAACACATCACTTAACAGAGGTTCTGGAGACATCAGAATCCTTGGGCACACAAACTCAATGCAGACTTCTTGACACCTTTGGCTGAACTATTCAAAGCCCAAGACTTCTTGACACCTTTGGCTGAACTATTCAAAGCCCAAGACTTCATGACACCTTTGGCTGAACTGTTCAAAGCCCAAGACTTCATGACACCTTTGGCTGAACTATTCAAAGCCCAAGACTTCATGACACCTTTGGCTGAACTGTTCAAAGCCCAAGACTTCATGACACCTTTGGCTGAACTATTCAAAGCCCAAGACTTCATGACACCTTTGGCTGAACTGTTCAAAGCCCAAGACTTCATGACACCTTTGGCTGAACTATTCAAAGCCCATTCAAAGCCCCAACTATTCCAAGGACTGGTGCTTTCACCCATCCAGTATGCCCTGGCCATCCTCACTGTCAGCCCTACACAGATTGGAAGACTTGAAAAGGTGCAAAACGAAGCCATGCGCATCATTTTGGGCTGCACGAAAGACACCAGCTGTGTAGCAATGAGATACCTCCTTGACTTCCCGACAATGGAATACAGGATCAAGATCTGGAGAGCTCGTGCATACTTAAAAATAAGTGCAGATGAGCAGCACCCTCTGCATGACGCTATATTCAGAGAAAAGGGTGACAGGCTAAAGAGGGACAAACCATGGATGGGTCGGGCGGAAGATGTCGTCACACAGGTCTGCAGTCTTACCAGTATCAACCCCGGCAAGAAATGGGTGCCGTTGCCTCCAGCTTTTAAGTGCACTTTCTCCTGCTTTATCACACTCGACAGACGGTGCAGAGAGCAGAATCCTGCCGCTGTCAATGCAGAGGTTAACGTGCTCACCTATGAACATTTAGATAGCCCCGAAGTGCTCATCTATACAGATGGATCTGTTGTAAAGCAGTAGAGAAGTGCGTGGGCATTTACAGCCCCTTCAGCGGGCCGAACCGTTCAAGAATCCAGTGGTACCCACTCTATGACCACGAGCAGCATGACGATGGAGGTGATGGCAGTTAAGCAAGCTTTCATATGGCTGGAATCACAGCATTATACCAACGTGTGTGTACTAAGTGATTCAATGAGCATGATTCAGAAGGTCGAAGCTGGATCTGTACGTAGACAGTGGACTGAGTCTCTGCGGAAGTCTGTTGTCTGTAAAGTCACCTTCATCTTTGTCCCGGGACATGCGGGAGTCGAGGGAAATGAACGAGCTGATAAACTGGCTGGCTCTGCACCCCCTGTAGATGGCCAGCCCATGGATCATGCCGATGTTATTAACGTCCTCAAAGATATGGCGAGAACAGAGGACTTTGACGTCAGTGAATCCATATCGCTGTCCAGGATGAAAGACTTGGGAGTAAGAATCGGCACGGCCAGACGGCGACGCGAGAGGTACATCGGGAAAACAAGGCGCCTCGTCAACCAACACAGAACTGGCACTATTAGCCACCGGACGCTGATGCATTTGCTGGGGGGAGGATCTGAGCACCTATGGACATGTCCGGAGTGCAATGAAGATACCCCAACTGATAACTGAAGTGAACTGATTCAAAGCCCAAATCTTCATGACACCTTTGGCTGAACTATTCAAAGCCCAAGACTTAACGGTAAGTATGGACCACAAGCCAACATTCACATGCACATAGAGTTGAGTTGGATCATGAACTGACATCCCAGCACTCTGGACATCCCCATATTCAACCTAATATTCAACAGCCAGCGAAGAGTCCCAATACTAATGATACCAGTGGCAGTCTGATTATGTGTCCGTCTGACCTTTCCTCAGAGTTTTGAGCACTGGCCAAATCCTCTAGTCACTCCCTGCAGCATCATTCTCTCCAAGCTGTGATGACCTACTCGTTCTTCTGCACTATGCACATGATCCCAAAGGACCCCCACCACACCTGCCTTATCATGCACCAATACCCCACCACACCAACATGTCCTGGGGGGGGGGGGGGGGAATCAAACAGTTAGATGACTGAGAAGCTAATCTTACCTAACCTTTTGTCTTCTCCAGGGTCACAATGCTTTGAGGCCCGCCATATGCTTGCAGTGATGGCCTTTTTAGGATTTTTCAACGTCTACTGTTTGAGGGTCAACCTCAGCGTGGCTTTGGTGGCTATGGTCAATGTGACACATTCTGACAGTTCCAATAGCAGCGTTAACGAGTGTCCTGATTCCAGTCATGGGAATTCAACTTCTGCTGCTTCTGTGAGTTATTTCATGACTAATATTCAGCTGTATATGTCTGTTAATATTTGTTTTTAGCATTTGACATTTTATTAGTTTGTATTTCTGCATTTAGTTGTGTTTATTCCTCTTTCCTGCAGAACTATCAGACCTGAGATTGGTTGGTTGGTTGGTTGGTTGGTTGGAAGGGCTCGGGAAGACGAGTTCTACTTCAGAGAAAAACACTGGGAAACACTAGCTCCTTTACAAATGCAAAGTTGGTTTTAAGTTTTAATACTGAAGCGCAGAAACAATGCAGATCTAGGATCTATGAGCAGGACTCCATAGACTATGTCAGAAATCCAAAAGAACTGTAATACAATGAATCCCATCACATTGCTAGAAATAAAGAAGCTGACTTTGTCCTTGGCTTGCGGACGTAAATTACAAGTTCCTCAGAAGTCAGAGTGAGTTCGCCTGATGATGAGGAACACTGGTAATAGGGAAAGCTAATCCACAATTCAGTGCACTCCCTAGCAGTGGCAGCTACTAGAAGTGGTAGCATGTGAAAAGAAAAGAAGCCAACGGATTAGCAAAGGAAGGTAGAAGACTGACTTCTCTGATAGAAACATAATCTATAATGAAGCCAGGAAGTTTACATTTCTTAGATAAATAGGTTTCATTTCTACAGCTGACCATATTTTGTGCCATTCAACATGGCCGAATGGATAAGAGCACTTGCTCTCAAACTTCCAGTCTGCTGATGCCGAGGTAGGGGGTTGAACTGCTACACCAGTGAGTTGTACTAAAATGTTGACTTCTTGTCCTTGACTTGAGGACATAAATTACAAGCACGTCAGAAGTCAGAGTGAGTTAGTCAGTTAGTTAGTCAGTTAGTCGCAGTTCCAACTTCACAGCAACGGGTTGTCCCCATTATGCTCCGTTCCTGTGCCAGTGAATATCACTCAAAACGCTCCCCACTGCCCAAGGTGAAAAGTGGAAAAGACAGGAGTCTCGACAAACAACAGTCCGCACAGATACACTCTGCATAATGCCGCCGCCAGAATGTCAACACAATAGTCCCCCACGAAACCCAGAGTTCATCTCTGATGGAATCAGCAGTCATTTTCCCATTTGTATGTTTCCTAGATGTTCACCCACACAGTCCACGAAATACAGGTCATCGTCGATGGTAGTGGCAGTCAACCAGCAGCCACGCATTTCTGCATAAGGCAAAAACCGGTCAACTCTGGGACATAGCCATCTGCCATCGCTCCGAACATGCAGTCACGTTCCAAAAAACCTCGGGCAGATTCAAAAGCATTTCACACGAAACTCACAGCTCACAGTGTCGCGCCACGCACTCACTCAGTAGCAGGGCGACGGAACCATCAAGTGAGTTCGCCTGATGATCAGGGACACTGGTAATAGGAAAAGCTAATCCACACGTAAAAATTGGTCCCAAGTACTATCCATTATTTATGTGATGAGCTGAATCATGACCAGTTTACATCCTAATACCCCTCTCCACAGATGTGAAGTTCCAGTACCACTCTTGCACACCCCAGTTTTATTACCTTCAAGCAGGGAAGGAAGTCTCTGCCACGAGGTCCCCCAGACATGGGACTTTGGTACTGGGTCAGGAGAACAGTCTGTACAACAATATCCAGGTGATAAATGCAAGTCCTTTTCAGAGCTCCAATGGCCTGAATGCCGGTGCATCAGACTCAAGATTTGTTTTAAAACTCAGAGGATTCACAAGCAACTAACCAGCCAACCAACTTACCAACCAACCAACTAACCACCTTACCATCCAACCAACTAAGCAATCAACCAACTAATCAACCCACCTTTGTAACTAA
>OY992895.1:44015443-44122943 GCA_963921405.1 Cepaea hortensis
CTGCCATGCATGCCATGTGGGGCAGTTGGGCTCCAGTATGGGAAAGAAGCAAGCTGGTGGCTTTTACTTATGCTGGTAAGGTGGCATAATGTGTCTGCTGTTGTTGATTTCTGTCTATACTATTTTTATCTTAATGTTTTTCAATAAAAATTAATGTTCAGTAAAGAAAGAATAAAACTATTAATGCTATATTTGATGTTACAGGAACAAATGAACGTGAAATATTACCAGGAAGCCTGACAAACACAAACAATACAAACCACTAGATTTATTTTGGAGAACGAACTCATTCACAGATGGGGGCGTTTTCCTTCCACCAGAAATTAATTTGCAACATTCTTTTATCTGACTTCTATCCTTTCTCTAATCTTTCTGCTTAATAGGGGCATTTATAACATCAGATGAAACATCACAACAGAGATTAAGGGCAGAATAGGGCAAGCGAAAGCTGAATTTCACAAAATGAAGAGTATCTTACGTGATAAGTCACTCATTGAAAGACAAAGAGTGCTGAAATGCTATATGGAACCAGTTTTGTTGTATGGCAGTGAATTTTGGAATGTAAATGAACAAATTAGGAAGAACTTGGAAGCAACAGAGATGTAGTTCCTGAGACATATTGCGAATTCCTTGGACTGCCAGAGTAACTAATAATTACCTGAAAGAGGTTAATGAAACTAGAACATTATATACAACAATCAGAAAGAGACAAACAGCTTTCTTTGGTCATGTGATGAGAAAAGAGGCATTGGAGAACATTGTGACAACTGGAAAGATCAAGTGGAGGTGAGGCATGGACAGACCTAAAGAAATGATGCTGGATGGACTGAGATGGTGGCATCGAGGAATATCATCAACAGAGTTGATACAGAACACCAAAGACCGAGATCTGTGGAGTGCCATGAACGCCTATGCAAGCTGGCAGGGCACTTGATGATGATATGTGTGTGTGTTGGTGTGTATACATTTGTGCTTGTGTTGTGCCTACCTGCCTGTACGTGTTAATGTGTATGTGCATGCATGCTAGCGAGCAAGAGAGAGATTACTGTGTTGATGATCTAACCATCTGTGAACTAGGATAGTTTTGTTATTTATGTTAAGTGTGCTTATTTTCTGATGTTTGTATGTTGACAAAGACTTTTGTCAAAATATTAATTGTTGTAGATGCTTGTGTTCATTTGTCGAGCTCTTTAGTCTGAATTCACATTCATTCATTGTTGAAATGAGCTTGTTAGCAGTCACCACAATTTTTGCTACCACTCAGATGTTACAGATATATACATGTAATAATAGATGATGGCAGATGTGAAACAGAAATCAACAAGAGAATAGGAATGGTCAAAAGTGTTTTCAACATCAGTATTAAACATCTAGAGGGATTAACAACACATTAAAAATGAGATTTGTCAAATAGTATGTATATTCAACAGTGCAATATGACACAAAAGTGTTGACAGTGAACAAGCAATTAGAAAGTTGAATAGAGGTCCTGGAGGTGTAGATGCACAGATTAATATATCATATTTCATGGAAACAAAAACAATTAAATACATAGTTTCTAGAAAATTCTGGAAATGAAAAGAACTTGATAAAAATAATTAAAAAATAAAAAAAAAAAAAATAATAACATTAAAAAAAGGGGCAAGTGAAATATTTCAGCCATGTTAAAAGACTCAACACTCTTATAAAAACCATACTCTGAGGGTCAGGTTGAAGGCGAGCAAAAGATAGACAACGATGCAAGTGGAAAGATAACATTAAGAGACAGATGAACAGAAGTCTGACAGAATGTACAATTAAGGCGAGAGATAGACAGTGTTGGAGATCCATTGCAACCAACCTTCTTCACGGAGATGGAACTTGATTGATTGAGATGTTTGATGTTGATCCCGCAGCTGGAACATCAGCTATTCCTCCCCTTGATGCTTAACTGTAAAAGTTGAATATGATGATGATGTGATGTGATATAATGATGATGATGATTGTGTAATTATTTCTTAACATAGCTAAAACAAAGATAATGCATACTAAATAATATATTCCCTAATATGGGGAAAGAAATATATGTTAATGAGGAAATACTGGAGGTAGTAGAAAATGTTGAATATCTTGGGTCATTAATTACCAATGATGGTGACACAATGAAAGAAATTAAAAGACAAATATCTATTGCTCTTCAAAAACTAAAACAACTGAATAAATTGTGAAGTGGGATAGACCTACAAAAATTAAATTTTTAAGAGTATGCACCTTTCCCATTGCAACATAACCCCTATGAGACCTGGACACTTACTAAACAAGCTGAACAACACATAAATGCTTTTGAATATAAATGTTACAGATGAGTTCTAAGAATATCTTGGATACAGAAAAGAACAAATGCATCCATACGACAAGATCTGAATATTGAAGAAGGTATCTACTAAAGGCCGGTCTCTCTGGCTGAGGGGTTACACCACTTTCTCCGTAATCCCGTTTATCCACACAGGGTCTCGCAGCGAGGCGAGAACTGGAAGCGGTTCGACCCGCACTTGTGACTTGCGGGATAATGAGCCGGCCGCTCAGAAAGCAATGGCAAACTACTGAGCGTAATCTTGCCAAGAAATCAACATACAGCTGAAAGATGTTGACAGCGATGTCCTGTAAAGGATATGCAAAACATTTTTTTTCATCTACTAAAGACAATAAAACAAAGAAAATTGAAATATTTTGGTCACTTGAAACGTTTGGAGAGAACAATAATGGAGGGGTATATGCCTAAGAAGAGAGAAAGAGGAAGACCAAAGAGAAGATGGGTGCAGGATGTGGCAAATGTTCTCCAGATGGATGTATCTGATGTGGGACATCTTGCTTATGACCGAGAAGTTTTCTGGAAGGTTGTTATGGGAGTGAGGTTCTGCAAAGGACATGCTGCTGAATGAATGAATGAATGAATGATCATGTAACTAAAATTAGAAGCATTGGAAAGCATTGTAAATGACTGGGAAGATCAGCAGTTGAAGTCGCAGGGGTATACTGGGAGAAAGGATGCTGAGCTGATTGAGATGGTGAAGGAATATCATCAACAGAGTTGATCCATAACTCTAGGTGTCAAGGTCTGTGAAGATGCAAGAAGACCTGTGCCAATTGGCAGGGCACATGATGATGATGAGGATGCACCTGACGAGATACAGTGAAATATTTCAGGCAATAAATTTGCATTATATTATTTATATCTTCGTTATTCAAGCAGCTATAATAACAAGAATGTTGTTACTATACCTTGCTGGAAACAACATGGATTTTTTTATGTTACTTAGATAGAACAGGTATCAAAATTAAACAAAATAATATTTCATGTTTATTATATTTATTACAAAATGTTATTAAAGTTTGACGTTTAATGTACAGGGGCGCAGCTAGGGACAGTGTTTTCGCTGCCCATATCAGGTATTCTCTGTGCCAGTGATATCGCTGGTGGATGGCCTTCAGTGTTTTATGTCTTTGGTGAGTCATTTTCTTCTTCATGCAAATGTCATTTTTGTTTGTGCTTTTAACTTCTAATCCTGCTCTTTATCCCCTGCTGGGGTATAGGCCCTAATCAACTTATACCAAGTTGTCCAAACTTTTGCTGTCTCTCGCAGATAAACTCTCAAGAGAAACTAGCCTTTATGTGGGGAAAATTCAAGGCAAGAGAAGCAAAGAAAGACAAGGAACTGCACAACAGTTATTAATATAAGCAACATCAAATTGATAAAAATAATTCCACAGTAAAGATTGGACAATCAGGGTCACCGGTGCCTGGATCACACCAGGCACCTGGAGAAGGGTAACTTTTATGACATACGATTGTTTTGAATGAGTTGAGTTGAGTCAAGAACAGACATCACAGCACTCGGGATATTCCCAGATGTGCTCCGTCTTCATCTGCAACAGCCAGCAAAGAGTCCCAATAATAATGGTACCATTAGTAGTCTAATTATATGTCTAGCTGACCTTTCCTCTGAGTCTTAAGGGTCGTCCTGATCTTGCTGTTGTTGATTTCTGTCTATACTATTTTTATCTTTTTTTTTTCCTCAATAAACATTATGTTCAGTAAAGTAAAAAAAGCACCATTCTTTCCAAGCTGTGATGATCTTTCTGTTCTTCAGCAATATACACACGATTCCAAAGGTACCCCGAACACATCTGCCTTACCATGCAGCAATTTTTATAATGAAGACATAAACAGTAGATTGCACAGTTTCTTGCCTGATATTTTGCTGCGTCTCGTCAGGTGCATACTGCAGAAATCATGCAACACTAAAGCAATGAGGTAAATCCTTTAGACTGAAATATGCAACACACATATTTCACAGTAATTTACATTGTATACCACGGAGAACTAGCCACAGGAAAGAGGCCAACCGGAAGACCCCAGTTGAAATATAGGGATGTGTGTAAACAAGATATGAAAACCCTTGGCATAGATCCAGACACGTGGGAGAGAGTTGCAACAGACAGATGCTCCTGGAGAAGAGATGTACGAAACGGACTGGTGCTCTTTGACCGCAATCTGATCCAACAAACTGAGGATAGGCGGCACAGGCTCAAAACGCAGTCACTTACTGTGGGACTTGGCTCGTCTTACAGATGAGGAAACTGTGACAGGGATTGTCACTCTCCCAAGAGGCACAACTCTATAGTCCTTCAGGACTGAAAGAGGCCTACTACTACTACCACAATAATTTGAAACTGACTATCATGTCTCTATTGTGTCTTCATTATTTAAACTGACTATCATGTCTCTATTGTGTCTTCATTATTTAAACTGACTATCATGTCTCTATTGTGTCTTCATTATTTAAACTGACTATCATGTCTCTATTGTGTCTTCATTATTTAAACTGACTATCATGTCTCTATTGTGTCTTCATTATTTAAACTGACTATCATGTCTCTATTGTGTCTTCATTATTTAAACTGACTATCATGTCTCTATTGTGTCTTCATTATTTAAACTGACTATCATGTCTCTATTGTGTCTTCATTATTTAAACTGACTATCATGTCTCTATTGTGTCTTCATTATTTAAACTGACTATCATGTCTCTATTGTGTCTTCATTATTTAAACTGACTATCATGTCTCTATTGTGTCTTCATTATTTAAACTGACTATCATGTCTCTATTGTGTCTTCATTATTTAAACTGACTATCATGTCTCTATTGTGTCTTCATTATTTAAACTGACTATCATGTCTCTATTGTGTCTTCATTATTTAAACTGACTATCATGTCTCTATTGTGTCTTCATTATTTAAACTGACTATCATGTCTCTATTGTGTCTTCATTATTTAAACTGACTATCATGTCTCTATTGTGTCTTCATTATTTAAACTGACTATCATGTCTCTATTGTGTCTTCATTATTTAAACTGACTATCATGTCTCTATTGTGTCTTCATTATTTAAACTGACTATCATGTCTCTATTGTGTCTTCATTATTTAAACTGACTATCATGTCTCTATTGTGTCTTCATTATTTAAACTGACTATGGAACAACATTCTAGTAAATATAAGATTATTTTATGCTGCCTTTGTAATTCCTGAAACAGACTGAAATAATGAGGAACTGTTATCTGCTTGCAGGTGCCTTGGGATGTGTATGGTTCATGGCGTGGATGCTGCTTATATACGATACCCCATCTCAGCATCCTAGAATATCTACCTCAGAGAGGGATTACATTGAGAATTCTGTCGGGAAACATGAGGTAGTGTGAATAATTGATGACATTTGATGCATGAGCCAGAGGCAAACATTATAACCTCTTACCCACTCTGGCTACAAAATCCAATGTTTTATTATCTATATCTTCTTCTTCTTCTTCTGCGTTCATCCGGATTTTTTCCCCGGATGTGACTGCATTGTGCCTGTTTACAGCAGAGCTGCGTTCTTGCACCGTCAGGCCGACACATCCGACTTCTGCGGGCATTTGTTGACCGGGTTAACCTTCCCGGGGGTATCTATATATAATGGTACAGTCTCAGAGCTTTCATAATCAGTAACTGTATTGTTAACAAAATTGTTGTGGATTATTGGATTAGGTCACCCATTAATCAATAAATGTATTGTTAACAAAATGTTTGTGGATTGGGTCACAATGTAATCCATAACTGTACTGTTAACAAAATTGTTGTGGATTGGGTCACAATTTAATCCATAACTGTACTGTTAACAAACTTGTGGATTAGTTTATTATAAAAGTAGGTAAAGGACTCCTTTTCATGCTAGAGGCAAGTTAGGTATATGGTGCTAGTCCAGAAGATAATCAATCCTGCATACAGGAAGCTCATGAAGATGCTTGGAATGAATGTTTCTTATCCTCAAGGATGGAACTATGTGATCACCATTTGTTGTTTCTTCCGTTTCTAAAATGAGCATCTCAGTACAATCATTTACAACAGTAACAAAATATTCTATGAAGAAGTTGCCACCAAGCGATTTCAGTAGTTGTTACTTAATAGGCTATTCACGCCGTGGTTTTTCTTTTTATTTCTTCTTCTTGAGCTTGCTGTCTTCTTCTGGCTCGTTGTTTTAATCTTGACGAGTTATTCTTTCTCAGAATCCGAACAGTTGATTTGGACCTGCCTCCTCACACTGTCCAGCTTAATTCTATTTGATCATTAACCATAATAAGTATTGGTCTACGACAGTTAGACCGCAGGATTGTCTCATCAATTAACACCACAACACGCCCACAACTTCAGCTTAGTCACTACATGAGACGGGTTACTGTTTTTATGTTTAATCACAGGCTTTCCACAAATATGTATACATCGTACAATTAAAAACAATTACATTAATGTTTACTCGTAACCATATTTAAACTAAGCTCTAAGACCGGCAGCACAATAAATGGCCATTGCCAGCTTCACAATTTGGTGTGTTCACACAGAACCACGGCCACAGAAAGACTGATCCCCAGTCACCTTCACAGACCTTGTTTCCGTTCCGGTGACTCTCGGCGTATGTCACGCAGATCATTGATCCGCGTCTTTCACTCTCTCAGGCGTGACTATATTTCAATATGCCATGACTCCCCAATAGACTATTCATTTGGGTCATGGCAGAAGTCTTGTGTAAAAAAAGTGAGGTGTTAAAGGTAACATGATTGTCTTTATTGCACCTGGTTTTATCCCACGGTTCAATCTCTTTCCGCAGAGCGACCTGCCAAAAGTGTTGCACAGCGGATAAACTCTGTAGCTCAAGCAGCAACTCTCAGGGGTCTCAGAATAAACTCCACTCAAACCAGATGGTAGAGCCTGAAGATGAACCCATGATCTTTGGGTTCAAAGCAGGCAGGTTGGTCACCTTGCTGCGGAGACCTCCAGGCTTGTATCATTTTAAACACGGACACCATAAACACAATATTGCACGATTTATTGCCTGGCATATTTTGCTGCATACTGCAGAGTTATATATCAT
Organism: Cepaea hortensis; assembly: GCA_963921405.1. Taxonomy (NCBI): domain Eukaryota; kingdom Metazoa; phylum Mollusca; class Gastropoda; order Stylommatophora; family Helicidae; genus Cepaea; species Cepaea hortensis. Next base: position 44,022,894 of record OY992895.1, read on the forward strand.
TTGAAGTGAAGAAATAAATTATACTTTGGCTGAAATATCACGTACTAACACGTTCGTGGAGATAATGTTCTACACATTCGAACAATATCAGCAACAGTGTATATCATATTTCAGCCAAATTATTTATTTATTAAATTTAAATTATATATAACTCTGCAGTGTGCACCTAATGATATGCAGCAAAATATTCCAGGCAAGAAATCGTGCAATATTTTGTTCATGGTTTCTGTGCTTAAATTTACTAAGGGAATACATTATTTTGTATCTTTTTGACTTTAAAGCTACGTTATTTTCTCTCTCTTTTTGTAGAAAATCCCAACACCATGGAAGCACATATTCACAAGCTCTGCCGTCTGGGGTTTGGCTGTGGCCCACTTTGCCAGCAACTGGGGCTTTTATACACTGCTCACCTGCCTTCCCACATACATGAAGAACATTCTGAAATTTGACATGACAGAGGTAATGGCTGTCAAATAAATCTCACCTATACTTTCTTTATGCCTCACAATAAAGATATTTGCTTGCTCATAGTCATCTTACAACACTGATCTTCTTTCTTTCACTTCCATCTTGTACCACACATGTTTGTCTTTTCTATAGTATACAATCAATCAATGAGGGGCCGCCTCGACATTAAAGGTTGACTGCAATGGATCTCTGACACTGTCTGTCTCTCTCCCTGACTACATCCTGTCAGTTTGCTGATCGTCAATTTCTTGATGTTATTTTCCCACGTGTATCATTGTCTACTTGTTAGCTTGCCTTCAGCCTTACTCTCCAGTATGGTTTTTATAAGAGTGTTAGGTCTTTTAACATGGTTGAAATTTTTTGGACATGTTATGAGAAGAAACGGATTGGAGAACTTAGTGACAACTGGCAAGATCAAAGGGAACAGACCAAGGGGAAGACCGAGAAGTAAATACCTGGATGGCTTGGCCACATGGCATGGTCGAGACAGGAACACTGAGCTGATCCACGACTCTGGTGATTGAGTGAAATGGCGAGTCATGACCGCCCACGCTCTCCGGCATGGCACATGATTGATTAATTGATTGAAATATTTCACTTGTTTATTATTTCTTTTTTTCATCAACTATCTTTTCATTCCCAGTTTTTCAAGAACCTCTGTATTTCATTGTTTTTGTTTCCATGAAATACAACATATTCTTCTGTATATCCACACCTCCGGGGTCTGTATTCAACTTTTAAATTGCTTGTTCATTGTCCGGACTTCCGCGCTATACATTAGCGTTGAATATACATAGCATTTGTCAATTCTCATTTTAATGTGTTGTTAATCTCTCTAGATGATAGTACTGATTCCATGTTGCCAAAACATTTTTGACCTTGTTCTTTTTTATTTCTTTTTCACTTCTGCCATCTTCTGTTATTACATCTCCCGAAAGGAGAAACTTGTTACTTGTTTTAGTATCTCCCAGTTTAGTGTGATGTTCACTGATGGTCTCTCCTTTCCACTGCTAATTATCATAGAGAACAAATAGGGTAGGATGAAAATAAAAATACAGACTTTATATTCTCTATACCTCACAATAAAGATATTTGCTTGCTCATAGTCAGTTTACATTACTGATGTGAAGATAAATGAAAGTTTATCAATAGAAAGATTATGTCAAATACTAAGGTAAAGAGTTAAAAAGGGTTAAAGGTTTTAATGGGGGTGTTTAAAGGCAAGAGTATCGACTTCATTGCACTGGGTTTTATCCCATATGGCTTGGTTTCTTACCGCAGAGCAGCCTTCCTGAAAACGGACAAAGCACAGACTCTGCCTGTTGGAGGTTTAATCTTAGACCAGATGTTGACCAAGGCTGCCCTGCCATGACATTTAGTCTTTAGGTTGCATTTCCTTGCTATAGGGTAAAGCTTGTACCATCATAATTGCGCTCCTCTGCCCGAAGCCATTGGCACGATGTTGGGTGCTGTGTTTGGTGAGCTCCGCCCAACATTTTGGTGGTAACAGAAAGCAGGCATTACTGTCTACTGTCATATGGTAGGTCAGTCATATCTGACTAAGAACTGACTTTCTGGATCAGTTATATTGATGATATTCCTCCATTTCACCTTCTTAGTCCACCCAGCATCATTTCCCTAGGTCTGCTCTGTCTCTTTTACCACTGATTTTATTCAGTCATCCGGACGTAGTTCGTAATCTCGTATACCACGTTCGAAACACATCTGCGGGCACATTTGGCAGCAGACTGCCTTGCTTTGGTTTTCATAAAAATGGTATGAGTGCCGGCCATTCAGAAAGCAATGGCAAACTACTGAAAGTAAACTTGCCCAGAAATCACAAAGAGCCAAAAAATGCTGGGGTTGACCTCGACGTCCTTGTAAAGGATGTACAGCTAACTTTAGCTCTTATCATAATGACCAAAGAATACTCTTTGTCTCCTGATATTTGTATATAATGTTCTACTTTCACAAAGAGCCAAAAAATGCTGGGGTTGACCTCGACGTCCTGTAAAGGATATGCAGCTAACTTTAGCTCTTATCATATTGATCAAAGAATACTCTTCGTCTCCTTTTATTTGTAGATAATGTTCTACTTTCACCAGCCTTTTCCAGGCAAATGTTGTTGATTACTCTGCCATGCCTAGATATTTGCAACTTATATCTCAGAAACTACATCTCCATTCCCTCCAAGTTCCTCCTGATCTGTTCTTTTACATTCCATGATTTACTGCCATACAGCTGAACAGGTTCACAGCTCATGGCTCCATGTAAAATTGTGTAGAGCATACACATGTATGTTTTTTTTTAAAAGTTGCATATCCTTTACAGGACATTGCAGTCAACACCAGCATTATACTGCCGTTGTTGATGTCTTGGCAAGTTTTTACGTTCAGTAGTTTGCCGTTGCTTTCTGAATGACCGGCTCCCATACCAACACGTTAAAACCAGCATGACGCGGTCTGCTGCCAAATCGGTCGCCAGTGTGTTTCGAATGCGCGTAAGCGCCATTACGAATCGTGTCCGCAACGCCCTCGCCACAGAGACTGGCTATATGTATGTTACTGACTATGAAATGGCAAGACAAGATCCCAGACACTGAAGTCCTAGAAAGAGCGTCCATGCCCAGTATCCGGACACAACTAATGAAGAATCAGATTCACTGGGCTGGTCTTTTGACTCGCATGCCAGATAACAGGCTCCCTAAACACATCTTTTTAGGGTAAGATGCGCTGCTGTGAATGCTCCCAAGGCAGCAGAGGAAATGCTTTAAAGACACTGAAGATCTCACTAAAAGCTTTTAGAATTCATCACGACACATGGGAGACTGCTGCCAAAGACCAAAATTTGTGCCATACATCATTGCACAAGGCTGTAGTCTCTTGTGAAGCAAACAGAACGGCAAGAGCTGTGAAAAAAAGGCTGGACAAAAATACAACCACTGCAGGAGATCCTCCACCTGGAACATCAAGCATTCTTTGCCCACATTGTGAAAGAACATTTTGAGCCAAAATAGACCTTACCAGCCATTTTAGAACTCACGGCTCATGGACAAACAATATGTTACTAACTATGCCTAATGCTGTTTTTCAGAATAGTATTTTAACCGCCCACAAAACAAGCCCTAAAGTAAGAGTCTGCTATGGCTCTGTGATGAGCTAAGGCCATCTCACTTTGTAGGCCAGGGTGCCAGGAGGAATAGTTGACCTTTCTTTCCTTCCTGTTGAGAGTGGTGTGGCTAGCCCAGGAATATATTCCTCGTCCAACTGCACTCACGCCATTGTCAGAGTAACTTCCTGTATGTTAACCCAATGCGACCACTAGAATAGTATAAACTAGACCTGATGCTTTCTTTCAGAATGGCATTCTCTCTGCTGTTCCTTATGCTGCTTGCTGGATTATGCAGAACGTATCCGGTTTTACTGCTGACTATTTGCGCAGTCATGGATATTTATCCACTGGGAATACACGCAAGCTGTTCAACACAACAGGTAAAGTCACCAACCAATGGCTTCTGATTTCTTATCATCATATGTAAAGTCAATGCTAGCGTATGCAATCACGGAAATAACATAAAGATGTATTCTGAGATATTTCTTACTCTTAGTGTAATTCTTACTATATATTTCTTAGTGTAATTCTAAATATGCCCTCCTCCCTGGCGAAGGGGTTAAGGACGTTTTTCGTAATCCTGTATACCCACATATGGAACACAGCTGCATGAGATTCGGCAGCGGATCACGTTGCTCTGGTTACTTTTAGTATACGTCATAGTGTAATTCTTAGTGTATTTTTAACATAATTCATAGTGTAATTCTTGGTGTAATTCTTAGTGTCTTTTTAGTATAATTCTTAGTGGTAATCTTAGTGTAATTTTTATTGTCATTCTCAGTATAGTTTGTAGTATAATTCTTAGTGTCATTCTTGGAATCATTATTGGTATCATTCTCAGTGTCATTCGTGGTATAAATAAAATAGCGATGGGAACAATTAGTTGTGTGACTCTTCACTGGCTGTTGAACAAGGGGCCGGAGCATGTATGGGAATGACCTGAGTGCAGTGATGTCAGTTCTTAGCTCAACTCAACTCGTGGTATAAATCCATCATCAAATTGACATAGTGGCCATGGGGAATCCTCTAAATCCCATTCTAGCAGACATCTTTATGGTGCAAAAAACAACAAATACCTCAAATATTAAGGACTTTATTCTATACCGTTGTTATCCGGATGATATTCCTCACAGAGATCAGACAACAAGCACAATCATTCCATTCCGCCATGAACCAAGAACATTTCTTTGTCTTTTGACCACAAGCATAATGACACCCCTATTTGTTTTAGACATCCTAATCCGACGTCAGGAGAGTGGCACCAACTAGAGAGCAGTATAGGCCCAAAGCCCCGCACAACAAGCCATTTGTAGCCAACATAGGTTGAATTTTCTTCTTGTTCTTCTGCTGCTGCTTCTTCTTCTGCTTCTCTTTCTACTCCTCTTCTTCTTTTGCTTTTTCTTCATCCCCGTTCATCTCCAAATGGAGCATATGCCCTAATTAAAACTCACCTCACACCCAGTCTCATGCCAACCCTCCTTAATTGCCTCTTAAGGCATGCATGACAAGGTACAGTGTGACTATTCTTTACTTCCTCCAGGGGCCCCAATAACACACTGGCCAGGCTGACTGGTACGGCCACATCAGAGAATCAGCCAATGAATTGAGCCGTCGTTAAGAGCACACTTAGAGAGTTCAGCTATGGTCATGTGGTGGCTAGTATACTAGCCTGCTGATGCTGAGGTAAGGGGTTCAACCCCTACACCGGACAGTTGGACTAAAAATGTTGACCTCTCATCCTTGACTTGAGGACATAAATTACAGGTACCTGATGGTGAGGGGCACTGATATTGGGGAAAGCTAATCCACATGCAAAATTGAGTCAACCATACTATAAGTAGTGTGCATGGACTACACTTGAGTTCAAAGCGAGCAAGCGCCAAACAAAAATAATCTTGTCATGGTTATTCAGAAAGCAGTGGCAAACTATTGAACGTACACTTGCCAAGATATCACAAACAGCCAAAAAATGCTGGGGTTGACTGTGACGTCCTGTAAAGTATATGCAACTAAATTTCTTTTAACATAGTTATTGAATTGTGTGTTTCTGGCAGGTACCCTGTTGCCAGCGGCGATGTTAATCATTGCTGGCTATGTTGGGTGTGACCATGTCTTGGCCATGGTATTTCTGACCCTGTCTGTGGGGTTTGTTGGTTGTACCATCGCGGGTTATAATGTCAACCACCTTGATATTGCACCCAAATTTGCAGGTAAGGCTGTCTGTAGACTGTTTCCAGATACTTTATCTCACTTTGATTCTTCTTCTTCTTCTTCTTCTTCTTCTTCTTCTTCTTCTTCTTCTTCTTCTTCTTCTTCTTCTTCTTCTTCTTCTTCTTCTTCTTCTTCTTCTTCTTCTTCTTCTTCTTCTTCTCCTTCTTCTTCTTCTTCTTCTTCTTCTTCTTCTTCTTCTCCTTCTTCTTCTTCTCCTCCTCCTCCTCCTCCTCCTCCTCCTCCTCCTCCTCCTCCTCCTCCTCCTCCTCCTCCTCCTCCTCCTCCTCCTCCTCCTCCTCCTCCTCCTCCTCCTCCTCCTCCTCCTCCTCTCCTTTGTTCCCTTTTGGAGCTTAAGCTTTCAATCATTGCATGCCAAGTCATCCTATCTATTGCTATCTGCTGCAGCTTTCCTTATGTCCCCCACATATTATTCACACACACACACACACACACACACCCCCCCCCCCCCCCCCCCCCCATGTATAATCTACACAGATGGGTCCATGACTGGGATAAGCAGGAAGGAAAAACCAGAACCCCTGGTAATCTTCAATACTGCAGCTCAGGAAGAGTCACTAGTTATCAGTTCAAATAATTTACCCAATGTGATGGATTATTTAAAAGAAAACCCACCACAATATCTACCTCAACTGGACTTAGCACATGAAAGCTCGGCCAGAGAAGAAATTCCAGACAAGGAAAATTGTCCACGTGTCATGATCTCGAGTATACCAGTTCGGATACTCAGGATAGACATGGAATTGTTATGAGTCAGAATATGGACTCTGATTTTGTACAGACAACAATGTCTGTTGATAACAAAGAAGAAAATCCTTTGCACCAGATGGAGGAACAAATTCCTATCTGTATAAGTGAAATTATCAGGGAATCCCAGCTCAAGGAGCCTGAAGGTCATTGTGGCTTACACAACACAGCAGTTGGGAAGAACAATCAAAGAGGCCAGCGACACATTCAAGACAGCTACATCAAGCCTGAGTATGGAGATCATCGCTGCCTCCAGAGCACTCACTTGAACTTAAACAGCACAGCAGTTGGGAAGAACAATCAAAGAGGACAGCGACACACTCAAGACAACTACATCAAGCCTGAGTATGGAGATCACCGCTGCCTCCAGAGCACTCGCATGGGCAGCAGAATAGGAACTCACACGTCATAATAATATCTACTTCATGAACATTCTGTAGAAAATTGCAATCTGCAACCTCCGCTTTGAATGGATAGACAGCATTCAGAAGTCGTGCTCACATCACTCACCTAGCACATGTTGATGATATATTTACCTGGATTATTCTTAGAGTTGAGATCTACACATCTTATAGCAGTAGAAAAGGATGATACATTTAGTTAAGTTCTACACATGTTATAACAATAGAAAAGGATGATACATTTAGTTAAGTTCTACACATCTAATAGCAGTAGAAACTGATGATACATTTAGTTAAGTTCTACACATCTTATAGCAAAAGAAACTGATGATACATTTAGTTAAGTTCTACACATCTAATAGCAATAGAAAAGGATGATACATTTAGTTAAGTTCTACACACCTTATAGCAGTAGAAACTGATGATACATTTAGTTAAGTTCTACACACCTTATAGCAGTAGAAACTGATGATACATTTAGTTAAGTTCTACACATCTAATAGCGGTAGAAACTGATGATACATTTAGTTAAGTTCTACACATCTTATAGCAAAAGAAACTGATGATACATTTAGTTAAGTTCTACACATCTAATAGCAATAGAAAAGAATGATACATTTAGTTAAGTTCTACACACCTTATAGCAGTAGAAACTGATGATACATTTAGTTAAGTTCTACGCATCTAATAGCAATAGAAAAGGATGATACATTTAGTTAAGTTCTACACATCTTATAGCAGTAGAAACTGATGATACATTTAGTTAAGTTCTACACATCTTATAGCAATAAAAACTGATGACACATTTAGTTAAGTTCTACACATAGGAATAGAAAAGTATGATTTAAAAACTACTTAATAGTAATTTGTTAAAGTATTCATTACTAATAATTCCAGCACATAAATCTTTCCTGCAGCAACATACAGATGTCAGTCATGGATCATTGTGCAATCTCTGAAGAAGAAAATCAGAGCTCTTGAAGTGAAGTGTTACAGAAAAGTTCTTAGAACATCATGGACGAATCGGAAGGAAAATACTGACATTCTGCAAGATCTGACCATCGAAGAAAACTGGCTCTTAAACATGTCTCAGAAACTGAAATACTTTGGCCTTATTAAATATCAAAGTGGTTCAGAAAAAGCAGTGATGGAAGGTGTGGTTAGTAGAAGAAGAGACAGGGATCAACCGGCATGACTGTGGACACAGGACATTGCAGACAGCTTGAGCAAGAAAATACATGAAGCAAGAAAATACATGATGCCAGAAAATGCATGAAGCAAGAAAATACTTGAAGCAAGAAAATGCATGAAGAAAGAAAACTGACAAAGGATTGGGAATCTTTTTGGTGGGTTGTGGTGAAAGCGACATTCTGCAAGGGACCTGCTGCACGAGGATGGAGTCATAAATGCAGAGATTAAACTGAAGGATGCCTCAATCAACTTGAATAAACAGATTCGACAAAGTGACAACAATGGCACACTTTATTTCTGTAGTTGTACACTTTCTTTCTGGTGGAGGACCCCTGGACCAAGTCTTATATTCAAATGATTTCTCTCATCCTGATATCCTCACAACTTGAGTTATGACAGTCTTAATACATTATGTTCTAATGATTTCTCTCATTTTGATATCACACTTTGAGTTATGACTGTCTTTAAACCTTAAATTAAAATGATTTCTCACAATCTGATATCCTCACATCTTGAGTTGTCACACCTAGGCTATCTTAAAACCTTTGTTCAGGAAATTTATCTTACTGTTTTCCACACTAGTAACTGGCCAGGCAGTTCACAACACCAGTTTTTTAAATAGAGTTTTCTGAGCTCTGGAAGGAATATTAGAGTTTCACTTATTTAAAATCTTCTTTCATCCAGTTTCATTCCTTGAAGCATAGATCCTGAACCAACTCACTCCAAGCTAACCCCTGCAGCTCCATTCATGCCCTCCCAATATTATTCCTGTCTCAACTTCTCTTCTCTATGTGATTTTAGGCCTTCCTCTGTATCTTTTTCCTTGTGGACTCCAGACAAAGGCCTTTCTAGCTATGCTATTTTCAGGTTTTCTCAATATGTATCCTGTCCTTCACCAGTGTCTTTTCTTCACCTCATGGTTCACTGGTGTTTGTCTAGTTCTCTCCTAGAGCTCCTTCTCACCTTGTTTAACTATTTGGTCATAATGCCTGGTTCTGTTGGGTCTGGCTTAAAATTCAACAGGGTCGACTTCATTCTGGGGGGGCTGAGTGGTCTCAAGGTATGGTGTCCGCCTCGAGTGCTGGAGGTCCCAGGCTCAAGACCCGGTGAGGGCCGGGATTTTTTTAACGTGGACTTCTAGTAACAAAATTTCCCCTGGTCTTTGTGGGTAGTGAGATCGAACGCCCGTGTGTATTGTTGTGCACGTAAAAATCCCTTGGAAGTTGGAAATCGAAAAAGAGTAGCCTAACGGCGCTGCCCGGGCAAAATTTCTAGTCTAAAATCTACCCAAAGTATTTCAGGATTTCGCCGGTGTTACGGAGTTTGTGCACTGGGCTGAGATTCTTCAGACCCAGGCTTGAGTTAGGAGTAGAACGGAGCACTTATGGGTTGCACCCTTATGCCTTGATGTTGATCCGTTGACTAAACTAAACTAAACTAAACATCTGTTGGGTCTTTTGCTTATATTATTATTGTTGTTGTTGTTTAATTGTAGATGTTATTGTTGTTGTTGAATGCCTGTAAATCCATTGCTGAAATTTTCACAGGTATTCTCTGTGGTATAACAAATGGATTAGCAACTATACCTGGCTTTGTTGGACCTGCAGTTGTTGGGTACTTGACAAATAACAATGTAAGTACACATAGATCTTTGACTGATTGGTAGAAGATCCTGAAAGATCAGAGTTCTAATTCAGAACCAAAACATTCCTCTTTTCAATGATGTGACATCGGGTGTCTCAATACTGAAGAGCAAAAACATTTCAGAACTAGCAAGCCTCAGAACACTTCCATTGACTATGTCAGAAATCCAAAAGTGCTGTAATAGAATGGGTCCTGTCACACTGCAACATACCTGGACATGAAGAGGCCGATAAATTGCGAAAAGAAGGTGGAAGGCTACTTCAGTCTGATATAGACATTATCTGTGAACCCTGATTTATGAATCCATTTAGACACTGGTCTTGGTTTAAGTCTCAGTAAGTAAAGTAAATAACCTGTTTAAATGCTGGTCTTGGCTTTAGTCTCTGTAAGTAAAGTAAATAACCTGTTTACACACTGATCTTGGTACCTGTTTACTCATTGGTCTTGGTTATAGTCTCAGTAAGTAAAATAAATAACCCATTTAAACACTGGTCTTGGTTGTAGTCTCAGTAAGTAAAGTAAATAACCCGTTTAAACACTGGTCTTGGTTTTAGTCTCAGTGAGTAAAGTAAACAACCCACTTACACACTGGTCATGGTTTTAGTACTACAACACAACAGCTACCGTGTTAACAACTTGTAAGTCATAACTGTGACACACCCTTACTTCCCATTTTCCATCTTTCATGTGTCTTTGGTCTAAACCTACTGTTTGTTTGGCACAGAACCTGTTGCTAGTCCCATATTTGTATAGACCACTTGATGGGTGATATAATCTTTATCACACTGACCGCCTTTACCAGACATTTTCTGGTGCCCATTTTAGGCTGTGCCAATGTTTAAAATCTGTTTTACTGTGGATTCGAACCCGTGACCGTAAGATTAGCTGGTGAGCACCTAACCACTATGCTACGGAGGCTCCCAGATGTAAACATGGTGATGTTTTAACTTTACATTTATGTATTTACTTCTCAGGAAACCAGACATCAGTGGCAGACCATCTTTTACATCACTGGTGCCATCTACCTGGTGGGTTCCCTGTCGTTTATCATCTTTGCTAAAGGAGAGGAGATGACCTGGGCACGAACCTCACCAAAAGAAACTGACATCACTGTAGTCATTCCGCCACCACGGAGAGAGAGCATGGTTTCAGTAAATGGTGATCCTCCTCCTGCTTATAGTGAATAAAGTTGTACAACGTGGTGTTAGTTTACACAGTTTTAGCAGTAAAAAAATGGGTTTCTTTCATTGGCATTTTAACCAGATTTACATGGTGAATACATGGTGGTTCAGGATCTAAGCCCAGCAGTAGCTGGACTGCATATTTTCCTCATTGGTTCACTTCTGACAGGTAGACCCAGTTTTATAGGAGGGATGCCAGAGTGTTTTCTGTACAGAAATGATTGTGAAAGGAGACTGGTCACCTCACTTCATAATACCATGATCTAGTTTATATGAAGACTTGACGGGTCACGTTCATGTCTCAGTAGCTGCTGTGGGATGCAGCATCTTGTGCCATGCTGGGCAGTTATGGTTCATCATCTCACACGATAAGCAGTTTTGGATCAGGTCAACATTCTTGTCACAATTATGCCATGTAATCAAGCCATCCAGGTTTTTATCTCTCTGTATTCCCCTTGGGCTTTCCCCATCAATCTTGCCAGTTGTTGCTAAGTTTTTTTAAGTTTATATCTATCTACTCAATATGCCTAAAAAACCTTGGCTGGCAACATCTAATTGCAGTCTGCTGCCAAATCGCAGCATCTGTGTTTTTTAGCATGCAGGATTATGAATTCAGCCCGTAACCCCTTCACCACAGACTCAGCGTACAAAAATAGCCTCCACTAAATTGTTGAACAATCGACAAATGTCAAGTTCTGTTAGTTAGTTAGTCGACAGATCATCCTCATTGCACATCGAACCATTCAGTCCATAAGTGCTCGGATCCCCTCCTCAGCAAATCCCGCAGCGTGTAGCGGCTAACGACACCAGTTCTGTGTTGGTTTATCAGTCTTCTTTGGCTTCCTGCGTAGTGTTCTTTTTTGGCCACCCCCTCTTTTAATTTGCTGCTCTCGCAGTATGGCCATGGTTGTAGATTCACAGTCATCATTTGGTTCTCGCAAAAGTCTTACTTCTCGTAGAGCATTCAGAATGTCAGCCTGGTCCATGGCGCGTCCGCCCTCCACAGTAGCGTTATCTGCGAGCTTGTCAGCCTGCTCATTCCCTTGTACTTCCGCATGCCCTGGCATGAAGATGAAACTAATCTTTGCCAGCTGAGACCGCTCCAGAGAAAGCAACCATTCTCTTCGGATCCCCCCATCGCTATCCTCTTGAGCATGTTCATTGAGTCGCTAAGGAAACATGCTCTAGTGAATGTCTGTGTCTCGAGCCATGTTATTGCTTTACTTACTACCATGACTTCCATAGTCAGGCTACTTGTGGTCTCAGCAAAAGCACCAGAGTCCTCCACAATTCTCCCTCCGGCCTGAGCCGTAAAGGCCTATGAGATTCTCACGTCAGACGACCGACCCATCTGTGTAAATGACAGCATCACCGTCTAGCGAATTCTCGAAAATCAACGCTTGTACTTCCGCCTCCACAGTTGCTGGGTTTTCTTGTCTGCATTTTCTGTCTAGTTGGAAGCAAACTGAAAAGGATGTGCAGAAATCTGTTGGCACTTGTACCCACTCCTCGCCAGGTTCTAAGTCCTCAAGTGAACACACCTGTTGAAGAATGTCTTCGGCTTGACCCATCCATGACCTTCCTCTTTTTAACCTGCTGCCCTTCACCTTCATAATTTCACTATGCAGTGGATGTTGTGTGTCTGCGTTAACTCTGAGGTAGGCGCGAGCTCTGCAGACTTGTATTCTGTCTTCAATGGTTGGAAAATCAAGAAGGTAGCACATTGCCCTGCATGCTGTATCAAGTTCTGTACTGGACAGGCCATTGGATGTTCATGGTGAAAACTAAATATTCACAAATAAATAAAGAATGTCTAGAGAACTAGAACATGAAAATGGCAATGATTAAAGAGATAGCTCAAAATATTTTGACCACATTAAAACAGATAACCAATATTATCTTCTTCTTTCATTTGCTTGAAATGTGTCTATAATTACAATGTTGTCTCTTTTATGAATGTAACTGTCTTTATTAGCAGTGGTCCATAGAGTTTATCTTTCACTTTTATTTCTCTAGGCCAGAAGTTTGTCTAGATACGTTTTATCTTGAGCAGTCTTGTTGTATGTGATCTGCTGTCTGTGGTGCCAATCCACATGTGCACATGGCACCAATATTATAAAAACTATGCTAGAGGAAGTCAGACAGGGGACCAAGTGTTAGAAATGACTATCATCAACATCATAATCCAGGGAAGTGCCCGGTACAGAACTGTCCCCCATAGCAGCTTTACAAAATGTCTTTATTATAAGCCACATGTCCTGCCTCTGTTGCTATCCTCTGTAAATTGTGAATCACATCTTGAATCTATCAATGCTTCAAGTAGGGAAAATAAGATCAAGAGATGGCCGAACAGCAGTCTGTCAGAATGTACAGCTAGAGTGTTGGTGATCCAATGCAGCCAACCTTTTTTTTGTAGAGATGGTGTTTGATTAATTGATTGAATGACTCACAAATGTGGTGTTACGATAGATTTTATGCAGTCGTATGTATACATTATTTTATGAGGTTTTAGCATTGTACACATTATTATACAAAATGTTGAGATTGTATGTACAAATTGTAAATGAGATATTGAGATTGTGTATACATTATTTTATTGTGATCGTTGTTTTTTTAAAATTGTTATGAAGGCAAAGATTCTACAATTAATGCACAACTTCCTTTTGCATGATAACATAATAATCGATAAACAGTAGACTTTCAGTGACTCAGATTTAATGTACATTGTTAGTATCTTCATCTCAGGCAAACTGAATGCCAGCGCATTGGGATTACATCGGTGTGAACACTTCAGAGGACTTGCCAGTCAGCCAACCAACTTACAAAAAGTAATAACTGTGGTAATGAAGAAGTTAAAGTAACAAATATATCATAAATAATGTTGAAACATAATTAGGACACACATTATAAGTAATGGCTGGCTTGGGTGGAAAAATTGAAGAAAATACAGGGTGGTTGTAAAGTCTCACTGCACTTTGTATGTAGAACACATTTTTAAAAATTCTTTCTTCCATTGATAACACCATTCTGTTTGGAATGCAAAGAATTACTCCAGCAGACAGCCATTTGCTGCATTTTGCTTCACGATGGACTGGAGCATATGTTTTGATGACAACATGTACTTCATTTTTCAAATTTGTTCTACATACAAAGTGTAGTGAGACTTTACAAACACCCGGTAGAAGAACATTTTCATCATGTCAGGAGTGCATGATCAACACATGGTGCTTGATTTGTATAGAATGGGTCTATGTTACCAGTTGCCGTATGTTCTATTTTTCTCATGCTCTGGCCATAGGGTGTTAACTATTTTCTGTTTGTCCACCCTGCAGAAATCACTCACTATAAAACAAAGTCTTCAATGAATCCTTCAAAGTAATCACAATTAAACATTCAATTGAGTATGTTATTTTAATAAAGTCATAAAAACTTGTTATGTTACACCATTTGTAGAACGCATTATGTAACAATGTGTTGCATGATATTTTTAAAACAGAGGTTCCCAAATCACGGCCCGCTAGCCACTTGTGGCCCGCCAGCTGTAAGAAAGTGGCACGCGACGCCTCGTTGTTTAATATAATATATTTGAGTAATTTTGAAAAAACATTCACTCTGAGCGCTCCGTCAGCGTGCGATAATTTACTCTGCTCGTGGTTGTTATGCTTAGATATTATCAAATGCGCCTGTTCAGTTCACAACGAAACGTTATGAAGTTCCCATATCCCAGCCTTGTCGATCAGTCAGTGTGCGCCAGGCGCCATGTTGTTGTCTGTTACAACTGTTTAGCAGAGTCTGTAGTATTGTGTTGAAATTAGATTTTTTTCAAATAAAAATTTACCGTTAACGCCTATAAACATGAGTGTGGAAAATCTATAATCAAACAATGGTAAAATGAAAATGTGAAGATGGTGCTTGTCATGAATTCAACAAAGATTGGATGGAGAAATTTATATATATGCCTAACCGTAATGGTAAACCAGTTTGCTTAATCTACGGATTTTGTGTTTCTGTTACAAAAAATTTAATTTGGAATGACACTTCACGATCACACATTCAGACACAAATGCTCAATATCCAATAAATTCGGAGTTGAGAAAAGATTTCATAAAGTTCTCTGATCAGGCCGCAGTCATTTTTCACCAAGGCTAACGGACAGAGCAGGAGTGCTGTTGTTGCGTCGTACGGAATCGCTCTTCTGTTGTTCTGAGATCTGTGAACAAAATTCAAAGTAAGGCGCTGAACAGGCATTAGTTCAGATAGTTTATATCAGACCTGAACGAGGAATATGGTGAGCTACTGTTACACTGTGATGTCTGATGGCTATCTAAAGGGAAAGTTCTGTCACGTTTCTGGGCACTTAAAAATAGTGTCTATATGTTTCTGTCTGGGGAAAAAAATTTATTGCTTACAGAACGGGAATGTCTGCTGAACGATGACTGGCTTAGTGACCTGGCATTTTTGGTGGTCATCACGTTCATTTAAACTCTTTAAATGCGAGGATCCAGGGGAAAAAAACAATAAACCATTCATAAATTTGTGCGATGACATTTCTTCATTTAAAATGAGACTACAACTGTTTATCAGACAGTTGGCTGAAGGGAATTTAGAGGTGTTTCCAACTTGTGGTGGAAAATAAATATGACTTTTTACAGTACAAAATAAAAGTTCTGGATATCTTTCAGTCAAGATTTCGAAAGTTCACAATAGAGGTGGATACTGTTGCACTCTTCATAAATCAGTTCGTATTTCCTGATGCCAAGCTCTGTCAATTACATCAAAACCTTCAGCATAAAGTAATTAATTTGAAATGCAATTCTGCACTAAGATGTAAATTTCTGGAGTTGCCTGCTTCACCTTCAGCTGATTAAATGATTTCATTCTGGCAACTATTTCCTGTCGAACAATTTGAACACTCGCATTAATTCACCCAGAGATACATTTGTCATTTTGGTCGACTTGCAGATGCGAGCAGTCATTTTCTGCAATGACCGTTATAAAAAACAAGCAACGTTCCAGACTCACCGGCAGTATTCTAGATGCGCTTATGACTTTGGGCATGACAGATTTGTGCCCAGACATTGATAAATTGGCATCTGAACTTAAGTAACGGGTTATGAACAACAGTTACAATTGTAAGTTATTTACATT
Source organism: Cepaea hortensis (assembly GCA_963921405.1). NCBI lineage: Eukaryota > Metazoa > Mollusca > Gastropoda > Stylommatophora > Helicidae > Cepaea > Cepaea hortensis. Next base: position 44,039,014 of record OY992895.1, read on the forward strand.
AATAGCGATTTTCGAAACTCATTAAAAATTTATTGTTAAATGAAATTTTGATTGTAAACCAAAAAAATGACCGCAGTGTAGTATTGACACTGACTGCCTTTAAAGTTGTAGAATTTTGTTGACGAAAGTTAAGAAAGGTAAAAATGATATTGCACGACTTTTATAATGTTGTGGCCCGCTTAACTATTGAAAATAGTAGATATGGATCTCTGCTTCATAAGCTTGGGAACCACTGGTTTAAAATGATGATATAAACAGCATGTTCAAAGATCAAACTGCATTACATTTAAACTGGTGGGAGATTACTGTGTATACATTTTTCTGCGCACTGTACTGTATGTGTGTGTGTATGTATGTATGTATATATATATATATATATATATATATATATATATATATATATATATATATATATATATATATATATACACACACACACAGTGTAACCCGTACCTCGGGTTACGAACTTTATTCGTTCCAGAACTCAGTTCATGACCCGAAACATTCGTAACCCAAAACATTGAAATCAATAAAATAAAGACAATCAGTTTCAAGATGAAAGAATGGTTCTTTTTTTTATTAACATCCGGTAGTTTACCTGACAAAACACAAAGAATACGTGTACTTCACGTATTAAATAAAGAGAAAGAAAACAACCAAATGAATTAAATGTAAAATAAAAAATGATTTAGTCTATCTTTATTACCAAGAAAACGATCATGGGAAATTTGTCACTTTCTTTGTTATTCTCAATCATTAGCTTCAGGATTATCTTGTCACTGTTTCTTGGCAGCCGACTGGGAATCTTTCTGCACCAAGAAGCTATCAAGGGAAATTTGTCGCTTCCTTTGCTGGAGAATCTTTCTGAAGTGGGCCATCGTGTTATCATTCATCAGGTTTACTGCCCTGTTAGCAACAAGTTTGTTTGGATGATGGTTCACAATGAAGTCTTCAACAACTGCCCACTTGCTGCAAATTTCTTTAATCCTGGCAGTTGAAGCGGTCACTGACTTCTCATCATCGGATGACTTTAATGTCTTTAGCTGTTCATTCTGAAGATCCACAACCTCATCTTGTACTGTACACGATTTTTTGTCTCCAACGTTACACCCTGCTCTCTCTCTTTCAATCTCTCGCATTCATTCGTAACCCGAGGCACTGTTCGTTACCCGAGGTATAAAATTTTCAAAGTTGTTGTTCATAACCTGAATTGTTCGTAACCTGGGGCGCTCGTAACCCGAGGTACCACTGTATATATATATATATATATATATATATATATATATATATATATATATATATATATATATATATATATATATATATAAAACCTATAATTTATTTATGTTATGACAGTCTATGTCACAACACATTGGGCATTTTTTAAAGTAATTTGTGAAAGCACAAAATGATAAACCAAAAATTGGTGAAACATTGAGATTGTGTTTATATTTACATTAATAGCAGGGTACCATTTATTTTATGCAGTCATATGTATACATTATTTTATGAGATTTTAGCAGTGTACACATTAATCTGCAAAATGGTGAGATTGTAAGTACACATTGCAAATGAGATGTTAAGATTGTGTATAAATTATTTTATTGTAATAGTTTTTTTTTATTGTAACAGTGTGTTTTTAGTTGGTGAGATTGTGTATACATTTTATTTATTCTAACAGTGTTTTGAGATGGTGAGATTGTGTATACATTTTTCTTATTGTAACAGTATGTTTTAGATGGTGAGATTGTGTATACATTTTTTATTATAACTGTTCTGAGATGGTGAGATTGTGTATACATTTTTTATTATAAATAACTGTTCTGAGATGGTGAGATTGTGTATACATGTTTTCTTTGTACCATTGTTTTGAGATGGTGAGATTGTGTATACATGTTTTTAATTGTAGCAGTGCGCTTTGTTATGGCAGCGAGGTTCTGCAAAGGACATGCTACTGAATGAATGAATGAATGAGTGTGTTTTGAGATGGTGAGATTGTGTTTACATGTTTTTAATTGTAGCAGTGTGTTTTGAGATGGTAATTTTGTGTATACACTTTTTATTATAACTGTTCTGAGATGGTGAGATTGTGTATATGTGTTTTTGATTGTAGCAGTTTCTGTTATGTTAGCAGTTTCTGTTATTCAGTCACATCTCTAGATGCTGGTTATTGGGGTCAGTCACAGCTCTAGATGCTGGTTATTGGGGGTCAGTCACATCTCTAGATGCTGGTTATTGGGGGTCAGTCACATCTCTAGATGCTGGTTATTGGGGGTCAGTCACATATCTAGATGCTGGTTATTGAGGTCAGTCACAGCTCTAGATGCTGGTTATTGGGGTCAGTCACAGCTCTAGATGCTGGTTATTGGGGTCAGTCACAGCTCTAGATGCTGGTTATTGGGGTCAGTCACAGCTCTAGATGCTGGTTATTGGGGTCAGTCACATCTCTAGATGCTGGTTATTGGGGTCAGTCACAGCTCTAGATGCTGGTTATTGGGGTCAGTCACAGCTCTAGATGCTGGTTATTGGGGTCAGTCACAGCTCTAGATGCTGGTTATTGGGGTCAGTCACAGCTCTAGATGCTGGTTATTGGGGTCAGTCACATCTCTAGATGCTGGTTATTGAGGTCAGTCACATATCTAGATGCTGGTTATTGAGGTCAGTCACATATCTAGATGCTGGTTATTGAGGTCAGTCACAGCTCTAGATGCTGGTTATTGGGGTCAGTCACATCTCTAGATGCTGGTTATTGGGGTCAGTCACATCTGTAGATGCTGGTTATTGGGGTCAGTCACAGCTCTAGATGCTGGTTATTGGGGTCAGTCACAGCTCTAGATGCTGGTTATTGGGGTCAGTCACATCTCTAGATGCTGGTTATTGAGGTCAGTCACATATCTAGATGCTGGTTATTGAGGTCAGTCACATATCTAGATGCTGGTTATTGAGGTCAGTCACAGCTCTAGATGCTGGTTATTGGGGTCAGTCACAGGGCTAGATGCTGGTTATTGAGGTCAGTCACAGCTCTAGATGCTGGTTATTGGGGGTCAGTCACATCTCTAGATGCTGGTTATTGGGGTCAGTCACAGCTCTAGATGCTGGTTATTGGGGGTCAGTCACATATCTAGATGCTGGTTATTGGGGTCAGTCACGGGTCTAGATGCTGGTTATTGGGGTCAGTCACATCTCTAGATGCTGGTTATTGGGGTCAGTCACATCTCTAGATGCTGGTTATTGGGGTCAGTCACAGGTCTAGATGCTGGTTATTGGGGTCAGTCACATCTCTAGATGCTGGTTATTGGGGTCAGTCACATCTCTAGATGCTGGTTATTGGGGTCAGTCACAGCTCTAGATGCTGGTTATTGGGGTCAGTCACAGGTCTAGATGCTGGTTATTGGGGTCAGTCACATCTCTAGATGCTGGTTATTGGGGTCAGTCACAAGTCTAGATGCTGGTTATTGGGGTCAGTCACAGCTCTAGATGCTGGTTATTGGGGTCAGTCACAGCTCTAGATGCTGGTTATTGGGGTCAGTCACATCTCTAGATGCTGGTTATTGGGGTCAGTCACATCTCTAGATGCTGGTTATTGGGGTCAGTCACCGCTCTAGATGCTGGTTATTGGGGTCAGTCACCGCTCTAGATGCTAGTTATTGGGGTCAGTCACATATCTAGATGCTGGTTATTGGGGTCAGTCACATATCTAGATGCTGGTTATTGGGGTCAGTCACAGCTCTAGATGCTGGTTATTGGGGGTCAGTCACATCTCTAGATGCTGGTTATTGGGGTCAGTCACATATCTAGATGCTGGTTATTGGGGGTCAGTCACAGGTCTAGATGCTGGTTATTGGGGTCAGTCACAGCTCTAGATGCTGGTTATTGGGATGCTGGTTATTGGGGTCAGTCACAGCTCTAGATGCTGGTTATTGGGGTCAGTCACATCTCTAGATGCTGGTTATTGGGGTCAGTCACATCTCTAGATGCTGGTTATTGGGGTCAGTCACATATCTAGATGCTGGTTATTGGGGTCAGTCACATATCTAGATGCTGGTTATTGGGGTCAGTCACATATCTAGATGCTGGTTATTGGGGTCAGTCACATATCTAGATGCTGGTTATTGGGGTCAGTCACATATCTAGATGCTGGTTATTGGGGTCAGTCACATATCTAGATGCTGGTTATTGGGGTCAGTCACATATCTAGATGCTGATTATTGGGGTCAGTTACAGCTCTAGATGCTGGTTATTGGGGTCAGTCAAAGGTCTAGATGCTGGTTATTGGGGTCAGTCACAGCTCTAGATGCTGGTTATTGGGGTCAGTCACATATCTAGATGCTGGTTATTGGGGTCAGTCACAGCTCTAGATGCTGGTTATTGGGGTCAGTCACATCTCTAGATGCTGGTTATTGGGGTCAGTCACATCTCTAGATGCTGGTTATTGGGGTCAGTCACATATCTAGATGCTGGTTATTGGGGTCAGTCACATATCTAGATGCTGGTTATTGGGGTCAGTCACATATCTAGATGCTGGTTATTGGGGTCAGTCACATATCTAGATGCTGGTTATTGGGGTCAGTCACATATCTAGATGCTGGTTATTGGGGTCAGTCACATATCTAGATGCTGGTTATTGGGGTCAGTCACATATCTAGATGCTGGTTATTGGGGTCAGTCACATATCTAGATGCTGATTATTGGGGTCAGTTACAGCTCTAGATGCTGGTTATTGGGGTCAGTCAAAGGTCTAGATGCTGGTTATTGGGGTCAGTCACAGCTCTAGATGCTGGTTATTTGGGGTTAGTCACAGGTCTAGATGCTGGTTATTGGGGTCAGTCACAGCTCTAGATGCTGGTTATTGGGGTCAGTCACAGGTCTAGATGCTGGTTATTGGGGTCAGTCACAGCTCTAGATGCTGGTTATTGGGGTCAGTCACAGGTCTAGATGCTGGTTATTGGGGTCAGTCACAGCTCTAGATGCTGGTTATTGGGGTCAGTCACATATCTAGATGCTGGTTATTGGGGTCAGTCACAGCTCTAGATGCTGGTTATTGGGGTCAGTCACAGCTCTAGATGCTGGTTATTGGGGTCAGTCACATCTCTAGATGCTGGTTATTGGGGTCAGTCACAGGTCTAGATGCTGGTTATTGGGGTCAGTCACAGCTCTAGATGCTGGTTATTGGGGTCAGTCACATCTCTAGATGCTGGTTATTGGGATCAGTCACAGCTCTAGATGCTGGTTATTGGGGGTCAGTCACAGCTCTAGATGCTGGTTATTGGGGTCAGTCACATATCTAGATGCTGGTTATTGGGGTCAGTCACAGCTCTAGATGCTGGTTATTGGGGGTCAGTCACAGGTCTAGATGCTGGTTATTGGGGTCAGTCACAGGTCTAGATGCTGGTTATTGGGGTCAGTCACATCTCTAGATGCTGGTTATTGGGGTCAGTCACATCTCTAGATGCTGGTTATTGGGGTCAGTCACAGCTCTAGATGCTGGTTATTGGGGTCAGTCACAGCTCTAGATGCTGGTTATTGGGGTCAGTCACAGCTCTAGATGCTGGTTATTGGGGTCAGTCACAGCTCTAGATGCTGGTTATTGGGGTCAGTCACAGCTCTAGATGCTGGTTATTGGGGTCAGTCACAGGTCTAGATGCTGGTTATTGGGGTCAGTCACATCTCTAGATACTGGTTATTGGGGTGAGTCACATCTCTAGATGCTGGTTATTGGGGTCAGTCACAGCTCTAGATGTTGGTTATTGGGGTCAGTCACAGCTCTAGATGCTGGTTATTGGGGTCAGTAACAGCTCTAGATGTTGGTTATTGGGGTCAGTCACATCTCTAGATGTTGGTTATTGAGGTCAGTCACATCTCTAGATGCTGGTTATTGAGGTCAGTCACATCTCTAGATGCTGGTTATTGAGGTCAGTCACATCTCTAGATGCTGGTTATTGGGGTCAGTCACAGCTCTAGATGCTGGTTATTGGGGTCAGTCAGATCTCTAGATGCTGGTTATTGGGGTCAGTCACAGCTCTAGATGCTGGTTATTGGGGTCAGACACATATCTAGATGCTGGTTATTGGGGTCAGTCACATCTCTAGATGCTGGTTATTGGGGTCAGTCACATATCTAGATGCTGGTTAGTGGGTTCAGTCACATATCTAGATGTTGGTTATTGGGGTCAGTCACATCTCTAGATGCTGGTTATTGGGGTCAGTCACATATCTAGATGTTGGTTATTGGGGTCAGTCACATATCTAGATGCTGGTTATTGGGTCAGTCACAGCTCTAGATGCTGGTTATTGCGGAAACAAGATAGGAGAGAGCATGGTTGATGATTATGATAATGTAGTTTATAATCTCCATCTTTAACACCATCTCTCTCTCTCTCTCTCTCTCTCTCTCTCTCTCTCTCTCTCTCTCTCTCTCTCTCTCTCTCTCTCTCTCTCTCTCTCTCTCTCCCCGTAACTGTATCTATCTCTCCGTTGCTTACCCTGTCTGTCATCTGTTCTCACTTTAGTCAGATAATATTATACAAAGCTCATGCTGTTTCTCATTTTAGAAGACTTTATTATAAACACTGCTGCGATTCTCTAAATACGATAATTGTTAATTCATAAAATTTCTTACATTCTTGTCTTTTCTCTTTAATGCCTGCGCTTGCGTTGTTTTCTTTCAAGCCGCTAGTTCTGGCTAAAATAAAACTATCTCGACTTAGCAAAGTGTTCTGGCTACTTAATAATTATCTTCTTGTAGAATAGTTGTTACTCTCAGCTACTTGACTAACCATTTTTCTTTATATTACTTTGTTGGTACCCCTGGAATGCAAAAATGTAGTATTGTAGTCTGTATGTACCTCAGTGTCGTAAACTTTTGGAAATCCAGGAACACAGTCTTTCTGATGCTGGCTATGTTTTATGTGGCCATAGGTACCTAAACAACATTTGAATTGCTTCTATTGTCCTTCTCCTCATTATCATCATGTGCCCTGCCAGCTGGCGTAGGCGTTCATGTCTCTCCAGGCATCTCGGTTCACACATCTTGGCCTTTGGTTATTCACTGACTCTGATATGTGAAACCTCATTAACTCTTGGGAAAATAGTGTGGTGGTTTCCTCTTGCTTTCCATGCCCTCATTGGGCTTTTTTCCCCACCACCGTTGACAGCTATTTCTGACTGCCAGGACAAGCTTGTTTTGGCTGTCCTAGTTTCACATAATAAACGGCTCGTATGGATTCTTCTAGGTAGTCCTGTACACACTGATCACAAATTACTGCTCCTAACTCTCCTTACTTTATTTCGGTGTTCAAGAGCTAACAAATTGCACATCTGGAAAATTCCATGTTGAACATTGAAAACAAGGTGACTGAAAATTTTAACTCCATCTTCATATAATTATTTTTTTATAAGCAATCTTTCCATCAACTACATCATTATGAGATGTTGATATTGTGTATTCATTATTTGTTGATGTATTGTGATTGTATGTGCAAATTATTTGTTGATAAGTTGAGATTGTGTGTATAAATTATGTTGCGATTGTGTGTGAAAATCATTTGTTGATGTGTTGAGATTGTGTGTATAAACTATTTGTTGATGTGTTGAGATTGTGTCTATAAACTATTTGTTGATATGTTGAGATTGTGCATAAATTATTTGTTGGTGTATTGAGATTTTGTGTATAAGCTATTTTGTGATAATGTGTGCAAACCATTTGTTGAGATTGTGTGTATAAATTATTTTGTGATTGTGTGTGCAAATCATCTGTTGATATGCTGAGATTGTGTGTATAAACTAAGCTGAGATCTTGTATGTGCAAATTATTTGTTGATATGTTGAGACCATGTGAATACATTATTTTACGAAATGTTAAGATTGTATAAAAGATAATATTCTTGATTCTGAGCTGTTCATAAATACAAATTTGGGATAATGCATTGTTTTATTTTGTTTTGACTTTTTTCTTTGTTATTAGTTATTAAATAATCTGTTAATAAGCTTCAGTTTGTAACTTATATCAAACAATCTTAAATAAAATAACAGTTTTGAATTTGTACCATGTTTCGCAAGGAGTGGCTGGATAAGGGCTTAAGAAACTTGTCTCGCACATCAAATCATCTGGATTCCACTTTAATATGAGGCAAGAAATTAGTTTTTTGGTGGTAAAATACAATTATTGCATGATTTATTGCCTGACATATTTTTCTGCAACTCGCCAGTTGCATACTGCATATTGCAGGTGCATAACTCTCATTTGTGTTAAATTTGAAATCACCATTGGGATAAAAGATGCTCTACATTCAAACACTACCAGTGACTATGTTGTAATTGTTTCAGTGAAAGTATTATTCATTTATTCATTTCGTATGATTATATAACTCTGCAGTATGTACCTAATGAGATTGCCAGGCAATAAATCGTGCAACTTATTGTTTGTGACTTCTATGTTTAAATTCACTTAGGAAAAGCATTGTTTTGAGTTTCAAAATTAAATGAAACTGCATGATGCCTCTGAAGTCGGAGTGGGTTCGCCCAATGACAACGGACACTGGTAATAGTGAAAGCTAATCCACACGAAAACATCAGTACAGTACACTAGAAGTAGTAGGACATGATTGGATTATTCTTGGGTGCAAAACGAGCGAACAAAATACAAAAACAGAAAACAATGCATGATGATTGTTCGGACAAACTGACTTTATTTCCTGTGCCCTTATAAAAACCTAAAAACTATAAAATCCTGCCCCAACATACTCCAGCAAAAGCACTAAAGATAGTCTGAACAAGTTCTGCGCAGACTAATTGTTGGTGTGAAAAATAGAATGAATAACAGAATATTAAGATGAATTGTGCTGTACTATTTTCTCAGTTTTCAATGTACTCGTATGTCCTCGTCAGCATCTTTTCTTCACCTCTTGAGTGACTGGTATTTGTTGAGGTCTCACCATGAGCTCCACATTGTTGATAATAGGCGTATTGGACATATGGTAAAAGTAAAGGACACCCGTGTGTTACAGGGCTTAAAAGAGAAACAAAGAATAGTAACAATGTAACCCACCATACTTGTAACAAAAGACCACTAAAGAGGGTTGGCATAGGACTAGATACCTCATCTTGTAAAAAGCATTAACTGCAAAATATGAAAAATCAGGAACAAGGCTACAAAAGGCTTTGCTTGGGTTGGTTGAGGGACTATACTCCATTGTTTCATTAGGAGATGAAATGGCACAAGAAGTGGGAAGCCAGTAAACCATGACTCGTAAAACGGCCCTTTTTGCACCACAAGATGTATTTGGTATGTGGTAAGTCACTGAAGGATCTTTTTGCACCACAAGATGTATTTGGTATGTGGTAAGTCACTGAAGGACCTTTTTGCACCACAAGATGTATTTGGTATGTGGAAGTCATTAAAGGACCTTTTTTGCACCACAAGATGTATTTGGTATGTGGTAAGTCACTGAAGGACCTTTTCACACCACAAGATGTATTTAGTATGTGGTAAATCACTGAAGGACCTTTTCACACCACAAGATGTATTTGGTATGTGGTAAATCACTGAAGGACCTTTTCACACCACAAGATGTATTTGGTATGTTGTAGGTCACTGAAGGACCTTTTCGCACCATAAGATGTATTTGGTATGTGGTAAGTCACTGAAGGACCTTTTCGCACCACAAGATGTATTTGGTATGTGGTAAGTCACTGAAGGACCTTTTGCAGCACAAGATGTATTTGGTATGTGTAAGTCATTGAAGGATCTTTTCACACCAGAAAATGTATTTGGTATGTGGTAAGTCACTGAAGGATCTTTTCGGCACATTAAGGTGTACTGGGTATATGGTGCTAGTCCTAAAACTGTATAGACCAGTCAGTACTTCTTCTTCTTCTGCGTTCATCCTGAGAGTTTTTTCTGACGTGACTGCGCTGTGCCTGTATACGGCAGAGCTCCGTTCTTGCGCTGTTAGGCCGATACATCCGACTTCTGTGGGCATTTGTTGACCGGGTTAACCTTCCTGGGGGACCAATCAGTACTCTAGGGGTGATATCAATATGCCAAATGCCTTTGCTTCCCAAAACTTTCTGGTACCAGTTTTAGGCTGGGTCAACTGGAAACACAAGTCAATTTTTTCTTAAATCGCTGCCTCAATGGAAATTCAACGAAATGACTACCAGATCAGCAGGAAAGTGTTCTTGTCGCTACGGTACAGCGACTTTCAGTCATGACTAGTAGTTATCTTAAATTCTGTGATTCATCTGTTTCCCTGGTTGTACTTTTTAAAGGGTTGGTGCTCCTCCAGAGGGGGATAAAAGGTACAAGAAGAAGAGAAGGAGGAGCGATGGCGGCAGAAGAAGAAGACGCATTAGCAGATGTAACAGAAGAAGCGATAGTGGCAGCAGAAGAGGAAGTGGCAGCAGCAGAAGAAAAAACTTCCTCAACAATTAAAACTAGAGAACATCTGTTGGATGTTTTCCCCAGGACATACTGGTGTGGTAGGAAATGAGCAGGCTGACATATATTGGCTGAATCTTCATCCTTTGTCGGGGTATTGGTGCATGATAAGACATGTTGTTAGGAGCCTTTGGAATCTTGTGTATAGTGCAGGAGAATGGGTAAATTATCATGGCTTGGAGAGAATGGTGCTGCAGGGAGTGACCAGAGGATCTGGCCGACACTCGAAACTCGAAGGAAATGCCAGATGGACACATCAGACTGGCCGTGGCAGATGAGGACGGAGCACGTATGAGAATGTCCATAGTGCTGTGATGTCGTTTTTTTTCCTCAACTCTACTCTGCTCAGGAAACGAAGAGGCAAACAATATAAAGTAGCTTTTAACGTGTTTGCATCTGCAAAGGCTCTGTGTTTCAAGATGAGTGACAAGATTACGTAGAGAGAGTGAGAGAGAGCCCTCGCTGGTGAAACTCGAAAGGGGTGTACGGAGTGTGCTTGCAAGAGGCAACTAAAACCATATGAGAATGGATATTTTCTATGGATGCCTGGTGTGAGGTAGATATCGGCGACCATGACTCTCCAATTCTGTCTGTCACTATCACAGTCTTTCAGATGATTCATAAATATTAGCTGGTACACAAAGATGGGAAAGTAGGCCTAGAGAAAAGCAGTATATAGTAGAGAACAAACTAGACTTCATAAGAGAGGGCAGCGTGGCTGAAAGGATAAGAACACTCGCTCTTTAATTTCCGTGCGCTGATGGCGATCTGGCGGGGTCAACTTCTCGTCCTTTACTTGGAGACGTAAATTACAAGTACCTCAAAAATCGCAGTAGTTACAACTACCTTAAAAATCGAACACTGGTAATAGAGAAAGCTAATCCACACGGGGGGAAAAAAACGGATTCGAAATAGTTTGGTGTGCGACCCAATACTTAAGGATGAGTGTGTAGTATTGTGTGTGTGTGTGTGCGCACGCGCGTGAGTGTGTGTGCTTGCTTTGAACTCAAGCGTAGTCCATACACTACTTCTTGCTTGCTTGCTTGCGTTCGCTGGCTGTGAAGTCCTGTATGTCGGATGAAGACATCCTGTTGTCCAACATCAGTGTGATGTCATACCAGACTGAGGTTTGCGTGAGTATCCGTTGTCCCATGTCTAGTTTATTGGTGTGCAGACTGGTGGTTCCTCGCCGTGCAGGCAGATACTCTCCGACTTCGGAAGAATAAGCGGTCCTACTACATTTAGCCAGGACTCCAAAGGGACCTGATGCCCAGGACGCATGACTGGGATGTGTTAGTAGGTCTTAGCCAGTATAAAACCTGGCCCTGGTGCCTTGGAAACACATCTACGTCCCAATTTTGCGTGTGGATTGGCTTTCCCTAGTGTGTCCACACAGTGTCCCTCGCCATCAGGCGAACCCACTTCGACTTCAAGGGTACTTATAATTTCCGTCCCCAATTCAAAGACAATAGGTCAACATTTTAGTTCACCTGTCCAGTGCAGGGGTTGAACCGCTTACCTCGGCATCAGCAAACCGTATGTTTACGAACACGCGTGTTTGTCCATTCGGCCATGCTGACCTAGGGTGTAGTATAATATGTCAGCCAGTACCGTGCGGTAGATTTTCTCAGTTTGATGCAAGCCTTCGAAATGCCTTCCATTATATGTTTTCTTTCTTTAAAAATGCCGTCCCTTTATGAAATCCCCTTAGGGTGCCGCCTGATGCACCCGCCTCTCTGTATCACAGCACGGCACAGCCCTGATGTTACCCTGACCCATATTTTGTAATAACCCACAAGCAGCGATAATTCTTACCCGGTCCACTCATTGCTGTAACTAGTGTGGGAGCAATTGGAGCGACCGTATTCACCGCGTCTTATTCATAAATAACATTAAATTTTGAGGACGATAAAGTGTTTTTGCATGCAATGAACAGGGTCTGCAACATTTAGTAGATGAGGTTGTTGTACACAGCGAACAACTGGGGTTAGAATTACATTGTAAGAAGACACAGATTATAGTCGTCACTAGGAAGACAGAATCACCACAATGTAATATAAGGATGTCATAATCTCCCCATTAGTTCTACCGCGTCGTCGTTAACGACGCCTGGCGACTATGGCCAGGGGTCCACCTGTGAGCGACACTAACCACACTGTGGCGGGAGTAAGCCAGTCGGTATATGCGTGGATCATGCAGTCCACGCAGGGACGCAACTCCGACTAGCGAGACTCACAGTGGGTTAGTGGCCAGACGGCTTGGGAGTGTTGAACGAGACAGACGGGAATGAATGGTGCTTGTATACTTGGGTATATGAACGCAATATAGAGAACGCCTGTGAGAAGATAGAAGACTGTGAGTTGTGTATATTGTATTGATATATCTATTGAATGTATTATTGCATCGTCATTGTAATTGTACGATGCATATAATTGTTGTGATGAGTGAGTTGTGTGAATAAAGTGTTTGCATTGTAAATGTAGTGCGTCACGTCAAGTCATTCTGTGACCGTGCTTTGTATCACTCTTGTCGGTGATTACGAGCCTATGTTCTTGCTGAATGCAAGACGCTGACAAGTGTGAACGTGGGGGATCGTCTGGTTTGGATTATTTGAACCATAAGTATGAACGTTCTTGTTGGATTATTTGATCCATAAGTGTGAACGTGAGTGTATCATCCATCTTGGAATTAAGTTGTAAAATAGAATTGAACGTGTGTGTAAGCGGAAAGTTTTGGAAAGAAAGCAACATGGAAAGTGAGTTGTTGAATGTGTTGAACAGCCGACATTACGACTAACAAACATACTTGACAGCACACAAACCTACAAAACTTAGTTGACAACGCATACACCACATAAACATACATGTCCTAATATTTTCTTCTTCCAAAAGCAACAGGTTTTTGTGTCATCCCAAACCATTAAGAAGTGAAGTCCATTTTTCCGGGTAGTAACGTTTAGGCAGCCATTCTCTGGTACAGTTCTCCATCATTCTCCAGAGCTCCAAGATCACTTAAGTATTATCTTTTTTTTTCACATATACTTTTGTGTGTAGGCTTAGGCACAAGTTGTATTCGATAAATCCTGTACAAATTAATTACTAACACCTTAATTAACTTTTGTACATTCATTGTATTTGAAATATTTCATCATGTCTACATTGAATGATTTCATCGAATCTGGTTTGAAATTAAAGTTAACTGGTGATGAGTTAACAAAATGGAGTGAGGCAAGGTATGCAGAGCATATCCAACGTGAGGATAGAGCTGTGGAGAGAGAGTTGAGAAGGGCAGAATTAGAATCTGAGTCTAGAAAATCAGAATTAGATGCTAAAAAGGCAGAAGCAGATGCTGAAATAAAGAAAGCTGAGATCTCTGCCCAGAGCAAGAGAGAGAGGAGCTTGAAATTAATGCAAGAACGAAGAAGGAAGAACTTGAAATGCAACTGAAAATTAAACAGTTGGAAGCTTATACATCAGCAGAGAAAGATTCTCGAAAGTCAGAAAGGCTAGACAAAAGAGAATCAGTACAAAAAGTACCAAGGGATCGTCAAAAATGTCACCTCTGGCGACTGCATTGCAGTATTTACCCAGAACTTTGAAACGTTAATGGAGCATTATCAGATCCCAGAGACTGAATGGAACATAATATATATGAGAAGTCTTTCTGGAGAACCTCTGAAAGTGATAGAGACCATTCCCAAAGATCTTAGGAAAGATTACCAATATATTAAATCCAAAATCATGTCACATTTCATGTTAGATGAAGCAAGCTACAGAGAACAGTTTAGCAAATTAGCTCCAAAACCAACGCAAACTTTCTCTGACTACATCTCAGTAGTACAGGATGTATTTAGCAAATGGCTTTCATCAGCCAAAGTAAACAGCTTTGATAAGTCGAAAGATCTCATAGTAAGAGATAAGATTATTTCATCTCTACCACCACCATTTTCTAAGTTTCTGAAAGAATGTAGTGTGAGAGTGTGCAACATATTGAGAAACGAGGTTCGGCGTATTTCACAGCCAACAAACATTGTTTTACTAGTGGATTGACTGACACAGACTTTGTAGCAGCCGCTACTTATGACAGAACGAAGTCAGGTCCCTATAGTAACAAGAAACCCTTCAAACAATCTGCTGAGAAATATTACCAATGCAGATATTGTCATCTTCCACACAACGAAAGTGATATGTGTGACAAACACCCTGGGTACCTTACATACTTGCAAAACTATATAGATAAGCCTATCCTATACAGGACACTGCAGTAAACACCAGCATTTTTCAGCTGCTGTTGATCTCTTGGCAAGTTTTACGTTCAGTAGTTTGCCATTGATTTCTGAACGACCGGCTCACAAAACCCCGTAAATAACCAACGTGACGCGATCCGCTGCCGAATTTTGCGCAGCTGTGTTTCGTACGAGAGTGTACGGGATTACGAATAACGTCCTCAACCCCTACGCGAGGGAGACCGCCAATATAAATATGCATGGAAATAATTTTTGTTTGAAACAAGTGAATCTGTACAACTATCTCGGAACAGTTATGCCATCTGATAGGAGGTGCCTTGAAAGAATTAGAACAAGAATCGCCAGGGCGATGGTAGCTTTTCGCAAGATGGAAAACATACTGACTAATAAAAAGATGCTAACTGCAACTAGAAAAAAGAGTATAGAAGTGCTATATAAAACCTGTACTTTTGTATGGATGTGAGACGTGGACAATGAGCAGACGAACTGGAAAACATCTGATGGCAGTTGATGGCAGTTGGTTCATGCGGAAAATGCAAAGAACACCGTGATAAACACGAAAGAGCAAGTTCTACAAGAAGCAAATGAATACCGTAAACTTATTAGAAAAATTAGACGCAAACAGTCGCAACTTTTTGGGACACGTTATGAGAAGAAATAAACTAGAGTACTTGGTGAAAACAGGCAAGATTGAGGGGAAAAGAACAAGGAAAAGGCAGAGAAGTAAATGTCTGGATGCATGGCCACGTGACATTGTTGAGACAAGAACACGGAGCTGATCCACTACTCTGGTGATCGTGTGAGATGGCGAAACATGACCGCCCATGCTTATCGGCATGGCATATGATTTAGATTTCTGAAAAGTGGCACCTTGTTCATTTGTAAGATAAAAATCATCCTGGCGGTTCACCTTGGGTTTTCGAACGCACGCATTTATATCTCGTTCCTCCAAATGTTCGAACCTGGCTACAGCTCTGGGTCCACTTGAATCAGACGCGAAGCCCACACCTCTATACCACTTCTCCTCTAGGCATTTGGCGGCCTAAGAACAACATTTCAAACAGCAGGAGTACGTCAGTGTTGAGTGCACACACTCCTCCCGGTTAATATATACATGCACATCAATTAACAACAGAAGCAAAACCGGTAGGCAAAAACCAGCCGAAGTCGATTATCAAAGAGATTATTTATATTATGTACTAGCTGACCCTGCCCGGCTTCGCCCAGTCCCTGGTGGGAAGCATCTCATTTAATTCATATAAGTAGTCATATAAGTTCCCGTTCCCGTTACCGACTATCTGTCTGTCTGTCTGTCTGTCTGACCCGGCCCGACATCCCCCAGCTCCTGGTGTGAAGCATCTCATTTAATTTATATAAGTAGTCATATAAGTTCCTGTTCCCGACTGTCTATCTGTCTGTCTGTCTGTCTATCTGTCTGCCTGACCCTGTCCGGCTTCATTAAATTCATACAACAAAAAAAAATGTAACTTAAAAGAACGTTCTACCACACACCATCCATTATTTTTAATGAAAACTCTTTCTAATCACCTGCATGACTACAGTAACTTCTTAAGCAAAAAAAGATGAGTTACAATGTTATGCATTGTGCATCATTTTTATGAAAACTTTGAAAATGCCTTACAGATTGTATCATTATTTATTATAACTCATATGCCGGTACATAACTATGGACAAAGAGTTTATAAATCTTTGAAAACGATGCCACAATATGACTATAAGTTATACAGAAAAGTTATGCCCCTTGAAATAACTTTTACAGAGTTAGGTCCCCTGAGATATATGAAATTATGATGAAAAATGAAAAATGAAATAATACTGAGTAAGCAGGCGATTTCACACTAACAAAATATCACAGTTGACAGCTCTGGAATGAAAGGAAGGCGTGTAGAAAATTTCATCTCAATCGGATGGGCCGTTCGCGAACAAATAAAGGCCATACATACATACAGACAGAGATACGCACATCCTAATTTATATATAAGATGAGTAAGAAGGAAAGATATATCACACATTAACTCTTATAAGATGATGGGTTTGCCTATGTGTTCCTATTTGAGTTGTTATGATGCGAGGTTTGCCTATGTTTGCTATCGTTCCCGTCACGTTGTGTTGTCTTGATATGGGGTTTGCATGTTTGCTATGATCCCCGTCACGCTGAATTGTCTTGATGTGAGGTGTGCCTATGTTTTTGTCTACTTGAGTTGTTTTGGTGTGAGGTTTGCCTACGTTTGCTATTGTTTCTGTCTACTTGAGTTTTGAAGTGGAGTTTGCTATGGTTCCTGTCGCGTTGTGTTGTCTTGATGCGGGGTTTGTTTTTGACCTGGTTTGCTATGGTTCCTGTCACGTTGTGTTGTCTTGATGCGGGGTTTGTTTTTGACCTGGTTTGCTATGGTTCCTGTCATGTTGTGTTGTCTTGATGTGGGGTTTGTTTTTGACCTGGTTTGCTATGGTTCCTGTCACGTTGTGTTGTCTTGATGCGGGGTTTGTTTTTGACCTGGTTTGCTATGGTTCCTGTCACGTTGTGTTGTCTTGATGCGGGGTTTGTTTTTGATCTGGTTTGCTATGGTTCCTGTCACGTTGTGTTGTCTTGATGTGGGGTTTGTTTTTGATCTGGTTTGCTATGGTTCCTGTCACGTTGTGTTGTCTTGACGTGGGGTTTGTTTTTGATCTGGTTCTTGTCACGTTGAGTTGTTTTGATGTGGGGTTTGCTAATCGAAGTTTAAAGTAAGGGATTTCTACGATTTAAAATAAAAAACTATACTTATGTAATCCGTATTATGCAGCAGGCCCTTTGTAGAACGTTGCACAAGTAAAGAACCACTGGAGAGGCTTTCGCTCTTTTATCAGTTCACATTTCTCGTACATTTTTATACTAAAGGTGTTTTTAGTGTGCAGATTCCATAGTTGTGGGTTCAGGTGGATGGTAATGGAATATTTATTATACTTAGGTAAGACACCCACCATATTTAGAGGCATCTAGTTGATCAGACGTCGAAGTACACTTATTCCTACAGCGAGGCTCTGTCGTCACTTATAAGTGAGAGGTTCTAATCTAAGTAACTATATCTTTCAACTGTTATGGCAGTTCCATGTTGTAAACAACATAGTTCTGGCAACTCCTGCGACGGCACCGATGCCAAGTTGCATTGGCTACTGCCTTTCCTTTGGTCAACATCGGCGACGTGGAGAGGGGGAACCTGCTACTGGGCAACAGCTGGTTCTCCGATTTCCATTGCCCAGGCTTGTGCCCTGAAGAGGTCACTTCAGCACCGCGTAAAGCGGTGACACAACACGGGAAGTAGCATTTGCCGGTTATAAGTCTTAATGCTCGATTGGCGTAGAGCAAGGCGCCAGGGGCAACTTCCGACGGTGGGAGAGATCATCGTATCTCACTAGACAGCTACCGCCCGCCTAAGCTGGGCAGCCCCCAGTCAATAAGGTGTTGTCTCGCCACGGTTCATCTGCTCCTGAGGGTGTGTGGAGCTTAGGGGGAAATCCTGACACATGGACCGCAATCTATACACCTAACAGCAAGAAAAAAACAAAACAACCGGCCCTAAGGCTGGGAACATGGAACGTAAGAACCATGACCCCTGGCATCTCAGACGATCTAAACGAGATTGTGGATGCCCGCAAAACTGCAGTGATAAACAACGAACTGCTAAGACTGGGGATAGACATTGTCGCCCTGCAAGAGACCAGACTCCAAGAAACTGGAAGCATCAAGGAGAGGGACTTCACTTTCTACTGGCATGGCAAGCCGTGCGGAGAGACCAGGGAGCATGGAGTTGGCTTCGCTATCAGAAACAAGCTGCTCAATTCCATCATACCACCAAGTGATGGCACTGAAAGAATATTGAAGCTCCAACTCCAGACAGAGGCAGGCCCAGTTAGTATTATAAGCGTTTACGCCCCAACACTAACTGCAGCATCAGAATCTAAAGACAAGTTCTATGACGACCTTAGCAAAGAAGTCAGTGAAACACCAGAGAAACAACATCTTTTTATCCTGGGGGATTTCAATGCCAGGGTTGGCTCCGACCACGAATCTTGGCCTTCATGTCTAGGACAGTTTGGCGTTGGGAAGATCAATGACAATGGACAACGTCTCTTGGAATTCTGCAGCCACCATAATCTGTGCGTGACCAACACCTTCTTTGACACGAAACCTCAACACAAGGTGTCATGGAGGCACCCCAGATCAAAGAACTGGCACCAACTCGACCTGGTGCTCACTAAACGCAGCAACCTCCGCAATGTACGGATGACTCGCAGCTATCATGGTGCTGACTGCGACACCGACCATTCACTCGTCTCCAGCAAGGTGAAGATAAAGCCCAAGAGAATCTACAGAAGCCGAACAGAAGGAAGACCACGCATTGACACCAGTGGCACCCAAAATAAAGAGAAGGTCAACAAATTCATGCAGGCTCTAGCGGATACTCTGCCCGGCCCCACAGACGGAGATTCCACCGAGAGATGGAGTCATTTTCGCGACACCATCTACAATACAGCACTATCAACATTTAGCAAGAAGCAAACTAAGTCAACCGACTGGTTTGAAGCACACTCTGAAGAGATGCTCCCAGTCCTGGAGATAAAGAGACATGCATTCTCGATGTATAAAACATCACCTTCAGAGAAAACACTGCAGGCATTGCGAACGGCCAGAAATAGAGTACAACAGATGGCAAGAAGATGTGCGAACAGGTACTGGCTACAGCTCTCTGCTCAAATTCAAACTTGTGCAGACACTGGAAATATAAGAGGAATGTATGAGGGCATCAAGCAAGCTGTCGGTCCATCAAAAAATAAGATGGCCCCTTTACGATCAACTGAGGGGGTAATCATAAAAGATCGAGCGAAACAAATGGATCGCTGGGTAGAACACTACTCAGAGCTATACTCAGTGGATAACACTGTCAGCGAAGAAGCTCTGGAAGCCATCGATCAACAGTCCGCCATGCATGCCTTGGATAACGAACCTTGCCTCACAGAAATCAGCGAAGCACTAGACTCTCTCAAATCCGGCAAGGCACCTGGAAAAGATAGTATTCCACCTGAAATTTTAAAATGTAGCAAAGAAACAATCATCCCAGAACTGTATGCAATATTACAGCTCTGCTGGAGAGAAAAATCAATACCACAAGATATGAAAGACGCAAACATCGTTACCCTTTATAAAAACAAAGGCGACAGAAGCGACTGCAACAACTATCGCGGCATTTCCCTTCTCAGCATTACAGGCAAGATTTTTGCCAGAGTAATCCTTAAAAGATTACACATTCTTGCTGAAAGAATCTACCCCGAATCGCAGTGCGGATTTAGACCCAACAGGTCCACCATCGATATGATTTTCTCACTCCGGCAGCTCCAAGAGAAGTGCAGAGAACAGAGGAAGCCATTATATATAGCCTTCATCGACCTCACAAAGGCATATGACCTCGTGAGCAGAAGCGGCCTTTTTAAGGTCCTTGAAAAGGTTGGATGTCACCCACCCTTCTTAGTCTCGTGAAATCATTCCACGAAAACATGCAGGGGACCATTTTATTTGACGGCTCAACATCCCAGTCATTCAGCATCAGCAGCGGAGTAAAGCAGGGATGCGTGCTTGCTCCTACACTCTTTGGTATCTTCTTTGCTGTTCTCTTAAGGCAAGCATTTGGGACTGCCACTGAAGGCATATACCTCCACACAAGATCTGATGGCAAACCTTTTAACCCATCAAGACTCAAGGCAAAGACCAAAATAAGACCAAGATGCGTAAGAGAACTACTTTTTGCAGATGATGCAGCACTGACTACTCATGCAGCAGAAGATCTCCAAAGGTTCATAGATCGTTTTGCAGCCGCCTGCAAAGACTTTGGGCTCACCATTAGCCTAAATAAAACACAGGTGATGGAACAAGATGCTGATGCGCCTCCGTCAATCAAAATCTCTAATTATGAATTGAAAGTCGTCCACGATTTTGTGTATCTGGGATCGACAATATCAGATAATCTTTCATTAGAGACAGAAATCGACAGACGCATTGGAAAGGCAGCCACAACATTTTCCAGGCTAGCTAAAAGAGTTTGGGAGAATAATAGACTAACAGAGCGTACAAAAGCTCAAGTATATAAAGCTTGTGTTGTTAGCACACTACTCTACGGGTCTGAATCCTGGACCCTGTACTCAAGACAGGAAAGGAAGTTGAATTCCTTCCACATAAGATGTCTGAGACGTATCCTGGGCATAACATGGAAAGACCACATAACAAACAAACAGGTGCTTGAAAGAGCAGATATTACCACAGTGCACACCCTCCTCAAGCAGAGACGCCTCCGGTGGTTGGGCCACGTATCTCGAATGGAGGACGAACGTATTCCCAAAGATCTCCTTTACGGAGAACTAGCCACAGGAAAGAGGCCAACCGGAAGACCCCAAATGCGATATAGGGATGTGTGTAAACAAGATATGAAAACCATTGGAATAGATCCAGACACGTGGGAGAGAGTTGCAACAGACAGATGCTCCTGGAGAAGAGATGTACGAAACGGACTGGTGCTCTTTGAGCGCAATCAGATCCAAAAAACTGAGGAGAGACGGCACAGGCTCAAAGAGCAGTCACTTACTGCGGGACTTGCCTCGTCTCACAGATGCGGAAACTGTGACAGAGATTGTCACTCTCGCATTGGACTATACAGTCACCAGCGTTGCTGCCAGGCACCTCCCAAGCGGCACAACTCTATAGTCCTTCAGGACTGAAAGAGGCCTACTACTACTACTACTATGTTGTATAGTGCGTCATCTACTCTAGTACTATAGTATTACTATTACAGTATTAGTATAATATCTACTTCTTTCTTCCCTTCTCTATGAGAGCCCAAATACGCGTGTACGTATTGACTTCCGGAGTCAGGGTTCACATCGTGACTTCTGCTGAAGTAAATATACATCTACCTGAGTACCTGTACACGGTAACAGGGCGACCTGGTGGCTAGAGACTGGCCGTATCCGGGTGTTGAAAACATGTTATGTTCGTCATAGATTAACTGTATTCTTCTCCGGTAATATCCTGGTTGTTTCTTCTTGGTTATAATTTCGATTTGTAGTGCATAAAAATGTTTATTTTAAATATTTACTAATTAGTTAATAGTATTAGTAGCAATTTTGGTCAATATTTAAAAATTGGGTTCTTACTTATGAAAAATTCATCGTACCAGTACCACCAGTTAGATGATAGTATTGATAGAGCTTGACAAGACGAATCCAAGGTATCTCAACGAAGACAAGAGTATACGTTAATTATAAGCGGAGTTATGAATTTTCTGGTGACGTAATTTAATACCAGGAAGTGCAATGATGAAATAACAGATAAGTCCGAATTTATCGCGGCCCTAAAATTGGAAGCTGAGAAATTCTGCCTTCTATTATGACAAAGTGTTTCATGTGTTGTTTAAAACACAAAATGGTCTCATGTCAAAGCTGGCAGAGGCAATCACCATTCATTTACAGAAACCAACTTTGTGCAAACAGAAAGACATGATAGTCAGTTTAAAATTACTGTGGAAGACAATTGAAATTATTGTGTGAATATGCATGTTGGTTATTTCAGCTTGAAGGATTTATCTATTTACTTTAGTTTATGTTGTGTGATTTCTGCAGTATGTGCCTGACAGGATGCAGCTAAATATGCCAGGCAATTAATCGTGCAATCTATTGTTTGTGTCTTCGTTATTCATATTTTTATTTTTTTTGGAAAGGAGAACAACTTTGCAGATTCCAGAAAACATACATGTATTTCACAGATTGCTAACATGATGTCTTGATTTCTACATTTCAGATTGTGATATCAATTGATATCAATTGCCATCAATGACTCACCCAAAGTGTAGACTTCTAGGAGTGTGCCAGACTGTGACATCCAAGTACATTATTTTCTGGAGTTGATCGCCATCAATGACATAAGTTCAGTTCAGATATCTAGGAGTGAGTCAGACTATGTAGTTGCCTGTTTTCTGTCATTGGGCAACTTCAGTTTATACATCTACACCGAAAAATGACATCAAAGGAGCAGATTTCATGTGTCAGCTTATTTCTGCTTCTTCTGCTTATTATGCAGTCAGGTAACTTATTTTCATTAACTGAGTTAATTGATTATGATTCCCCATCTCTGTCAGGTCCTGGCTCAGTGTCCTTTGCTGTTTTCAATGTGTACTTGACATCTCCTACTTGTACAACATCCTCGTAGCTGTTGTTCCCACAAAGTTGAGTTGAGTTCATCACTGCACTCAGGACATTCCCATTCGTGCTCCGTCCGCTCGTTCAACAGCCAGCGAAGAGTCATGCTACTAATCCCCAACCTTGGCATCAGCACATTGGCAGTTTAAGAGCAAATGATCTTTTCCATTAAGCTATGCTGACCTACTTATTTTTGGTCTGTTATATTTATTTTACCATGTGGGTTCCAGAGGAAAGACTTTCTCATTGTTGTGTCTCCAGCACCAACATATGCTTACATTAGTTTAGTTTAGTTTAGTCTATGGATCAACATCACGGCACACAGGTGTGACCCATAAGTGCTCCGTTTTTCTCGTAACTCAAACCTGAGTTTGGAGAAACTCACCTCAGTGCACGAACTCCGTAGCACCGGCGAGGATCCTGAAATACTTTGGGTAGATTTTTAACTCGAAATTCTCGGGTTCAAGCCCCGGTGAGGACTGGGATTTTTTCGCGTGGACTTCTAGTAATACAATTTCCCCTGGTCTCTGGGTAGTGAGATCGGACACCTGTGTGTATTGTTGCACGCATAAAAAATCCCTTGGCAGTTGGAAATCGAAAAAGAGTAGCCTAACAGCGCTGCCCGGGCAAAATTTCGAGTTAAAAATCTACCAACATATGCTCTTCACCTAATCCCACAAAGTATGATGATAAGGGTAAAGACAGGTTTGCTTCGGGCAGAGTGGCAGGCTTTCATTCAACAATCAAAAATAGAGAGCATCTGATGGATTTTCCCCCCAGGACATGCTGGTGTGGTGGGAAATGAGTAGACGGACAGATTGGCTGGGTCTGCACCACTGAGTGGGGTATTTGTGCATGATAAGGCAAGTGTGTTCGGGGCTCTTTGGAATCATAGATATAGTGCAGAAGAATGGATGGATCATCACGGCTTGGTGAGAATGGTTCTGTGTGGAGTGAGAAGAGTATTTGACCAACACTCAAAACTCCAAGAAAAGGTCAGACAGATATATAATCAGACTGCTACTGGTAATATTAGTGTTGGGACTCTTTGCTGGCTGTTGCAGAAGTTGACAGATCACGTATGGGAAAGTCCTGAGTGCTGTGTGATATTGGTTCTTGACTCAACAACTCCACTGATATGATTCCCCATGAAACATTTATTTCTTCTTCTTATCTCCCAGTGGTGCAGACACCCTCAACCATCTCATGCCAGGTCGTCCTATATCTAGCTGTTTCTTGTTGTTCCTTGTGTTTTATTTTCCTTATTGCTGATCTCTTGTCTCTAATTCTCATCTCCAGATATTTTTGTCTGATCTCTGCCTCTAATTCTCATCTCCAGATATTTTTGTCTTCTTCTTCTTCTTTGCGTTCATCCGGAGTGATTTTTTCAGATGTGATTGCGGTGTGTCTGGTTAGGCACCCTCGGGTCGAAACCCTCAGGCCAACACATCCGACTTTTAGCGTGCATTTTTGACCAGGTTAGCAATCCTGGGAGACTCTCACTTTTGTGGTACCGTCCACATCTCAGCTGGTCTAGTTGGAACAGTCGAAGACTACACGGTCATCCCTCAAGTGAAGGCAGGGACAGTCCATAGCATTTTCCGCCATCCTGGGTGGCTTCCATAATTGCAGAGCCGGCACATAACGCTCTGGTGCTGGGTTTACCGAGGGAATCGTCACGTCCTGCTCATGGCTGTTTTAATTCCTCACTTCAATATATTGGGCATTTCGCTCGCCCTGGGCCGTTCCTGCACAAACCAGTCAGCTCTGCGGTTGGTTTCCACTAAGCGAGTTTTCGGACATGTGCTTGTCCCTGTACCCATCAGAGCTGTTCCAGGCACGGCGGACATTCGGAAAACTACCTAGTCAGAGCTGTTCCGAATAAGAGCGGCATTCGGAAACTAGGTAGTCAGAGCTGTTCCTAGCACGGGAGACATTCGGACGAGACATTTCACTCGGACGTAAATGCGTAGTGTCAATTTTTAGTTTGCACGACACTTCCGACTTCCGGCGGGCATTTTTTAGTGAGTTTAGCCTTCCTCTGGTTTCGAGACACGTTAGACTGTTGTAATGTCACCCACATCTCAGCTGGTCAAGATAGAACGATCAACGATATCGTGGTCTGCCCTCAAGGGAAGGCAGGGGCAGACCATGGGCATTATCTCGCTATCCAAGGAGGCTTCCATAATTGCAGAGCCGGCACATATTGCTCTGAGACTGGGCTCACCCAAGGAGTTTCCACGTCCTGCTCATGGCTGCTTTAGTTCCTCACTTCCATGTGTTGGGCATCCCACTTGCCACTGATCGCTCAATCACACACCAGGAGCGGTCAGACTGCGAGTGACATCCACTCGGTAAGCTTTTGCTTGTGACTTCAGACCACGCAATAGGTTCGCTCGCCGTGCGTTCCATTTTGCGTTGATGAGACATTATTCCACTTTTGTCTACACTCTCTATGAGTTAGATACAGACAGTTTCCGTAACCCTTCGACTGGGGCACTTTTCTGACTTTTTTGTACTCGCTCACGAGGTAGGCTACATGTGCTGCCGGCTCAGCACCTTACCTTCGTGCAGCAGTGAACGGGAAACGGCCAGGCCCCTTCATCCGGGAAACTCTCATATCCCCCAGCTGGGAGCCTTCGAACATGTATCAGACCTGGGCATGTAGCTTGCTCAGTATCATGTTTCTATTTTCCGGTAGACGGGTATCAGCCTGGCTCTAAGATCCGAGGGTTTGTGGCTTAGAGGCGTTCAGCCACAGCCCTCGACAGGGAGCCTTAAGAGTTTTGTCCGGACCAAGAAATTCTGCCTTTGTGCACCTCATTTAAATTTTGACTGCTATCCTCAGTCTATGCCTGCAGAGCAGCAGGTTGTGTCTCTCTTAGTCTGGTCCCTATCCCATAAGCTGTCCGATATGTAATTTTTCACCCATCGGCAAGCAAATGGGGTCTATGGGACACGCAAGCTCCCCCACCACGTCAAGGTGGAGACACATCGGGGGAGGATATTTTTGTCTGATCTCTGCCTCTAATTCTCATCTCCAGATATTTTTGTCTGATCTCTTGTCTCTAATTCTCATCTCCAGATATTTTTGTCTGATCTCCTCTAATTCTCATCTCCAGATATTTTTGTCTGATCTCTGCCTCTAATTCTCATCTCCAGATATTTTTGTCTGATCTCTGCCTCTAATTCTCATCTCCAGATATTTTTGTCTGATCTATGCCTCTAATTCTCATCTCCAGATATTTTTGGTTTTATTTTTTGCATTCGCTTGCTTTTAACTCGAGTGTAGTCCGTACACTTGCTACTACTTCTAGTGCACTGGACTGATTTTTGTGTATGGATTAGCTTTCCCTATTACCAGTGTTCCTTACCATCAGGTGAACCCTTTCTGACATCTGAGGTACTTGTAATTTACAACCCCAATTTAAGGACAAGAAATCAACATTTTAGTCCAACAGGGCTGGTGTAGGGGTTAAACCCACAACCTGGGCATCAGCACACCGGATGTGTAAGAGTGAGCGCTCTTATCTATTCAGCCATGCCGATCTACAAAGTGATGGTATGAAATGAGGTATCGGCCATTCAGAAAACAATGGCAAACTACTGAACTAAAATTGCTCAGTAAATCACAAACAACCAATACATACTAGGGCTGATTGAAATGTCCTATAAAGGACATGCAAATTGTTTTTATTTTTGCGTATCCTTTTACAGGACATCACTGTCAACACCAGCATTTTATTGCCATTGTTGATGTCTTGGCAAGTTTACATTCAGTAGTTTGCCATTGATTCCTGAACGACCGACTCCCATACCAATTCGTTAAAACCCAGCGCAACGCGGTCTGCTGCCAAATCGCGCACAGTTGTGTTTTGAATGCTGGTAAGCGGGATTATGAACCTCGTCCATAACCCCTTCGCCATGGAGACCGGCACATGCAACTACCTATGACATATTAATGCATTCAGGAAATACAAGAAGTCTGCTGTATGTGTACTTAAAAAGTTGTATTTAAAAACGTTTTCAATGTAGAAGTGCCCAGCTCCATAGAATATCTGCCTCTAAGGGTTTTCTTCTTGTGTCTTTTATTCCCCCATTGGGACATTGGCTGACCTCAAGCCCTCCTCTACTTAGCCTTTGGACCTGTTCATGAGTGGTTGTATTTTGCAGTTGAAGTTATTCCACCCAGTGGGAAAGCCAGTCTCATGCTCAGCCATTCTATGTAGCCTCTTGCGACCTGTGGGATCAGGAAATCAACATCAGGATTGGCAAGGCAGCAACAACAATGAACATGTTAGCAAAAAGAGTCTGGGAGAACAGGAAGCTTACTGCCAAAACAAAAGTCCTTGTCTACCAAGCCTGTGTCCTTAGTACTCTTCTTTATGGCAGTGAAACCTGGACAACTTACTCACGCCAAGAGAAACGTTTAAACAGCTTTCATATGCGGTGTCTGTGAAGAATACTTGGTATTAAGTGGCAAGACAAAATCACAAATACTGAAGTATTGGAAAGATCAGGTTGTGTGACGGTGTATTCCATGCTCAGTCTTCGTAGACTTAGATGGATAGGACACGTTAGGAGGATGGATGATGGTAGAATACCAAAGGACATCTTTTTTGGTGAATTACAGACGGGTAGGAGATCTCAGGGTCGGCCTCTACTACGATAGTGTGTAAGCGGAACATGATTGATACAGGCATTGATAATGCACATTGGGAGCACGTCGCCGCTGAACGTGTTGCATGGAGGGCAACTATCAGAAATGGAATAAAGACAAAGGAGAAAATGATTGCAGATAAAGCACACACAGAGCGTGAGAGACGTAAGATGGTGCAAAATGGTGGAAGTGACCATCTTTTCACATGCACCTACTGTGGGCAAACATTTGCAGCAAGAATTGACCGTACCAGCCACACTCGCCACCGCCATGGATCGTAGTTATTAAGCCTTTTTGAAGCACAATGTACCAAACTATCGTCTGTCAAGACGGAAAGGTGCCAATGTATGTATGTATGTTTCTTGCGACCTGTCTGGCACGTTATAGTGTGGTGCTATATTCCTTGCTTCCTTAAAGGAAAGTAGATTTTTTTGCGCAGAATTACGCAAACAATTTCTACCTCTTCTTCGTTCCTCATTTTAGGTAAATGAGCCATACCTCACAGGTTAGTGTGTCTGACTTTGGCATGCTTTTGTGTGAGGTAGGCTTCCTCTAGACTAGTGTTTCCCAACCTTTTTTGTGCTATGCCCCACCTAAGCCTTTCTAAAATGCTTATGCCCCTCCCCCAACATATACATAATTTGTAATATGCAAAAATTGAAATGTTCTCTAAAGAAACTTGAATGATAGGTTTTAGGAAGAAATCAATAAGAAATTATTGAGCAAACACAGTAGTACATTTTCAAAACATATAATGGAGAACTAAAATTCAAGTACAAAATAATTTTGAATGAAAGAGATGTCCTGGGTGCTGTTATGTCAGTTCTCGGCTTAACTCATCTCTCAGTCCTTGATGTTTTGAATCAGTTCTATTGATGACACTCCTCCACGTCGCCATCTTAGACCATCAGACATCACGTCTCTGGGTTGACCTCTGCCTTTCCGACCACTTATATTTCCAGTCACAATATCCTCCAATGCCTCTCTTCTCATTATATGAGCAAAGAACACTGTCTCTTTCTTGTGGTTTACAAACCATACTGACACTAAATTGTAACATGACATCAACAGCTGGCCAGTATCCTGCCTGCAGTGAATTTTATAGTCCTATGGTGATTAAGACACATGGTACTGCAGTCGGATTCCTTCGTCTGCCAAAGAATGGAGGGCAGTATAAAAGGTGAGAGTGCATTAGTTACATTATGATGTATCTAACAGATGAGAGTGCATTTGTTACCATAATGACCGTGGCGAAGGAGTTATAGAAACGATTCGTAATCCCCATACCTGGGTTCGAAACACAGCAGTGCTGGTTTTTTTGAAAAAGGTATAGGTGCCGGTCATTCAGAAAGCAATGGCAAACTACTGAATGTACAACTTGCCCAGGAATAATGTGCAGCCAAAATGCTGGGGTTCACTATTGCATCCTGTGAAGGACATGCGACTAAACAAACAAAAAAGCAAGTGAGAGTGCATTAGTTACCGTAATGATGTATGCTGTTTACCCAGCATGAGAAGACAGGATTCGGCAGACTGCACAGAAGAAATCATTGTTGATCCAACGGGGAAGACAGCGTTTACCTGCAAAACGTTGTGGAACGTAACGAGCACGACAAGGCACGTAGAGTGCCCTGGTCATCCACAGCACCTGTATTCGTATCCAGTCGTCTCGACTTGTCTTGCCACTGGACTCAGATGGACTCAGGCGAGAGAGTGAGGTCGACGAATTATGCAACTCTTCCTCACTTTAATCCAATTCATCGCACAAGTCATTCTTCATCCAACTGTCAAGCATTCTTTGCCCACATTGTCAAAGAACATTTCGAGCCAAAATAGGCCTTATCAGCCATCTTAGAACTCACGGCTCCATACTTTCAACTGCAATGGATCATTCTTGATGGACAAGCAACCAATGATGTATCTAACTGTTGAGAGTCCTTTAGTTACCCTATTGATGTATCTACAACTTTTGCCTGGAGCATAGACCATTAACCACCTCATGTTAAGCTCTCTTATATTTTTCTGTCTCCTTTTTAACTCTTTGAATTTATTTGTTTCTCATATGATTTTATTCATCTATTCTGTGGTCAAATATATTTTTCTTACCTTAAGTGATTTTAGAAGAGAGACTAAAGGACACCTTTTGACATCATGAAATTTATTGGGTATATGATGTTGGCTCCATGTGTTTAGATGGGTGATCTGGTCAGTGTGAATTTCAGTCTTAGTTCACTCAGTGGTTCACAGAGTTGATCTTCCACTGAAAGTTTGCCTAAAAATGTCATATTTTGGGCAGTCTTGGAGAATGTGATCTGCTGTCTACTGAGCCAATCCTCATGTGCACATGGCTGATTCGCCAATCTAGAATTGTGTATACATGTGGTTTCGTAATCTAATGTGTCGTGTTCTGAGGTGCAGAATAATAATTTGTTCTTGTCTGTCCATGAAGTATTAATCATCCTGAGCTGGTGTTGGTGGCTTTCTGACTGATTTGATCATTCTTTTCTTTTGGTGGTATGTCACAGACACATCAGATTATTCTTCTATTGCTCCTTCCTTAGCTAGTTGATCAGCACTTCCATTTCTGGGAACTCCACAGTGAGATGATATCTGGCGTATGGTTACTTTATGCTGGCTGCCTAGTTCAGAAATGGGGGAGTATGACGTGAATATCACAACTATCACAACTACTCAAAAGGCATGCGTAAATCAACAAAACAGATCCATTATCTGAAATACGAGGGAGATTCAAGTGAAAACCTTAAAAGTGTCATAGAAATTACAATAAACATGCCAAACATCTTGTAACCTGTCAATATTGTTGTTTAGGATATCAAGAGGGTTAAGCATGTGATATCACAGTGTAGATGAACACAATGACATCATAAGGACAGTTTAAAGATGGTCACCCAAATTTTGACATGTAGCAAAGAGGAGCGGTATTCTGTTATCAGTTTTTTGATCAGTGAAGTGGTGAAACATATAGAAATTCATTGGTTAATGAAGGTCCAGTATGGTGATGCATGCCTGTCAGTCTAGCGAGTGTATGAGTGGAGTAGGAAGTTTCAAAACTTTTCGGTCCGATGAAGAGATACAGCAGGAGGTACATGAGTTGTTACGCATGAGACCAAGAGAATTTCTTTTCTACAGGAATCCAAGCATTTTATCGGCACTAGAGGACTTGCATTGAATGCAGTGGTGACTACATCGAAGAATTATGCATTTGTTTTTCAGAATATATTCATTAAAAAACATTTAAAGTTTTCATTTGAAGCCCCCTTGTACATAATAACTTTAGCAATGACCACCAGGAGTCTCAGAAAAAACTGCACTTGTGGTCTGAATATTGTAGAATGGGAATGAACCCACACCCTTCAGAGCACAAGGCAGATGACTTAACCACTTTGCCATGGAGACCCCCTGTTTCATAACTATTTTCATAACTTTTTTCATAACTAATTTCATAACTATTTTTAGTAACTATTTTCATAATTAATTTCATTAACTATTTTCATAACTAATTTCATTAACTATTTTCATAACTATGTTCATAACTAATTTCATAACTATTGTCATAACTAAGTCCAGCATTCATTTCCATACAGAAGGACAGGCTGCAGTTGACTTTTCAGTAAGTGTATACTGCATGTTATACCTCTCTCACTCTTAGTACAGTTTAGGTTGAGTCAAGAATCAACATCACAGCACTTGAGACATTTCCGTATGTGCTTCCTCATCTTCAACAGCCAGCGAAGAGTTCTAGTACTAATGATATCAGTAGCTGTCTGATTATGTGTCCGTCTGGCCTTTCTTCTGAGTCCAGAGTGTCAGCCAGATCTTGTGGTCACTCCCTGCAGCACTATTCTCTCCAAGCCGTGAAGATCTTTGTGTTCTTCTGCACAATCCCAAAGGTCTAGTTTAGTTTAGTGTAGTCGACGGATCAACATCACAGCACACAAGTGTAACCCATAAGTGCTCCATTGTACTCCTAACTCAAGCCTGAGTCCGGAGAATCTCAGCTCAGTGCACGAAATCTGTAGCACCGGCGAGGATCCTGCAAATTCTGAAGGGCCCTAACCACATCATCTTTATCATGCACCAATACTCCAAGAGTGGTGCAGAATCAGCCAATCTGTCCGCCCGCTTGTTTCCCACCACACCAGCATGTCCTGGGGGAAAAAATCCAACAGATGCTCCATATTTGTTATTTTTTCTATTTTCACTCTCAAGAACGGTTCAACAGGGTTTTGTTTGTTTAAAAAAGACGTAAAAAATTAAGAAAAAAAATCTTCAGAAATGTCAAAGGTATCCTCTTGTACTCTTCCCTCAGTAATGTCAAATGTATCCTCTTGTACTCTTCTCTCAGCAACCAGCTCTGCGAGTGGACCATATCGACGGAGTTTGCAGGGTACGGTATTCAACTGGACATAATCAAGAGCATCCTGCAAGGCAAAGATGTTAACGGCGAGTGTAATAATGATTATGTGGACATATTTGACTGTGAGTATATTGCAGATATCTGGCTTTGGGACAACTGCATTTATTTTAGCTGGTGTCATGGACTGAATATTCGGACTTAGACATACTAGTATAATAGCATTCATGTTGACATGGTAGTTGGATTAAGACAGTGTCCTCATGTTGGCCGGACACAATATAGTATTGTTGTAGACTGATGGTTAGACTGTTATAATGTTATCAGTCAGGACACAGATAGTTGTGTTGGGATGATGGTTCCTCACAATGTCCAGATTATAGTATGACTTGTGGGTTCTCATGTTGCTGGGTGAACTGAGTTATGAGTGACTGTTTATAATGTGATATTTTGACTCTCAAATTCTTCGATCGTATACATGATGAACCACAGAGTCATATTTCTTATATAAACTTCACAGTTTTACAACCTCTATTATGTGTTATAATAGAATGGGCAAATATCAATGATATGATAATTGGAAACACATGGTTTAAACACCATAAAAGACGACTGTACACATGGAAAAGCCCTGATAAGAAAATACGCAACCAAATTGACTACATACTAATTAATAAAAGATTTAGAAATGCTTTAATTAATGTAAAGACAATGCCTGGTGCTGACTGTAATAGTGATCATGTACCACTATGTGGACAAATAAAAGTAAGATTAAAGAGAGGGGAAAAAATGGTTAAGAACATGAGACTTAATAAAGAGGTTCTGAAAATAGATAAAGAACTGCAAGAACAATACAGAGTGACTGTGAAAAACAGGTACAATGCGATAGCTAAAATACAGAATATAAATGAACAATGGGAAATGTTAAGGGACTCCATTCATCAAACTAGCAAAGAAGTATTACCGGAGAGAGGCAAAATAGCTAAGAAAAAATGGATGAATGAAGAAATCTTAAAACTGATGGACAAAAGAAAACAGAGTAAAAATGACAAACAAGAATACGCTAAGATAAATAAAGAAATTAAAGATAAATGTGGGAAGGCTAAAGAAAGTTGGTTAAACGAGCAATGCAAAAAATTGAATTAAATTCCATTAAAGATACAAAAAATATGTACAGACAAATCAGTGAGCTTACAGGAAGAAAAATAAGAATAAATACAGGGTGTTTGAAATCAAAAACAGGAAAGATATTATTAGAGGAAGGTGCTATAATGAAGAGGTGGAATGAGTATATAAGAGAATTATATGACGGAGAAAGGGAAGAATTAACAGAAGATAGTAACTTAGAAGGTCCACCTATTCTGAAAGAAGAAGTCGCTGACGCTATGAAACGTATGAAGAAAGGAAAAACAGCTGGGCCAGATGAAATCACAATAGAAGAATTAGAAGTGTTGGGAGAATTTTGAGTAGATATATTAACCAAAATGTTGAATGATATTTACAGTAGTGGATATTTACCCAGTGATATGCTGAAATCTGTATTTATAGCTATACCAAAAAGACCAGGAGCAATTGATTGTGAAGATTTTCGTACAATTAACCTCATAAACCATATCACTAAGCTTCTACTCAGAATCATAATGAGAAGAACCAAACAGAAAATAAAAATGGAAATTAGTGAAGAACAGTATGGATTTGTGGAAGGAAAGGGCACAAACAATGCAATTTATTCATTACGGACACTAATAGAAAGGTCAATAGAGAAACAGAGAGACATATATTTGTGCTTCATAGATTATACTAAGGCATTTGATAAAGTAAAACATTATGAGCTGATTAAAATTTTGGAAGATATCAACATTGATGGAAAAGATTTAAGAATAATAAAGAATGTTTACTGGAACCAAGTAGCAGCAATTAAAATGGGAAATAAAGAGGGTAGTTACAAACAGATAAAGCTAGGAGTACGACAGGGGTGTGTCTTGTCACCAGATCTTTTCTCCCTGTATAGCGAAGTAATAATGAGAGAGATCAAAGAGATGCCAGGAATACTAGTTGGAGGTTATAATATAAATAATATACGCTATGCAGATGACACAGTATTGGTGGCGGATAATTCAACAGACCTACAACAATTATTAGACGTTGTAGTAACAGAAAGTGCAAGGAAAGGACTCTCCTTGAATATCAAGAAAACAGTAACTGGTAATATCAAAGAAAATGGTGACACCAAAATGTGACATAGAAATAGAATGAACAATCCTTAACCAAGTGGATAATTTTAGACACCTAGGGGCATTTATAACATCAGATGGAAGATGTACAACAGAAATTAGGAACAGAATAGGGCAGGCAAAAGCCGCATTTCAGAAAATGAAGAGTATCTTGTGCAATAAGTCACTATCACTGAATGTAAGAAAGAGAGTGCTGAAATGCTATGTAGAACCAGTTTTGCTGTATGGCAGTGAATCTTGGAATGTAAATGAACAAAGTAAGAAGAAATTAGAAGCAACAGAGATGTGGTTCCTGAGACGAATGTTGCGAATTCCTTGGACTGAAAGAGTAACTAATGATGACTGCCTGAAACAGGCTAATGAAACTAGAACATTATATACAACAATAAGACAGAGACAAACATCTTTCTTCGGTCACGTGATGAGAAGAGAGGCATTGGAGAACATCGTAACAACTGGAAAGATCGAGGGGAAGAGAGGCAGAGGCAGACCAAGAGAAGTGATGCTGGATGGATTGAGACGGTGGCATGGAGGAATATCAGCAGCAGAGTTGATCCAGAAAACCAAAGACCGAGATCTGTGGAGAGCCATGAACGCCTATGCCAGCCGGCACGGCACTTGATGATGATGATTTTTTCCTGGAATTCACATTTACCACACTTTACATTATCTCAAGTTTCAATCATAATTCTCAATCACTTGTACTTTAAAACACTTCTATAATACCAATATTAAAATATGTATATAGATGGCTGTGACAGCAATGTTGCCATTGCCCATGACTAGCGAGTCTTGACCGGTCTGCCCTCGACCACATCTCCGCTTTAAGTCCCCGGCTTAGAAGAGACCTTTCTCTCCTGGTTATTGTCAAAGCATGCTTCTTGCTGTAAGGCCGTGCATACGCTTCAATGTGATCAGAGCTCACATTTCAGCTCATGACAGCGGTTGTGTTTGTTGAGTTGATAGGGAGCTACACTGATGTCATGAGCTGCTTTTGCTTGTTGTCTCTTGTGAGGAAAACCTGGCCAATTATTCCTTCAAGCATTCAGACTGACAATATGTCATGGCCCTGTCACAGCACAGACCTGGAGGCCAGCATGGCTGAATAGATAAGAACATGTGCTCTTAAATATCCAGTGAGCTGATGCTGAGGTAAGGGGTTCAACCCCTACACTGGACAGTTGGACTAAAATGTTGACCTCTCATCCTTGATTTGGAGATGTAAATTACAAGTACTTCAGAAGTCAAAGTGGGTTCGCCTGATGGCGAGGAACACTAGTAATAGTGACAGCTTATACGCATGTAAAATTCAGTCTGGTGCTAAAAGTAGTAGTGTTATGGACTATGCTTGAGTTTAAAGCAAGCAATCACCAAAAAAAACAAAAGAACAAAGATAAAATAGCACAGACCCATATCAGGAAACTGCTTCGGGATAATAAAAAAAAAAGGGGGGATGAGTGGTCTCGAGGTTATGGTGTCCGCCTCGAGTGCTGGAGGTCCCGGGTTCAGGCCCCGGTGAGGACCGGGATTTATTTAAAAAATCCACCTGGACTTCTAGTAATAAAAATTTTCCCTGGTCTCTGGGTAGTGAGATCGGACACCCGTGTGTATTGTTGCGCACGTAAAAAATCCCTTGGCAGTTGGAAATCGAAAAAGAGTAGCCTAACGGCACTGCCCGGGCAAAATTTCGAGTTAAAAATCTACCCAAAGTATTTCAGGATCCTTGCCGATGCAACGGAGTTCGTGCATTGAGCTGAGTTTCTCCAGACTCAGGTTTGAGTTAGGAGGAAAATGGAGCAAAAAAAAAAACTGTATCTGGCTACTTCTTCTTTGTCAAACTTTGAGATGCAAGGAAACCTAATTGAACACAATCATAAATGGAAAGCTAAACGGAAGGGAAAACACATGGATGCAAGTGAACCTTTTGATGAAAATCTTCATCTATGGGGGGAACAAAAAATCAGAATATTTTCTTTGTTGGTGAAGACTGGTTGAAGCATTTGCTTGTTTATTTCTGTGTTTTTCCTTTCATTAAGCTTATCATTTATGTTTTATGTTCAGTATGATTCTTATAGCATTTGACAACAGTCACTTCCCTTTTTTATACCCTTCTCAGACGCACACACACATACAAAATATGTACCACATAAAATAATAAAAACTGTTGTCAGCGGGGGGAAAAAATAATGCATTGTTAAAATTTAGACATAATAAGGAAACAAATAAAACACTGAACAGAGTTTTAAAAACCAAAAGACAAAAGAAACAACAAAAAAAACAAAAAAAAAACTGAAAGGTTAAAAAACAAATCAAAGCAAACACACTGCAACGTTTAAAAAAAAAGAAAAGAACATAGGAAGTGAACTCTTTCCGTCCTAGAAGGTAGATGCCAGGAGGGACACTAACAACAACAATACTGAATACTGATCTTAAGAACCAACATTACCACACAAGGGATATTCCCACACATGCTCCATCTCTCACTTCAAAAACGACAGAAGAGTTTTCCCTGTAATTATTCCAGTAACTCATCATAATCATCTGCATTGCCGATAAACGTGGGCGGTCATGTTTCGCCATCTCACACGATCACCAGAGTCATGGATCAGCTTTGTGTTTTTGTCTCGATTGCCATCCAGATTAGTACAGTAACTAATGACATCAAAACCACAAGCATTACTTCCACAGGGATCAGTGTATTACACCTTGTATAAAACAGCTACGTGGTCACATTTCTTAAGTATGTTTTGACTAAACTTAAGAAGTACACTGGGGAGACTAACCCGCTCAAAAAACGCCCATACAAGTCGTATGTGTTGGCCGAAAAGTGCAAAAATCGCAGTTCTGCTGTAAACTGACTCAATGCAGTTACGTCTAAAACAAGAAATCGGACGAAGAAGAAGAAGGAGAACTCAAATAGTACAATCACATATGACATACTGCTTGGCATTCATGGAGAAGAGCTGGCTAGATATGAAATCTTGTTGTTGAGTTGACTATTGGCAGCCCAGTTCTATTTTCATGGAGGTGCAAAGCCTCTCTAGCTGTTGCAGGTCCTCTGTTGCAGTTGCAGGTCCTCTCTAGCTGTTGCAGGTCCCATGTAGCTGCTGCAGATTGTCTGAAGCTGTTGCAAGACCTCTAGCTGTTACAGGTCCTCTGTAGCTGTTGCAGGTCCTCTGTAGCTGTTGCAGGTCCTCTGTAGCTGTTGGAGGTCCTCTGTAACTATTGCAGGTCCTCTGTAACTATTGAAGGTCTTCTCTAGCTGTTGCAGGTCTTTTCTAGCTGTTGCAGGACCCATAGAGTCAGTTTGTAACTAATCGAGATGGTTGTAGTAGAATATTTCTGACATTTGAAAGTGCAGAGAATTTGTAGAGAGTATGGTCGATGGTTTGATACGGGTGAGAATGTCCACACAGGGATGCATATCGCAGGTTGATATGGTTAAGATGACTATTGATCTTAGCATGCCCATGTCTGAAACTGAAAAATTAGCTTCTGATTATTCCTGCTGAGGCCATTGATATTATTATTGACTTTTCATTGGAGCGATAATTAAACATAGGTTGGGCTGTTGTTTTCTTTACGCATCTGTTCAGCCAGTCTTCTCTTGTGTTATTTTTGGTAATGTGGTGGACTTTTTGCACACTGAAAGGTTTATTCCTTTGCTGCTCTGTGGTTCCTGATTTAGTACGACTATTGGCTTTCTCATTATCCATGAAGTTGCTGTTACCTGAAATCCATGATATTATACCGATGAAGTGGGATGTTATCAAGTTACGGATTGCTTTTCTGCTTGAAACAGGAGTTTAAAAAAAAACAGTGTAGTATTTACATGCTTTTCTTTTCACATTATATGAAACTGATTTAGGAACATGAATTTAAGAGTATGAATGATCACAGAAGATGGTAGAATTAAAAAATCAGTAGGCTAGCATGGCTGAATGGATAAGAGACTCATTCTTTAACATCCGGTTATGAGTTATGAGCTAAGAACCGACATCACTACACTCAGGACATTCCCATGTGCACTCCATCTCCCCGTTCAACAGCCAGCGAAAAGTCATACTGCTAATCGTTCCAACCACCATCTGATATTGAGGTGGCGGGTTCAACCCCTACACCGGTCAGTCAGACTAAAATGTTGAATTCTCATCCTTGACTTGGGGACATAAATTGCAAGTACCTCTGAAGTCGCAGTTGGTTCACCTCATGTCAGTGAACACTGTTAAAGGGAAAGCCAATCCACATGCAAAATTCGGTCCAGTGCTACTAGAAGTAACCTGTATGAACTACACTTGAGTTCAAAGCAAGCGCCCCCCAAAAATAGTCTCTGATATTGTTCTGATATGGAGTGTGTTATCCCCAAGGTAGTCTAATATTTAAAAGGAAGTCCTTCTATCTGCATAGCAATGGTTGGAATCTCCTAATCAATAATGCCTTGATATATTTGAGCAATTGAACATTGTTCATTGAATACAGAATATGAAATGCATTTTTCTATGATTGCCAATGATGAAATTGAAAATGTCACAAACTTAATACCTTAGCTTCGTAATCAACAATAATGGAGATTATTCAAGAAGTCAAACGCAGACTGGCCTTAGCAAGTTCAGAGGTTAACCAGTATTAAGAGTCTATAGTTCTGTCCTTTAGCTCCATATTATTAAGATCAAGGAGAATGGCCACAAAACTGATGTTAAGAAACTGATGCTATCATAGGAATCAAACAAATCAAGCCAGTGTAGGATATCTCAGAAATCTAGAAGCCATTTATGGTCAGACTAATAATTACCAGGCCCAGCAACAGCTATTAGACAAGGTGAGTACAGAAGACTGCATTTAGAAGGTTAAAAGCATTTGGAAAGAGACTAGCATAACTACAAAGTCCTATCACTGGAATCCACGGGGTAAATGAAATAGCGGGAGATATACAAACACATGGAGAAGAGAACTAGAAACAGAGATAAATCATATAAGGGGGACATGGTATTGAGGTACTATGGAGAACCTGTGTGTTTGTATGGATGTCAAGCGTGGACAATGAGCAGATGGGCTGAAAAACATCTGATGGTTGTGGAAATGTGGTTTCTGAGGAAAATGCAAAGAATACCATGGACAGACAGAAACACCAGTGACAACGTCCTACAAGAAACAAATGAAAAGCGTAAATTGATTAGAGAAATTAGACGTAGACATTCACAATATTTTAGACCTGTAATGAGATTAAATAAATTGGAGAACTTGGTGACAACTGGCAAGATCGTGGGGAAGAGAACATGGGGAAGGCAGAGAAGTAAATACCTGGATGGCTTGGCTACGTGGTATGGTCGGACAAGAACACTGAGCTGATACACAACTGGTGATTGTATGAGATGGCAAAACATGACCACTTTATGCTTATCGGCATGGCACATGATGATGATGATGACATGATGCAAGCTGCAGGAGATAGCAAAAGACTAGACAGGTTGGAGTGAGTTGGTTGACGGCCTAAGCACCAATTGTCTGTCGTACTGTTGTACTTGCATATCATTTGATCTCTTGTTCTGCAGACAGTGGAGACGATCCTGTGTTCATGGACCGGTTTTGCGGTTCTGACAAGGGAAAGGTGTATCTTACAGAGAGCAGTAAAATGACCATCCGGTTCCATTCTGATGCTTCGTTTGAATTTAGCGGTTTTCAGGCCATGTACCAGCCAGTTCCAGTTGGTAGGTATTGTTCACCCACATGTGCATTTGGACTGTGTTGTTTATATTTGTCCAGCCGGCATCCTTAGCAAATGCGATTTGCAATCCCACATTCATTCATCATGTGCCATGCTGGTAAGAGTGGGCAGTCATGTTTCTCCATCTTACACGATTACCAGAGTCGTGGATCAGCCCTGTGTTTTTGTCTCGACCATGCCATGTGGTCAAGTCATCCAGGTATTTATTCCTCTGTCTTCCCCTTGTTCTTTTTCCCTCAATTTTGCCAGTTGTCACTAAGTTCTCCAGTTTATTTCTTCTCATAACATGCCCAAAATTTGACTGTCTACGTCTAATTTCTCTAATCAGTTTGTGCAGGTCCGCATGGCCAAATGGGTAAGAACGCATGTTCTTAAACATGCGGTGTGCTGATGCCGAGGTAAGCAGTTCATCCCCTACACCGGACAGCTGGACTGAAATGTTGACCTTTACGTCCTTGACTTTGGGACGTAAATTACAAGTACCTCTGAAGTCAGAGTGGGTTTGCCTGATGGCGAGGGACACTATTAATAGGGAAAGCTAATCCACACACAAAATTCAGTCCATCACTACTATAAATAGTGTGTAATGGACTACGCTTGAGTTCAAAGCGAGCGAGCGGAAAAAAAAATACTAAGTTTGCGGATTTTATTTGCCTCTTATAGGACTTACTCATGGGTTTTTCTGTCTGACCATGTCCCACAAACTGCGCTCAAAATCAGCTGCAGGCCGCCATGTGTAGGTTTTTAACAGTTGTCTGAGCATCGGTCATTCAGAAAGCAGAGTCAAACTACTGAACATAAACTTGCCCATTAAATCACAAACAGCCAAAGAATGCTTGGGTTGAATGCAACATCTTGTAAAGGACATGCAATTAACTTTATATTCCAGTGGCCTGTTAAGTGCAGAGAGGTTATTGAAGTTTTTGTTGCTGTTGTGAGATGAATGTGACATGTGGCCTTTTATATAGTGTAGATTTATTTTGATTTCTGTTGTTTAGTCATTGGCAAGTCGGTACCATGGGTGTAACTTTGTCATGACGCTACTTCTGTGCTCCGCATTTGATGGTTGAAGATCGCTGCGTCATGATTATTGTTTTCTCAGTACTTTGCTAATACATCTTTCTGATTTGTCCATGTTTCCCGACGACTTACAACTAACTCTCTGTCTTCAACTCTCACGCTAGAGTCACAGAGTTAGACGAATAACATAACAAAACTCGAAAACAGTTTTCATTGTTTGTTATCACAACGGCACTTCATATGATCACATCTTCACAACATCATATGCGCATAAAAACTTATTAACAGAATCATAAAACTAATTCACAATGGCAGCACCATGACTGTGCCATTGCCTCACTCATTCTGACTTGGATGGCATCCAAAATCCCAATCCAGGAGAGAATTCTCTTCTCCTGAATCTCATCAGAAAATGTGCCTCTTGCACCAACTAACTATCATGCGGGAGTGAGTTTTATTAAGGCATAACCCACTCCTTGACATGTTTCTTGGCCTGCGTCTTGATCGTAATAATACCTCGATAGAGCTGATTGTTTAACTTCCAAGTCACTCATACAGTCTTCTTTCTTTTACCCTTCATCCCTTATTGGGCGTAATCCTTCAACAACTCACTCCAACCTGTCTAGTCTTTTGCTGTCTCCTGCAGCTTGCGCCATGTCCCCCTTATAGCGTTGCCAGACGTCCGGCAAAGAGAGGGCATGTCCTCCCTGTTTTAGCCTAATGTCCTCCGTCCGGCAGGCAAAGCTAAAAACCTTTAAAATGTTCGGCTTTTCTTATATTTAATGTTATAATTTTTTATGCATTGTTGTTACAACTTACAATGTATCTACACTCTACCGTGTGTTTACATTCTTTATCAAAACACATTGATTAATAATGTTTATTAAATTTTCCTATTTATACCAAATGGGAAATACCAATTATTTGTATAATTTGAATCTAACTGTTGCTCTATTCGGCAACACTAACAATGCTGTAGTCTCTATGGTAAAAATGTAAATGTTATTTCCAGTTCCGGTAGCAGAGACGCAACTTAAAATTGTGTTTTTTTAAAATTTGTAATTTTTGCC
Source organism: Cepaea hortensis (assembly GCA_963921405.1). Lineage (NCBI taxonomy): Eukaryota > Metazoa > Mollusca > Gastropoda > Stylommatophora > Helicidae > Cepaea > Cepaea hortensis. The sequence continues at coordinate 44,081,025 of OY992895.1, forward strand.
ATCTCTGTTTATGCAAATTCTCGAACACTATGAAAAATGTTTCTCCTTGATTAATGCTCAATGGACAAAGGAAAGGAACATACTCTTACTCGACTCTGTAAAGGGCATCATTCTCACAAAGTACAATTTGAAGAATCTTAACAATTTTATGCATATGTGATTGCTAACGAGGATCTTCTACGAAAAGTTGGCTCCTCCGAGAAATATGTTTCGTAATTAATAAAGATTATAGGGTAATAATTTACAATCGGCTGTTTAAATAATATTTTTTTAGCATTTTGAAAGAGGCCTCCATTGAATTTATATAAATTTTTTAACATGATTGTTTCTTGGTCGATTCCTTAACAGTAGGATACACTTATCAGCAGCTATTGTAATAAAACTGTACTGATTGTGGGTTTAATCTAGAACGATTCAAATGAAATATTCAATATGTCCTCCTTTGTCCTCCTTTGTGTCTTATTATGTCCTCCTTTTGGGGCCCATGTATCTGGCAACCCTACCCTTATATGATTTATCTCTGTTTCTAGTTCCCTTCGCCATATGTTTGTGTGTCTCCCTATATTTCATTCACACTGTGAATTCCAGTGATAGGACTTTGTAATTATGCTATTCTCATTCCGTATGCTTTTAACCTGCTATTTGCAGTCTTCTGTACTCACTTCATCTAATAGCTGTTGCTGGACCTGACACTTATTAATTACTGTGACCACAAATTGCTTCTAGATTTCTGAGATACCCTACATTGTATTGATATGTTTTGATTCCTGTGATAACATCAGTTTCTCTAACATCAATTTCTTGGACTTCTTCTTTATCTTAATAATATAATGATTGAGCTGGAAGAGTAGAGGTCTGATAAAATGGCTACCAGAGATCGCAAAAGTAAAGGTGGGATAAAATGGCTGCCAGAGATCGGGAAAGTAAAGGTGTGTTAAAATGGCTACCAGAGATCTGGGAAAGTAAAGATGTGATAAAATGGCTACCAGAGATCTGGTAAAGTAAAGATGTGATAAAATGGCTACCAGAGATCTGGGAAAGTAAAGGTGTGTTAAAATGGCTACCAGAGATCTGGGAAAGTAAAGATGTGATAAAATGGTTACCAGAGATCTGGGAAAGTAAAGATGTGATAAAATGGCTACCAGAGATCTGGTAAAGTAAAGATGTGATAAAATGGCTACCAGAGATCTGGAAAGTAAAGATGTGATAAAATGGCTACCATAGATCTGGTAAAGATGTGATAAAATGGCTAACAGAGATCTGGTAAAGTAAAGATGTGATAAAATGGCTACCAGAGATCTGGGAAAGATGTGATAAAATGGCTATCAGAGATCTGGTAAAGTAGAGATGGTCAACAACATAGTGACCAGTCTGCCCCTTGTATACCATTTCATCACTGAAAATATTGGCCAGACACCATAACCTCGAATGGAGTTATAGTTTGCAAAATTAGTTACTGTAGTTTTACATGAAGATGATGATGATGATAATTTTTCTGTTTCCAGGTCCAAGCGAGCAACAGAAGGGAGAGGACAACAGAAATATGTATGCCTTAATTGGAGGTATTCCTGGTGGGCTACTCTGTCTGGCTGTGGTAATCATTATTCTCGTAGTATCCGTCAGGCGCTTCAGGCTTAAAAGGAATGCCAGTTCACCAGTGCACACTCAGAATGCACCTCCTGGCCATAACCATCCCAGAGGACATCCTGCATCAGGCATTTCAAATCCTACTGGTCATGGCAGACATTACAGTGTCAGAAGCATAGATTTTTCTAGAAACATACCTGTACAAACTAGCATGCCTGGAAGTGCGACTGAAGGAGGTAGAAGTGAACGAAGTGTTACTCCCCCGCCTGCATATGATAGTATTGATTTTGGCTCGCATGAAGTTGATCACAGTAGCTTGCCTCTGACTCCCCCGCCGTATGAATTGATTGTCAAACAACAAGAGACTATCAACTGAGTAATCATACTTTGTGTTTGCAAATGGCTGTTGATATAGTCAAACAAGGGACCATGAGCTGAATAATTGTATTTCTTGTTTGCAAATTACTTCTCATATAGTCAAGGAATCATCAACTGATTAATTATACTTTTTGTTTGCATGTGATGTCTTATATGTTTGAACAGTATGGGACTGTTGGCTGAAGAATTGTACTTTTTTTTCCGCAAGTGATGTCTCATATAGTTAAATAATGAACCTTGAATTGAAACATTATACTTTTTTGTTGGCAAGTAACTTCTTAAATAGACAAGGAACTATCAGGTGAATAATTATACTTCTCATTATGCAAGTTAATTAAACTATATATACATATAATTAAACAGCAAGAAACCATTAGCTAAATAATTATACTTCTTGTTATGCAAGTGACTTCTGATATAATTAAACAAGAGACTATTACTTAAGTAATTATACTTCTTTTTTGCAAGTAATGTCTCATATAGTTAAACAAGGGTGCCATGGTCGAGTGTATAGAGTTGTGGATCATGGCGGGATTGTGGATAAAGCGCGGTCTGTACAAGGAGGTTGTTCAAAGTGACCCGTCACGAGCGTTGGTCACTAAAGCGTGGAAAGCGCTCGGGACGTTTTGCGAAAGGACAAAACGTCACTTTCAAATCAGTTGGGCTTGGGCCACTGTCGAGTTTAGATGTGGTTCCTGGCTCCGTAGCATGGTCACACAATGTGCCGCTACATTATTAATTAGTTGATAGTCGTTGTGTATTCTCTAAGTGTTGGTATGAGCAGTAAGCGTGTGCATAAATGACACTGTGATAAATGACAGTGTTGACAATACTTAGAGATAATAAACAAGTGGAAACATGTCCGTGTGATGCTTTTGAGGAAATGTTGAGTTCTGTTTCGAATAGCTGATTGGTATCAAATGTACAGTGGAAGAGAGGAACTAGAGCCTAATATAATAGTAGAGATGGCGATGATGAGAAGACCACGCCATCATCTTGAGATATCAATGAAATGGCGCAGAAGTATGCCCACACCGAGAAGATGTGCATATCATAGAAAGGACGAGCTGTCCGCACGTGAGTTGCTACGAACGCAGAGTCACAAGATTGTGAACTCCACGATATATCATAAACAGCCAATTAAACCGCAGCAATTGATCAATCAACGCACCGCCTATGGCAAAGGGAGCATCAACTAAATAATAATACTTCTTATTTGCAAGTGATTTCTCATACGGTTAAACAAGAAAGGAACATCACTGACTAATTATACTTGTTATGTATATGACTTCTCGTACAGTTTAACAACAAAGAACAATCACTGATTAATTATACTTTCTATTCAAGTGGCTTCTGATATAATTAAACAACAAGTGACCATCAACTAAATAATTATTACACTTCTTGTTTTCAAGTGATTTCTCATGTAGTTAAACAAGAGACCATAAAGCAAGTGACTTCTCTCATAAGATGTAATAGTGAAATGTTTTTACACTATTTTTTTTATCCTGGGACATTAAAGAGTATTTCTGTTTGTTTTTCTCTCTGCATTTATATTGGACAATCATTCATCCCTACAGTTCCCTTTCTCCAGAAGTATGCATCATCTCATATGGTGATATATAGTGTGTTTTTTAATGACTGCAGTGTTTGAAAATATTGCCGTTCCAAGTTTTGTATTCACCCTCTGTAAAGTTCATGCAGCATAATAGGTAAATACAAAACTTGGACCGGCAATATTTTTAAACACTGCACAGTCATCTTTCCAAGGAACTTGAAGCATGGCTGTCTAGAATCCTCTCTTGCTGGTTTTGTGTGTGTCTCTTTTTCCATTGGTTTCACCAGTTGTTAAAGCTTTTCTATTTTTATAATGTGGCAAAAGAAAAGCACATTGTTTCCTTCTATTGTTTTTGACAAGTTTCCTTTAAATTCCCTCTCCTGCTATTTCTATGCACACCTACTCCAGATAGCGATGTCGGAGCCCGATCACGGTATCTCCTGTGATGTTTACAGTCAAGGGGATAGAGCTGATTATTTTTTTAATGCTTTGACACTTGCCAAATTGGATTTTGACATTTCATAATGTTAACCTGTCTTTTCGAAGATATACTGTGAAATATATTGCTTTGTACAATATATATATGTATATATATATATATATATATATATATATATATATATATATATATATATATATAAAACTGTGAATGTTATAATTGTTTATATTCTATGAGCAAGAAATTTGAAATTATATTTAAAACAAAATGCAGAATGAATCTCAAAATATGAACTGCACAAAGTCACATTCCATTGTTTTTATTCCGAAGTCTGAGAATGGAGGTGGAGGCAGTCATGGCAGCTTTGAGGTGGATAGCTGTTAATAGAATTACCTAGAGCAATTATAGTGTTTAATTCTCAGTCCTTATTGCATAAAGTAGCTTAAAAGTCAACAGGATCAGCTTCATTGCACCAGGTTTTTATCCCGTATGGCTCAGTCTCTTTCCGCAGCAGGAAAGTGTTGCACAAAGCACACACTCCATAGTTCCAGCAATGACCCACAGGAGTCTCCAAAAAAATTCGCTCGTGAACCTAAGGACACGGCCCGAAATCGAACATACAACCTTCGGAGCCCGAGTCAGACGGCTTGACCACTTTGCCACGGAGACTCCCTTATTGCATACATTTCACAATGGAGATTTGTGATATGAAGGGATACCAAGAATTGCTACTTCTATCTTACAGGAACGTAATGTATGATCAGAATCTACACTTTGACATTTGTTCCGTGAGGCAGAGCTTCTATGGGCTTGCCTGGTGTGATATGATGTTGTTTCTGTGATCAATCATTCAATCAGTTCATTATGTTTTAGTCTCTTTCACAAAAAATGGATTATTGATTTTGGATGTTTATGGTATTTGTACATAAAGAAACACCAAAGACAGTCCCACAGGACACAATATTGAAAAAAAATATAAAGGGTTAGCCAAAATGCAACATTTATAAAACAAACATTCACAGGTCTATCAATACAGGCATAAATGGATTTAAAGAGAGCAGCACAAGATATACAAGTATGAATGGAATGATAAGGAAGTTTCATGACACGGCCAAGAGCTGAAATGCTTGATGATAATGTTATTTGTGTCATTCTTCCATAAAACTACATTTCTTTGATTTTTATGGATTTTTGTGTTGCTTGCTTGCTGGTGCAGTAGTGAAGGTGTTAAGAATGCAATTTATAATCCCACATACTGCTTCTGAAACACAGCTGTGGGTGATTTGGCAGAAGAACGCCTTGCTGTGGTTTTCATAGAAAGGTATGGGCGCCGGTTGTTCAGAGTGCAATGGCAAACTACTGTACATAAACTTGTCAGGAAGTCACAAACAGCCAAAAAATGCTGGGGTTGACGGCGCTTCCTGCAAAGGCTATGCAACTAACTTTAACTTCGTTGTTGCTTACTGACATCCAGTATTCATATGTTAAAATTGGCTCTGGGTAACACACACAAATGAATTTGGCAACGTATCATCCCTTATAGCATGAGGTCCTTCAAAGAGAGAGACACAGAACATGACTTGTTCTCCATGTGATAATGCAGAAATAAAACGGAGGATCCTATCATTTGAATACAAATGATTCAGGGGAAAAACTCTCACTGGAGAAACAGAATGGAGGATCCTATCATTTTAATTACAAATGCTTTAGGAAAAAAACTGTCGCTGCAGAAACAGACCGGAGGATCCTGTTATCTGAATACAAATACTTTAGGAAAAAAACTCTCAATACAGAGACAGAAGGAGGGTCCTTCATTTCAATATAAATGCTTTAGGAAAATATCCTCGATGCAGAAATAGAATGAAGGATCCTATGATTTGAACACAAATGCTCTAGGACAAAAACTCGCAGAAACAGAATGGAGGGTCCTGTCATTTTACTACAAATGCTTTAGGAAACTTCAGAGTGTGAGGCAGACGGCTTGCTAATTTTGCCACAAGAAAATTGTTGGCCCCCTCACCTCCACCATTGTTAAACAGTTGATTGTTGTTGTTATTTTGTTATTTTTAGGTTCATTATCTTTGAACTCAGGCATAGCCCATATGTGTACTACTATTTCTAGTGCACTTGACTGATATTTACATGTGGAGTAGCTTTCTCTATTACCAGTGTTCCTCGCCATCAAGCAAACCCACTCCTCTTTCAGAGTGACATCCAAACAGTTGTGATAGCAATCCAGGCTGTGCTGTTACTGTAACTCCATCTAAGTAATCAAAAGAATCCTTGTAAAGCATCAGAGCTGTTTTACTGAAGAATGCTGAAAATTCCTGGCATGAATAATCTAAATATTTTGAAAGAGGGTTAGACACAAAAACAGCTTACTACAAACATCAGAAAGTGACAGTTTGGCCACATTATGAGAACAGAGAAACTGCAGCATGTGACAGCTGGACAGATTTATGGACAAAGACACAGATGAAGACAATGAGAGATTTTTGACAGCCTTTTGATGTCGCATGAAAACATGTTGGCACTCAAATTAACAAACATCTTGGAGATTGCAAGATGTGGAGAAGCACGATCATTAAGGCACTTGATGACGACGATGATGATGATAAACATTCTAAAGAAATCTGGCTAGATATTGTAGGATACAGTACGGTGTATACAATTTTATGTAAGGTGTGTTTGTGTTACACCAAAGACCTAGGTCTGGGGAGAGCCATAAACGCATATGCTAGCTGGCAAGGCACTTGATGATGATGATGATGTGTTTATGTTGCGTGTTTGAAAGTAACACATGCATTTATGTTTTTCTCATTGTTGTTATTGCCTCTCTTTGGGACAAAATCTTCTGGTGTTAAAAGAGTTCAGTGCCTTATGCTTTTAATGTTGTCACCGAACTTTAGAGCACGCTAGCACATGTTCATGTTTGATGCAGAATATTTCACTCTCTCTCTTTCTCTCTCTGTCTGTTTGTCTATCTCTTTGAGAGACATTAGTATTCATGTGTGAATACATTATCACATGGAGAAAGAGTAATGTTTTCTCTCTGTCTCTCTCTCTCTGTTTGTCTCTCTCTCTTTGAGACATTAGTATTCATGTGTGAATGCATTTTCACATGGAGAACAAGACATTCTCTCTCTCTCTCTCTCTCTCTCTCTCTCTCTCTCTCTCTCTCTCTCTCTCTCTCTCTCTCTCTCTCTCTCTCTCTGAGAGGTATTAGTATTCATCATGTGTGAATTCATTTACCACATGAAGAACAGGAGACTGTACAGGATAAATCATGTAAATATGTACTGTGATAGTTACAGTCAAGGGGATAGGGCTGATAATATTTTAATGCTTTGACACTTGCCAGACTGGATTTTATCATTTCATCGTGCTAACCTGCCTTTTCGAAGACATACTGTGAAACATATTTCTTTGTTCAGTATATATGTGTTAATGTTAACCTGTCTTTTCAAAGACATACTTTGAAATATCTTTAATTGTACAGCACATATTTATAAGCAGATATCATATTGTTTACAATTTATGAGCAAGACATTTGGAATTATATTTAAGACAGAATGAAGAATGAATCTCAAGATATGAATTGCACATAGTTACATTCCATTATTTCTATTCCAATGCTTTTATAACCATAGTTGTAAGTGTATGTTTTTGTTACACTGATAGACATAAATATTAAAAACGTTTTCCTATTGTAAATTTGAATAATTAATACACAAACAATATATTGTAGAATTTAGGGCCTGGCAAAGTTAGCTGAATCTTGTCATGTGCATTCTACAGGCAAAGAGGTTTTCAATATGCTGTTCACTACACATAATCAGAAGTTACTGAGATAGATTGAGGCGACTACTGTCCATGGGCATAAACCACAGTTATGTAACCAAAAGACATGGTAGTCTTTTATAAACTACCGTGGTGATATTAAAGCATTTGACAATGTATTTTGTGTGTTTTACTTGAAACAGTTTATTGTATGTTCAACTTCTTTCTGTAGAGATACAACAAAATATGCCAGACAATAAATACATTGCGCACCATAAAAATATTGTTGTTTTAATTTGATTTTTCTGATTAATTGATCACATTTTTATGTTTAATGAAGATAAAATGGATGTTGAATCTCAAAATACGAGGGGCTTCAAATGAAAACCTTACATGTTTTATTTGGGTGAATATATTCTGAAAAAGTAAACAACAAATGTATCATTTGTCAATGTAGTCCTCCAGCTTATTGGACTGATAAAAATGACCAGCTAACATGATTTCAATGCTACAGATGTCACCACCGGCGGCCTTGAAGACTTGACAGTCAAATTCTGCATGTGGGCTATTTTCAGTAGCTACATCATACATGGAGAATTAGTGCCAGCAGTTCCTGGAAAAAAGGAAGACAATCTTCCATATGTACATGGAAGCACTTTTCAAACAACTTGTTGGAAATTTCCATCGTGATGCGCCAGTTACCCCTGGCCGAGTTGTAGGGGAACACATGGAAGGACGACTTCGTAATGCACAGGATGAACCGATCCAGTTGCATAAATATGATTTTTTTAAATCACTTAGAAACATTTCCTATGTTTCTTGTTGTTCACCAATGATTTTTTTCAAGAAATAATGTCTTTGTCAGGTTGAAATATTGAAATATTAGTATGCCAAAAAAACAGGTAATTACCTGGTAAACCCCAGGGTAACAACAATTTTGACAGGTTACAAGACAATGGCGTGGCTATTGTAATTTCTATCACATTTTTAAGGTTTTCATTTGAAGCCCCCTTGTATTAACAGAACTATGTTATGTTTTATGGCATGTATCCTAATGTCTTTGAAATAATTGTTGTTATTTTACGATACTCATTGTTTGAGTTGTTCACTCATATAAGACCTGAAGAGTTTGGGGAATGGTGATGACTTTACTTCCTTCCCGGTGAGCCAGTAAGTGGGCTATGGTTTTACTGTTCTTAGCTTTTATTTTGGACAAAAATCAAAATTCAAAATATATTTATTTTCCATGAATACACATATATTAGTTTGTGATACTTTACAAAATTCAAAATATATATTTTTAAAATGAATACACATATATTAGGTTGTAATACTTTCCTACGGATGAAACATTTGCCTACATGCTGAGATTAGAATGATGGTAAGAAAGCAATACAGTGATGGGAAGACAAAGTTTGTTTGTGTTCTGTCATGGAAAGAAAATTAGTGTGAAATTGAAGAGTGGTTTTTCAGTCTGTCATTCTGCCTTTTTTGTAGACAAAAAGTCAAGAGGGTCAGTTTTCTGGCACAGGGTTTTACCCCATATGACTCGGTCTCTCTCTCACTTCAGAATGACGAGCACTTGTCGAGAGCATTGCACAAAGCACATTGCATGTAGCACATTGCTACATTGCATGTAGCTCCAGCGAGGACCCCCCCCCCCCCCCCCCCCCCCAGGAGACACCAGGAATGTTGCACATGCGGTCTAAGCAACACAGCCTGGGAAACAAACCCATGGCGTGAGGCAGACAACTTAACCACTTTGCTATGGAGACTGTGAAATAAAATCACAGTAAAGGACCCTTTTGTACATATGATGTGTATTGGGAAAATGGTGTTAGCCCCATATTTATATAGACAGCAATATTTTATAGACAACCCCATAATTTTATAGACAACCCCCATATTTTATAGTTAGTTGCATATCATTTACAGGACGTCACAGTCGGCATCAGCATATTTTGCTGTTGTGATCTCTTTACAAGTTTACGTTCAGTAGTTTGCCATTGCTTTCTGAATGACCAGCACCCATACCATTTCATAAAAACCAATGCAAGGCGGTCTGCTTCCAAATTGCCTATAGCAGTGTTTCAAATGCAGGTATACAGGCTTACGAACTGCGTCCGTAACACCTTCACCGCGGAGCCGGCATATTTTAATAGACAACCCCATATTTTAATAGACAATCCCATATTTTTTATAGATATTTTAATAGACAACCCCATATTTTTTATAGATTACCCCATATTTTTGTAGACAACTCCATATTTTTTATAGACAATCCCATGTCTTTTATAGACAAGCCCTTATTTGTATAGACAACCCCATATTTGTCTAGAAAGCACTACAGACAGTCAGCACTTGACAGGTCATGTTCTCTCTCACACCGGCTGTCCTTACTTCCCAGGACCCATGCTGGCACTTGACAGGTCATGTTCTCACTCTCACACCGGCTGTCCTTACTTCCCAGGACCCATGCTGGCACTTGACAGGTCATGTTCTCACTCTCACACCGGCTGTCCTTACTTCCCAGGACCCATGCTGGCGCTTGACAGGTCATGTTCTCACTCTCACACCAGCTGTCCTTACTTCCCAGGACCCATGCTGGCACTTGACAGGTCATGTTCTCTCTCTCTCTCACACCGGCTGTCCTTACTTCCCAGGACCCATGCTGGCACCCGTTTTAGGCTAAGTCAGCCGTCTCGGTCAACTGTCTGGGTCAACCGTCTGGGTCAGTCAAACACATCTGGCTGAAAGGGATTCAAACACACGACCACCAGGCCTGAAGGCAGACGTGCTAGTTGTTGCACCAGCAGATCTCCCCACCAGTTGAATTTGTGTAACTTTGAGACATTATGTATAATGTGGTAAGTTTTCTTTTTGGTTTCGCGTTCTCTCGCTTTGAACTCAAGCTTAGTCCATGCACGTGTTACTACTTCTAGAGCATTGGACTGATATTTGCGTGTGGATTAGCTTTCCCTGTTACCTGAGTCCCTCATCATCAGGCGAACCCGCTCCGACTTCTGAGGCACTTGTAATTTACGTAACCAAGTCAAGGACAAGAACTGATCTGCTACCTCGGCATCAGCACACCTGAAATTTAAGAGCAAACGTTCTTATCCATTTGGCCATGCTGACCTCCTATTTGATAATTTAATACTTTAGACAAAAAAGTCTGCCTTTATAGAGTGTGGGTCAAAAGCTTTAAAAAGTCTGCCTTTATAGATAGAGCATTGGTCAAGAGTAAACAAATGTCTGCTTTTATAGAGTATGGATTAAAAGTTAAAAAGTCTGCCTTTATAGAGTGGGTCAAAGTAACAAAAAGGGCTGCCTTTATGGAGTGTGGGTCAAAAGAAAAAGTCTGCCTTTATTGAGTGTGGGTCAAAAGTACAAAAAGCCTGCCTTTATAGAATGTGGGTCAAATGTAAAAAAAAGTGTCTTTATAGAGTGGGTCAAAAGTAAAAAAAATAAATAAATCTGCCTTTATAGAGGTCAAAAATAAATAAATAAAAAAGTCTGCCTTTATAGAGTGGGTCCAAAAAAAAAAAAGTGTCTTTATAGAGTGGGTTAAAAATTTTAAAATTAAGTCAACGTCCCTTTTACATGCCTTAAGGCAATATGGGCATATGTTGCTCATCATCATCATCATCATCATCATCTTCATCTTCAACATCATTATCATCTTCATCGTCATCATCATCCTCATCATCTTCATCATCATCATCCTCCTCATCATCATCATCATCATCATCCTCTTCCTCCTCCTCCTCCTCATCATCATCATCGTCATCATCATCATGTACCATACCGATAAGCGTGGGTGGTCATGTTTTGCCATCTCATGTGACCACCAGAGTCATGGATCATCTCTATGTTTTTGTCCCGACCATACCATGTGGCCAAGCCATCCAGGTATTTACTTCTCTGCCTTCCCCTTGTTCTTTTCCCCTCAGTCTTGACAGTTGTCATCAAGTTCTCCAATTTATTTCTTCTCATAATTTGTCCAAAAAATTGTGAATGTCTACGTCTAATTTCTCTAATCAGCTTATGGTTTTTATTTGTTTCTTGTAGGACTTGTTCATTGGTCTTTCTGTCTGTCTATGGTATTCTTTGCATTTTCCTCAGAAACCACATTTCCACTGCCATCAGCTGTTTTTTAATTTTTCTGCTCATTCACCATGCTTCACATCCATACAAGAGTACAGGTTCTATATAGCACTTCAACACTATTTTTCTTGTTGCAAATGACATCTTTTTATTGGTCAGTATGTTTTCCATCTTACAAAAGGCTACCTTCCCATCAGATGTTATGACTTTTCTGAGATAATTGTACTGACTCACTTGTTTAAGAATATTGCCATTTACTTGAATATTACATTGTGGTTTTCTTTCTTCCTAGTGACTACCCCTAAACCCTAGTCTTCAAACCCTAGTTGTTCACTGTGTGCAACAACCGCATCTACTAAATGTTGCAGATCCTGCTCATTGTCTGCAATCAATACTGTTTCATCCGCATATCTAATGTTATTGATGTTATGTCCCCCAATGGTGATTTCTCTCACATCTTCTAAATTTCTGAAAATATTTTCACTGTACAGGGAAAAACGATCTGGAGACATTAAACATCTCTCTCTCTCACCTCTCTTGACCTACTTCATTATCAATCATTATGGCAGCTTGTTTCCAATGTATATTATTTACAAGTCAAATCTCTTTCCCATCAGTGTGTAGATCTGCAAGCATGTACATCATATTGACATAACTTACTTTATCGAAGCCTTTGTGTAGTCAATAAATCAAAGAAGCCAATAAATCAAAGAAGTAAATAAATAAAAGAAGTAAATAAATAAAAGAAGTCAATATAGCGAAGAAGTCAATAAAGCAAAATATGTTGCCAGGCACATATTTTTATAGACCAATAGGCACGTGTGGGTGATGTGCTCAGTCTCATGCCGGCCACCTTGACTGCCCAGTACATGTCCTGGTACCATTTTAGGTTGATTCAACTTTGGAGTCTAGGCTATTTTTTACAATTTGAAACTAACCCAATGCGGGTCGAACCCCTGACCAACAGTGGCAGATGAGTGTCTAGCCACTACGCTACTGCAGCTCCCAGAATCATACGTAGGCGTGTAGTACTGATCACTACAAAGGGGTTCATCTCACAAGCTGTTTTGGGTATCAGTACAAGCTGCTCATTGTGGGTTGCTGTGGGTCATAGAGTTTGGGGTATGGTTCCCAGGTGTGTGGCAGTGCTGGTGGAGGATATTCCCAGCATCTGTGAGACCAAACAGTAAATCTTACTTAATTTTTATTGACCATGTATTGAGGAGAGATTAAAGACCCACCATGTTTTGAAGAGAGATTAAAGAATCACCATGCATTGATGAGAGATTAAAGACTGATCATGTGTTGAGGAGAGATTAAAGACCCACCATGTATTAAAGAGAGATTAAAGAGTCACCATATACTGAACAAAGATTAAAAACCCACTGTGTATTGAGAGATTAAAGATTGCTCATGACATGTAAATATTGCAACTTCATCTGTGTATTGGTTCATTATTCCAGTGTTTTATCATTGGTTTATGTCATCAAGCCAGTGTTTTATTATTGCATTGTGTTATCTTTCCATGGTCTCATTACTGTTTTGTTTTTCATTGCATCGTTTCATTATTCCATTCTACTTTCATAATTGCATTTTTTCTTAATTCCATTGTTTATCATTCCATTCTTTCATAATTCCATTGTTTATCATTCCATTCTCTCAGCATTCCAATGTTTTATCATTCTATTATTCCATCTTTTTATTGTCTAATTATTCCATTATTTCATCCTTTTATTGTCTCATTATTCCATTGTTTCACCACTCCACTATTTCAGCACTCCATTGTCTCATCATTCCAATGTTTTATTATAGCATTGTTTAATAACTCCGTTGTCCATCTTTTCATCCCCTCATCCTTCCTTTCTTTTATTATCTGTCCATTCTTTCACCCTTCCATTCGTTTGTTATTCCATTCTCTCATCCTTCTGTTCTTTCATTATCTTTCCATTCTTTCATTATCTTTCCATTCCCTCATCCTTCCATTCTTTCATCACCTTTCCATTCTTTCATCCTTGCATTCTTTCCTTATTCCATTCTCTCATCCTTCTGTTCTTTCATTATTCCATTCTCTCATCCTGGTTTATTGGCATCTTATTTCCAGATATATTCCTATGCACAAAAATATGTGATGTATACAACTCAATTATTTTGCCACATAATCTACTCGTAAACACAGAAATGATAAAGACAGAAATATAAATTTAAATGATTAAAGTGTTTATCTTGATTACCAGTGTCCATTGCGTTATATTTATTGATAACATTTGTGTGTGTGCATTCGTCCGCTTTGAACTCAAGCGTAGTCCATGCATGTGCTACAACTTCTAATGCGCTAGACTTGAGTTGTGCTTGTGCTTTAGCTTTCCTTATTATCAGTGTCCCTCGCCATCAGGCGAACCCACTCTGACTTCTGAGGTACTTGTATTTTACATCCCAAAGACAGGACAAGAAGTCAATATTTTAGTCCAGCTGACCGGTGTAGGGTTTGAACTCGCTACCTCAGCATCAGCGCACTGGAAGATTAAGAGTGAACACCCCTATCCATCCAGCTATGCAGACCGCCAATGGTATAATATCCTCATCTTCTTGCGCCTTTCGTCTCCAAATGAAGCGTAGTCCCTCAACCAATCCACGCCAAGCTGGTTGTAGACTTGTTCCTGATTGGCCGGATTGACCAGGAGAGCTTTCAATCAGATAGCGGTTGGAACGATTAGCACAGTGGTTCTCAACCTTTTTTGGCCCATGCACCCCTTCACCATATGTTCACAATGTCACCCCCCCCCCCCTTTCGTATTTCCTCCCTATAAATTCCCCGCCCCTACACAGTATACATAATAATGGAAGCTAAATCTAATAACACATACTTGATCAAGTCTAGACGTCTACATAAAATGTGATTTGCGGTATTCTTACGTTATAAAACGAATTTCAGAAGGGCGAGAAGTACAGAACCGTAAAGTATGGAGAAAAAAAAACAATATCAAGTAATCGGTTCTTGTATTAACGCGATCTTGAAATAATCGTAATCCCTCCACCGCCTGGAAACCCCAAAATTCCCTCCTGGGGGAGAGGGGGGGGGGGGAAATTCCCCACCCATTGAGAACCACTGGATTAGCAGTATGACTCTTCGCTGGCTGTTAAACGAGGGGACGGATCGCATGTGGGTATAACCTGAGTGCAGTGTTGTCAGTTGTTAGCTCAACTCAACTCAACTCAACTGGCCATATTTTGCAGTTAAAGTTTTCTAAGGGATGAGATAGTGTCACGCCAAATCTCCTCAGTCGCCTGGCTGGTGAGCCCAAGTCATGTTTTTAAAAATTCATAACCACCCTGATACGAATTGAAACCAAAACCACCACATCCTCATGTATGCTGTATTAAATACAAGGTGTATTGTTAATGACTGTGCAGTGTTTCAAAATATTGCCGGTCCAAGTTTTGTATGTACCTATTATGTTCCATGAACTTTACAGGAGGTGAATACAAAACTTGGACCGGCAATATTTTCAAACACTGCACAGTCATTAAAAATACATCCTATATATGTTGGACGATTTAATTCCGAAATGATCTTGTAAAATGCCGCTATTAATTGTGCTATTCACAGTTAACTTCATTAACTGATTCAGTGCCAAAAAAAAAAAAAAAAAAAAAAAATAGATGTTGACCAACTATGGTACACAATAAAATGACTGACTGGCACCTTGCCGTCTTGACAGACGAGAATTTGTAAAATGGAGTTATACCTCTACATAATACAAAGCCTAGGCTGAATTTAGAGACCATGTGTTGCCCATGAAGCATGATTCCTCTCTCGACCTGTCTAGTTTATTCCAGAAGAAAGGTAACACCAATACGTCTGGAACAAGACAAGCTGCAGAAGCTGCCGGATCAGCAAAGCAAGGCTATAATTGTCCGCCTGTCGGAGCTTCGATCCTAGACCAGTTGCCAACCAAGGCTTAGAGTCTGGTCTACCTTGCCATGACATTTAGTCTTTAGGTTGCATTTCCTCACACTAGGATAGGGCTTGTTTGGTAAACGCACTAACAGAAGCAGGTAGTACCGTCTACTGCCATATGGTAGCTCACTCATGCCTGACTAAAACTTGACACACACACAATCAAATGAGAAAATATTATAATGTAATTTCCATTCCTTGAGCTCTAAAATTGCGGAAGATACCACGAGAAAAAGAGTGCTGAAGTGCTACATAGAACTTGTACTTTTATATGGATGTGAGGCGTGGACAATGAGCAGACAAGCTGAAAAACATCTGTTGGCTGTGGAAATGTGGTTTCTGAGGAAAATGCAAAGAATACCATGGACAGATAGAAAAACCAATGAACAAGTCCTTCAAGAAACAAATGAAGATCGTAAACTGATTAGAGACTTTAGATGTAGACAGTCAAAATTGTTTGGGCATGTTATGAGAAGAAATGAATTGGAGAACTTGGTGACAACTGGCAAGATCGAAGGGAACAGACCAAGGGAAAGACCAAGAAGTAAATACCTGTATGGCTTGGCCCCGTGGCATTGTCGAGACAGAAACACGGAGCTGATCCACGACTCTGGTGATCGAGTGAGATGGCAGAACATGACCGCCCACGCTTATCGGCATGGCACTTGATGGATGAATGACCACGAAACAAAACATATAACACAAAGACCCTAGTAAGGTGATATATCATCCTTCAGTCCATATAGGTCAAATTTTGCGGTTTATTATTCTTCGGCACTGAATCAGTTAATACAGCTTCCATCTGCTGTCATTAAAGTACTCAATACATTTGTCTTAGTTTGATGCCATTCCGTTTACGATTCAGCTCCTGCTCCCGATGGGCGCATTATGAATTCCATGACGGTTATCCGCGGTCAAGGAATATCCAACCCCTTGATCAATAAGACTATATTGCTGTTACTAGCAACATCAAAGTGATGCGGTCTGGCCTCCTTGGAATCGTGTGTCTATATTTAAGAAGAACGGACAGATCCTCGCAGTTTAGAGAGAATGGTGCTGCAGGGAGTGACCAGAGGATCTGGCCGAGACTCAAAACTCCGAGGAAATACCAGACGGACATATACTCAGTCTGCTACAGGTACCATTAGTAGTGGGACTCTTCGCTGGCTGTTGTAGATAGGACGGAAGACTTATGAGTATGTCCCGAGTTATGTTGTGTGGGTTCTTGACTAAGCTCTTCTCAACTTAAAGTGAATGGAATCAATCTGAAACAAGTCAATGTATCGGGTACTTTAATAACAGCAGATGGAAGATGTATTAAGGAAGTTAAATGTAGAATAGCCATGCCGGATTATACACGATGAAGAATATTCTCTGAAATTTATTGTTCTCAAGTTCAGGAAACGAGTTCTTAAGAGCTATATTGAGCTAATCCTGGTGTACGGAAGCAAGTCATTGACAATTAGCAGACAAGTGAGGAATTGTATAAAAGCTATTAAGATGTGGCATTAAAGAAAAATGATGAGAACATCGTGGGCGGATAGAAAGAGCAATGAAGACATCTTGGAGCAGGGCCGCGCCGTGCTATGATACAGAGAGGCGGCTGCATCAGGCGGCACCGTAAAGGGGCTTCATAAGAGGGCGACATTTTTTTACATTGGCACCTTTTCGTCTTGACAGACGATAGTTTGGTACATTGTGCTTCAAAAAGGCTTAATAACTACGACCCATGGCGGTGGCGAGTGTGGCTGGTAAGGCCAATTCTTGCTGCAAATGTTTGCCCACAGTAGATGCATGTGAAAACATGGTCATTTCCACCATTGTGCACCATCTTACGTCTCTCACGCTCTGTGTGTGCTTTATCTGCAATCATTTTCTCTTTTGTCTTTATTCCATTTCTGATGTTTGCCCTCCATGCAACACGTTCAGCGGCGACTTGCTCCCAATGTGCATTATCTATGCCTGTATCAATCATGTCCCGCTTACACATATCTTTGTATCGTAGTAGAGGCCGACCCTGAGATCTCCAACCCGTCTGTAATTCACCAAAAAAGATGTCCTTTGGTATTCTACCATCATCCATCCTCCTAACATGTCCTATCCATCTAAGTCTACGAAGACTGAGCATGGAATACACCGCCACACAACCTGATCTTTCCAATACTTCAGTATTTGTGATTTTGTCTTGCCACTTAATACCAAGTATTCTTCGCAGACACCGCACATGAAAGCTGTTTAAACGTTTCTCTTGGCGTGAGTAAGTTGTCCAGGTTTCACTGCCATATAGAAGAGTACTAAGGACACAGGCTTGGTAGACGAGGACTTTTGTTTTGGCAGTAAGCTTCCTGTTCTCCCAGACTCTTTTTGCTAACATGTTCATTGTTGTTGCTGCCTTGCCAATCCTGATGTCGATTTCCTGATCGAGGGATAATTTGCTATTTACCTCTGATCCTAGATATGTAAAATGGTCTACTATCTCCAGTTCAGCGTTGTCAATAAAGATTGATGGTACACCATCTGCACCTTGTGACATAATCTGTGTCTTCTTATTGTTAATTGTTAAACCAAATTCAGAACAAGCATTGGAGAATGCAGATAGTAGATATTGTAATTCTTCCTCAGAGTGAGCCGTAATCGCAGCATCATCCACAAAAAGCAACTCTCTGATTAGTACCCTCCTAATTTTGGTCTTGGCTTTCAATCTCTGAGCATTATAGAGGCCACCATCTAAGCGTGAGTGAATGTATATACCGTCATCCTGATCACGAAAGGCATATTTCAGTAGAAGTGAAAAGTATATCCCAAAGAGGGTGGGGGATAGTACACAACCTTGCTTAACTCCACTCTTGATTTCAAACTCTTCTGAAGTTGAGCCATCAAACTTGATTATACCCTTCATGCCTGTGTGGAACGATTCCACAATGGAAAGAAGAGTTGGTGGGCAGCCAATCTTCTTTAGTGCTTTGAACAGACCCTCACGACTGACCAAATCGAATGCCTTTGTGAGGTCAATGAAGGCAATAAACAGTGGCTGATTTTGTTCCCGGCATTTTTCTTGCATCTGTCGCAATGAGAATATCATATCAATGGTAGACCGGTTCTGACGGAAGCCGCACTGTGATTCGGGGTAGACTTGATCTCCCAGGACTTGATGTCTGCGCAGGACAATTCTGGCAAATACTTTCCTAACAATACACAGAAGTGAGACACCCCTATAGTTGTTACAGTCGCTCCGATCGCCCTTGTTCTTGTACAGCGTTATGATGTTTGAATCTTTGAAATCCTGTGGGACTTGTCCTTCTCGCCAGCATAGCTCTATTGGCTGGTGGATCTGTAGTCTTGCCCACTCCTGATTACCTCTATTGGAATCCCATCCTTACCTGGAGCCTTGCCAGATGCAAGCTCATTTATAGCACACTTAACTTCCGTTATAGTGGGAAGTGTGTCCAGGTGGTCAAGAGTTGGCAGGGCCTCTATGGCGTTGAGGGCATCATCCGCTAGCTTGGTCTCACTTGAGTAAAGCTCTAAATAGTGCTCGACCCATCTATCCATCTGCTGTTTCTTATCAGTGATGATTTCTCCAGTCAAGGTTTTCAGCGGTGCACTTCTTTTGATCATCGGATCACAGGCTTTCTTTATCCCTTCACACATGCTTCTGATGTTTCCCTTATCACATGCGATTTGAATGGACTCACATAACTTGATCCAATAGTCATTCGCACACTGCCTGGCAGCCTTTTGTACATCCTTCCTCGCTTGCTTCAGCTCACTCAAAGTATTACGCGTTGGTCTTTCCTTGTTTCTTAAGAGAGCTATCTTCTTTTTATCAATCAAGGGCTGCAGTATCTGGCTGTTTGCCGCAAACCAGTCCTGCCTCTTATGATCCACAATGCCGTAAACCCCTACCGCTGTTTTATAAATAGTTTCCTTAAGTTTACTCCATTTATCATTTACTATACAATTTTCTGATGTATCATTGAAAGCGTCTTCAAGTTGCTGTTGAAATTCAAAGCACTTTCCAGGATCGTGAGTGTTAATAATATTAATCCTGGGGCTAGACTTGTGTTTAGCTGTGTAGATTCTCTTTGGTCTCAGTCTAACCCTTGCAACAACCAAAGAATGTCAGTATCACAGTCAGCACTTTGGTAACTTCGAGTTAATGATGTATGGTTCAGATGTTGTCTCCTTGTGATAATGAAGTCCAGCTGATGCCAATGGCCGGATCTTGGATGTTTTCATGTGACCTTATGCAGTTCTTTTGTTTTAAAAAAGGAGTTTGTAATACGTAGGTCATTTCTAGTGCAATGCTCCAGCAGCCTTTGCCCATTATCATTCATGCGACCGATGTTGTGTTTTCCAAGGCACACTGGCCATGAACTCGAGTCCTTGCCCACACGAGCATTGAAATCACCGAGCTTATAAATGTAGTCGGATTTTGGAACTGCCTTGATCACAGAGTCTAGCTGCTCATAGAACGTATCCTTCACATCATCAGAGAAAGCGAGTGTCGGTGCATATGCAGTTAGAATGGTGGCAAATCCACAAGAGGTTGCCAAGCGCAGTAATAATAATCTTTCATTACCTCCAGCTGGGATATCAATCATTCCCAGTAGCGAATTCTTCACTGCAAAGCCCACACCATGTTGCTTTTTTTCTGCCTGCCCTCTTCCCTTCCAAAAAAAGGTGTAATTGTTTTCCCTGAGTGACCCTTCTTCAGCGAGGCGAGTCTCCTGCAGGCCAGCAATATCAATGTTAAGACGATTGAGTTCAGCATCAATCACAGCCGTTTTTCTCACATCGTCAATATTTGTCAAGTCCGTGGAAAATCCTGGACACATGGTTCTCACGTTCCAGGTTGCAAGCCGTAGATTGAGGTTTCTATTATTCTTTTTATTAGTATCTGGTGCATTGGTTTTACAGCCTGCGATTCAGATTTTGTCCTAGCCCAAGCACCCATTGAAGCTGGCAGGCTGTGGCGGACCAGCACCCAATTGGCCGGGGGCTGCCCAGCTTGAGGCGGGCGGTAGCTGATCAGCGACACCTGTAGGTGTCTCCCACCGTCAGAGGCAACGCGTGGCGCTCCACGTATACGCCAACTGACAAGGACTTATAACCCGTAACAGTTGCCTCTCGCTTTGATTCCGAGACCGGTTAAGACCAGGGATGGAGTTATTGCCTCTCCATAGCACAAAGCCTGGGCTAAAATAAAGAAACCATGTGTTGTCCATGCAGCATGATCCCTCTCTCGGCCTGCCTAGTTCACTCCAGAGGAAAGTTAACACCTATACATCTGGAACAAGACAAGCTGCAGAAGCTGCCGGATCAGCAAAGCAATGCTCTAACTGTCCGCCTGTCGGAGCTTCGATCCTAGACCAGCTGTCAACCAAGGCTTAGGGCCTGGTCTGCCTTGCCATGACTTATTTTGTGTTTGGGTTGCATTTCCTCGCACCAGGATAAGGCTTGTACCCTCACAATTGCGCTCTTCCGCCCGAAGCCGTTGGCACAATGTGGGGTGTCGGGTTTGGTAAGCGCCGCCCAACATTCGGCGCTGACAGAAAACAGGTAGTACCGTCTACTATCATACGGTAGCTCAGTCATATCTGACTAAGTCCTGACTGACTTCAAACTATAGGGTGAGCTTGAAATCGAATCAAGGCTTAGGACCTGCGACATTTTTAAAGAATAAAAAAACATATAAGGGGTGGCATTTTGAAGACTTGCATCATACTGAGTAAATCTACCGCACGGTACTATCTTGGAATAAGTTAACTCACAGTGCGAACAGAAGCAGACACAGCGCGTTCTGAGGGGAGTATCATGAGACGGGGAAAGCTGTGGTAAAGTTTTTCATAACGGAAAAGCTGAAGGGAATGAGAGGCAAGGAAAGACCAAGAGAGAAGATGCTAGACCAGTGGGTCTCAACTTTTTTTTTTTTTTTGACCCGTGCCCCCCTTCGCCATATTTTCAGAACGTTATTCCACCCCCCCCCCCCCTTTTTCGTATTTCCTACCTAAAAATTTGGCCCGTTCCCCCCTTTACCATATTTTCAGAACGTCATTCCCCCCTTTCGTATTTCCTACCTACAAATCCCGCCCCGCCCCTACACAGTATACGTAATAATGGAAGCTAAATTTAATAGCACATACTAAAACAAGTCTAGACGTCCACATAAAACATGATTTGTGGGTCTACTTACTTTATAAATTGAATTTTAGAAGGTTGAGACGTACAGAACCGTACAATATGAAGGGGAAAACAATATCAAGTAATCGGTTCTTGTATTAACGAGATCTTGAAATAATTTTAATCCCCCCCCCCCTCCCTCCTTGGAAACCCTAAAATTCACCCCCCCCCCCCCCGAGGGAATTCCCCACCGGTTGAGAACCACTGTGCTAGACAGTTTAAGATCATATCTTGAAGGAACATCAGCATCAGACATGATTGGCAGCACAAGCGACAAAGGGCTGTGGACAGACAATATCGCAAACACCACACGGCATGGACTATAAGAAGAAGACTTAGTACTACTATTATAACCTTACACTTAACAACAGACAAAATTATACTGAATAGCAGACCGCCTTCCGCTAGCTTTCATACAATAATATGACTAGCTAGCTAGTTATTTAGAAAGCAATGGCAAAGTACTGAACATAAACTTGCCAAGAGATCACAAACAACCACAAATGTAAAAAAGGACCTGAAGTTAAGTTTTAACATTCTTCACAAAGATTACCCTAGTAGACTACACAATAATATACCTCAGGCCCAAACGTAGTGTGGCGGAAGTCCTGTTGATTTAGGACTGCCAATGCGATGTCTCTAAACACGTAGGTTGATGCTAACTGACACACACGCGCACACACACACGCACGGACACACAT
Organism: Cepaea hortensis; assembly: GCA_963921405.1. Taxonomy (NCBI): domain Eukaryota; kingdom Metazoa; phylum Mollusca; class Gastropoda; order Stylommatophora; family Helicidae; genus Cepaea; species Cepaea hortensis. The sequence goes on from OY992895.1 coordinate 44,103,716, forward strand.
TCACACAGAGACATGCAGGCACACACACACACACATACACACACACACGCACACACGTACACGCACCCACACACACGCACAATACTTGACACATGTAAGCGATACTTGACACTGTTCACATGTTGACACGCTGCCTGAGCATTGCCAGCTTCCACTGGTGTTTTTTTTTTTATATTGCTATTTGTTGCTACCAGTTAGGAACTCTCTCTCTCTCTCTCTCTCTCTCTCTCTCTCTCTCTCTCTCTCTCTCTCTCTCTCTCTCTTTTTCCTCTTTCTCTCGCTCTCTCCTCTCTCTCTCTCTCCCATTTCGTTCTCTCTCGATCTCTTGTTCTGTCCTATCTCTCCCCTCTCTGTCCTTTCTCCTGTCTCTCCTATTTCTCCCCGCCTCTCCACTCACTATTCTTTCACTTTATACTCTCCCCCCCCCTTTCTCTCTCTCTCTCTCTCTCTCTCTCTCTCTCTCTCGCTCTCTCTCTCTCTCCTCTTTTTCCTCTCTCTCTCTCGCTCTCTCCTCTCTCTCTCTCTCCCATTTCGTTCTCTCTCGATCTCTTGTTCTGTCCTATCTCTCCCCTCTCTGTCCTTTCTCCTGTCTCTCCTATTTCTCCCCGCCTCTCCACTCACTATTCTTTCACTTTATACTCTCTCCCCCCCCCCCCCTTTCTCTCTCTCTCTCTCGCTCTCTCTCTCTCGCTCTCTCTCTCTCTCTCTCTCTCTCTCTCTCTCTCTCTCTCTCTCTCTCTCACACATCAACATGGAAAATCACGATAGCAGCGAAGTTATTAGCACGCATATTTACGACCCGATAGTTTTGTGATCAAGCGCCCCCCCCCCCCCCCCCCCTCCCCCTACACCAAACCACAAAATCGAGTCATGTTAAAAAAAACAAAAATCAACCTGAGCGTGGACACCAGGAACTAACCTGGAAATTAAAGGCGGCCGGTGTTATACTGACCACATAAATCCGTCGAGTGTCCACTGGTCAATGCAAATCTGGGGCTAGTATCACATACTCACCTCCAGGAATCTACAAGGGTCTGTGCTGTACTGTGCTGCACCTTATTGTACTTTTCTGTACTGTACTTAACTGTACTTTACTGTACTTTGATGTACTGTAATGTATTGTACTGTGCTGTGTCTTACTGTACTTCGCTGTACTTTACTTTACTGTACTTTGCTGTACTGCACTTTGCTGTATTGTACTTTGTTGTACTGTACTTTGTTGTACTGTAATTTGCTGTACTGTACTTCGCTGTATTGTATTTCGCTGTACTGTATTTTTATTCGCATATCCTTTACAGGACATGGCTGTTAACATCAGCATCTTTCAGCTGATTGTTGATTTCTTGGCAAGATTAAGCTCGGTAGTTTGCCAATGCTATCTGAGCGACCGGCTCATATACCCCGTATGTTAACGAGACGGACAGAACCGCTACCGAAGAACCGCTACCGATTCTCGCGCAACGTCACGTTACTTACGAGAGTATACCACATTACGAGAAAGTTCGCTGTACTGTACTTTACTGTAATTTGCTGTATTGTACTTTGATGTGCTTTACTTTACTTACATATGAGCATACATTTCAAAGTAAAAGTAGTCCCATTGCAAACACTGACGGAGTTGATTCAAACTGTTGGGACTTCGCATATTCTAGGTCAATGCTACACTGAAATAGGGTGACCAATTTCCTTCATCTCCGTATTCCCTTCTTAGACATTTCCAAGAAAATTCGTGTTTAAAAAATCGGTGCCCACGATAAAAGACCTGATCGACCCCCAGAATGTTGATATGAGAGAGAGAGAGAGAGAGAGAGAGAGAGAGAGAGAGAGAGAGAGAGAGAGACAGACAGACAGACAGAGAGAGACAGACAGAGAGAGAGAGAGACAACGAAGGGACTTTATTTTCAAAGGTTAACAAATTGGGCACGCAGGCCCGTCTTACATTCGGCCCTTCCAATCACTCATCTTACGTTCATCAATAGTGCATGATACATTCACATAGGAAAAAAAAACAAACATTGTCAAATGAATGTTGTAAACATAAACAATGCATATTACCATGTTATGGGACAGACATACATGCATGCAGACGCACATTCGTAAAAACACACATACCTGCATATATACTTACATAATTTGCACAAAGGCATAGTTGTGCACTCACTCAATAACACACAAATACACACTCCCCCGCATACACATATACTCAGTTAACAATCACAAAATCAAGGAGAGAGAGAGAGAGAGAGAGAGAGAGAGAGAGAGAGAGAGAGAGAGAAGGGAGAGAGAGACAGAGACAGAGAGAGAGAGAGAGAGAGAAGGAGAAGAGAGACAGAGACAGAGAGAGAGAGAGAGAGAGAGAGAGAGAGAGAGAGAGAGAGAGAGAGAGAGAGAGAGAGGGCAGACTGTTAGACGGGCCTTCTCGTTCGTTTGTTCGATCCCTCGTCATATATTAACCAGGCTTGGATAATAGACATGTCTAGGCCCTGGGGAGATCACTCTGCCTGAAACGTATCGTCTGCCTGGTCGTCTGTTACTGTGGGACGCAGAGGTGTTTCCAAGGCACCAGGGCCGGGTTATATACTGGCCAAGACCTATTGACGCGTCTTCGTCGAGCGTCCTGGGCAACAGGTCCCTTCGAGGTCCTGGTTAAAGTCAGTAGGATCGCCGATTCCTCCGAAGTCGGAGAGTGTCTGCCTGTATGGCGAGGAACCACCAGTCTGCACACCAATAAGCCAGACATGGGACAACGGATACTCACGCAAACCTCAGTCCGGTATGACATCACTCTGATGTTGGACAACAGGATGCCTTCATCCGACATACAGGACTTTGCGTTGGAGCTCAAGCCAACGAAGACAAGCAAGCAAGCAAGTCTGTTACTGTATGAGCAAAATAATCCTGCCCTTACCTGGGGTTTAACCTGGGCCACTGTCTTGGTACTGTATGGTAGAACGTACTATTGGACCACCTCTGCTCCTATTAGCACTCGGGTTCGAATTCGTACAAGACAGCAGTACTCCGAGGAAAGGTCAAACGGGCACATAATCAAACTGCAACTGGTTTCATTAGTATTGGAACTCTCTCTAGCCATTGAAGACGAGGATAAAGCAGGTATGGGAATGCACTGAGTGATGTAATGTCGGTTCTTGATCCGACTCAACTCAGCTTATTTCAGCTCAGCTCTATTTAACTCAACTCGACACATCTCAACTCAACTCATCGCAACTCACCTCAGTTCAACTCAACTCATCTCAACTCAACTCATCTCAACTCAACTCAGCTCAGCTAATCTCAGCTCAACTCAACTCAGCTCATCTCAACTCATGTCATCTCAACCCAGCTCAACTCATCTCAGCTAAACTCATTCCAATTCAACTCAGCTCATCTCAACTTATCTCATCTCAACTCAACTCATCCGAACTCATCTCAACTCAACTCAGCTCAACTCATCTCTTTTCATCTCAGCTCAACTCATCTCAACTCATCTCAGCTCATCTCAACTCAACTCAGCAAATCTCAACTCAACTCATCTAAACTCAACTGATCTAAACTCATATTAATTCATCCGAAATCAACTCAACTAAATTCAACTAATCTGAACTCAATTCATCTAAACTCATCTGAACTCAACTAAACTCAACTCATCTGAGCTCAACTCAACTAAACTCATCTCATCTCAACTAATCTTTACTCATCTCAGCTAAACTCATCTCAACTCAATTCAACTCAACTCAACAAAAAGCAACAGTGTTTTACAAAGAAAGACATATTCCGAAAACTGAAGTCTTCTATTCCTGGCCCTCAACAAAACCAGACAGGTAGACGCCATGAGAGATGAGTCTGCAGGTATCGTCTGGCACTCATTGACACATGGTGACCTCGAAACTGTCAGCTCCAAATATCGATAGTACCTGGCTGAAGGATGAGATGTACTTAGCTGCACTACACGAGTATATGCAACATGGTTGATCCAGAACACCAAAGACCCATATCTGTTAAGAGGCATAAACGCCTATGAAAGCTGACAGGGCACTTGATGATAACGATTGAAAGATGTAGTTATGCTTTATATTTTATCACATTGAAAGATGTAATTAATCGAGATGTATTTATATCACATACTGAAAGATGCGATTATATCTCATAATGGCATATGTATTTATATCTGGCATTGAAAGACATGTATAATAAACAATTATAGAAGAGATATGCTTGGGTGGCTACTGCCACTGTGCAAATTTATATTCATTATGTGAATCGTTGGGGAAACCAGAGCCTGTCATAACGGCTATGATATATTTTGTGTTGCCATTTATGTAACGTGTATGTATGGAATAATGTTCGCAAGAGAGAGGGATAAGGACAGAATGATAGACGGGCCTGCGTCCACAATTCTTAACACTTTGAAAATACAGTTGTTTTGTTCGTTCGTCATATATCAAACACGTTTGGATAACAGATATTTCTAAACCCTGGGGAGATTACATGACATGTATCGTCTTCCGGGTTATCTGCCAATGTATGTCTAAGTTATAATTGTGGTTCTAGCAAAGGTCAACTGCGACCAGGAAGAAGATTGGCTGTTTTCTAAGAGTGGTACAGGATTTTGTCCGGTTACAATTGTGATTGGAGGATGTTTAAGGATAAAGAATACTAGAGGAGGAGTGGGGTGGGGGAGGCAGGGGGCGGGGACATAGTGCAAATAAATGTTTGGGTGTCAGTGGTACAAAAGAGAAGCAGGAAATTGAAAGACAGCAAGAAATAGAGTGACAGCAAACATAGAAGTGGAGAGAGAAGAGAGAGAGGGGGGAGATATATAAAAGAGAGAGAAGAGAGAGAGAGAGAAGAGAGAGAGAGAAAGAGAGAGAGAGATAAGAGAGAGAGAGAGAGAGACAACAAAAATACACAGAAGGGAACGGTGGAGAAAAGAAAAGGTAGTAGGAGATATATGTGTACAGAAATGTATGGATGTCATTGGTGCAGCGATATAAAGAGAAGCAAGAAATAGTAAGACAGCAAGAAATAGAATGAACCATAGAAGTGGAGAGAGAGAGAGAGAGAGAGAGAGAGAGAGAGAAGAGAGACGACAGAGAGACAGAGAAAAGAGAGAGAGAAGAAAGAGCAGAGAGAGTGAAGAGAGAGAAGAGAGAGAAAACAGAGGGAGAGAGTGAGAAGATAGAGAGAGAGAGAGAGAGAGAGAGAGAGAGAGAGAGAAGAGAGAGAAGAGAGAGAAAACAGAGGGAGAGAGTGAGAAGATAGAGAGAGAGAGAAGAGAGAGAAGAGATGAGAGAGAGAGGAGAGAGATTAGAGAGAGTAAAGAGAGAGAAGAGAGATAGAAAACAGAGAGAGAAAAAAGAGAGAGTGAGAAGAGAGAGAAGAGAGAGAAGAGAAAGAAGAGAGATGGGGAGAAGAGAAAGAAAGATGGAGAAGTGAAAAGAGAGGGAGAAGAGAGAGAGAGAGAGAGAGAGAGAGAGAGAGAGAGAGAGAGAAGAGAGAAGAGAGAGAAGAAAGAGAAGAGAGAGACAGTGAAGTGAGAGAAAAGAGAGAAAACAGAGGGAGAGAGAGTAAGAAGATAGAGAGAGAAGAGAGAGAGGAGGGAGGAGAGAGAGAGTGAAGAGAGAGAAGAGATATATAAAACAGAGAGAGAGAAGAAAGAGAAAGTGAGAAGAGAGAGATGAGAGAGAAGAGAGAGGGAGAGAAGAGACAGAGAGAGAGGGAGAAGTGAAAAAGAGAGGGAGAAGAGAGAGAGAGAGAAGAGAATAGAAAGAGAGAGGGAGAAGAGATAGAGATAGAGAAGAGATAGAGGAAGAAGAGAGAGAGAGAGAAGAGAGAGAGAAAAAACAGAGAGAGAGAGACGAAAGAGAGTGAAAAATAGAGAGAGAGAAGAGAGAGGGAGAGAGAAAACATAGGTAGAGAGTGAGAAAATAGAGAAAGAGAGAAGAGAAAAAGGGAAGAGATAAAGTTAATATAGAGAAGAGAGAGAAAACAGAGAGAGAGAGAGTGAGATAGAAAAGAGAGAAGAGAAAGAGAGAGTGAAGGGAGAGAGAAAACAGAGAGAGAGAGAGAGAGAGAGAAGAAAGCGAGATTCAGAAGAGAGAGAAGAGAGAGAGAGGGAGAAGAGAAAGAGGAGAAGAGAGTGAAGAGAAAGAAAGAGAGGAAGAGAAAAAGAGAGGGTGAAGAGAGAGAGAAGAGAGAGAGAAGAGAGAGAGAGAGGGAGAAGAGAGAGAAGATAGAGAGAAAACAGAGAGAGAGAAGAGAGAGTGAGAAGAGAGAGAGAAGAGAGGGAGAAGAGAGAGAGAGAGGCAAGAGAGAGAGACAGCGAGATAGAAAAGAGAGAAGAGAAAGAGAGAGTGAAGGGAGAGAGAAAACAGAGAGAGAGAGAGAAGAAAGCGAGATTCAGAAGAGAGAGAAGAGAGAGAGGGAGAAGAGAAAGAGAGAGGAGAAGAGAGTGAAGAGAAAGAAAGAGAGGAAGAGAAAAAGAGAGGGTGAAGAGAGAGAGAGAAGAGAGAGAGAGAGGGAGAAGAGAGAGAAGATAGAGAGAAAACAGAGAGAGAGAGAAGAGAGAGAGAGAGACAGAGACAGAGAGAGAGAGAAGGAGAGAGAGAGACAGAGACAGAGAGAGAGAGAGAGAGAGAGAGAGAGAGAGAGAGAGAGAGAGAGAGAGAGAGAGAGAGAGAGAGAGAGCAGACTGTTAGACGGGCCTTCTCGTTCGTTTGTTCGATCCCTCGTCATATATTAACCAGGCTTGGATAATAGACATGTCTAGGCCCTGGGGAGATCACTCTGCCTGAAACGTATCGTCTGCCTGGTCGTCTGTTACTGTGGGACGCAGAGGTGTTTCCAAGGCACCAGGGCCGGGTTATATACTGGCCAAGACCTATTGACGCGTCTTCGTCGAGCGTCCTGGGCAACAGGTCCCTTCGGGGTCCTGGTTAAAGTCAGTAGGATCACCGATTCCTCCGAAGTCGGAGAGTGTCTGCCTGTATGGCGAGGAACCACCAGTCTGCACACCAATAAGCCAGACATGGGACAACGGATACTCACGCAAACCTCAGTCCGGTATGACATCACTCTGATGTTGGACAACAGGATGCCTTCATCCGACATACAGGACTTTGCGTTGGAGCTCAAGCCAACGAAGACAAGCAAGCAAGCAAGTTTGTTACTGTATGAGCAAAATAATCCTGCCCTTACCTGGGGTTTAACCTGGGCCACTGTCTTGGTACTGTATGGTAGAACGTACTACTGGACCACCTCTGCTCCTATTAGCACTCGGGTTCGAATTCGTACAAGACAGCAGTACTCCGAGGAAAGGTCAAACGGGCACATAATCAAACTGCAACTGGTTTCATTAGTATTGGAACTCTCTCTAGCCATTGAAGACGAGGATAAAGCAGGTATGGGAATGCACTGAGTGATGTAATGTCGGTTCTTGACTCAACTCAACTCAGCTTATTTCAGCTCAGCTCTATTTAACTCAACTCGACACATCTCAACTCAACTCATCGCAACTCATCTCAGTTCAACTCAACTCATCTCAACTCAACTCATCTCAACTCAACTCAGCTCAGCTAATCTCAGCTCAACTCAACTCAGCTCATCTCAACTCATGTCATCTCAACCCAGCTCAACTCATCTCAGCTAAACTCATTCCAATTCAACTCAGCTCATCTCAACTTATCTCATCTCAGCTCAACTCATCCGAACTCATCTCAACTCAACTCAGCTCAACTCATCTCTTTTCATCTCAGCTCAACTCATCTCAACTCATCTCAGCTCATCTCAACTCAACTCAGCTAATCTCAACTCAACTCATCTAAACTCAACTGATCTAAACTCATATTAATTCATCCGAAATCAACTCAACTAAATTCAACTAATCTGAACTCAATTCATCTAAACTCATCTGAACTCAACTAAACTCAACTCATCTGAGCTCAACTCAACTAAACTCATCTCATCTCAACTAATCTTTACTCATCTCAGCTAAACTCATCTCAACTCAACTCAACTCAATTCAACTCAACTCAACAAAAAGCAACAGTGTTTTACAAAGAAAGACATATTCCGAAAACTGAAGTCTTCTATTCCTGGCCCTCAACAAAACCAGACAGGTAGACGCCATGAGAGATGAGTCTGCAGGTATCGTCTGGCACTCATTGACACATGGTGACCTCGAAACTGTCAGCTCCAAATATCGATAGTACCTGGCTGAAGGATGAGATGTACTTAGCTGCACTACACGAGTATATGCAACATGGTTGATCCAGAACACCAAAGACCCATATCTGTTAAGAGGCATAAACGCCTATGAAAGCTGACAGGGCACTTGATGATAACGATTGAAAGATGTAGTTATGCTTTATATTTTATCACATTGAAAGATGTAATTAATCGAGATGTATTTATATCACATACTGAAAGATGCGATTATATCTCATAATGGCATATGTATTTATATCTGGCATTGAAAGACATGTATAATAAACAATTATAGAAGAGATATGCTTGGGTGGCTACTGCCACTGTGCAAATTTATATTCATTATGTGAATCGTTGGGGAAACCAGAGCCTGTCATAACGGCTATGATATATTTTGTGTTGCCATTTATGTAACGTGTATGTATGGAATAATGTTCGCAAGAGAGAGGGATAAGAAGGACAGAATGATAGACGGGACTGCGTCCACAATTCTTAACACTTTGAAAATACAGTTGTTTTGTTCGTTCGTCATATATCAAACACGTTTGGATAACAGACATTTCTAAACCCTGGGGAGATTACATGACATGTATCGTCTTCCGGGTTATCTGCCAATGTATGCCTAAGTTATAATTGTGGTTCTAGCAAAGGTCAACTGCGACCAGGAAGAAGATTGGCTGTTTTCTAAGAGTGGTACAGGATTTTGTCCGGTTACAATTGTGATTGGAGGATGTTTAAGGATAAAGAATACTAGAGGAGGAGTGGGGTGGGGGAGGCAGGGGGCGGGGACATAGTGCAAATAAATGTTTGGGTGTCAGTGGTACAAAAGAGAAGCAGGAAATTGAAAGACAGCAAGAAATAGAGTGACAGCAAACATAGAAGTGGAGAGAGAAGAGAGAGAGGGGGGAGATATATAAAAGAGAGAGAAGAGAGAGAGAGAGAGAAGAGAGAGAGAAAGAGAGAGAGAGATAAGAGAGAGAGAGAGACAACAAAAATACACAGAAGGGAACGGTGGAGAAAAGAAAAGGTAGTAGGAGATATATGTGTACAGAAATGTATGGATGTCATTGGTGCAGCGATATAAAGAGAAGCAAGAAATAGTAAGACAGCAAGAAATAGAATGAACCATAGAAGTGGAGAGAGAGAGAGAGAGAGAGAGAGAGAGAGAGAGAAGAGAGACGACAGAGAGACAGAGAAAAGAGAGAGAGAAGAAAGAGCAGAGAGAGTGAAGAGAGAGAAGAGAGAGAAAACAGAGGGAGAGAGTGAGAAGATAGAGAGAGAGAGAGAGAGAAGAGAGAGAAGAGAGAGAAAACAGAGGGAGAGAGTGAGAAGATAGAGAGAGAGAGAAGAGAGAGAAGAGATGAGAGAGAGGAGAGAGATTAGAGAGAGTAAAGAGAGAGAAGAGAGATAGAAAACAGAGAGAGAAAAAAGAGAGAGTGAGAAGAGAGAGAAGAGAGAGAAGAGAAAGAAGAGAGATGGGGAGAAGAGAAAGAAAGATGGAGAAGTGAAAAGAGAGGGAGAAGAGAGAGAGAGAGAGAGAGAGAGAGAGAGAGAGAGAGAGAGAGAGAGAGAGAGAGAGAGAGAGAGAGTGTCATAAGTCGGGGTGCCCCACCGGCTAGATGAAAATATTATTCACTGGCGAGCAACCCTAAATAGTCAGAAACTGACTAGGGACAAAATCTATATGGCTGAACTACAGATTAAGCCCATGAATATCCAACGTACAGCTCCAAGTGGCTCGTTACAAAATGAAATGAACTGTGCTGAATATTCGCCAAGGTATAGGAAAGAGAAGGTTAGCTTAAGATAGATGTTTTAAGTCTAAATATATTAGCATAGACGACTATCTCAGTACAGGTTTTCTCCCTGACTGCTCCTTTCCGTGGTGTGTAAGTGAACCCCCACCAATGTACACAACAATACGTATGCACAATTGGAAAAAATATAATGACAGAACTATGAGTTACAATACTACAACATTTATTTGCTAATCATAACAACAGACATAGGATGATTGTCAATATGAGGATGATGAAATCATATGCATATTGATATTGATGACAAACATTACGTAACTTTACTTGTTACTCGATCTATCTGGATCTATGGTCCAGATCCCCACTCTCCAGTAGACACACACAAAAGAACAGCTTGCCGGTATTCTGATGATCCTGTCAGTCCTGACACTCCTAGTCAGTAGTCTCTAGTCTTGAGATCTATAACATAGGTGCTCCTTGTGAGAGCTTGAAAGAAAGTCAAGAATGTGTTATATCAGTTCTACATCAGCGCAATCCTAATTAAAACATATCATAACACAAACATATACAATGACCTGTCTGGCCAAGTTTATCTTCCAGCTCTACTGTGTTCACCATCCTCCTTCTCCCTACTGTCTTTAGTCTGGGACGGGCTTTTCAATTGTCTCACACGCCTGTAATGATTACATTTCTGCCGCCCCATGTCCATGTCGCTAATACAGAAATTCTGTGTCGTACAGCCGCTCCGTCCAATGTTTGTTTAGCAGCTCACAGGGTCGGTAATGGTATTATAATAATGCCTGATCATCCGGGCTTACAAGCCGTGACCAGTAGCTGTGCCAGGTTTCCATGCATTACCCTCCACCATATGATGAAAAAGGTTTAGCACCATATACCCCATAACACTTGTGGGTAATGTCTGTACCATTACACCTCTGCTACAAATGCAATCGATGGTTAGTGTGCCAATGCGCACACCATAATATAACACTTCATATTGGTAGGTTTGCATATGACAAATCAATTTATCAAACATCCAATACACATAAACATATTGATTAAACTAGACATATTATGATACTTTAACATCATAGCATAATGCACTAGTTAGTTACTGCTGTTGTAAGAATTAAAGAAATAGTCAATCGACTATATTCTGTACAACAAATGCATACACCAAAAAGGCAACTAGGATAGTGTACAAAGAAATGACAAGCATCTACCAAGACACCTAAAAGTATACTTAGACAAGATCTGTCTTACATAAGGTTCTACTTCTCAGAAGAGTAACACTTTAAAGCAATATGATATTGAACACCTAACTTAGAAAGAATACTCAAGTAACCTGAAGCAATGATAATTCTGGAAGTAACCTAGGTCAGATATAGACTGAGAGTCATTACATCCATCTAAAACTCGACTAGTTACTAAGAATTAATTCTCCTAGTTAAATCTAGCAACCTAAGAATCATACGAAACGAGCTGGTTGTCTCACCTGTTCTGAAGTCATACTTAATCTAACATAAAACAGGCTAGGGACCCTTATTTAAGCTGAGTCTAGCAGACAGTGTCTGAGACACTATTATCTCTTTGGCATTCCCGTCATAAATTCTTCTTATCTCCTCCTGACAGTAATTGCAATTAACTCCAAGTCTGTCCAGTCATAAAATTCTTTCTGCATGCACACTAGCCTTCACACCTGTGGGTCTGACAATTATTAGCCCACTGAGTCCTATCAGTGATTTCACACCTTGCGCCTCTAGTCTCTACCAGATGGGGTCATCCATCGCGGTTGGGCGATTTCCTAGCTATTCTTATCAGGTGTCATGTCAAGGGAACAATTAGGTTCTCATGGTCAACAGCCAGTTTACAACTCTGTTGGTAAACCAGGTTTGCTTGCGTCATACCTAGTTGGTTTTAGTTACTATTCAGTCCCCTGAGTCTGCCCTCCCGTCTGGCTGGATTGATAACCTCTGGGGGTGACCGGTACTGGTGTCAAATTAACTTCCCAAATAGAAGGCCATTCCTGGTGGTTTGTTTACTTGCAGGTTTTGCAAGCTTACGTCAAGACAGTATAGCCTTGGATATAGAGAAAACAGTTTTGTTCGTCTGTTGATCCTCTACATGGCCCATCAAAAGTGAACCGAAAATTGTTCTGGGAAGTAAAGGCTGCCAATTCGTGACAGAGAGAGAGAGAGAGAGAAGAGAGAAGAGAGAGAAGAAAGAGAAGAGAGAGAGACAGTGAAGTGAGAGAAAAGAGAGAAAACAGAGGGAGAGAGAGTAAGAAGATAGAGAGAGAAGAGAGAGAGGAGGGAGGAGAGAGAGAGTGAAGAGAGAGAAGAGATATATAAAACAGAGAGAGAGAAGAAAGAGAAAGTGAGAAGAGAGAGAGATGAGAGAGAAGAGAGAGGGAGAGAAGAGACAGAGAGAGAGAGGGAGAAGTGAAAAAGAGAGGGAGAAGAGAGAGAGAGAGAGAGAGAAGAGAATAGAAAGAGAGAGGGAGATGAGATAGAGATAGAGAAGAGATAGAGGAAGAAGAGAGAGAGAGAGAAGAGAGAGAGAAAAAACAGAGAGAGAGAGAGACGAAAGAGAGTGAAAAATAGAGAGAGAGAAGAGAGAGGGAGAGAGAAAACATAGGTAGAGAGTGAGAAAATAGAGAAAGAGAGAAGAGAAAAAGGGAAGAGATAAAGTTAATATAGAGAAGAGAGAGAAAACAGAGAGAGAGAGAGAGAGAGAAAGAAAGAGAGAGAAAAGAGAGAAGAGAAAGAGAGAGTGAAGGGAGAGAGAAAACAGAGAGAGAGAGAAGAAAGCGAGATTCAGAAGAGAGAGAAGAGAGAGAGAGAGGGAGAAGAGAAAGAGAGAGGAGAAGAGAGTGAAGAGAAAGAAAGAGAGGAAGAGAAAAAGAGAGGGTGAAGAGAGAGAGAGAAGAGAGAGAGAGAAGAGAGAGAGAGGGAGAAGAGAGAGAAGATAGAGAGAAAACAGAGAGAGAGAGAAGAGAGAGTGAGAAGAGAGAGAGAGAAGAGAGGGAGAAGAGAGAGAGAGGCAAGAGAGAGAGAGAGACAGCGAGATAGAAAAGAGAGAAGAGAAAGAGAGAGTGAAGGGAGAGAGAAAACAGAGAGAGAGAGAGAAGAAAGCGAGATTCAGAAGAGAGAGAAGAGAGAGAGGGAGAAGAGAAAGAGAGAGGAGAAGAGAGTGAAGAGAAAGAAAGAGAGGAAGAGAAAAAGAGAGGGTGAAGAGAGAGAGAGAAGAGAGAGAGAGAGAGGGAGAAGAGAGAGAAGATAGAGAGAAAACAGAGAGAGAGAGAAGAGAGAGTGAGAAGAGAGGGAGAAGAGAGAGAGAGAGACAAAAGAGAGAGAGAGAGAGAGAGAGAAAAAACAGAGAGAGAGAAGAGAAAAAGAGAAAGTGAAGAGAGAGAAGAGAAAGAAAACAGAGAGAGAGATAGAGAGAGAGAGAGAACAATAAGAAGGGAACCCTGGCAACAAGGGGCTAGCACGCCTACAGGTAGACCCTGTAGTCAAGTGTTCGAACCCCTATCGAAGCGGAGACTTGTTGACTCTTACCAAATCGACCCAGCCTAAAACTGGTACCAGGACATTTCCGGGGAAATAAAGGCCGATAGCGTGATACAAACCATACCATCCTCCCAGTACCGATTGTTACCTAAACAGGTGTATGACCTCGCCTCCAGAAGGGATGTCTCATCAAGGGAGAAACTTTACTTCGTCTTCTCATAACCCATGCCACGTAGCTATCCACAGCCTACCGTCTCGAGTGCTGCTAATAATTTCTGCCATGGGTCGAGATGATGGCTGCCCGTGATGAACTCTAGTTGTAACGGCTCAAAAGAGTTTATCTTGTCATGATGCAGAATTGCTTGCTAAGCGTCTGTGTCCTGAGTCGATTGTTTATCGTCACTGGACCGACTCATCTTGTAATCAAGTGGTTTGTTACGTCACAATATTGTATAAGGACTGCATTTTTGTTTCATTAAGTAAGTGGCTGGTTAGATTATCATCTTTGAACTCTCTTTCACCTCTTTCATCTTGCGACCACGAGTAACACAACTATAAGTGCTTAACAGGACGCCGAAAAGTTTTATTATATCTTTTCTGTCCTTGAATTCACATTTGCAATGTTCTATATTATCTCAAGTATCAATGACAATTCTCAATCAGAGCAAAATGCATAATAACGATAGTACAGGAAGGCCCCGGTTAACATCCGGGTTACGTTCTTGGAAAGCGCAACTTTAAGTGAAACGACGTATAGCGAAACACTATTTCCCATACAATTAAATGAAATAAAGTGTATTATACTTCTGTCCGTTCTTGGAAAGCGCGACTTTAAGTGAAACAACGTATAGCGAAACACTATTTCCCATAGAATTAAATGAAATACAGTGTTTTATACTTCACATGGACACCGCAAGGTACAAGAGGAACATGATGAGATGAGATGAGACGGTGTATTATGTAATGTTTATTTTGATGGTTGTTGATATTTATTGGCGAAATAGAGATGGGTTGGAGGGCGAGTGGTAGAATTATTAAAACCACGACTCGCTCCAAAACTATCATCAGCACTACTAGTACTGCTCTCACCCGCTTTCTTAGCTAGATCTTCATAGAGAGACTTTGCTTTCTCTTGGAAAACCATCTTGCTCACCGGCATATTCCGTTGGTTCAGGTCTTCAATCCAGACTGCCAATAGTGATTCCATGTTCGCCATAGGAGTACTTCAGGTACGAGTGATCTAGGAAGCACTCAACGGGTTAAGTTTATAGCACCCTCTTTGGTTTTTTTCAGCACCTGCACGAATTGTCCTTTCCGTGGTTGGAGATAAACCATGCACTTTATGGATATCAACAGCCATATCGCCAGCCTGCAATCATTATTGCAGATAAGTCACACACCGAGTGTGTGAGACGTAAGATGGTGCATGATGGTGAAAATGACCATGTGTTCACATGCGTCCACTGTTGACGAACATTTACAGCGCGAATTGGCCTTAACAGTCACATTCGCCACCACCATGGGTTGTAGTTATTAAGCCTTTTTGAAGCACAATGTAACAAACTATCGTCTGTGAAGACGGCAAGGTGCCAATGAGTGAATGATCGACAGCCTCAAAACGAAGTAATACATCTAACTTCACTTCAAGAGTAACACTTTTCTTGGTTCTCTTACAACCAGACACACTATCATCACTTGCTGTGAGCTTTGAACTCATAATTATGGGCTATGACACGATAAAATCCTGGAAAAACGCACTGCATAAAATGTTAAATGGCGACGTTAACGCAGCATAGCAACACAGGTGACGACGTTATGGCGGAACGTAGCGACGTAAAGTGATGTCCCATTGTGACAATGACGTTGTAGCGAAAAGACGCAAACCGAAGCGACGTATAGCGGGGCCTAACTGTATTGAAAACTATAATATATATCGGGCGGACATCTCAAAGTGGCCATTCCGCTACTACGAATCTGACCCGGACTAACTTCGTCCACGGTCATCCTCTGTATGCCGAGTTTAGGGGAACCATCTCTCTCTCCTAACCATTGTCAAGGAGTGCTTCTCCCCGTAAGGCCGTGCATTAGCTACCATGTTATCAGAGCTCACAATTGTGCTCGTGACCATTTCTAATACTATGTTCCTCCATGCTCCATGATGTCAAAATGCCCAACATCTTCTGGCTTACTTTATTTCCTCCCCCCTTTTCCCCCACTGCTCCACACTGCTTCTCCTCTCCTCCAACCTTCCCGTTGTGATGACATACTCCAGCATTCCCCATTCTCACGAAATGGTCAATAGAATGTTGCCTGTTTCCTTCTAATGCCAGTAACCAGTTCTCTGTGTGAGTTCACGTATTTCAAGATATAGCTCAATAGAATGTTGCCTGTTTCCTTCTAACGCCAGTAACCAGTTCTCTCTGTGAGTTCACGTATTTCAAGATATAGCTCAATAGAATGTTGCCTGTTTCCTTCTAACGCCAGTAACCAGTTCTCTGTGTGAGTTCACGTATTTCAAGATATAGCTCAATAGAATGTGAATGTTGCCTGTTTCCTTCTGACGCCAGTAACCAGTTCTCTGTGTGAGTTCACGTATTTCAAGATATAGCTCAATAGAATGTTGCCTGTTTCCTTCTAACGCCAGTAACCAGTTCTCTGTATGAGTTCACGTATTTCAAGATATAGCTCAATAGAATGTTGCCTGTTTCCTTCTAACGCCAGTAACCAGTTCTCTCTGTGAGTTCACGTATTTCAAGATATAGCTCAATAGAATGTTGCCTGTTTCCTTCTAACGCCAGTAACCAGTTCTCTGTGTGAGTTCACGTATTTCAAGATATAGCTCAATAGAATGTTGCCTGTTTTCTTCTAACGCCAGTAACCAGTTCTCTGTGTGAGTTCACGTATTTCAAGATATAACTAAATAGAATGTTGCCTGTTTTCTTCTAACGCCAGTAACCAGTTCTCTGTGTGAGTTCACGTATTTCAAGATATAGCTCAATAGAATGTTGCCTGTTTCCTTCTAATGCCAGTAACCAGTTCTCTGTGTGAGTTCACGTATTTCAAGATATAGCTCAATAGAATGTTGCCTGTTTTTTTCTAACACCAGTAACCAGTTCTCTGTGTGAGTTCACGTATTTCAAGATATAGCTCAATAGAATGTTGCCTGTTTCCTTCTAATGCCAGTAACCAGTTCTCTGTGTGAGTTCACGTATTTCAAGATATAGCTCAATAGAATGTTGACTGTTTCCTTCTAACGCCAGTAACCAGTTCTCTGTGTGAGTTCACGTATTTCAAGATATAGCTCAATAGAATGTTGCCTGTTTTCTTCTAACGCCAGTAACCAGTTCTCTGTGTGAGTTCACGTATTTCAAGATATAACTAAATAGAATGTTGCCTGTTTTCTTCTAACGCCAGTAACCAGTTCTCTGTGTGAGTTCACGTATTTCAAGATATAGCTCAATAGAATGTTGCCTGTTTCCTTCTAATGCCAGTAACCAGTTCTCTGTGTGAGTTCACGTATTTCAAGATATAGCTCAATAGAATGTTGCCTGTTTTTTTCTAACACCAGTAACCAGTTCTCTGTGTGAGTTCACGTATTTCAAGATATAGCTCAATAGAATGTTGCCTGTTTCCTTCTAACGCCAGTAACCAGTTCTCTGTGTGAGTTCACGTATTTCAAGATATAGCTCAATAGAATGTTGCCTGTTTCCTTCTAACGCCAGTAACCAGTTCTCTGTGTGAGTTCACGTATTTCAAGATATAGCTCAATAGAATGTTGCCTGTTTTCTTCTAACGCCAGTAACCAGTTCTCTGTGTGAGTTCACGTATTTCAAGATATAACTAAATAGAATGTTGCCTGTTTTCTTCTAACGCCAGTAACCAGTTCTCTGTGTGAGTTCACGTATTTCAAGATATAGCTCAATAGAATGTTGCCTGTTTCCTTCTAATGCCAGTAACCAGTTCTCTGTGTGAGTTCACGTATTTCAAGATATAGCTCAATAGAATGTTGCCTGTTTTCTTCTAACGCCAGTAACCAGTTCTCTGTGTGAGTTCACGTATTTCAAGATATAACTAAATAGAATGTTGCCTGTTTTTTTTCTAACACCAGTAACCAGTTCTCTGTGTGAGTTCACGTATTTCAAGATATAGCTCAATAGAATGTTGCCTGTATTCTTCTAATGCCAGTAACCAGTTCTCTGTGTGAGTTCACGTATTTCAAGATGTAGCTCAATAGAATGTTGCCTGTTTCCTTCTAACGCCAGTAACCAGTTCTCTGTGTGAGTTCACGTATTTCAAGATATAGCTCAATAGAATGTTGCCTGTTTCCTTCTAATGCCAGTAACCAGTTCTCTGTGTGAGTTCACGTATTTCAAGATATAGCTCAATAGAATGTTGCCTGTTTCCTTCTAATGCCAGTAACCAGTTCTCTGTGTGAGTTCACGTATTTCAAGATGTAGCTCAATAGAATGTTGCCTGTTTTCTTCTAACACGAGTAACCAGTTCTCTGTGTGAGTTCACGTATTTCAAGATATAGCTCAATAGAATGTTGCCTGTTTCCTTCTAACGCCAGTAACCAGTTCTCTGTGTGAGTTCACGTATTTCAAGATATAACTCAATAGAACGTTGCCTGTTTCCTTCTAACACCAGTAACCAGTTCTTTGTGTGAGTTAACGTATTTCAAGATATTTTCATTGCTCTTTCTATCCGTCCACGGTGTACTCTTCAGTCTTCTATAAAACCACATTTCCGCAGCTTCCACATAATTCCTAACTTTTCTGCTAATTGTCCATGATTCGCCTCCGTACATCAGGATTAACTCATTATAGTTCTGAAGAACTTACCTGTACGCAAAGAAGTGGATAGACCCATAGGTTCAGATGATGAAAATCACAATCACGAATGTTCTGGTAGAGCACGAAAGAATGATGTGGAGATTCCAAGATTCCACACAAAAACATCCAGATTTCAATAAACAAGATTTGTATGATGCATTCAATTCATAGGTATCCATTGTTGCCCGCGGAAGACAAAATCCAGCCACGGATGTAAGCAGATACAGTAGACAGACAACGTTATTGGCAACCCAAACTCTTAAACTTCCGCCGTGCTGTTAGCGAGGTAGCGGGTTCAACTCTACACCTACAGTTTGACTAGAATGTTGACGTCTCGTCCTTGACTTCAGGACGTAAGTTACAAGTACCTCAGTTCGCCTGATGGCGAGGGACACCTGTAATATGGAAAGCTAATTCACGCGCAAACATCAGTAAAGTGCATTCCCTAGTAGCAATTACTAGTGGTAGCAACACGTGTATGGTCTACACTAGAGATCAAAACTAGTGAACAGAAAATAAAACAAACAAAGATTTCGTGGCACATTTGAGATTACAGTGCTAACGAACGAACGAACGAACAAACGTTATTTTTAAAGGGTTAAGAATTGAGCACGCAGGCCTGTCTGATATTCTGTCCTTCTTCTCTATTTCCTCTCATACATTATTTCATTCAACATCACTTATGAAGCTAATCTTGGACAACAAAAGAACAATACACACTGAAAAGCATGAAAAATAATTAATAATACATGACTCACTGAGGCAATGTTTAACATGGGCATTATAAATACCTAAGGAAGATGTAACGTGCCATACATATGGGAATGTTAATTGGCTAATTGTCGTTTGAGATAATTTTCCATTACTATTGTTTGTATGTTTTTATTAGGGGGCATGAAGTCTGTACTGAGGTAGTGTTCAAATA
>OY992895.1:44127943-44137943 GCA_963921405.1 Cepaea hortensis
CGTAAACAAATCCCTTGACAGTTGGAAATCGAAAAAGAGTAGCCTAACGGCGTTGCCCTGGCAAAATTTACCCAAAGTATTTCAGGATACTCGCCGGTGCTACGGAGTTCGTGCACAGAGCTGAGTTTCTCCAGACTCAGGTTTGAGTTAGAAGGAGAACGGAGCACTTATGGGTTACACCCGTATGCCGTGATATTGATCCATCGACTAAACTAAATTAAACTAAACTAATTCGTGCTTTGTGCGACGCTTTCCGCGCTGCTGAAAGAGACCGAGCCATATGGGATAAAACTCGGTGCAATGAAGTCGACCCTGTCGACTTTTAAACGACATAATATCATCAGCACATGTGATCCAGACTACCAAAGACCGAGATATGCGGCGAGACATGAATGCCTATCCTACGCCACTTTGAGGGGCACATACTAATGCTATTTTAATACTGTTGAATGCACGATTTCTTTCTATGTTCGTCTGTTACTCCTGTTTTTGAGAATGTACATGAACTGTGCAGTGACTTAGATTTCTTCACCATTCTTAGGAAGGAGTGGCACGAATTTCAGAATGAGTAATATCTGGACAACCAACGAGCCAGCTAGCGAGTGTTGAGTGGCTATCTAACACACAAGTGTTAAAGTTCTCAGTCATGAAGGCACTTGAGAACTGTATACTGTGACATGCATTACTTAACGCGCCCTGGTTAGCAAGTTAGGAGACATTACTGCTCCGCTATTTATCACTGGACTGGTTTAGTTTCTTGTCACGTTTGTAATTCGTGAACATACTATTCTTGGGCTAATGGTTCCGGGTCTGCCGTTGGTACATCGTCACTATAATTGTCATATGCGGTAAATTCTCACGGAAAATGTGACAGTGATAGTACGTGAATACTATGTAGTCGGGTATTTTAAATTAACAGTGGCAAGCGATTTCTGGAACACATCATTTTATAGAAGATTATATTAACTGTAAAAACACTGGGAGGATTAGTAAAAAAAATTGATTACAACCATTAATGCTGTACAAGGAAAATGCCATGCAATTGTGATTACTCAAGAGATGTGAATATTTTGTGACAACTATAAGTGAAAAGCAAAATGGTGATCGAGAATATAAATTAACATAACAAAAACAGAACAATGATAACCATAATGCTCTTATACATATGTTGACTACTTTAATGTAAATTATGCTTACAAAAACGTGAAAAAAATATGCTTAATGAAGACAACCTGGAATTGATTATTAAAATGTGAAACGTCGTTCTTACTAAACAAGCAATTAAACCGGAGACATCAATTAACAAAGCTTTGTTTGTTCGTTTTCTAAATGGCTTCTCCGTTGAAGGACTGACTTTCTCCACAGGCCTGGAAGAGTCTGCAGAGGACAAAATTCGAAAGATATAAATAAACAACTCACGAAAAGCAATTATAAATAACTAAAAACTCAGAAATAACAAATACAAACAACTCAAAACTGAGGAAAGACAAATATAAGCAACAAAAAGCTGACACAAGACAATTATATTCTACTTCTATTTTATCGAAACAGACATAATCAACTCTAAACCCTTGAATGACAATATCATTTGGCTCTGTAGTTGCGAAAGAAAATATCAATTCACTCTGAAGTCGCGAAAGACAATCATAAAGAATTTAAGAAAACAAATATCATCAATTTGCCTGTAAAGAAAACCAACGTTTATAATACCGACGGCATCGCAAACATCTGACTGGTATTCTATCATGGATTTATCATCTTTCTCAACATTAACAACAACCGGAAAACCAGTAACTAGTCTTGGCACAACAGAAACCCAAGCATCAACAATCTTCGGACGAAATTCAACGGAAAGTACATTACCGTTATCATTATCAACAACGACACTTCAAGCTTCAACTTTCGTGTCTACATTGAACAGCACAGCTTTACAATCAAATCAATCAACCACAGGCAATCCTAGTGTGTTCAATATTTCTGATGAGGAAAAGAGTGAATATTTAGCGTACCTGCAAGACCAAACAACGAAAGGTATGATTCCTGCCATGGTGTACCTTATCATTCTGGCGGCGGTTGGACTTTTCGGGAATTTCCTCGTGCTGTTTGTGTATTCTAGAAAGTTCAAACAGACATCGACAAGGGTGTTCATCTTGGCTATCGCCTGCTTTGATGTCATCACCAATGTCGTGGCTATACCAGGTAGGTTGGGTATGTTTGGCTGAGAGTTGTGGTTGATCTAACATGGCAATTGTCATGTCCCGTGTTTTACACTTTCTCCTGAGAACAGTGGCTGCTTTACCTCTGTCTTTCTCAAACGGTGTTTACATTAAATCTTTCTACCTCAAACAGTGGTTAATGTAACACTTCCTATCTTAAACATTGGTTATATTAAATATTTCTATCAAAACAAATATTCGCGGGAAAAACTACATACCAACGAAAGATTCAAATCGTAATTAGTTTAACTCTTTCTATTATATATTAACTCTTTCTATCTCAAGCAATGGTTTCATGAACTCTTTATCTTTCAAACTGTGACTACATTAAATCTTTCTATCTCAAACAGTGACTATTATAACTATTTCTATCTTAAGCAATGGTTACTTTAAATCGTTCTATCTCAAAGAATGGTTTCTTTAACTTTATCTGTCTCTAGCAATGACTAGTTTAACTCTTTCTATTTCAAACAGTTGCTACATTAACTCTTTCTATCTCAAACAGTGGTTACATTAACTCTTTCTATCTCAAGCAGTGGTTACATTAACTCTTTCTATCTCAAACAATCGCTGCATTAACTCTTTCTATCTCAAGCGGTGGTTACATTAACTCTTTATATCTGAAGCATTGGTTACATTAACTTTTTCTATCTCAAAATTTAGCTACATTAACTCTTTCTATCTCAAACAGTGGTTACATTAACTCTTTCTGTCTCAAAATCTAGCTACATTAACTCTTTCTATCTCAAACAGTGGTTACATTAACTCTTTCAATCTCAAACAGTGGTTACATTAACTCTTTCAATCTCAAACAGTGGTTACATAAACTCTTTCTATCTGAAACAGTGGTTACTTTATCTCTTTCTATCTCAAAGTGTAGATACATTACCTCTGTCTATTTCAAACAGTGCGTGGAGAAGAACTAGGAGTATTAATAATAGACTACAAACATTCACTAAGTGTTGCCTGCGCAGAATAATAAACATAAAACGGTACGACAGAAACACAGACGTAGAGCTCGATGAGAGAATTTGACAAATCCCAGTGAACCAAGAGGAGGGGGAAAGACACTGGCACTAGGTAGGTCACATAGTGAGCAAGCCGCGGAACACTAGTTGTTCATTATACCGCGGGCATTTAATGAGATATACATGAAATACGACAGCTGGCCGAGTGGCTAGAACGCCGGATTCTCCTTCAGGAGACGCGGGTTGGAATCCTCGGTAAGATGTGGGATTTCTTCTTTCGGGGGTAAAAAGAAAATCCTAACCTGCACAGTTCGCGGCGAATGCACTAGCCAGGCGGCCTTAATTCCTTAGGCTCAAAGACCTCTGTGCCATACACCGCAAGGTTCGTACTATATTGGCGGTAAATGACAGTTTATGACATCGATAGCGGCTGGTGGTCATATCATAATATAAATTGCATATGTTGTGGTAATGACACCGTCTTGATAGCAACACATTAGAAAATTAGTTAGTTACATTTTCTTTACATGACGTCGCAACCAACCTTAGTATTTTTGGCTGTTTGCAATTTCTTAGTAAGTTTACGTTCAGTAGTTTACCGTTGCTATCTGAATGACCGGCACTCATATCATTGTATGAAAACCAACACAAGGCGGTCTGCTGCCAATACGCACACAGCTGCTTCGAAGGCGGTACGTGGGATTGCGTTCGTAATCCCTTCGACAAATCAGAAAGAACTACAGAAAGTAATTCAGTGCTTGTAGAAAGGGATAGAATGGGTCACAGCGTTAATAATAGGAACATAGAAGTAATGGGAATATCAATGAAACGATTATGTCTAGAAAATGATACAGTGATTGTAGAAAGGGAAAGAATGTTAAGATACTTGGCAGCATTGTGCCATGTCTCGGAAGAGTGTCCGCGCAAGAACTGACACATGCTGTTGGAGATTTCAAGATATGGAGAAGCATCGTCCACGTTTCCTTGCAAGACACTTGATGATGACTGAGTCAAGGGGTGACCTGGGCAATTAGCAATCATATACATGGGAGAAGAAATTAATGTGGTTCAAGCTGGATTTAGACAAGGAAGAGGAACAAGAGATCACATTCTCAACATGCGTTTAATAATAGAGAAGTGCAGAGAATTTAATGTAAACCTATTCTCATGTTTTGTGGATTATTCAAAGGCATTTGACTGTGTACAACATCAGAAACTTTGGGAAATCATGAGGAATATGGGCTTTCCATCACATGTAATACATCTCATAAAAATGCTCTATCAAGACCAGCAAGCAGCAGTTAGAATAGATGGTGAGACATCAGATTGGTTTGACATCAAGCAAGGAGTCCGTCAGGGCTGTGTGCTGTCACCCTATTTGTTTAACCTGTACGCCGAAAATATAATGAGAAATGTAAGAGATGATATAAATAGGGAGCTATATGATGCCCTAAATATCTGTGGTCATGATATACCAGAGATTCGGTATGCTGATGATACAGTATTGCTATCCACAACACAGAATGGTATAAAAAACCTAATAGCCTCAACCCAATTGAATAGCAAAAATCACAACTTATATCTTAACATAGCAAAAAACAAAGATAATGCACACAGATAAAACTACTATGGAGAAAGAAATATATGTTAATGAGGAAAAATTGGAGGTGATGGAAAATTTTGAATATCTTGGGTCATTGATTACCAACAACGGTGACACAATGAAAGATATTAAACGGCGACTATCAATTGCTCTTCAAAGACTAAAACACTTGCATAAATTATGGAGTGGGACAGACAGAACTACAAAAACTAAATTTTTAAGATCATGCATCTTTCCCATTGCAATATACGCCTGTGAGACCGGGACACTTACTAAACAAGCTGAACAGCGCATAAATGCCTTTGAATATAAATGTTATAGACGAGTTAAAAGAATATCTTGGGTAAAGAAAAGAACAAATGCATCCATACTTCAAGAGTTGAATATTGAAGAAGGTTGGCTATTAATGACGATAAAACTAAGAAAATTTAAATATTTTGATCGCTTGAAACGCCACGAAAGTTTGGAGAGAACAATAATGGAGGGGTGTATGCCTGGGAGGAGAGGAAGAGGAAGGCCAAAGAGAAGATGGGTGCAGGATGTGGCGGATGATCTCCAGATGGGTGTATCGGACGCAGGACATCTTGCTTATGATCGAGAGGTTTTCCGGAAGGTTGTTATGGGAGTGAGGTTCTGCAAAGGACATGATACTGAATTAATACGTGAGGCTTCAAATTAAAACCTTAAAAGTGTGATAGAAATTACAATAACAATGCCATTGTCTTGTTGCCTGTCAATATTGTTGTTTCGGATGTCAAGAGTCTTCAGCACGTGGCATCACGGTGCAGACAACGGTGACGTCATAAGTACAGATTAAAGATGGCCGTCCCCTTTTGACTTGCACCAAAGAGAAGCAGCTTTCTATTATTCGTTTTTGGATCAATAAACGGGTGAAACCTATTGAAATTCATCGGCGAATGTAGGTCCAGTATGGTGATACATGCCTGTCAGTCCAGCTAGGGTTTGAGTAGAGTTGGAAGTTTCAAAACGGCATGAAACTTCTGTGAAGAGGTACAGCAGGTGGTGCATGAGTGGTTACACACGCGACCAAGAGCATTCTTTTCTACAGGAATCCAAACACGTTATTGGCGCTGGAGGACTTGCATTGAACGGAGTGGTGTCTACATCGAAAAGTGATACATTTGTTTTGTACTTTTTCAGAATATATTCACCACAAAAATAAAAATAACATTAAGATTTCCATTTGTAGCCCCCTCATACCAAGACACAGTGCTGAGGGAGACTGGATGATTATGAGCGTGTAGCGAGGGTCATGGCTTTGTTACTGCTAAAAAAAAAGTCGCTTTATAAAAGTCGACAGGGTCGACTTCATTGCACAGGGTTTTATCCCCATATGGCTCAGTCTCTTTCCGCAAGGCGGGCTGCAGAAAGCATCGCACAAAGCACGAACTCCGTAGCTCCAGCGACGATCCCCAGGAGTCTCCAAAACAATGCGCTCGTGAACCGAAGGACGCGACCCGGAATTGAACCCACAACCTCCGGAGCCCGAGTCAGACGTGTTGACCACTTCGCCACGGAGACTCTATTTACTACTAACCACTATCCAGTCGTCCATAGCTTAGTCATGCCTGTGTGTTACCAGGGCCTACAAAGGAAGCAAAGATTAATAACACTACAACCTGCCATGCCCGCTGTGGAATAGGAAATAATGAAGCGCTGTTTCACATTTCTTCGACATACCAAGTCCATGGTTCAAAATCAGCCGCTGATGATTTGAAAGTAGACCGCTTTCGTTAATATAGATGGTATAACGAGTCGGGCGTTCAGAATTCAATGGCAAACTACTGAATTATCATTGCTTTGTATAAATGACAATCCGCCAATAAATGCTGGGGTTGTTTGCAACATTCTGTAAAGGGCATACAAGTAACTTTACTAACCAAGCATGTAAACATTTGACTAAAGTCAAGAGAGGGAATTAAAGTGTGGGGCAAATAAGATATAATTCGCGGAGCTAAACTCTGGCCCGCTGGCCGAGTGAGTATTGCTCTGTATTGACCTTAATCTTGCAGTGGGTTGTATAATGGGGTTTATAATGGGGTTTATTATGGGGTTTATTATGATTAACTAGAGAAATGATATATTTTAATTCAGTAGAAACACCTTTAACCCATTCTACAGATTCAGTAGAAACACCTTTAACCCATCCTACAGATAAATTATCATATTCACATCTCCTTGCATTTGTTAGAGAAAGGACTGCTCCATACAACTTGTTCAGCAATTTGCTTGGTTTTTATACGGTTGCATAGTGACAAAGCTGCCATATGAAGCCTATCTACGTGTTTATTCAGTCTATTATGTACCGTCCTAAGGCGAAGAACGAATAAAATAGTGGAACCGTCATAAAGCTCTGGAAATGTAAATAATATAAAATAACAGGAAATAATGCGGCGTTATATCTTTGTGGACACGCTGTGAGAAGACAAAAACTAGAGAACTTGATTACAACTTTCAAACTTGAGGGAAAAAGAACAATGGGAAGGCAGAGAAGTAAATATATGGGAGGCTTGGCCGCATAGCATGGTCGAGACAAGAACAGGGGCCGACTCTGGTGATCGTGTGAGATGGCAAAGCATGACCACCCATGCTTAAGTACATGACTCATGATGACAATGAATACAAATTTGTTGAACACAATTCCCAACTGTGTTTTGCAAATCTGCATTTCTTCGTGTTATTTTATATTAAGGCGAAGAATGGCGTTTTGTCACTGTAGGTAAAGGTTGCCGGGCTCCCTGGCGAAGAAGGACGTTGTTCATAATCCCGTATACTCACGTTCGAAACACAGCTGCGCGAGATTCGGCAGCGGATCGCGTTGCACTGATTACTTACGGAGATATGTAAGCCGGTCGTCCAGAAAGCAATGGCAAACTACTGAACGTAAAACTTGCCAAGATATCAACAGCAGCTTAAAATGCTGTTGTTGACTGCAATGTCATGTAAAGGATATGCCGAAAAAAAAGGTAAAGGTTGTTGTAATCATCTTCATGCTGATTCCTCGCCTGCCTGATAGCTTTCGTTTTCTCAAAGTATTTCTGCATGTACTTGTTCATACCCCACTGCCTCTTGCGTTGGTTCATTTCTAGGTATTCCACAATAGGCGTGCCTCCTTCAACCGCTCTATCCTACTGTTTTATTTCTTCCATGCAACAGCTGCATGGGACACAACGAGATCGTACACCTTCTTCAACATTTAACATGCCCAGACGAGCTCCTCTGTTGTGAGGGCTGAAACATTCTGGGGTGGAGGAACGCTTCTGACGATCAGAAGCCTACTGTCTTGCTTGCTCCGGGACGGAGTTTTTATCACGCCTTTCATTTCTGCTTTATCAGCCGTATGTTTCTGTACGCTATACTTGCTGATTATTGGTGTGCATTGTAAAGTAAAGTAAAGCAAAGTTGGTATACGATGTAAAGTAAAGCAAAGCAAAGTTGGTATACGGTGTAAAGTAAAGTTGGTATACGGTGTAAAGTGAAATTAGTATAAGGTGTAAAGTAAAGTAAAGGTGGTATATGGTGTAAAGTAAAGTTGGTATGCTGTGTAAAGAAAAGTAAAGTTAGTATGCATGGTAAAGTAAAGTAAAGTTGGTATTCATTGTAAAGTTAAGTTTAGTTTAGTTTAGTCGATGGATCAACATCACAGAACACGGGTGCAACCCATAAGCGCTCCGCTCTCCTCCTAACTTAAACGTGAGTCTGGAGAAACTCAGCTCAGTGCACGAACTCCGTAGCACCGGCGAGGATTCTGAAATACTTTTGGGTAGATTGTTAACTCGAAATTTTGCCCGGGCAGCGTCGTTAGGCTACTCTTTTTCGATTTCCAACTGCCAAGGGATTCTTTACGTGCGCAACAATACACACGGGCGTCCGATCTCACTATCCAGAGACCAGGGGAAATGTATTACTAGAAGTCCACGAGAAAAAATCCCTGCATCACCGAGGCTTGAACCCGGGAACTCCAGCACTCGAGGCTGACACCATACCTCGAGACCACGCAGCCCCCTATTTTGTAAAGTTAAGATAGTATGCAATGTGAAGTAAAGTTGGCAGTGAATTTTAAAGTAAAGTAAAGCTGGCTTGCATTTTATAGTAAAGTAAAGTAAAGTAAAGTAAAGTAAAGTAAAGTAAAGTAAAGTAAAGTACCTATGTACACACCTTGAGGAGTGGTGAGTTTATAGTAAAAAGGGTAAAAGTAAAAGATCCTTTGTTTCACAGGCCGTGCGGCGTAATGGAAGTAGATAACTGGGCCCATGTTTTCATCGATCAATCGGCACTCCAAGGATGATATCATCATTACCACACCGGACGTCTAAACCTCCAAGGACTCTTCCTGCTACCTATTTTAGGCTAGATCGAATTGGGAAGAGACTATAGTGACTACATTAAGGTATAAGAACGGGATGAGAAGAGTGGAAAGATGACAAAGATATGAGAACAATGAAAAGAAAATGAAAGATAAAATATACTACTGGTCTTGGACAGTTCATAAATAAACATACATGTAGTGTTTGGCGCTCAAAGAAGTGGAAGAAATAAATAGGGATTAGAGGATGCACTAGACAACATACAGATAGAAAGCTATAGTTACTGACTGGGATTCTAACCTGTCACCGCCAAATGACGACAGCGCCTCACTGCAGAAACATATACTTCGCCGCATGACCAAATAGACCAGTGGTTAACTTTTTGTGGCCCTTTCACCCCTTCACCATATGTTCAGAATGTCACCCCATCTCCTTCGTATTTCATCCCTATAAATCCCCCCCCCTCCCCCCGCGCCTAAACAGTATACGTATCTTATAGAAATGGAAGCTAAATTTAATAATACATACTAGAACACGTCTAGACGTCTACATAACAAGTGATTTGTGAGTCTACTTACGTTATAAAACGAATTTAAGAAAGGTGAGAAGTACAGAATTGTAAAGTATGGAGGAAAAACAGTATCAAGTAATCGGTTCTTGTATTAATACAATCTTGAAATAATCTTAAAATCTCCACCCCCCCCCCCCCCCTCCCAAGGAAACCCTAAAAATACCCCGTCGGGGGTGGGGTGGATTCCCCACCGGTTGAGAACCACTGAACTAGACTATCCTGATGTATTTCAGTGTAATACGTATCACAGACAACCGTAGTTCCACTAATTTAATTCACTCCTTAAGCTGTCATGTTGTTTGCTCTGCCCGTCC
>OY992895.1:44140443-44287943 GCA_963921405.1 Cepaea hortensis
TCTAGTGAGGCAGCTGCAGTCGATGCACAAAATCTCTGTTCGACATCTCAAGTGCTTGAGTTTATTTTTAGCTCGGGTTACGTGTTTTTTGTGTGAATTGAAAGCGACAGGCATTGACGATCTATCTGCAGAAACCATCAAAGATGCTGGAGAAATTGGAACAAAATGGCTCAGAGAAATTTTCCAGATCGCTTGGTCAGACCAAGAAAAATAAGACATTGTCATGATTTGCATTTTTGTGTCAGATTTGACATAGCGTTCATGGCAAGGCCTGCATGCACTGGTATTAATCATGTTAATCTGTCGCGGTTGTTTTAAAAATACCTCAGTAGAAACTACACGCTACCTTAAAGAAACATTGTACTAAACATATTTATATCTTGCTCTACGGTATGGGAACTGCAGTAGCGGGTAAACCAGACGCTCGCCAACAGACCTGGGGTCCTGGGTTCGATATGCATCGGGGCTAATTCGATTTTAAAAAATGATTAGCGTTACCAAACCGACCCAGTCCAAAACAGGTACCAGAAAATGTCTCGGGGAATAAAGGCGGCCGGCGTAATACTGACCATATCACTTACAGATCGGACGTGTCTATAAAATGAATCTTGTATCTGTGTGTGTAGTTTCATCTGTCTAGATTCTTAGGCGTGTTTTGTTTTTTTGACGAGTGTCACTTGGCGAGACGCAGCGAAACATGCCTGGCAATACACCGTGCAAAATATTTTTTGTGGCTTCTGCGTGTAAATTCACCAAGTTGTGAATAAAAGAAAGGTCTGGTACTTTTACAGCCCAGTATGTCTTAACTGATTCAATTCTGAAGGATAGTATATCTCCAGATATTACCTCTCATTTGGTCAGACGGGCGCTATATCGCCATACTAGGGTTATTGTGTTATTTGTTTCGTTTCGTGGTATCTTCCGCAATTGTAATGATCAGTAAATGGAAATTTACGTTACAATATTAACAGATTCAGCGCCAAACAAAAAAACAAACAAAAAGTAGATTTGGACCTAACAAAAATGGTTGTTAATATGGTAGCAGACATGTTGTATTATATATAACAGTTAAAGGGGTTGCATACGAAAACTACAATATATAAGCCCATTGCAGATACGGGAAGTAGGTTAAGACGATTAATCATCCCATGGCACTTAATAAGTTAATACTTGTTCATGTGTTTGTGCCTCATGTTTGATTGTTCCTCATGTTTGAATGTTCCTCATGTTTGATTGTGCATCATGTTTGAGTGTGCATCATGTTTGATTGTGCCTCATGTTTGATTGAGCCTCATGTTTGATTGTGCCTCATGTTTGATTATGCCTCATGTTTGATTGTGCATCACCTGCTGTTTTGTTTGACACTGAATCATTACATGAGCGTGAAAGGGTCCTATACTTACTCCTTACTTCTAAGGTATAATTCCCTTGCCTGTTATCATCATCATCATCATCATCATCATCATCATCATCATCATCATCATCATCATCATCATCATCATCAATCATCATCATCATCATCATCATCATCATCATCATCATCATCATCATCATCATCATCATCATCATCATCACCACCATCATCATCATCATCATCATCACCACCATCATCATCATCATCACCATCATCACCATCATCATCATCATCATCATCATCACCACCACCACCACCATCATCATCATCATCATCATCATCATCATCATCATCATCATCATCATCATCATCATCATCATCATCATCATCATCATCATTATCATCATCATCATCATCATCATCATCATCATCATCATCATTATCATCATCATCATCATCATCCTCATCATCATCAAGTGCCCAGCCAGTTGGCGTAAGCGTTCATATCTCTCCACAGATCTCGGTCCTTGGTGTTCTGGATCAACTCTGCCACGGTCTCAATCCATCCAGCATCATTTCTCTTGGTCTGCTTCTGCCTCTCTTTCCTTTGATCTTTCCAGTCGCCATAATGTTCTTCAATGCCTCTCTTCTAATCACATGACCAAAGAAAGCTGTTTGTCTATTTCCTATTGTTGTATATAATGTTCTTGTTTCATCAGCCTCTTTCAGGCAATCGTTGTTAGTTACTCTGACAGTCCAACGAATTCGCAACATTCGTCTCAGGAACCACATCTCTGTTGCTTCTATTTTTCTTCTTAATTTGTTCATTTACATTCCAAGATTCGCTGCCATACAGCAAAACAGATTCTATATAGCATTTCAGCAGTCTCTTTCTTACATTCAGTGATAATGACTTATTGCATAAGATACCAGTCATTGTTTTGAAATGCAGCATTTGCTTGCCCTATTCTGGTCTTAATCTCTGTTGTGCAACTTCCATCTGATAATATAAATGCCACTAGACATCTAACATTATCGATTTATGTACATAAATTAACTTTGTTGGTTTTGTTATTTATCGATTAACCCAACAAGCGATGTATAAATGTAGTGATGTCTACAGCGAAAGAGATAACAAGGGCAGAATGTTAGACAAGCCTGCGTGACCAATTCTTAAATCTTTGAAAGATCATTCGTGCTTTCATTTCTCTGCGCAGTGTTAAGCTCACAAACGGTGTGTGTGTGTGTGTGTGTGTGTGTGTGTGTGTGTGTGTGTGTGTGTGTGTGTGTGTGTATGTGTGTGTGTGTGTGAAGGGGTGGGGATGGGAGGGATGTAATAGAAAAGGTGGATCCAGTTCCACCTAGCGACTCTATGTACCCATTATGCCTAAGACTTCAGGGAATCAATTTCTCAATGCACACGAGTTGGTGGTTAACCGCAACGAAACGAGACACATATCGAGTGTGCAGAAACACACAGTACACATAACTCATCATCCATCATCCTGTCCTGCGCAGACATTTTCCCGCCACAGCAGCCTCTCAACATTTCTCTCCATCACAAGCCATATGTCCCGTCCCTATTGCCGTCATGTGTAAATCGTCCATCACAACAGGAATCCTTCGGAAGGTTAGCACGGCGGATTGGGTAACATCGCTTGATCTTAAGTTTCCTGTATGTTGTTGCTGGGGTAGCGGGTTCAACCTGTACCATCCATCCATCCATCATGTGCCATGCCGGTAAGCGTGGGCGGTCATGTTCTGCCATCTCACCCGATCACCAGAGTCGTGGATCAGCTCCGTGTTTCTGTCTCGACTATGCGACAAGGCCAAGCCATCCAGGTACTTGCTTCTAGGTCTTCCCCTTGGTCTGTTCCCCTCGATCTTACCAGTTGTCACCAAATTCTCCAATCCATTTCTTCTCATAACATGTCCAAAAAATTTTGACTGTCTACGTCTAATTTCTCTAATCAATTTACGATCTTCATTTGTTTCTTGAAGGACTTGTTCATTGGTCTTTCTGGCTGTCCATGGTATTCTTTGCATTTTCCTCAGAAACCACATCTCTACAGCCATCAGATGTTTTTCAGCCTGACTGCTCATTGTCCACGCTTCACATCCATACAAAAGTACAGGCTCAATGTAGCATCTCAACACTCTCTTTCTCGTTTCAATTGACATCTTTTTATTGGTCAATATGTTTTTCATCTTGCTAAAGGCTACTTTTGCCATGGCGATTCTTGTTCTAATCTCTTCAAGGCATCTCCCATCAGATGTTATTACTGTTCCGAGATAATTGTACCTGCTCACTTGTTGAAGAATATTCCCATTTACTTGTATATTACATTGTGGTATTTCGTCCTTCCTAGTGACGACCATAATCTGTGTCTTTTTACAATTTAATTCTAACCCTGGTTGTTCACTGTGTGTCACAATCGCATCTACTAAATTTTGCAGGTCCTGTTCATTGTCTGCAATCAAGACTGTATCATCTGCATATCTAATGTTATTGATGCATCGTCCCCCAATGTTGATTCCTTCCATATCTTCAATATTTCTGAAAATACTTTCACTGTACAGGGAAAACAGATCTGGAGACATTACACATCCCTGTCTCACACCCCTTTTAATAGGCTGATATTGGCTTACTTCATTATCAACTCTTATGGCAGCTTGTTGTTTCCAATATATGTTTTTTACAAGTCTAAGATCTTTTCCATCAATTTGTAGATCTTCAAGCATCCTTATCATGTTGACATGTCTCACTTTATCAAAAGCCTTTGTGTAGTCAATAAAGCAAAGGTGTAGATCTTTGTTTACTTCTATAGAACGTTCGATTATGTTTCTCAGTATATAGACAGCATTTACTGTACCCTTGCCTTCCACAAACCCACATTGTTCTTCTCCTATTTCAGGTTGTATTTTCCTCCTAACTCTTTGCATGATAATTCTTAGCAAAATCTTCGTGATGTGACTCATTATACTAATTGTTCGATGTTGATCACATTCCAAGGCTCCTGATTTCTTTGGGATTGCAATAAATACAGAATTACATAACTCCTGAGGTATATTTCCAGTATCATATATTGTATTAAGCAGACTGGTAACTTGATCTATTCCATATTCTTCTAAAGCATTAATCATTTCTGTTGTGACGCTGTCTGAACCGGGGGTCTTGCCAGATTTCATATGGTTAAGAGCATTCTGAACCTCCATCTTCAAAATTGCTGGTCCTTCATTATTATTTTGAACATCATACTGTTCGTCTCTGTTGTCGTCATACAGGTTTTTCACGTAATCTGACCATTCATGTAATATCTGATCTTTTTCTATTATGACTCTTCCATCTTTTGTCTTTAGGCAGCCTGCTGATGTACGTGTTCTTTGATTAGTAAGCTCCTGAATTCTTTTGTGCATTAGGTTCGCATTGTTACTGTTGTGTTGTTTTTCAATTTCTCTGCAATTTTTCTCAAGCCATGTTTCTCAACCTGTACACCTGTCCATTTTTATTAAATGCTGGCTTCTCGTCCTTGACTTAGCGACGTAAATTACAAGTACCGCAGAAATCGGAGTGGTTTAGCCAGATGGCGAAGGACACTGGTAATAGGGAAAGCACACACGTAAAAATCTGTCCAATGCACTTGAAGTAGTGGCATATGTATGGATTACGCTTGAGTTCAAAGTGAGCGGGAAAAGAAAAGAATCCACCTACGTTATCTTTCCTTTCTCTGCCTCCCTGATACACTTCCCTCCATAATGTTCTTTACTGGGTTTCATGCCTGTGTACATATCGAAAATATTTTATGTTCTACATTTTGGGGGGACTAAATAAACAAATCGGGCGCATTAACGAAGGAGATAGTTAATGAAGGTGATAATTAACGAAGGAGATAGAGATCTACACTGATAATGTCATGAGTACGATCGGAAGCCTGGTTGAGTGGTCTCGAGGTATGGTGTCCGCCTCGAGTGCTGGAGGTCCCGGATTCAAGCCCCGGTGAGGACCGGGATTTTTTCACATGGACTTCTAGTAACAAAATTTCCCCTGGTCTCTGGGTAGTGAAATAGGACGCCCGTGTGTATTGTTGCGCACGTAAAAAATCCCTTGGCAGTTGGAAATCGAAAAAGAGTAGCCCGGGCAAAATGTCGAGTTAAAAATCTACCCAAAGTATTTCAGGATCCTCGCCGGTGCTACGGAGTTCGTGCACTGAGCCGAGATTCTCCGGACTCAGGCTTGAGTTAGGATTAGAACGGAGCACTTATGAGTTACGCCCGTGTGCCGTGATGTTGATCCGTCGACTAATCTAACTAAAGTTGCCTGTGAAAATGAGGGAAAGAATGGCCGCCCATTCCTCCGCCCAGTCAGGCTTACAGATTGTGATGGCGCTATCATTCACAAACCCATGGAGGAAACTGCTTCGGGACAGTTAAATACTATTTATTAACAATCAGTCTTTTCCAGTATTGAGTCCTCGTTGAATAAATTAAGTTCTTGGTTGACTAGATGTAATTGCACTCGAGAATCCAACGACACCGCTCGGAATCGAACCGACGATCTTCAGAGCGCGAGGCAGGCGGTGTAAAGAGTAAACTATCAACATCTTTATAAGTTAGTTGCATATTCTTTACAGGACGTGACAGTCAACCCCAGCGTTATCTTGGCTGTGTGTGATGTCTGGGCAAGTTTACCGTCAGTAGTTGGCCATTACTTTCTGAACGACCGGCACCCAAACGTTTGTACGGGAACCAACGCAAGGTGGCCTGCTTCCAAATCGCCCGAAGTTGTTTCGAACACGGTATGCGGGATTAAGAATCGTATTCGTAATGCCTTCGCCATGGAAGCGGTGTGTATAAAGATACCCTTTATTTGTGAGACGCACAAGCCCAAACTCCCACCAAGTGGCCAATAGAAGCCTTTCAGAGACAAGCATAAGACGTTCTTCATCTCGAGGCTTTGACATAGACTCAGACACATGGACAACTTTTGCACCGGACAGAACCGAAACATCAGCGCAAACTTCTCTGAACGGATCCAACAGTGTTTGAGTTGAGTTGGGTTGAGTTGAGTTGAGTCAAGAACCAACATCTGCACTCAGGGCATTCCCATATACGTTCAGTCGTCATCTCCAACAGCCAGCGTAGAGTTCCAGTACTAATGGTCAAAAAGTTAGTTGCATATCCTTTACAGAACGTTGCAGTCAACACCAGCATTTTTTGCTGTTGTGATCTCTTGGGAAGTTTACGTTCAGTAGTTTGCCATTTCTTTCTGAACGACCGGCACTCATACCATTCCGTAAAAAAGACCAGTGCAGGACGGTCTGCTGCCAAATCGTACGCAGCTGTGTTTCGAACGCGGGTATACGAGATTACGAACTGCGCCTGTAATTCCTTCGCCACGTATCCGGCAGTATTAATGGTGTCCATTGCAATCTGATGATATGTCCGTTTTGCTTTACCTCTGAGTGACGACTGTCGACCAGGTCCGCTGACCAACACCTGCTGCTGCATTCTCTCTAGACCATGATAGGCCATCTATTCTTATGCATTATTCACATTCTTCCAGAGGACCTTCATCACGTGTGCCTTATCAGGCATCAAATCGCCACTTAAATATGCGGCACCAGCCAATCTGTCTGCCTGTTCATTTCCAAGCATACCAGAGTGTCCTAAGGAAAAGATCCAGCGAATGATCACAACCCTAGACGCCTGAAATAATTTTTGAGACACTGAAAAGTAGATGAGGATCGCTGAAGAATGGTGTTGGAACCACAAACTAAAGAAGAAGAGAATGTTTTTGATGTTGCCCACATCTTTGCCAGCTTCAGTGATACTTTTGTCCACGTCACTGACTTGCCAGGAAAAGAAATAATTGCTAGAAACATCGGTGGTAGGAAGGTGAAAACTGTCTGTGATGAAGCTTATCCGTGTGTTGCGATGTCAGCGGCACAAAACGTGACTGAACGCTGGGAGGACTTGGGACTCACTGCTCTACACGTCAAGCTTTTGGCAGGTGGTGGCAACAGGACAAAGACCCCTGGTCCAGGTGCAAAGTCGGCTTTAAGAGCTATAGCGCGTTCCGGAATACAGATTTGACGCATCGATAACGTGAATTCTACCCCACCAGACAACACTCGCAGAAAGGGAATCGACGAGATCATTATCAGCATGTGCCATGCCAGTATGCGTGGGCTGTCATGTTTCTCCTTTTCACACGATCACCAGAGTCGTGGATCAGCTCTGTGTTATTGTCCCGACCATACCACGTGGTCAAGACATCAAGATATTTACTTCTCTGCCTTTCCCTTGCTCTTTTCTCTCACTCTTATCAGTTGACACCAAGTTCTCTAATTTATTTCTTCTCATAAATGTTTGTTGCGTATCCCTTACGGGACGTTGCAGTCAACACCAGCATTTTTCAGTTGCTGTTGATGTACTAGGCAAGTGTTACGTTCAGTAGTTTGTCATTGCTTTCTGAATGACCGGCTCCCATACCAGCACGTTATAACACAACGCGACACGGACTGCTGCACAAATCGGTCGCAGCTGAGCTTCGAACGCCTGGTAACCGGCTCACGATCCGCGTTAGCAAGCCTTTGGCTCATAACATGCATAAAAAAGTTTGACTATATACATCTCATTTCTCTAATTTATCTTTTGTAAGACTTACTCATTGGTTGTTTCGTCTGTCCATGGTATTCTTTGCATGTGCCTCAGAAACCATATTTCCATTGCCATTAGATGTTTTGTGTTTAGCTTGTCTGCTCATTGTCCACGTCTCACATCCATACAAAAGCATAGGTTATATGGGAGGCCTAAGTGATAGTAGTTTGGAAACATAAATTGTCTCGTAATATAAAAAAATTAGAAAGTCAACTGATTCAAGCCTGACTACCGACCTGCCTGATTCAAAAGTCAGCTGCAGACAATTAGGGAGCTGATCACTTTGCGTTGACTTTTACAAAGCGAGCGCTAACACTTCTTATGGTGTTAGTAAGATAAGAGACCGGCGTTCTAACTGCTCGAGCTCCAGCACAAACTCGACTGACCTAGTAAGGTTACAACAACAGCTACTACTACTACTACTACTACTACTACTACTACTACTACTACTACTACTACTACTACTACTACTACTACTACTACTACTACTACTACTACTACTACTACTACTACTACTACTACTAAAGAGTACTATTACTGATAATATAACAGCAACAAAACAACAACACACACACACAAAACACTACTACTGCTGCTGCTGCTGCTGCTGCTACTACTACTACTACTACT
Source organism: Cepaea hortensis (assembly GCA_963921405.1). NCBI lineage: Eukaryota > Metazoa > Mollusca > Gastropoda > Stylommatophora > Helicidae > Cepaea > Cepaea hortensis. The sequence continues at coordinate 44,149,088 of OY992895.1, forward strand.
ACTACTACTACTACTACTACTACTACTACTACTAAAGAGTACTATTACTGATAATATAACAGCAACAAAACAACAACACACACACACAAAACACTACTACTGCTGCTGCTGCTGCTGCTGCTACTACTACTACTACTACTACTACTACTACTACTACTACTACTACTACTACTACTACTACTACTACTACTACTACTACTACTACTACTACTACTACTACTACTAAAGAGTACTATTACTGATAATATAACAGCAACAAAACAACAACACACACACACAAAACACTACTACTGCTGCTGCTGCTGCTGCTGCTACTACTACTACTACTACTACTACTACTACTACTACTACTACTACTACTACTACTACTACTACTACTACTAAAGAGTACTATTACTGATAATATAACAGCAACAAAACAACAACACACACACACAAAACACTACTACTGCTGCTGCTGCTGCTGCTGCTACTACTACTACTACTACTACTACTACTACTACTACTACTACTACTACTACTACTACTACTACTACTACTACTACTACTACTACTACTACTACTACTACTACTACTTCTACTTCTACTACTACTACTACTACTACTACTACTACTACTACTACTACTACTACTACTACTACTACTACTACTACTACTACTACTACTACTACTACTACTACTGCTGCTGCTGCTGCTGCTACTACTACTACTACTGCTGCTGCTGCTACTAATACTACTACAAGAACAAGAACAATAGTAACAAAAACGTCAATAAGAGCAACAACTAATAGAATAGAATTAATAACATCAATATCAACTACGAACAACACATTATCACGGTATACTCACTTGCATGCTAGAACAAATGTTCACCAGTGTCGGGCGTGCGTCATCGTAGCAAGGCGGTTGGACCGCCAGTCTCGCTCTCCGAAGGTTGTGGGTTTGTACCGAATTCCATCATTCAGTTCGAGAATGCAGTTTTCTCGAAGACTCCTGGATCTACGGAGCTTGTGCTTTGTGCTTTCGACGGGCCGCCCTGTGGAAAGAGACAGTCATATGCGATAAAACTCGGTGCAATGAAGTTGATACTCTCATCCGTAGACCTCTGTTTTAAAACAAGCGTTAACCTGACATTGTATTTCTGCAGGTGAGATCTACGACATGTTCCACATCTGGGATTTTGATCAGCCCATGGTCTGCAAGACGAGGCTCTTCTTCAACGCATTCACCACTATGGTGGCGGCCATGGTGCTCGTTGCCGTAGCAGTGGTCAGGTAGGTTGGTCAATGGTCATTTGTCAGAAACACACTCAGTAGGTTCGAACATTTCGCCCAATATAAGTGTAACATTTAAAGGATGTGAGGCGTTGATGTGGGGATGTTTGCATGTATTGTTTCAAACTGAGGGTTAATCATTGCCATGGTTTCCAAAGCAATGATGGCATTATCTTCTTTTAGTCCATGCCATGTGGCGCTTGTAATCATGTCTGCCCACGGCATTCTGTCTTGTATACTGCCAATCTTCTTAAAGTCCATGCTCTGTGGTGTTGGTGATAATAAATTAATATCTGTTCACAGCCTTCTGTCTCGTGTATTACCAATTTCCTTATAGTCCTCGCCGTGAACATGTGAACATGTCTCTCCACAGCCTTCTGTCTCATATACTGCTAATCTTCTTATAGTCCATACCACGTGGCATCGGTAATGATGTATGTTCACAGTCTTCTGTCTCGTGTACTTCCGGTCATTTCTGATACTGATATTGTTATGTCATGATGTCAAACTGTCCATCACCTTCTCGCTTGGTCTCACCCTGCGTCTCCTCCCCTTCAACTTTCCCATTGTGACGACATACTCTAACTTTCCCCTTCTCATGACATGCCCCAAAAATGTTAACTATCTTCTTAGGATACGAGTATCCAGTTCTCTTTGTGATGCGTTAACTTCTCCCATGATATCCCAGCTGCTCTTTCTATCTGTCCACGGTGTTCCCATAATTTTTCTGTAAAACCACATCTCCGCAACTTCCACATAACTATTAGTGACATTATAAGTGACAAAAAAAATGAGATATTTAAAAAATACTCCGAAACGAAACAAATAACACGATGACCCTAGTACAGCGATATATCGCCCTTGTGTTTAAATGGGAGGTCACGTTTTGGTGATATATTATCCTTCTGCACTGAATCACATAATCCGAGGCTGAGATGGGCCCTAATTATAGCTTCTCTTCTGGGGTCGAACGGGGCAGGGATAATGGAGTGGAAGTGTAAAAAGCGAGAGGATCGACTTCATTGTAACGGGTGTTATCCCATATGGCTCGGTCTCTTTCCGCAGGGCTGCTTGCCGAAAGCGTCGCACAAAGCATTGAACTCCATAGCTCAAGCGACGACCCCCAGAAGTCTTCGAGAACATTGCACTCGTGAACCGAATGACGTAGTCTGGTATCGAACTCACAACCTTCACTACGGAGACTCTAGTGTAAATGTAAAGGACCTTTTCCCAGGCCTTGCGGCCTCTTAAGCTGACGTTACTGGCCCCACAATGGCTCGCCTGTCGGTCTGGTGGGCGAGGGTTAAATCCGCATTGGGGAGGATTTGAATGTTAAACAATGACCAGGGCTGCAGGTAGACCCGGCCTAAAATTATATCAGGATTTCTCTTGGGGAAGTAGAGGCGGTCGGTGGGATACCGACCACATCAGCCACCGAGGACCTGTTGGTCAATGCATATATGGGTCTAGCACCAGATAACCAATACACCTTAAGCGTGTAAAATGGTCCTTTACTTTCTTATTGAGGAGTGATTGGCCGAGTGGCTAGACCGAGGGGAAGGTTAACCCGGTCAACAAATGCCCGCAGTAGTCGGATGTGTCGGCCTAACGGCGCAAGAACGCAGCTCTGTTGTAAACAGGCACAACGCAATCACATTCGAAAAAAAAACCCGGATGAACGAAGAAGAAGAAGAAGAAGAAGAAGAAGAAGAAGAAGAAGAAGAAGAAGAAGAAGAAGAAGAAGAAGAAGAAGAAGAAGAAGAAGAAGAAGAAGAAGAAGAAGAAGAAGAAGAAGAAGAAGAAGAAGAAGAAGAAGAATCCTCGGTAAGGTATGGATTTTTTTTTCTGTCGGGGGCAAAAAGAAAACCCTAACCTGCACAGTTCGCTGTGACTGCACTATCCAGGCGGCCTTAATTCCTCACGCTCAAGACAACTTCTTCCCGTGCCCCCCGCACCCCCCCCCCCCAACCTTCCTTTCCTGTTCTGCAACGCAAGGTACCATAGACAGTAGATGACAGTTTTACTTACTTATCCATTCTACCATTACTCCTACCCCGTTTAACCTCAAAGAGAAGTTATAGTTAGAATGATTGTCCTGTGATTGAGTCAGCCGCAATAGCAGCTGCCCACGGTATTACCCTCGCAGGCTTATATTCCGAGGATGATTGTTGTTCACACAGGGAAATGGTTAACTTATTTTGTACTTAATTACCCGCCACATGTTTGTATAGACCCATTGACACCGAATATATCATGTCATCAGTGTCACAGCTAATCACTGGTATCATGAAGGCTAATAGACTGCAATGGCTGGGGCATATAAAAAGAATGGAAGAGAATAGGGAAACAAAACTCGCTTACACTCAGGAAATAAATGACCGTAGACCCCGAGGTAGACCAAGAAGACGGTGGAGAGATAATATATATACAGACCTACAAGCACTTGGAATCAACGACTGTCAAGAGAAGGTCAACCAGAGAGACGAATGGAGACGGATTGTGTCTGCAGCAAAGAACCTCAATGACTCGGAACTCTGAAGAAGAAGAAGAAGAAGAAGAAGAAGAAGAAGAAGAAGAAGAAGAAGAAGAAGAAGAAGAAGAAGAAGAGCAGTGTCACAGCGGAAGCCTTTGCTTCCCAAGCGATGTCCTGGTGCCTATATTTGGCTGGATCAAACTGAGAGTGTGGAATCAATTTTAAAAGTCGATCCAGTGTGGGTTCGCACCAATGACAACCGGGGTGGCAGGCGAGCGTCCCGCCACTCCAATACGGCGGCTCCCTGTTATACCAGTGGCTGGTTCTGTCCTTATCCCATAGCTGCGACTTCACCAGGAAGACTAATAATGACACCTTGTTAACGATGTATACCTTTGTGTGTGTCACAGTACAGTTGTTCCTTCACGAAGGCGCTGTCGTCATTTGGAGGCGGCCGGTTCAAATCCTAGTGTGTTGGTAGCTTTAAACTGTCTTACATTGTTTAATTTAGTTTTTTTTTAATTTAAATTTTTTGTTTTGTTTTTGTTTTTATTAAACTGTGCTTCATTCCATTACTTATTTAATTGTCATTCAATACCTTGAATTTATTTCAGATATCGGAAGATCTGCAAGCCGTTCAAGAAACAAGTCACCGTTAAACTGGCTAGAATTATAAGCGTTATTTTAGCCTTGTTATCGTTATTATTCTCAATTCCTTACGCTATCATCAATGGCCGGCAGACGAAGGGAACCCCACGAGATGGAATATCCGGTTCTGAGTGTACCATCGACGACAGTTATGTCGGCACAATATGGCCACTGATGAACGCAGCCTTTTTCATTTTCCTGTTTATCATCTGCAGCATTCCGCTCGTTGTGATGTACATCATGATCGGAATCACGGCATGGAGACATAGTAAGATATACGGGGTCACGCACTCCAAGAGTAAAGCGGAAGCACATAACAGTGATTCTGGGCACACCAACGAAACAGGCACCAAATCAACAGATGATGCTCCTTTGAAATTCCCCAAGTCGCCAAAGACGAGGTCGTTTGTTAAAAGGAAAGGCGAGTCTGTTAGTGAAGTCACTTCGGAGAGCAGACAAAAGGAAAACGATGACGGAAGATCTTGTAATGGAAATGACCGACAAGAGAATAGTAACTTAGCCCCCAATTCTAAAACTCAAAACAATCGAGATGATATTGACGATATTATACATGTAGAGGATAAGAACAAAGAAGGGAAGAATGTAAGCAACAATAACAACTTCTCGGTTAGAATGATTCGCAGCCCTACAGGGGAGAGGGTGAATGTTAACATGTGTATGGTGAGAGAGCTGACAGTAAAACTGAAGGCGGTAAAAAAAGAAGTAGAAAACCGCACAAACAACAATGATGACAGCGGCAACGACTCAGAAAATGCAGACGTGGAACACGATAAATCTTCTCAAAAGTTAAGCAACTTCAAAGAAGGAGAAAACATGCAAGAAGAAAATGAGTCCTTTAATAAATTTGAGATGAATAAGTCGAGAAATGGCAGCAAACATTTATCTAAAGTAAAGAAGCAAAGAAATAAGAGTGCAGATAACAACTTATACGTTGATCTGCGCAAAACATTATCTGCATGCCCTGCTAAGCGATTCAGTAAATCGGTGGACGATTTATCTCGTCTTGTTGAAAGACGGCCCAGCATTGTGAAAAATCTGGCAAGACTTAAGTCTGCAGAGCATGAAGATCTAGACTTACGTCCCGAAACAAAAGATCTCGTAGAAAACCCAGAGCCTGCAAAAGACGAGACGACAGAAGCGCCAAATGACGAGCCCGTTAGCGAGTTTGTTAAAGTTATGCAGTGGGTGGAATTGACGTATTGCCAAGAAGAAGATAAGAAAGACAACGAAAACGCAAAGATCGAGCCGAACTGTGAAGAGGTTGACTCAACTAGCTTATCCAAAAAAGGGTCGTTTGCAATGGGCCGCAAGATATCCAGGGACAATAGCTTTCTGCAGCGACATAGAAAGTTGAAAGATGCCCTAACCGACACGCTTACCCGTGCAAGGAAGAGTAAAAGAGAACGAGAAAACGCCGAAGCCGAGGCTAAGGATAATTATGGAATCGGCGCTCTGGAGAACATCAACTCTGAAAGTGAGAACACCTGTAGCAACGAAGACAATGATCTTGCATTAAAAGGAACAGATATAAAAAACAATAGCAATGAAAGACAACAAGACGATAAAGCGTATAAACGAAAAGCCAGCAGCAATGTCATAGACCATTTCCCCAATGGCGAGCCAGGAAACAAAATACAACTTATCGGCCATCGAGCCAGACGTCAGGGAATTGGGCGGACAACAGGGATGCTTATACTCATCAGTGCTGTATACATCCTAGGCTTTCTGCCATACTTAGGCCTCATGTTCGCGAAATCTGCATCTCCAGATACCTTTAAATCCATGGACATGGCTTCATTTGCCTTGTACAATTTGTTCCTGAGGTCATACTTTCTCAATAGCGCCGCCAACCCAATTATCTACAGTTTGTGCGATATCAACTTTAGGCGAGAATGCTTCGGGCTGCTCAAATGCACATAACATATGTAGGCAGACGAAGGATATTTGTGTTGTTTGCGTTACTTATGTCCTCGCAATCTCCTTTACTTTGTCAGCAGCGACTACGAACTGAAAGTACAACTTTCCTTGCAGTATATATACCAATTATGGTATTTATCGGTCAGATGTAGATGTTTTAAATGGCCGTCGTGTTAGAACGTCTGCTTGGGACGTATAGGGTTTGGTAGAATCAGTTCCATGTCAGAGTTTGGCCTTTGGAGGGGGATGAAATGTTGAGATTGGACATATTCTAGGCTGTGATCTCATGAGAGTTGGTGCAAATTCCCTTCCTTCTCGACGAGCTAGATAATTGTGTTTAAATGTACCACCGACAAAAACGCTCCTTTGTCTTCCTTGAAACAAGACTCCGTGTTTACAGTTTTCCGAGACTAGTATCGAGTGTTCTACCACCCGCCTCTCAGACGAGAGACTGATGATAGTAGAAGGATGGTATTATCATTTTCAAGCATTAGGATAATACGAGCATAAGAACAGAAGTGTGGATTTCAACGGAGAGTCTTCTTTTTATTCTAAGTTGTTGACTAGCAAAGAAGTAAGTGACCATCACTGTCACGGTTCTGGGGTTTGTGTGGGCTAATGTTTGATTCTTCGGCTGATGTCTGTATACCCCAACAGGACAGCACAACTCATGTCCTGTAGGACAGCGCAAAGTTTCTTCAACTGTACTCAGTCCACAGTTCGCCGCTCTGTGGTATCCACTGTCATGTTTATGTTCCACAACTCAACAAGCTTCCATCCTGTCTCACGGTGTCTGATAGTAGGCGAACAACAAGTTCTGAAAGCTGTGCTTGATCCGATTTGTGTCTGGTATGGTGGATTAAACACAATTCAGACTCCTATGGTGCTATACAAGTTAGTCGTCAACTAACCTCATTGCATGTGGAACAAGTTCATAGGCGCTCAGATCACATCATCAGTATATCCTTCTGCTCATCGCAGTTGACAGTTCATGTGCTGTGTTGGTTAATATAACATCGCCCTGCCTGACTATCACTTGCCTCAAAGAAACCACATTCTATACCATACTTACTGCTGATTGAACAGTTCAAACTCCTGGCGCCTCCCAAGAAACAGTAACACTTTTAAGTGCACTTCCTCACGACTTCCTGTTATTTAAAACTTGTAGTATGCTATTTCATGTCAATGCTTAAAGTTATCATTTATTTGTTGATCATCAAGTATTATTAACATGGAAAATGACTACAAGAATTACCAATAAACTACAAGCATTAATTAATTGGTTCCTGCGCAGAGATGTGGAGGTAACATGGTATAACAGACTCACCAATGTAGAGCTCGTGGAGAGAACTTTATCATTTCCACTGAATCAAGAGTCGAGGAACAGACGCTGGCGCTGGAAAGAACACACACTCAGAAAACCTGAGATAGTGCAACTGCAAGGTATATTTTTAATGACTGTACAGTGTTTGAAAATATTTCCGGTCCAAGTTTGCTATTTACCTTTTATGTTGCATGAACTTTACAGAGGGTGAATACAAAACTTGGACCGGCAATATTTTCAAACACTGCACAGTCATTTAAAATACACCCTATAGGAACTCTCTTGTCTGGAACCCATATGGCAGATAAGTAAATGACCCTTTTAAGCGCCTTAAGGTGCATTTGATATATTGTTCTAGACCCATAATTTTATAGAACAATCGGCACTAGGTGGGTGATGTGGTCAGAGCATAGCCGGTCGCCTTGCTTCCCAGGACACTTCCTCGTACCCATTTGAGGCTGGGCCGACCCGGAAGTCCATGCTATATTTTAACTGATTCAATGCCGAAGGATTATATATCGCCAATTGTGACCTCCCATTTGGAAAGACGGACGATATATCGTCATAATAGGGTCATCGTGGTATCTACCACAATTTCGATGCTCAGTGAACGGAAATTTACATGATAAGACTTGATTATTTGATTGTGCACCATATTTAGTCCAACCCTCCTTTTTGTTTGGCAATGAAGCAGTTAAAATACCTCGATGGGGACCCGTATTCACGGCCACTGGGCCAGCAGATAGGCACCTAGACCAGTAGTTCTCAAATTTTTTTGGCCCATGCACCCCTTCACCATATATTCAGAATGTCAATCCCTCCCCTTCGCAATTCCTCCCTATAAATTGCCCCCTTCCCCTACACAGTATACGTAAAAATGGAAGCTAAATTTAATAACATACACTAGAACAAGCCTAGACGTCTACATAAAACGTGATTTGCGGGTCTGCTTACGTTATAAAACGAATGTCAGAAGGGCGAGAAGTACAGAACCGTAAAGTATAGAGGGAAAAACAATATCAGGTAATCTGTTCTTGTATGAACGCGATCTTGAAATAATTTAACCCCCCCCCCCCTCCCCCCACCACCACCACCACTCCGCCACTGACCTAGACATTGCAATAGTGAGTCTGCCGATGCAGGATTATCATCGTTAAATATCACATTTGTTACCGTTCAATGATACCACATATTCACTAAATATCACACATCAAATTGCCATATTATGCATATTTTTGTTATACCATTGTCTGTGTATATTTCCACTGGAGTAAACTAGGCAGGCTGAGAGAGAGAGAGAGAGAGAGAGAGAGAGAGAGAGAGAGAGAGAGAGAGAGAGAGAGAGAGAGAGAGAGAGAGAGAGAGAGAGAGAGAGAGAGAGAGAGAGAGAGAGATCATGCTGCATTGACGATACGTGGTCGCCACAAATTCAGTTTTGTTCTATGGAAATGATATTCTGTCTTTTTTTTTTTTGGAAGCACAATGTAACGCTCTGTGGCGAAGGGGTTACGGGAGCTGTTAGTAGTCCCATATACCTCGTACGAAACACAGCTGCGGGCGATTTGGCAGCAGACCGCCTTGCGTTAGTTTATAAAAAAAATGGTATGGGTTCCGGTCGTTCTGAAAGCAGTGGCAAACTACTGAACGTAAATTTGCCATGAGATCACAAACAGCCAAAAAATTATGGGGTTGTCTGCGACGTCCTGTAATAGATACCCAATTAACTAATGTAACAAAGTATCGTCTGTCAAGACGGCAAGGTGCCAGTACAAGTCTATGTACCAAACATCACATTTCACATTGTCATGTTATGCATATTTTCTTATGTCATGGTCTATGTACAAATAATCACACATCAGATTGTCATTTTCTTATGTCATAGTCTTTGTGCCAAACACCACATACCACATTGTCAGGTTATGAATATTTTCTTATGTCATGGTCTATGTATCAAATTTCACATCACTTGTCACTTTATGTATAATTTCTAATGTCATCCTGTATATACTACCAAACATCATAAATCACATTGTCATATTATGTATAATTGTTTTGTGTATATATACTTGTATATTTCCTGCATTTACCAAAGATCACACATATATTGTATACATGGTTCACATTATTATATCTGTGTTTCTTATCTGTGCCATATATGCGTTTATTTAACACTAGCTGACCCGGCCCGGCTTCGCCCATGGCCTGGCGGGGATCTATCTATCTATCTATCTATCTATCTATCTATCTATCTATCTATCTATCTATCTATCTATCTATCTATCTATCTATCTATCTATCTATCTATCTATCTATCTATCTGTCTGTCTGCTTGCCTGTCTGTCTGTCTGTCTGTCTATCTATCTGACCCGGTCCGGCTTCGCTCAGCTCCTGGTGGGGAGCATCTTATTTAATTCATATAAGTAGTCATATAAGCTTCCGTTCCCGACTGTCTGTCTGTCTGTCTGTCTGTCTGTCTGTCTGTCTGTCTGTCTGTCTGTCTGTCTGTCTGTCTGTCTGACCCGGCCCGGCTTCACCCAGTCCCTGGTGGGGAGCATCTCATTTATTTAATTCATATAAGTAGTGATATAAGCTCCCGTTCCCGACTATCTGTCTGTCTGTCTATCTGTCTGTCTTTCTATCTGTCTGTCCGACCCGGCCCGACTTCGCCCAGGCCCTGGTGGGGAGCATCTCATTTAATTCACATAAGTAGTCATATAAGCTCCCGTTCCCGACTATCTGTCTATCTGTCTGTCTGTCTGTCTGACCCGGCCCGGCTTCACCCAGTCCCTGGTGGGGAGCATCTCATTTAATTCGTATAAGTAGTCATATAAGCTCCCGTTCCCGACTGTCTGTCTGTCTATGCTCGGCCCGTTCCCGTTAAAAATATAGATAAGATAGAAGAATAGATAGATTGATAGTAGAAAATATGATTGGAAGAGATCTATCTAAAGTAAACTTACCAAGATATCACGAACAGCCAATAAATGGTGGGTGGTGGGTTGACTGCAGAGTACTGAAAACGATATGCAACTAACTTTCTCTCACAACAAATTACTTTTTTTTTTTTAACGAACGAAAATCTTTCGCAGGCCCGTCCTACATTCTGCCCTTCTTCTCTATTTCCTCTCATACATTCTTTCATTCAACATCTCTTATGAAGCAATTCTTTGGAAAAGTAACTTTTAACATGGTTTTTTTTTTTTTTTAAATAAAAACACGCACTATAGCAAGTGATATTCCGTAAGTTTTGCGTATCCTTTTACAGGACTTAGCTGTCAACAGCAGCATCTTTCAGCTGTCTGTTGATCTCTTGGCAAGATTACGCTCAGTAGTTTGCCATTGCTTTCTGAGCGGCCGGCTCAGTATCCGCAAGTCACGAGCGGGGGTCGAACCACCTCAGTTCTCGCTCCGCTGCGAGACTCTGCGTGATAAACGGGATTACAGAGAGAAAGTGTTGTAACCCCACAGCCAGAGAGACCGGCAAATATAGAGTAGGAACTTGGAATGTTAGAACATTAAATGAGCTAGGAACGTTAGACAATGTCCTAAGAGTAATGGAAAACAGGAAAATGAATATACTAGGCATAAGTGAGATGAGATGGAAGGGATCTGGCAAAATTATAACCGACAAACGCACAATAATTTATTCTGGAGGGGACACATGAAAAAGGTGTAGGAATAATATTTTGATGAAATAACAGCCAAATCTATGAATGGACACTGGTGTATTTCAGACAGAGTTATAATGGTCAAAATCAAAGGCAAACCAATAGATATAAATATTATACAAGTATATGCACCAACAAAAAACAGTAGTGATGAAGAAATCCAAAACTTTTACGATGAAGTATAAATGGCAATAGCTCAAATTGGATCACAAGAAATAAAAATAATACTGGGAGATGTTAATGCAAAAGTAGGAAAGGGAAAAATATAGGATATAGTGGGGAATTACGTATTATGTACACGAAATGAAAGAGGAGAGAAGCTAATAGAATGGGTAAATATAAATCATATGATAATTGGAAACACATGGTTTAAACACCATAAAAGACGACTATTCACATGGAAAAGCCCTGATATGAAAATACGCAACCAAATTGACTACATACTTATTAATAAAAGATTTAGAAATGCATTAATTAATGTAAAGACAATGCCTGGTGCTGACGGTAATAGTGATCATGTACCACTATGTGGACAAATAAAAGTAAGATTAAAGAGAGGGGAAAAAATGGTTAAGAACCTGAGACTTAATAAAGACGTTCTGAAAGTAGATAAAGAAATTCAAAAACAATACAGAGTGATTGTGAAAAATAGGTACAATGCAATAGATAAAATACAGAGTATAAATGATCAATTGGAAAAGTTAAGGGACTCCATTCATCAAACTAGCAAAGAAATATTACCAGAGAGAAGCCAAAAAGCTAAGAACAAATGGATGAATGAAGAATATACTGCTGGACAAAAGGAAAGAAAATAAAAATGACAAACAAGAGTATGTTAAGATAAATAAAGAAATAAGAGATAAATGTGGGAAGGCAAAAGAAAGTTGATTAAATGAGCAATGCAAACATATTGAATTAAATTCCATTAAAGATACAAAAAAATATGCACAGACAAATCAGTGAGCTCACGGGAAGAAAAATAAGAAAAATAAGCTTTGCGCAGTGGCGGTACCATAGCCAATGAGGTTTTACCGAGGCGTGGTTATTGCTAGTTGAAAACTTTTAACATGGGCATCATAAATACCCAATGTGGGTGTAACGCGCCATACATATGAGAATGATAAAAAAAATTAATGTGCTGTTGAAGAAAAATAAAAAGATGAGTTAGAAAATTTTCACTATTTAAATAGATGCATTATTGTTATGAAAACTATGAAAATGCCTTAAAGATTATATCATTATTTATTATAAATCATATGCCTGTAAATAACTGTAGACAAAGAGTTTATAAATCTTTGAAAACAACGCAACAATCTATATATAAAATAATAGCAATGTTATTAAAAGTTATACCCCTTGAAATAACTTTTCTAATTGTAACAAGCTACGTGGAGGGTCCCAAATAGCCCGGTCACAATATTTCAAATATCTTCTATAGCCCTGGCTTAGATAGGTCTTTACCTGCCAACCCTCCTCCGTTTTCCCTGGACACACTGTCACGCTTCCTTTCGACCTAGGGACCTATTTCCTGCAGTGTTCTTCTGGCTGACGCATAAATAACATGGCAGTCGTCAGAACAACTTGGAAGTAATTTTATTAACCTAATCAAGAACAGCACAGGAACACATAAAGGCAGATAAACAGATAGATCTACACAGACACTACACTGGTAAATTCTAACACAGAGCCTCAAGTCGCCACAGTCACAGATCCAGCTTCAGATACTGTCTGATCTGTCCACACACTTCTCACCAAAGATGTCCGAATCTCCTTCCTTCTCCAACAACTGGGTGTAGGTTCAACCGGCTTTTGTAGAATCCAAGCGACTGGTGTGTTGAGGACTTCTGTTCATTGTCATCTGAATTAGTTCGGCACTAGGTCTTCACTGACCTATGAAAAGCTTTAGTGTTGCCGATAAGGTGAGGTGTTTGTGAAGGATAATGGTTGGGTCCTTTTAATGTCCGGGATAAAATGGGTATGCTAGAAAATCACTCTTAGGCTCCCTCCGGACAACAACTGCTCTCAGGCGTATGTTGTTAAAACAAAACCGGCAATGCACCAGTCATACAAAATGTCCTTGCTTCAAGACCTGCACCTTGCCTTGAGTTGGCCTCGTTGGACATATTGACGTTAGCCTAGAAGCACCGGTGATAATGTCCCTTCGAAGACATAGTCACTTCCCATAGAAGAGGACCCTGGAGATGATAAATAAAACCTGAGCGACTGGGCTGACTCATGTATCACACAAATACACTATATTTAATACCTGATTGACCAGGCCTGACCTGTCAGGTAGCCCCTGGATTGGCCACGTCCGGGTTTGAGTAGACCTCCAGCTGGACGAAGTCCGGTTGTCTTTTTGGCCACACGACACACCCTCCACACTCATACCAAGCCTTTATTATGATTGGGCACATTCATTCCCATGCTTCCCTCTCACTTGCAACCATGCCTTTCTCACCCGCAAGATCTTGTGGTGTGGTGCGCCCAGTAATCCGTGTGTTACATCTCATTAACTCATAGTATAGTAATGGGGTTGTATGGCACGCTTTGTAGTTCCCCACTCCCTGCAAGAATAGGAAAGAAGATCCTACCCCCTCCCGGCTCCGCTCTTGTCTGAGCGGTCGCCGCAATGTACCAGCAGTGCCCCACAGAACACATAGATTCAGCGGAATGCAGGTTCTCTAAATGAGATACAGAAGTCCATTAACTTCCCTACATCATCCCATCTAGTAACAGATGAAAGAGATAGTCCTGTGAATAGCCTCTTCTGGCTCAAGAAGATAGATCAGAGATTGGTGTACCCCATTCCCAAAATACCCACTGAGTATATACAACAGAAAGATGACAATCTGTCCAATTCAAGCCGTAGATAGAAAGACAGCAACAGCTCATCTGACGCCAAGAACAAATGAAATCCTCTTGGGAGATATATGGTTCAGATTCACTTCCCCGGCTATGCCAAGGACAAGACGTGCAGCCAAATCGGCTAACGGTCACCCAACTCGTCATTGGTTATGATTGGCCTTTCGCCAATTCATCTTCCCCTTCAACCCATGGTATATTTATAACTCCATGTTTGGCTGGAGTACCCACAACCCAAGCCCTACCTTTCTTCACCACTTCAGTAGGAGGTTGCATCTCTGTCCCAATCTTCAAATCGACTTGACAAGATGCCACTATCCAACGGTAGGTGTGTACACGGCCATGAATTGCTTAGCAGCCGCACCAGCGCTCATTTGGCGCAAGGCGCTCCATCGGGTTTACCCGAAGTGAAAGACATTGGCTACTTGCTCCATGTAAAGATTGTGATAGGAAGATAACCCAAAGAACCATCTTTCATGGAGATTTGAGAGAACAAGAGAACTGAGAGCTTCCGAAAGCCGTTCCCCCCTGTCTACCCAAAATAAAAGAATGCATAAGGACATGGACCACTGGCGTTTCGCTACATAGGCCCCCTCTTAAGAAAGTCGAACCCTACGAACTTTCTACTGTCAGTGGTTCTGTTCGAATGACCCCACCCTCACATTCCACCATAGGATGCCGTGATAAAAAATCTGCTCCCACATTCTCCCTTCCGGGGATGTATTCGACCGTGAACTGATACGGTTGTAGGAGCAATGACCATCTCATCAACCTCGCGTTCAGTTTCTTAGAAGTTGCCAAGAACGTCAGAGGTTGATGGTCGGACTGCACTTTGAACTGGACTCCATACAGATAAGGTTGAAATTTCTGTACCGCCCACACTAGAGCTAGACATTCCCGTTCGACGGTGGAATAATTCCGTTCGGCGGGTAACAGTTTTCTACTGGCATACGCCACCGGACACAACACCGAAGGATTATCTCGCCCTTCCTGCAACAGAGTTGCTCCAATCCCTATGTTACTCGCGTCGGTTCTCAGAACAAACGTTTTCTCCAAATTCGGGAGTTGCAGGACTGGCCTATCCACCAACGCCTGTTTCAGCTTCCCATAAGCCTCTTCACAGCTCGGGGTCCAGACTATAGGATCTGGCGATCCTTTCTTCAGGGTTTCGGTTAACGGCGCTCCAATTTCGTTGAACTTTGGAATGAATTTCTGGTAAAACCCACACAGAGACAAGAAAGACCTAACATCCTTTTTGGATTTAGGACGGGGTGCGAGACGGACCTTCTCAATATTTTTTTCTTCCGGTACCAGTCCCCCTGGGGTAATAGTGTGTCCCAGAAATTCCAAGGATTGATATCCAATCATACATTTGGCTGGACGGGCGGTTAACCCCTCCTCTTTCAATCTTATGAAGATCTTTTCCAAGGATTTCAGGTGATCCTTCAGATTGTCAGACGCGATGAGAATATCATCCATAAACGAGACGACAGAGGGATCCCTTAAAGGGTCTAATAACTTTCTCATCATGCGAGTGAACACACTGGGCGCATTGCTCAGCCCAAAAGGCATCACCTTAAATTCGTAATGGCCACTCGGAGTACTGAAAGCGAGCATGGGCCGAACCTCAGGCTTCACAGGGATCTGATAATATCCCCGGCTTAAATCAATTTTTGAGAAGTACTTTGCCCTATTTAATCTGGCAAACAATTGATTTGTGTTTGGCAACGGCTCAACTTGGAATGTCGTACAACTATTTAAATGCCTGTAATCAATACATAAGCGGTGTTCCCCGCTTGGCTTCCTCAACAAGACAACCCCGGCATTATAAGGAGAAGTCGAAGGAGTGATGATGTCGTCGTCCAGAAGCTTCTGGATTTCAGTTTCCAGGGCCTTCTCTTTCGAAAATGGCACTGGATATATTTTCTGGCGAACGGGGTCTTGGGTAGTCAGAGTCATATCAAACTCGACCAACCCTGTCCGCCCTGGCCGATCGGTAAGAATCTGCTGATGGGACTCCAACAAACGGATGACACGGTCTGTTTCTTCAGCCGACAGATCAGGATTTATATGTACATCCCTATAGGTTTCCCCAGGGTGTAATGGATACCCCCTATCCGTTTCTTCGCCCGATTCAGTTTCCATCGCGACCGCCATAGTCATGAGTGGGAGAGAAGTACCATCAGATCGTTCTTCATACTTTTTGAGAAGGTTAATGTGGAAGATTTTAGATTTCCCCCTGATCCGGATGGCATAGTTGGTGCGGGAGACAACCCTTTCTACCGGGAAAGGCCCCTGCCAACCAATCTCGAGTTTATTGGAACCTACTGGAAGTAACAACAGAACCCGATCCCCCACCTTAAGAGACCTATCTTTCGTCCTTCTATTGTAGTAGGCCGCGTGTCTCTTCCTGGCCGCTCTCAGATTCTGAGCTGCCAAAGCCCAACCCGTCTGGAGTTTTTTCTTTAACTCTTCGACGTATTTATAAGAGGATACCACTTCTTCGGAAGTTTCTTCCTCTGTCCAACATCTCAATAAGGCTTCTAAGGGACCCTTGATTGGCCTCCCGAATAGTAGAGTGGCTGGTGGCAACCCGGTCGACCCATGGGGAACCTCCCGATAGGCGAACAAGGCGGCTGAGATATACTCATCCCATCTGTCTGGTTTCTCTTGTGCCAGCTTCCGAAGCATGGTCATCAAGGTACCATTAAACCTCTCTACTTGCCCATTAGACTGAGGGTGATACGGGCTTGTGTGAATGTGGTTGGTCTGGAAGATACGAAAGACTTCTTCCATCAGTTTACCACAGAACTGAGACCCATTGTCCGTTAGGATCTGGTTGGGAAATCCCAACCTAGTAAAGGTCTCCATCAGTGCATCAGCCACTCGCTTAGAGTCGATTGTGGCCAAAGGTATCGCCTCGCCCCACATGGAACAGCAATCCACCATCGTGAGAATGTACTTATTCCTCTTCCTAGTCCTAGGAAGAGGACCAACAAGATCGATGGCAACTCTCTCGAAAGGAGAGTTCATAATAGGCATGTCTCCCAGGACTACCGGAGCTGTCCAGTGTTTTGGTGCCACACGCTGGCACTCTGGGCACGACTTGACGTACCTACGCACGTCTCCAGTCATCCCTGGCCAGTAGTAATGGCAGGAAATGCGCTGGAGAGTTGCCCCGACACCCATATGTCCACTGAAAGAAATGGTGTGTCCCATATGAAGAAGCTGTTCCCGATAAGCCTTAGGAACCACCAGCTGTCCATGCTGGTGATCCTCCATTCCGGCTCTCCGGTACAGTAACCGATTCTTCATATAATACTGACCCCGTCTTGGTGGGTCAGAACCTTTTGGCAACTGGTTGAAGCAAGGTTGCAAAGTAGCATCCTGGCTTTGAGCAGCTCGTAACTCCCCAGGCAAGGGATTCACAATCAAGGCCGGCGTCTGCTCATCCTCCAATTGAGATCTGGTTTGCATTGCCCCTACGTACATGGGTTCGGTTGGAATCCCTAGAAAGACGTAGCGACAACCCAAGATCATTGGGAAGATAGGATCTAGCAGAACGGCTGCCTGTATAGTGCCGGTAACATATTTTGATTTGATGTCCACCTTCGCAATTGGAAGAGACATCGCTACCGCACTCTTTGTCGCCGTTTGAATCTCAATAGATTCCCCGGTTAGCTGCTCTGGGCTCACTAAATGTGATGAAATTACAGCCTCAAACTGCAGACCTGTGTCGTAGAGACACTCAACTGGTTGACCGTTCACAAGTACCGTTTCTACTACTGGTGGTTTTTCTAAATCTTTGGTCCCAAGATCCCTCCCTTCTACCTCCTTGTGAGACCCTTCCCCGGTTTCTACAAGACAAGCAGCATAGTGAGAGTCTTTCTGTTTACGCCGGCAATCTACCGTATTGTGTGTGGGAGATTTGCAATAGGCGCACCACTTTTCACTCCACTTTCTTTTAGGAGATCCAGGTGGACTCTTACCAGAGGGTTTCTTACTAGGAACTTTATCGAAAGGATCCTCCTTCCTGGTGTGAGCGGTTTTAGGGTTCTTCTTCTTTCCAGACCATGTGTCTGGTGGTCGGGGATTGTGTTGTGACAATTCCCCATTATCCCCATGAGCTAGCACATACCTTTCAGCCAACGTGTTGACTAGCTCTAACCTTTCTGCCCCATTTTCAAGCAAAAAGGTTTGCAAAGGCTTAGGCATCATTCTCTTCATTTGGTCCACGACCACCAATTCTTCCAAACTTTCATAGTCGTTAGCAAATCCAGCTAAAGACATCCACTTCAAAAGGTAAGACTTCAATCTGACACTGTAGGCTGCGAACATCTCTCCTGGCTCTCTCTTCGACTTTCTGAACTGTTGTCGATAAGTATGAGCTGTCATCTGAAACCTTTTCAACAGTGCTTTCTCCAGAGCTTCATAGTCATTCTCCATACCAGGTGGCAACCTAGAATAGACCTCGTATGCGGTCCCCCTCAGGCCCTGTGAGAGTTTCAAGTTCCATTTCCCTCGCTCCAATCCCATAGCCAAAGCCATCGACCGAAATCTGTGAAGATACTGGTCGATCTTATCTTTGTGTTCATCGAACGGGAGCAAAGGGAACTTCATTGCCTGGCATGGACCGCCACCAGAAGTTGTTGAGTCAGGGAGAACTGCGTCTCCCACTGCACCGTCTCTTTCCTTGGCAGTTTGAGCTTTCAGCTCCAACTCTCTCATACGGAACTCATGGTCTCTGACTGCCTGCTCGGCCTCCATCTTCCTAGCCTCAGCCTCCATCTCAATCCTCTTGGCCTCAGCCTCCATCCTCTTAGCCTCATCCTCCGCCTCAATCCTCTTGGCCTCAGCCTCCATCCTCTTAGCCTCAGCCTCCGCCTCAATCCTCTTGGCTTCGCGCACATCCTGTCTGTAGTCTCTTTCCACTTCCCGCACATATTTCTGTAACTCCGCTCCATCATATCCCATCTCACGCCCTGTAGCCTGTACGTCAGCGACATTAAACCCAGCTGATGCCATCTTAAACTCAGAGGGTAAGGGAAGAGGTAATTGTCTAATAAAATTTTTCTCACAATTACACAACAAGTTACATTACACGACCACAACACGTCGTATGTCGGTCAGTCTGTGTCAGGAAGAGTATAGACAATAGCCAGGCACGGTAGGCAGAACCTATTAATAGAAAACAAGGATATCTGTCCCCTATCACTAAATCAGCCAGAACTTCACCAGGATTACAAATATCCCGGGACGAGCCCCCAGAAATTGTAACAAGCTACGTGGAGGGTCCCAAATAGCCCGGTCACAATATTTCAAATATCTTCTATAGCCCTGGCTTAGATAGGTCTTTACCTGCCAACCCTCCTCCGTTTTCCCTGGACACACTGTCACGCTTCCTTTCGACCTAGGGACCTATTTCCTGCAGTGTTCTTCTGGCTGACGCATAAATAACATGGCAGTCGTCAGAACAACTTGGAAGTAATTTTATTAACCTAATCAAGAACAGCACAGGAACACATAAAGGCAGATAAACAGATAGATCTACACAGACACTACACTGGTAAATTCTAACACAGAGCCTCAAGTCGCCACAGTCACAGATCCAGCTTCAGATACTGTCTGATCTGTCCACACACTTCTCACCAAAGATGTCCGAATCTCCTTCCTTCTCCAACAACTGGGTGTAGGTTCAACCGGCTTTTGTAGAATCCAAGCGACTGGTGTGTTGAGGACTTCTGTTCATTGTCATCTGAATTAGTTCGGCACTAGGTCTTCACTGACCTATGAAAAGCTTTAGTGTTGCCGATAAGGTGAGGTGTTTGTGAAGGATAATGGTTGGGTCCTTTTAATGTCCGGGATAAAATGGGTATGCTAGAAAATCACTCTTAGGCTCCCTCCGGACAACAACTGCTCTCAGGCGTATGTTGTTAAAACAAAACCGGCAATGCACCAGTCATACAAAATGTCCTTGCTTCAAGACCTGCACCTTGCCTTGAGTTGGCCTCGTTGGACATATTGACGTTAGCCTAGAAGCACCGGTGATAATGTCCCTTCGAAGACATAGTCACTTCCCATAGAAGAGGACCCTGGAGATGATAAATAAAACCTGAGCGACTGGGCTGACTCATGTATCACACAAATACACTATATTTAATACCTGATTGACCAGGCCTGACCTGTCAGGTAGCCCCTGGATTGGCCACGTCCGGGTTTGAGTAGACCTCCAGCTGGACGAAGTCCGGTTGTCTTTTTGGCCACACGACACACCCTCCACACTCATACCAAGCCTTTATTATGATTGGGCACATTCATTCCCATGCTTCCCTCTCACTTGCAACCATGCCTTTCTCACCCGCAAGATCTTGTGGTGTGGTGCGCCCAGTAATCCGTGTGTTACATCTCATTAACTCATAGTATAGTAATGGGGTTGTATGGCACGCTTTGTAGTTCCCCACTCCCTGCAAGAATAGGAAAGAAGATCCTACCCCCTCCCGGCTCCGCTCTTGTCTGAGCGGTCGCCGCAATGTACCAGCAGTGCCCCACAGAACACATAGATTCAGCGGAATGCAGGTTCTCTAAATGAGATACAGAAGTCCATTAACTTCCCTACATCATCCCATCTAGTAACAGATGAAAGAGATAGTCCTGTGAATAGCCTCTTCTGGCTCAAGAAGATAGATCAGAGATTGGTGTACCCCATTCCCAAAATACCCACTGAGTATATACAACAGAAAGATGACAATCTGTCCAATTCAAGCCGTAGATAGAAAGACAGCAACAGCTCATCTGACGCCAAGAACAAATGAAATCCTCTTGGGAGATATATGGTTCAGATTCACTTCCCCGGCTATGCCATGGACAAGACGTGCAGCCAAATCGGCTAACGGTCACCCAACTCGTCATTGGTTATGATTGGCCTTTCGCCAATTCATCTTCCCCTTCAACCCATGGTATATTTATAACTCCATGTTTGGCTGGAGTACCCACAACCCAAGCCCTACCTTTCTTCACCACTTCAGTAGGAGGTTGCATCTCTGTCCCAATCTTCAAATCGACTTGACAAGATGCCACTATCCAACGGTAGGTGTGTACACGGCCATGAATTGCTTAGCAGCCGCACCAGCGCTCATTTGGCGCAAGGCGCTCCATCGGGTTTACCCGAAGTGAAAGACATTGGCTACTTGCTCCATGTAAAGATTGTGATAGGAAGATAACCCAAAGAACCATCTTTCATGGAGATTTGAGAGAACAAGAGAACTGAGAGCTTCCGAAAGCCGTTCCCCCCTGTCTACCCAAAATAAAAGAATGCATAAGGACATGGACCACTGGCGTTTCGCTACACTTATGTTAAGTCCCCTTGCTATATAGAAATGATAATGTAAATTTTAATATTAAATTTTAGTAAGTAAATAGCTGATTGTACACTAAAAAAACTATGACAGTAGGTTGCACGAGAATGAAAAGAAAACATGTAGAAAATTTCATCTCAATCGGATGGACCGTTCGCGAACGCATAAAGAACGGACCCACATATATTGTGTTTTATAGATATAGATAACAATTAGTACATGATCCGGTTTCATGCCGCGAGGCATGATGGGTAAATGCTGCCAGTTGCATATTGTTTTTTTTAACCAATCGGCATATCGACGGATGTTGTTGTAGGGATGTTGTCGGTGATGTTAGTCAGTGATGTTAGTCGGTGATGTTAGTCAGTGATGTTAGTCGGTGATGTTAGTCGGTGATGTCGGTGTCTGGCAGACTGGCTGGAACGCAGGGCTCATACACGGGAGACTCGAGCTTTAATCCTCGGCAAGGTGTTTTCTTTTTGTTGGACAACAAGGAATTGATTTATTTGGTGTTTTTTTCCCCCGGGATTTGAAATTTAAATATTGAGCACAACCCACTACTGGCAACGCTGATCGTACTCCGGTACGAAACTAAGGCCTTGTCCACGTCAATTTGGAAGCCCTAGACTCGAGTTTCGCTCTCGTTTTTGCTCGTCAGTAGTGCTTATCCTTGACTGGACCCGGGATCAAACCCGGACCACTGGCGTGTGAGGCGGGTGTGTAAACATTAAACCGCTAGACACACGCTAGACGCGACAAAATTATCACAACGTCGCCCATCGTAGGCTATAGCTCAAAATTTGCCCGATCTCCGCGATTGACATCCATCAATCGATGGTCCTCGAATGATCAGGTCTTCTCGACTGGCAAGGCACACTAGGCCGCCTAAAGCGCAGCGATAGTTTAGTTTTAGTTTAGTTTAGTCGTCGGATCAACATCACGGCACACGGTTTAACCCATAAGTGCTCCGTTTTCCTCCTAACTCAAACCTGAGTCTGGAGAAACTCAGCTCAATGCAAGAACTCCGTTGCATCGGTGAGGATCCTGAAATACTTGGGTAGATTTTAAACTCGAAATTTTGCCCGGGCAGCGCCGTTAGGCTACTCTTTTTCGATTTCCAACTGCCACGGGATTTTTTACCTGCGCAACAATACACACGGGAGTCCGATCTCACTACCCAGAGACCAGGGGAAATTTTATTACTGGGAGTCCCGGTGGATTTTTAAGTACATCCCGGTCCTCACCGGGGCCTGAACCCGGGACCTCCAGCACTCGAGGCGGACACCATACCTCGAGACCACTCAGCCTCCCCCCCCCCCCAGCCCAGCGAGCAATAATCAAATTGATTTATGAATTATCATCAGCAAGAAATCCCTAACCTGTACAGTTCGAGGCGACAGCACTAGCCAGCCGGCCGTAATCCCTCAAGCTTAAGACCCCGGTGTCCTACACCGCAATTTACTATAGACAGTAATGACAGTTGTCAGTGTCAGTCCAGCCGCCTTTATCCTCCCTGGACATTTTCTGGTACCCAATGTAGGCTAGGTCGGACTGACAGTCCAGGTTGTTGGGGTGAATATAGCCCTGCCTGGAAGTGAATTCAAACATATGACCACAGGACGGGGAGGCTGGGGTGATAGTTACTGCGTTACCTCGGCTACTGTGTGGTTAGTTGCCAACGGGTAATTTATTATTATGAGTCAAGTCGGGTCCTGTAATTCATGAATTGTTTGTGTAATGTAAATTCTTCGCTCTCTCTCTCTCTCTCTCTCTCTCTCTCTCTCTCTCTCTCTCTCTCTCTCTCTCTCTCTCTCTCTCTCTCTCTCTCTCTCTCTCTCTCTCTCTCTCTCTCTCTCTCTCTCTCTCTCTCTCTCTCTCTCTCTCTCTCATGTCTTAGCTGCTTGGAGAGGGAAAAAAAAGTTCGACAACACAGTCACCATGCAGATAGTACTTTGGTACTGGGTCGGGAGGAAAGTATGAATACCAGACTCCCTCCAATAGACGAAAGATCCTTTTACAGCTCAGGCAGCCTGAACCTCGACGCTGCTAATGTTTTAGTTAGAGCTCACAATTTTCCAGAGGATGCACAACCAACCAACCTATCCACCGACCTGCCAACCGATCAACCAATCCACTGACCAGCCAATCAACCAGCCATAATGATACCACCCAGCAACCAACCAACGAGCAATCCAGCCAACCATTTATCCACCCAGCCAATCAAACATACATCCAACTAATTAACCATCAAAATACCCAACTAATGAACTATCCAACCAACCAACCATACAGCAAACTAACCAGTCAACCATTCAACCAACTCACCAATCAACCAGCCATCCATCCAACTTACCAACTACCCAGCCAATCCAAAATCCACCTCCAACCAGTTATTCAACCATCCAAACCGCCAACTGATTATCTCCCTAACCAACCAACCATACAGCAAACTAACCAATCAACCAGCCATCCATCAACTAACCAACTACCCAGCCAATCAAATATCCATTCACCTAATCAACCATCCACTAATTACATCCAACCACAAACAATCTACCGTTCATCTCTGACACAATGAGTATATATTAACACTGAATATGCAAATGTAATCACATGACAAATGATACCGTTGGGGTGTGAAGTTGTACGCCCACACATTGTATGCCTCACGGTGTAATGAGCGCCTCTCAACATTTCCTCTCCAGGGAATTCCTAAATAATTCCAAGCATGTTCTGCAACCCAGTTTGTGAGGCTGGTCGACCCAAGAGCCTCACTAATCTGAAGGGAAAAACAAAAACTATTCTGTCTTTGCTGGGTATTGAACCAGGACCACAGTCACACTGACTGCGCCATTCGCAACTGTAGAGCGCTAAAGTCAACATCAGAGTATGTTCTACAAGACTGTCCTTACCTCGCCAAGAGAGAGAGGGGGGGGGGCACAGAGAGAGAGAGAGAGGGGGGGACAGAGAGAGAGAGAGAGAGAGGGGGGGGGGACAGAGAGAGAGAGAGAGAGAGAGAGAGAGAGAGAGAGAGAGAGAGAGAGAGAGAGAGAGAGACTGGCTCAGAGCACACTTCCACCGAGTGGATCTCACTGACTGCCGCTTGCAACTGTGGAGCTCGAAAGCTGACACCAGGGTATGTCCTGTCATACTATCCTGACTTGGTCAGAGGGAGATAGGGAGAGAGAGAGAGAGAGAGAGAGAGAGAGAGAGAGAGAGAGAGAGAGAGAGAGAGAGAGAGAGAGAGAAAGAGAGAGAGAGAGAGAGAGAGAAGGGGTAAGTCTAGCTCACAGGAACGACCATTCGAGGCAATCAGTTATCAGTTATCAGTTGGGGTATCTTCATTGCACTTCGGACAGGTCCATAGATGCTCAAATCCTACCCCCAGCATATGCATCAGCGTTCGGTGGCTAATAGTGCCAGTTCTGTGTTGGTTGACAAGGCACCTGGTTTTCCCGATGTACCTCTCGTGTCTGGCCGTGCCAATTCTTAATCAACAGTCTTTCATCCTGGACAGCGATGTGGATTCACTGACATCAAAGTCCTCTATTCTCGACATATCTTTAAGGACGTTAACTAACCCCGAATACTCTCGTCACGTGACGCGACGAGAATTAGCAGTGGTTCGAATCGCAAAAGTGACTTATGAGAGTATGGAGCCGGTCGCTCAGAAAGTCGTGGCGTGCTGATGAGCGTAATCTAGCCTAGGAATCAACATACAGCTGAAAGATGCTGGTGTTGACCGCAATATCCTGAAACAGGATGGAAACGCGGAAAAAAAAAAAAATAACATCGCCACGTTCCATGGGCTGGCCATCTACAGGGGGTGCTGAGCCAGCCAGTTTATCAGCTCGTTCATTTCCCTCGACTCCCGCATGTCCTGGGATAAAGATGAAGGTGACTTTACGGACAACAGACTTCCTCAGCGACTCGGTCCACTGTCTACGTAAAGAACCAGAGACAAACTCTAGGAAACCAGCAAGGACCACAAGCAAGTCGCCCACAAGCGCTGGTCTCTTCCTGCAAAGGTCAAAGAGCCTGGATGCCGGTTGTTCCTGGTACAAGTTGATTGGTTAAATATGACACTGTCCTAGGTTGCCACCATTGCGATGAATTTCATTCTCGAATTCTCACCCCAACATCCGTCACTGAGAAGATTCACCGACAGCTGTGTCACGAGGCACCAAGCTGTCTTTTCTCTCATCTCATCTTGCTCCAGTTGTGCCTTGCAGTGTCGAGGTCTTTTATTGCCATCCCATCTTGTTCCTCTTGTACCTTGCGGTGTCGAGGTCTTTTATTGCCATCCCATCATGTTCCTCTTGTACCTTGCGGTGTCAAGGTCTTTTATTGCCATCCCATCATGTTCCTCTTGTACCTTGCGGTGTCAAGGTCTTTTATTGCCATCCCATCATGTTCCTCTTGTACCTTGCGGTGTCGAGGTCTTTTGTTGCCATCTCATCCGGTACCTTTTGTACCTTGCGGTGTCGAGGTCTTTGATTGCCAGCAGTATATCCCCATCAGAGGGCACGCTGAACTGCACTGGTATCGCCATGAGCCTGGTTGGACGCGAGTTCGGCACCTAGGCTCGTCGTCTGCTAAAGTGTGGGAAGGACTGGCCACACATCTCTCTGTACATCCAGGCCTACAAAATGTGATGCCGCTATCACATCACAGACCCAGGAGACCAGCATGGCCGAGTGGATAAGACCGCTCGTTCATAAACATCCGGTGTGCTGATGTCGAGGTAGCGGGTTCAACCCTACACCATTAAGTTGGACTAAAATGTTGATGTCTTGTTCTTAACTTGGAGACTTAAATTACAAGTACCTCTGAAGTCGGAGGAGGTACGCCTGACGGCGAGGGACACTGGTGATAGGGAAAGCTAATCCATACACAAGACTCAGTTCAGTGCACTAGAAATAGTAGTGTCGAGTGGATCTCACTGACTGCCGCTTGCAACTGTGGAGCTCGAAAGCTGACACCAGGGTATGTCCTACCCTACTATAAATAGTAGCACGTGTATGGACTACGTTTGAGTTCAAAACCTGCCTTCGAAAAAAAAAGAAAGAAAAGAAATAATAACAGACCCAAAGCAGAAAACTGCATCGGGGCAATTTTTGTTTCCTTCAAAATGTTCCCTTTTCTCCGAAGTCGGAGAGTGTCTGCCTGTACGGCGAGGAACCACCAGCCTGCACACCAATAAGCCAGACATGGGACAACGGATACTCACGCAAACCTCAGGTCCTGTCTGACATCACACTGATGTTGGACAACAGGATGCCTTCATCCGACATACAGGACTTCGCGTTGGCTCCGCTCAAATCAGCCTAAAACGGATACCATAAAGTATCCAGGGAAATGAAGGCGGCCGGACACCCGACTACACGAACTGGGAGTGAAGCCTGGTCAAGCACGTCGCTGCCACCTGTGAGATACAGAGAGGAGATATACCAAACCCCTCATGGGAACAGTGAGCAGAAATACTTTGGCCACTGCTTAGAAAAACTGGACACGCTTGGGACTGGCTGTGTCTTGCATTAAACTTTTCCAAAGGGTTAGGTAGCCATCCAACGCTCCTTAGTCTTATTATGTACAAGGCCAGTTACAGTGGTACTATTCTTCGCTTCCTTTGTGGGTCTGGTAACATATTTTAGGGCGAAGTCTAATATAAGTACTTACATTGGGCGTGTGTGTCTCCAGTAGCCATGAGGACATAATTATGTGCGGAGTAAGCCTTACTAAAGCATCAGCACATCATCACCGAACTAGTGGTACACACACTATTTCTACTTATACTCCGATACGGTTGCACAGTGGTTAGTGCTTGTGAATACCAAGACATCGTTTCGGTTCAATCCCTTACAACAAGTAGTAGTGAAGCATATATACAATGGTTTATCTCTTATTATTTGCAGATGAAGGCTTAACAACGTTCTCCTCTTTGTTTTGGTAATATTTTACAGCCAACTAAGACTCCGTGCGTTCCCATTTGTTTACATTCCCACAATATCACAAAACAATTAAACCCATCCCATTTATATACGTAACCATAAATCGAATGTGTCGACAACAAAACGTAATTTTACCATAATCTGTCTCAGAGACCGGTTTACATTTCCACAGCATCACAGTAGTTTAAAAAAAGGTTATTGCATATCCTTTACTGGACATTGCATTTGACCAGAGCATTTTTGGGCTGTTTGTGATATCTTGGCAAATTTACGTTCAGTAGTTCGTCATTGCTTTCTGAACGACCAGCACTGATACCTTTATATGGGGAAACCAATGCAAGGCAGTCTGCTTCCAAACTGCCTGCAGGTGTGTTGTGAAACGCAGTATGCGGGATTACTAATTGCATTCGTAATTCCGTCGCCACAGCAGTTAAACCCATCTCGTTTATATGTAACCTTAGACCGAATGAGTGGACAACAAATCGTACTTTTACCATAACCTGTCTCCAACATCTGTGATCTCTAATTTTCGTGCTTTCCCCTTTGTTTACATTTACACAGCATCACAGCAGTTAAACCCATCTCATTTATATATGTAACCTTAGACCGAATGAGTCGACAACAAAACGTACTTTTACCACAACCTGTCTCCTACATCTGGATTCTCTAATTTCACGCGGCAATAAGCATCCTTGCACAAGAACCCCAGTGACCAACTTGGTCTAAGTACCGCCACTTTAGCGGTGAACGTCAAGAGAGCGGTCGGGGCTGAAACACGTCCCGCTGTAGCGGTTTCCAATGACGTGTTAATTAGATATGGAAGTCACGTCGTGCTGAGTTCTCTTTATCTGCAGTGACCATGGTCAAAGGTCGTAAGCAATTAAGCGCGCAATTGTGAAAATAAGATTTATTTTTTCCCCACCTACAATACCTCATAGTCGCAAAATTCCTGCGCGCGCGTGTGTGTATGTGTGTGTGTGCGTGTGTGTGTGCGTATGTGTGTGTGCGTGTGTGTGTGTGTGCGTGCGCGCGCGTTTTTCATTTCAAGCGAAGTCCTACAAATGCGCTACTTCTTTAAGTGCAATGGACTGTTATTTACGATGTTTGCTTTCCCTATTACCAGTGCCCGTCGCCATCAGGCGAACCCACTCCGACTTCAGAGATGCGTGTAATTTACGTCCCCAAGTCAAGGGACGAGAAATCAACATTTTAGTCTAAATGACCTGTAAAATTGTATATTTCGGTTCTTTAATATTTCAGTAACCAAGCAATGAGTTTTAAAGTAGACAATCTTCAAAGTCAAGAATTGGGTAGCTGTATAGGTGGATAGATAAATATAGAGATGTGGACGATCGAGACGTGACGTGATGTGACGTGACTGTCACGACTAGGTGTCGAGCTCGAAAGAAAGCTTCTGATTCTCAGAAGTAGTCGGCCTTCCCAGTATGTTTCGACCCTTTACCCTCTTGAAACTCTGGGAGCGGGTCCAGCCGAGGCATGACTCCGAGTGTCTTTCCCCTGTTGTCAGTCAGTTCGACCTATTTTTCGAGACGTTCATTCTTTGCATTGTCCACGTGTTGTCTTGCGTTGTTTCCGTGTGTGCCCCTTTATTGCGAAAAATGTCTACTCTGAAGCCTTCCTTCCCTCTTAGAGGAGAGGCTTATGGACTCGGTGCTTCGTGCCCTCACAGAAATCCTAGCACAAGTGGCCGTGGGAAGCCAGGTTCTTCCTTGGCCATTGGTTCTGTAGCCTCTACGCCGGCGCTTCGCTATGCGCAGGCGTTCGTCTTCGTTGCCGCGTTCCTTTCTTCGTACCCCGTTCATGGATCATAGAGCCAGACTCTGGGAAGCTTGCTCTTCCTCTAGGTTACTTGGCTGTGGATTGGGTTCCTCGACCCTTCTCCTGGCCACTGCTGCGGAGTGCTGTCGTCGCAAGATGACTATCACCACCGAATGGAGGTTGGACTTCGGCCGACATTTACCTGACTTTGGGGACTGCTATCGCGTGGCGTTTCGCCCACACCGAACAGACCCGCTCTCAGATGCATGGCATCTCCACTGGTATGGAACGGTCAGCTCAATGAGCGTTAGTGCTGAACCGATGAGGAATGAAATGCAATATCAGGTCGCAATCGAAACTGTTAGATTACTGCCCGATGCGCCCCACTGCCCATCAGGTCAACAGTCAGCTCTCAGTCATCCGCGCCTTCGAAGATGGACGGTAAGTCAGCAGCGCAGTATTTCTTGTCTCTATGTTGCTGCCCAGTTCTGATGAAGTAAACCCGCATCGGCTTGGTTCTGGCCCTTCTGTTCGCCCGCATCATGGCTTCATCCGCTATGGCTGCCAATTCAGTGAGCAATTTATTGTGTCGCCATTTAAATCGACCTTGGTAAAGGGCTACTTTACGTGCAGACAGCACGTGCTCCGCTGTCTGAACTTTCGCTTTACAGAGGCGACAGGACGAATCGGTGGATTTACCCCACTTGACCTTGTTAGCAGCTGATGGCAGGACATCGTAGATGGATCGGCCAACGAAACTTAGGCGCAGTGGTGCCATGTGCCAGATCTCATTTCATGTCAGGGACTTTTGTAGTATCCCCGCCCATGACATCCACTGGCCCTGCTGCGAGTGTTGGGCAACCATTTGCACTCTCTTTTCGTTCTCTCCCTCGCGAATCTCTTAAACCAACATGTCTCTCCGTTCCCTGGTCATCGCCTCTGACCACATCTGAGCTCTGTCATGGTGCCCGAACTTCTGTCTATCCGACTGGGTGTGTCCCATCATTTCCTGCAGTTTAAGTCATGCTTGGGCAGCTTCGACTGAGCTGTCGATCTTCCACTTCCTTCCTGTTTTGAGCGCGGTTTGTGAGTGCTGATTGCATCATCCGGGGACTTGCGCAGAATCATCGTGAGTCTGGCTTTAGAGAATTATAACAAACATGTTGCCCCTCCCCATCCTTTAAAAAAAAAAAATGAAAGATCTCCAACTGAGACTGTTGAACAATACTATTTTGGATGAAGAATGACTTGCGCGATGAATTGGATTAAGGGAGATATTATTCACAAACGTTTGTGAATAATGTCTCGTACATTATTCACAAACTGCTGGCCACGTGACGTTTACTACCGTCGTCGATTGGCTTTAGAAGACTCTATTATTCTCTCTTCTTGTCTGTCTTTTGTTTGCAAGTTCTTTTTCTTAAAACCTCACAAAGACGATATTTGTCGACAAGGACACACTTTACGTACAGTGACATTTTAATTGGCAAATAAAATTCACATTAAATAAAGACATCTATTGGATCCATCGATTCTGACACTCAATCACACCGTCACTGCCTGGGGGATGCGCCCCCACCCTCCCATCCCTGCAGCTTCCACAGATCCATAGAGCCCACTTTATTCACAAGCTTCGAGTTTCTCAGTTCTTTTAGTTCCTAATGTTAACTATTTTTTAAAATTAAAAATTAAAAATTAAAAAAAATTGTCGAACACCAGTCTCCTGGTGACAGGCGGAGATACTAACCACTACACTACATAAGACACAATGATAGTTCCATAAAACATTAATTTTGTAGTCAAACGTAACGTCACGTGACCAGCCGTTTGTGAATAATGTATTGGATTAAAGTAAGGAAGTGCTGCGCAATTCGTCGACCTCACTCTTTCGCTCATCTGAGTCCAGTGGCAAATCAAGTCAAGACGACTGGAGACGAATACAGGTGCAGTGGATGGCCAGAGCGCTCTACGTGCCTTGCTGTGCTCATTATGTTCCACAACGCTTTGCAGGTATACGCCGTCTTGCCCGTTGAATCATCAATGATTTTTTCCGCGCAGCCTGTCGAATGATAATGTTTAAAACAGCAGTCACGGAATAATCCATCGGCAAGGCTTCAAAATAAGACAAATAATTGAACATACATGATGAGTCATGGGGCCAGTGATGAAGTCCGTCTCAGTCATTCAACAATACAACCGTAGCAATTGATTAATATTCAATCTCCTCACGAGAAACGATTATTGCAGCTGCAGATATCTCCTACAAACCTTTCGTAGCATGTGATAATCCTCAATGAGTATTTAATGTTCATCATCATAATCATCATCATCATCATCATCATCATCATCATCATCATCATCATCATCATCATCATCATCATCATCATCATCATCATCATCATCATCATCATCATCATCACCATCCTTCCTCCTCCTCATCATCATCATCATCATCATCATCATCATCATCATCATCATCATCATCATCATCATCATCATCATCATCATCATCATCATCATCCTTCCTCATCATCATCATCATCATCATCATCATCATCATCATCATCATCATCATCATCATCATCATCATCATCATCATCATCATCCTTCATCATCATCATCATCATCATCATCATCATCATCATCATCATCATCATCCTTCCTCATCATCATCATCATCATCATCATCATCATCATCATCATCATCATCATCATCATCATCATCATCCTTCCTCATCATCATCATCATCATCATCATCATCATCATCATCATCATCATCTTTCACTTTTGCCGTTAAGCGTCGTGGGGAGGAATAACCGACGTTCCAGCGTCCGATGGGTGGCGCTTGATAATGTCATTCCGTGTGATTGTACAATGTCTTTGATGTCTTCAATCCATTTTCTTCTCGGGCGTCCTATTGCTCCCTTCACAGATGTTCTTTGATAAAACGCCAGTGCTGGAAGTTGATGGTGTTGCATTCTAACGAGATGGCCAAACCATTTGATCTTCTGTCTGTCAATAAATGTTGTACAACGTATTGATCTCACTGTCTGTCTGATAACAACATGTTTACTTGATCTCGGATGGTTAAGTCGGCAGCATTCTTCATGCATCTCAACTCACATGTGTTGATTTTGCATAAGTGTGATTTGGATAATGTCCAAGTAATAGATTGGTAGCATAGGGTTAGTGTGAATATGCTGTTTATTATCTGTCGTTTTGCGGCATGGGTTTATTTGGATGTTTCAGTAAGGGTGATAGTTGATATGTAAGCGCACTTGCTTTTTGACATCTGATTTCTATTTCTCTGTTCAATCTGTCATCTTCTGTGATCATACTTCCAAGATATTTGAATTCTTTAGCTTATTTCAGAGATGTGCTATTTACCTGTATACTTATTGGTCCAGGAGAACTGCTAACTTGCATTACTTCGGTTTTGGCTGTGTTTATACTCATATTGTATCTGCTGCATGTTGAACTCAGATTATTAATATGATTGTGCAGTCTGCCTTCGTCGCTTTAGAACGGGCATTGCTCGTCTGCAAATAGAAGATCATGTATTGCCTGTGAATCTGTTGTTTCATATGAAGTAAATAGTTCCAAATTTTCTGAATCTGTTCTGCCAAACTTGCTTCTTTGGATATTCTGTCCATGTAGATATTAAATAGCAGAGGATTGAGCACACATCCCTGAGTCACTCCTGTATTAACTTTAAACATATTTCATATACCTTCTTGTGGTCTTATTGCACGTTGGCTCGAGTGGTACATGGCTGTGATGTTTTCTAGCAATTCTCCTTGCATCCCGTAATTTCAAGGATGGCCCTTAATTTGTATTTGTCTCCTCTATCAAAAACTTTTTCCTGATCTACAAACACAATATGCTGCTGGTCACTAAATTCGATGGTTGTTTTTATATATTTGTCTAAGTGTGTATAGTGCATCAGTGAAACTCTTACCTTACCTGAAACTAAAATTACACTTTGCTTAACTGTTGTTCAACTATGGGTCTAGCTCTTTGTTCCAATAGGTTTGCGTACATTTTCCCTATATGACTCAGGAGTGATATACCTCTGTATGTTTTGTACTCTCTCATATTGTCTTTCTTTTTCCATATTAGCACTATTACTACCTGTTGCCAATCGTCTGACACTTTTCTTTCTTCCCATGTTATGTTAAAAAGTCTTGTCAGCCATTTAACTGTTGTTTTTCCATTTGGACATAATCTGTATTTAATGTTCATGGATATTATTATAATCTCCCAGCGACAAAATCACAGTTAGCTTCTTTCTGGGATATGATTCCTCTTAATCCTTGCATACGCCAGTGTCTGCATACAGATCCCAGCATATAGCGGATACCAAGTGACATTTGAACAAAAATACTAGGACAGCCGGTTCCTTCAACGAACTGGCTCTTTTCCTCTTTAGAAGCTTCAACAACAAAACGTCAGTAGGTAAACCTACGTCATGCACGGACAATATTGGTACCGTAAAGTGCAACTACCAATCGAGACGCTATCAACAGGCAACATGTCCCACCAATGCAACAGGCAAAACTGTTTGAAATCCGCGGAAAATTGGAAGTAAGGATGTGCCACAGTTAGGACTTAAAGTAAGGATGTATCACAGTTATGACTTAAAAGTAAGGATGTGCCACAGTTAGGACTTAAAAGTTGTCAATGTGGTAGCAGACATGTTGTATTATATCACAATGACAAAATTTCGGCGATATATAAGCCCATGGCATACACGGGAAGTCGCTTAAGACGATTAATAATCCCATGGCAGTAAATCAGTTAAATTGCTAGTATCCGTTCAGTGACTCCGTGTCAGCAGTAGAACAGGTTCTGTATAACATTTCAGTACCGAGATTCCATCAGTAGAAAGAGCACGATTTGTCTCTTAAAATATGTTGTATTCTGAATAATCCACACAACTATAGACCTATGAATAGCGGTGTCAAGTTGCCTGGGCTTGGTTCAAGTGGACATAATATAAATTGACGTGGACATCCTCTTAGAGATGAGTGGTTGTCTGACTGATGATGAGCAGAATCCGGGGAGACTCCATAAACCCACGCAGTAGATACTCACAGCTTGAGAGTTTCCTGGTATCGTCTGGTGAAAGGAGTAATGTTCGGGTGTATTCTATCGTCATCATCCCCACCACCACCACCAAAACCACCACCACCACCACCACCACACCACCACACCACCACCACCATTATCATCATCATCATCATCATCATCACCACCACCACCACCACCACCACCACCACCACCATCATCATCATCATCATCATCATCATCATCATCATCATCATCATCATCATCATCATCATCATCATCATCATCACCATCATTATATGGCATGCCCTGTGCAGAATTTGCCTTTATCACAGATGCCTGAAAGGTTCCTCATTGTTGTTGTTGTTGTTGTTGTTGTTGTTGTTGATGTTCTTCTTCTTCTTCTTCCTTTTTCTTCTTCTTCTTCTTCCTTCTTCTTCTTCCTTCTTCTTCTTCCTTCTTCTTCTTCTTCCTCCTTCTTCTTCTTCTTCTTCTTCCGTCTTCTTCTCCATTCTTCTTCTTCTTCCTTCTTCTTCTTCATTTTTCTTCCTTCCTCTTCTTCCTTCTGCGTCTCCTTCCTCCTTCTTCTTCCTCCTTCTTCTTTTTCTTTCTTTTTCTACCCGTAGTCGTTATTCTTATTCCTATTATTAATGTTTGTTATTATTATTCTCCTCCGTCTTCTACTTTTTTAAAATTATTCTCCTCCTCCTTCTTCTACTTATTTTATTATCATTATTTTGTTCTTTATCAAACGTCTAATCCAGACTGAGACACACATCTTACTGTTAAATTAATATATGAGTACATGTGAGATCTCCAAACATCTGCCACTGTGTTAGTAGACAAACTAACTCTCCAGTTCATATCTCCATTATACAGAATGGTAAAATATGTAATCCCCGGCGATTCTGAGGCAGAAATGACGCCGAGGAATAGAATGTGCTATCTCATTATGATAAAGCAGTGGCCTAATAGATACGATGATGTTAACACACCAAGACCCAATCTTATTACCATTATTCGTCAGTTTGGAAGCTTTAATCTTCTCATACCGCTGTTTCCGTTACCGCCAGGGTTTTCCTAACCATTTCTGATTATGTTACGGTAATAGCAATGTTAGGTTCCGGTTAGTGTAATGTTGAACAAGCGTGGTGATCTCGTCACGTGATCATACACTCATAGTTTGTGATTGTATTCTCTCTCTCTCTCTCTCTCTCTCTCTCTCTCTCTCTCTCTCTCTCTGTCTCTCTGTCTCTGTCATCTACTGCCTATAGCACCTTGCAGCGTAGGGCAGGGGGAGGTCTTGAGACTGAGGAGTTAAAGCCCCTGGCTAGTGCCGTCGCCGCGAACTGCGCAGGTTAGGATTTTCTTTTTGTCCCGACAGAAAAAAAAATCCACACCTTACCGAGGATTCGAACCCGGTTTGCCACCCGGCCAGCCGCTCCGATTTTATTTGTTGGTGAAATATATTGAAGTTTTAACCACGTTTAATCTTAATGACAATATACTTGTAAATGGAGTTTGTAGTTTAGTTTGGTTATTTTTGTTTCTGTCTTTTAATTACTTTTACTTGATGTTGTTGTGACGTAATCTCTTCATGCTGTTTAATTTGTGTAAAGTTATCTAGTTGCATACCTTGTACAGGATATGTCGCAGTCAACCCCAGCATTCTTTTGGCTGTTTGTGATGTTTTGGCAAGTTTACGCACAGTTGTTGCCATTGCTGTTTGAACGACCGACACTCAGGCCGTTTTATTAAAACCAACACAAGGCGGGATGCTTTCAAATCGTAACCCCTTCGACACAGAACCGGTCATTTGTGTAAGGAAAGTTCAAATGATCGTGTGAGATGGCGAATCATGATCGCCCATGCTTATCGACATGGCACCTGATGGTGATGATTGAGTCTTTGTCTCTTTCTTCTTTTTTTTAAAATTTTCTTGAAACAGCTGCCTGCTGATGTGATAGGGCCGTCACATTTTCCATGTCTGAATACTAGGATAAAAAGGTAACCAGTCTTTCCCTCAGTTAGCGAGATGATGAACGCAGGCACACACCCTCGTCCGACCGCAATAATGATATTATTTGTTTTTAAAAAGTCGCTTAAAAGTCGACAGGGTCGACTTGATTGCACCGGGTTTTTATCCCATATGGCTCGGTCTCTTTCCGCAGCGCGGAAAGCGTCGCACAAAGCACGAACTCCGTAGCTCTAGCAACGACCCACAGGAGTCTCCGAAAAATTTCACTCGTGAACCGAAGGACGTGGCCCGGAAACGAACCCACAACCTTCGTAGCCCGAGTCAAACGGCTTGACCACTTCGCCACGAAGACTCCCATTTTTATTTATGTTTTTATTATTTGCAGATATTATTTGCGCGGCTACCTGTCAACTTTAACCTTGTTTAGCCTTTTAGAAGATGAAAAACATACTGACCAATAAAAAGATGTCAATTGCTACGAGAAAAAGAGTGTTTAGGTGCTACATGGAGCCTGTAATTTTGTATGGATGTGAAACTTGGATAATGAAAAATATCTAATGGCTGTGGAAATGAGGTTTCTGAGGAGAATACAAAGAATACCATGGCCAGATAGAAAAACCAACGACCAAGTCCTACAAGAAACAAATGACAATCGTAAACTGATTAAAGAAATTAGAAGTAGACAGTCAAATATTATGAGAAGAAATAAATTATAGAGAACTTTGTGACAACTGGCAAGATCGAGGGTAAGAGAACAAGGGGAAGACAGAGAAGTAAATAATACCTAGATGGCTTTACCACATGGCATGGTCGAGACAAGAATACTGAGCTGATCCATGACTTTGGTGATCGAGTGAAATGGCGAATCATGACCGCCCACGCTTACCGGCATGGGTGGACCTATCAACTATGCTAACGCCCTGGAAATTTGGCTTACACAAAAAACTTAAGTTGCATGTCCTGCACAGGACGTAGCAGTCAACGCCAGAATTTTCGCTGTTTGTGATTCCCGGGCAAATTTTACGTTCAGTAGTTTGCCATTGCTTTCTGAACGACCGGCTCCTATACCTTTTTCGAAAAAGTCAGCACCGCCGCTGTGTTTCGGACCCGGGTATACGGGCTTACAAACCGCGTTCGCTAGCCCATAGCCACAGAGACCGATTTTGGCTTACAAGGAAGATAATAATATTGTAATACTAGGAAGGATTATAATAAACAGTTATTTCCCTTCTCATATGAAAACTCAACAGTCGCCCTCTGGAATTGAGCGTTTCCGTTAAGTTTGGAGCCAGGTTATTCAAAGATTGTGACGTTTGATCTTTATACAGTCCTACAACAAGCAATGATTTGCAGACCAAATAGAACCAGAAGAAAAGAGTCCATGGTAATCTCGATAAATGAAGCCAATAAACGGGTACGCTTCCCTTGTTAATGCTTCACCTCGACACCGCAAGGTACAAGATGGCATGATATTAGATAATTAGTGTCTAAGCTCACAGCATTCAATTTGCTGTTATCTCAAGAAAACGCGAGATAGATAAAGCAAGAATGAGAATGAGAATGAGAATGAATGAATGAATGAATGAGAGAGAGAGAGAGAGAGAGAGAGAGAGAGAGAGAGAGAGAGCGAGAGCGAGAGAGAGAGAGAGAGAGAGAGAGAGAGAGAGAGAGAGAGAGAGAGAGAGAGAGAGAGAGAGATGGACAGGTGAAATATACATTCCGCGTAAACTGGTGGAGGCGGAAAGGAAACATATGCAAGTGTACTATGTCATAAACGTTATATTATCATGTGTGTATATGTATGTATTTGTTTTATCCGCACATGTGTCACATTACACTATCAAACGGCAACGATCTGTGATATACACAAACAACACAAACACACATTACACCTTGCTAATACACACTGCTTTGTATGAAATAAACGTTAAAAAACAAAACAAACAACCAGAAATAAGTTTGTGACATTTCATCTGTAAAGAGCCCTAAATATTGCCTCTTGGGAGCTGAGGTAACATAACTAGCTAGTCACTAGCTTACCGTCTCTGTGGACAGGAGTTCGATCCCCTTTTGGATCGACCAGAACCTAAAATTGGTACCAGGAATTGTACTGGGAAGTAAAGCCGGAAGGCGTATGCCGATTGCTCTATACAAAAATGTTTCCAGCAACATGTACTAAATACCCCTCAGAACGTGCGCCGATTGATTGATCGATACAAACGTGTTTCTAGCAACATATACTCAATACCCTTCAGAGCGTGCGCCGATTAATTTAATTTTTAAAGTCTCGATATGCGCCCGCTCTCTTTTGATGAGTAGTGGGCCTGCAGTCTGGCTCGTCGATAGGCATCCAGTGGTTTTGCATGTATCACCTTGTACCGGGAGGGCGCGCTTTAGCGATGCTACTCTTGGCCTTCGTGTGCGTGAATAGTCCGTCTGTCCGATAGATATCTGGTTGATCCTGCCAGTAGTCATATGCTTGTCTCAAAGATTAAGCCATGCATGTCTAAGTTCACACTGTCTCACGGTGAAACCGCGAATGGCTCATTAAATCAGTGGAGGTTCCTTAGATGACACGATCCTACTTGGATAACTGTGGCAATTCTAGAGAGGCCCTCACCTGTGGGACTTGGCTGAACGCCTCTAAGACGGGTTCCTTGGGTTCCAGGTCTGGCCACCACTCGCTCGTAGATGCTAGGTCTCGGAGGTTTGACGCTGAGCCGCCAGCGTCTGCAGCCTACCTTGTTCCAGACGTATTGGTTACCCATTCCTCTGGAAAACACTAGGCAAGGCCGAGAGAGGGAACATGTCGTTTGGGCACCACATGTTTTTCTGAAGCTCTGCCCAGGCATTGTGATGGAATTTTGGCCACATGATAACTCACATACTTTGGTCTGTCAAGACTGTAAGGTGCCACTCATATATATGTGTGTGTGTGTATATACACACACACACACATATATATATATATCCTCCCCCCCCCCCGCGTTTCCATCCTGTTTCAGGATATTGCGGTCAACACCAGCATCTTTCAGCTGTATGTTGATTCCTAGGCTAGATTACGCTCATCAGCACGCCACGACTTTCTGAGCGACCGGCTGCATACTCTCATAAGTCACTAGCGTGACTCGAACCACTTCTAATTCTCGTCCGCTCACGTCGACCACGAGAGTATTCGGGATTAACAGAGAAAGCTGCTAACCCATTGGCCAGGCAGCGGGCATATATATATATATAATATATATATATATATATATATATATATATATATATATATATACTAGATGACCCGGCCCGGCTTCGCCCAGGCCCTGGCGGGGATCTATCTATCTGTCTGTCTGACCCGGCCCGGGTTCGCCCACACCTGGTGGGGAGCATCTCATTTAATTCATATAAGTAGTCATATAAGCTCCCGTTCCCGACTATCTGTCGGTCTATCTGACCCGGCCCGGCTTCACCCAGACCCTGGTGGGGAGCATCTCATTTATTTAATTCATATAAGTAGTCATTAAGCTCCTGTTCCCGACTATCTGTCTGTCTGTCCGACCCGGCCCGACTTCGCCCAGGCCCTGGTGGGGAGCATCTCATTTAATTCATATAAGTAGTCATATAAGCTCCCGTTCCCGATCTATCTAATCAATCTAATCTACCTACCTACCTACCTACCTGCCTGCCTGCCTACCTACCTACCTACCTACCTATGTATGTTCGGCCCGTTCCCGTTAAAAATATAGATAGAATAGAAGAATATATAGATTGATAGTAGAAAATATGATTGGAAGAGATCTATCTAAAGTAAACTTACCAAGATATCACAAACAGCCAATAAATGGTGTGCGGTGGGGTGACTGCAAACGATATGCAACTAACTTTCTCTCACAAAAAATTACTTTTTTTTTTAAACGAACGAAAATCGCAGGCCCGTCCTACATTCTGTCATTCTTCTCTATTTCCTCTCATACATTCTTTCATTCAACATCTCTTATGAAGCAATTCTTTGACAACAAAAAACACCCAACGTGGGTGCAACGCGCCATACATATGAGAATGTTAAAAAAAAATGAATGTACTGTTGAAAAATAAAAAGATGAGTTAGAAAATTTTCATCACTATTTAAATAGATGCATTATTTTAATGAAAACTATGAAACTGCCTTAAAGATTATATCATTATTTATTATAACTCATATAGACAAAGAGTTTATAAATCTTTGAAAACAATGCAAGAATCTATATATAAATAGCAATGTTATTAAAAGTTATGCCCCTTGAAATAACTTTTCTTATGTTAAGTCCCCTTGCTATATAGAAATGATAATGTAAATTTAAATTATTAAATTTTAGTAAGTAAATAGCTTTTAGTAAGTACAAAACTATGACAGTTGGTTGCACGGAAATGAAAAGAAAACATGTAGAAAATATCATAATCGGATGGACCGTTCATGAACGCATAAACAACGGACACACATACATACATACATTGCCTTTTATAGTGTATATATATATATATATATATATATATATATATATATATATATACACATACATACATATATATGTGTGTATATATATGTATATGTGGATAATAAATAAGGATACACAAATTGGAGAGTGGAAAAGAAGAAGTAACAAAGACATTTATGATCTGTTTAAGTCCCCGCTAATCACTGGTATCATGAAGGCTAATAGACTACAATGGCTGGGGCATATAGAAAGAATGGAAGATAATAGGGAAATAAAACTCGCTTACACTCAGGAAATAAATGACCGTAAACCCCTAGGTAGACCAAGAAGACGGTGGAGAGATAATATATATACAGACCTACAAGCACTTGGAATCAACGACTGGCAAGAGAGGGTCAACCAGAGAGACGAATGGAGACGGATTGTATCTGTAGCAAAGAACCTCAATGGCTCCGAACGCTGAAGAAGAAGAAGAAGAGGCAGAGGCGGAGGCGGAGGAGGAGGGGGAGGAGGAGGGGGAGGAGGAGGAGAAGAAGAAGAAGAAGAAGAGGTAGAAGAGGAGGAAGAAGAGGAAGAAGAAGGTAGGTAGGTAGGTGTAGGTGGGTGTGCGCACACACACACACACATATATAATTTAAAATAAGCACCACTCTTAATATAATACATATACATGTTTATGTTACTTATCTGTTTTCCTGTTGTGGACCAGACCTTGTATGATCTTATATGGCATTTATGATTTATAATTCCAGTGTTAATTCAACATTGAGTGTTTACATGAAGGAAGAAAACAAAGAAAAGTAGAATTCGGTGTAATTATACATCTGAAGCTAGGTATTACGAGTGCTGTGATGTCGGTTCTTGACTCAACTCAACCCAATGGAACATAGGTCCTTAATCATTCACGGCTAGCCCTTGGTAGTCTTGTTCATGAATGGTTGGATTTAACAGCTAACCTTTTATTAATGCTATGACCGATGCTCGACGCTTAGAGGAAAGGCGAAACGCACATATAATCAGATTGCGACTGGTACTATTGAGGTTGGAACTCTTCGCTGGCTTCTGAGGATGGGGGCGGAGCGCTTATGGGAATGCCCCGAATGCTGTGATGTCGGTTCTGAAATCAATCAATCAATTCTAATGGATGCGGTAGTCAGTTTAACAAAAACCCTCTTCATCCGCCACCTATGACATGAATGGTAGGTTATAGTGTTATTAATCTTTGCTTCCTTTATGGGTATACAACGGTATAAAACTTCCTCCTCAGTGATTTCTATACCCCTCATAAACTACGGTCATAAAATAAACAAACAAAAAGCAGTTCATATACTGTATTTGACGAACATATAAATGAAAACATATTCAATTAACAAACTGTAAACTTTATTTCCTATCATCTCTGATAGAAATTAATGAACTAATATTGTAAAGCACATTTGTTATTTAAGAAAAACAAAACACACACCTAAGTTACAGGTCAACATTGCAATAACTGATATTCACATTATAAGCATTATTCTGGTCAAAGCCTTCAACTCTCCAAGAAGAGAAATAACTAAATAACTAGACTAAGAAACACAGCAAGCAGGAGAATGCATAACTAACAATAATAGACCCAATGATAACCCCCAACCAGTGGATTAGTATCCAAGGTGTAATAGGATCCAGGCAACCTTTCTCAGGAACAAGGTCCAAGTAAGAAAATGAGATTTGGAAAACAACTTTCAAGTTCACTGAAAATTACATTTGTAAAGTCCATTAAGCACCAGCCTTGATAATTGACATTTTACCTAAGAGGGTGGGGCTAAATACTTTTTCAGCAGTATTTAAGCAGTTAAACTGTACAGGGTGTCCCCTATAAGTGCAGGGCATGAAATGGTCTATCAAGACGCCTGGAAACAACTTTCAAACTCATAGGAAATTACATTTGTAAAGTTAATTAACTTATTCAGTGACAAAGGATTACATATAACCAAATGTGACCTCCAATTTGGACAGGAGGGCAATATATCACCATGCTAGAGTCATTGTGTTATTTATTTTGCTTCATGGTAACTTCTGAAATCTCAATGCTCAGTAAATGAAACTTTACATTAAATACTTGTTCATTTGATTTTGTACCAGGTTTGGTCCAATCTTACTAGGAGAACTTTTAATCAGATAGCAGTGGGTACGATTAGTAGTATGACTCCTTGCTGGCCGTTGAACGAGGGGACGGAGCGCATATGGGAATGTCCTGAGTGCAGTGATGTCGGTTCTTGACTCACCTCAACTGGTCCAATCTTACTTTTTGTTTGGAACTGAATCAGTTAAGCACCAATCTAGATAACTGACATTTTACTTAAGTGAGGGAGGTACTAAATACTTTTACAGCAGTACTTAAATTGTGCAGGGTGTCATCTGGGGATAGGATGGGGTCTTTGAGATCAATGAAATGGTCTATGAAGAAGCTTGGACACTGCAGTTTCATATATTATCTTTGGGGGAATTCGGTCAAGTGGCAATAATGAATAACTTCACCAAGGCATTGTGGTAAGCAACACACCCTGATAGCACTAGCTTTATGTCTGTTAAGTTACTTGCATATCCTTTACAGGACCTAGCAGTCAACTCCAGCATTTTTGGCTGTTTGTGATTCCTGGCAAAGTTTACGTTCAGTAGTTTGCCTTAGCTTTCTGAATGACCAGCACTCATACCATTGCATAGAAACCAAAGAAAGACAGCCTGCTTCCAAATTGCTTGCAGCTGTGTTTTGAACGCGGTATGCAGGATTAGGAACTGCATTCGTAACCCCTTCACCAGAGACCCGTTCTGCTAATTGGGTATAATGTATACATAGTGCCCCAAATAAAATATAATAGACACAAAATGCAAGTTGTCTAAATAAACACTTGTATCTTTTCCAAATGTTTTCTCACTGTGCTAGGCTTTTGGGGCAACATATATATGTGAACACTTTGGTTTTCATTTGAGCAACAATCACCAGGAGCACTTCTAGCCATGAGTAAATCAATTTAGTGTTTTTATTACACCACACACAATGTGATTTGCAAGAATCGTATGCCGTTGTCTTATTGGGGTTATAAAAAATGAAATATTTGGGAAGAATAATCTTGATAGGGAGGGATTAACAGCTTTGCCATTCAGTAATGAAAAGATGACAGAGAAGGAAATGAAGAACTAACAACAAAGTTCAAGAAATTAAGACAACTCATGCTTATAATGTAATAAATGTACAGCTTGTAATGTTTTCTCTTAACAATATGTATATGTTAGAAATATATCTACTAGTGAATGATTAGCATGTACACAGATTTACAGATTTTTATCTTTAGATTTTATCATAATCATACATTTGTACCCTTCTCAGCAATAATAAAATTAACATGAGTACCAACAAACTAAAGAAAACTACACAGCTAATTAATGAAACAAAAAATAAGAACTGCATATTTCATATATGATAAAATGTGGAGATTTGTGAGAGTGGAGCTAGTATTATAGCTAAACAGAAAGTGGAGATCTGCGAGTGAAGATAGTATTGTAGCTAAATAGAAAGTGGAGATCTGTGAGTGGAGATAGTATTGTAGCTAAATAGAAAGTAGAGATCTGTGAGTGGAGATAGTATTGCAGCTAAACAGAAAGTGGAGATCTGTGAGTGGAGATAGTATTGTAGCTAAATAGAAAATGGAGATCTGCGAGTGGAGATATTATTGTAGCTAAACAGCAAATTTAGATCTGTGAGTGGAGATAGTATTGTAGCTAAACAGAAAGTGGAGATCTGTGAGTGGAGATAGTATTGTAGCTAAACAGCAAATTTAGATCTGTGAGTGGAGATAGTATTGTAGCTAAACAGAAAGTGGAGATCTGT
Organism: Cepaea hortensis; assembly: GCA_963921405.1. NCBI lineage: Eukaryota > Metazoa > Mollusca > Gastropoda > Stylommatophora > Helicidae > Cepaea > Cepaea hortensis. Next base: position 44,193,743 of record OY992895.1, read on the forward strand.
GAGTGGAGATAGTATTGTAGCTAAACAGAAAGTGGAGATCTGTGAGTGGAGATAGTATTGTAGCTAAATAGAAAATGGAGATCTGCGAGTGGAGATAGTATTGTAGCTAAATAGAAAACGGAGATCTGTGAGTGGAGATAGTATTGTAGCTAAACAGCAAATTTAGATCTGTGAGTGGAGATAGTATTGTAGCTAAACAGCAAATTTAGATCTGTGACAGTATAGCAAGCTTTCTGACAAAGAGAAGACACAATGTTCTGTAAGTGTTACTTCTCAATCACCGACTTCACAATAACACAAAACATTAAATAAACTGTTGAATAATCGTCAAGGTAAAGACCTTTCAAAAACAGACTTGTTAAATTCAATCTATAATACATCCTTGAAATAAGAAACTACCATGGTAAACATTCTTGCATATGGTTAACAGCACATAACATTGACAGTTACCAGTATCAAGGCATCATTTATATTGAACTCCATTTTCAAAGACCGTGGGTTGTAAAGGCATTAAAAAGCATACAAGGACTCTTGTACATGCTTTATTGGGTATATGGTTCTACACCCATATTTTATGGACAAACCGGATATCAACGGGTGGTGTGGTCAATACCAAGCCGGCTGTCTTTACTTTCTAAGAAATTTTAGTACGCATTGTAGCAGGGCCAAGATTTTTTAAAATCCGCCTCGGTATAAATTCAAACTCATGACCACCAAGCATGCGTCTAGACACTACACTAGCGTAGCTTCCAAAATAGAACAAGTCCATAAATGCAATTATTATAAAGAATGCCAAAAGCACACTTAAAGCGTCTAGACACAGCACTAGTGTGGCTTCCAAAATAGAACAAGTTCATAAATATAATTATTATAAAGCATGCCAAAAGCATACTTTTAAGTATATTGGAATGTAACACACCCTTACCGTAACACTTTCAAGATATAAGTGCTGCATTAAAACGGCATTCACAATGTTAACAACAATAAAGTCACAAAGCAGGAACTCACTATGGGTGTGTGATGTATAGGAGTATCACATTTTGTAGGCCTGAGTGCACACAGGAAAAGGTAGTCAGTCGTTCTCTCATGTTTCAGGGGTGTCTAGTTGGTCATGTGTCAAATTACACTTGTTTCTGCAGCGAGATGGTCTCATTTGGAGGTGACAGGTTAGAATCCTGGTCAGTAACTATCACCATTATCATGTGCCATGCCGATAAGCATGGGCACTCTTGTTTCGCCATCTCACGTGATCACCAGAGTCAGTAAGTATAGCTTTCCATTTTTATGTTGCCTGGTGTGTCCTCAAGTTCCTAGCTATTTCTACTTCTATGAGTGCCAAACACTCATCATCATCATCATGTGCCATGCCGGTAAGCATGGGCGGTCATGTTTTGCCATCTCGATCACCAGAGTCGTGGATCAGCTCCGTGTTCCTGTCTCGACCATGCCATGAGGCCAAGCCATCCAGGTATTTACTTCTAGCTCTTCCCCTTGGACTCTTCCCTTCAATCTTGCCAGTTGTCACCAAGTTCAACTCATTTTTTTCTCATAACATGCCCAAAAAATTGTGACTGTCTACGTCTAATGTCTCTAATCAGTTTACGATCTTCATTTGTTTCTTGAAGGACTTGTTCATTGGTTTTTCTGTCTGTCCATGGTATTCTTTGCATTTTCTCCATAAACCATATTTCCAGAGTTATCAAATGTTTTTCAAACACTACATGTGTTTGCCAAACACTAGATGTGTTTATTTTCCTTATGTAGCAGGACAAACATACTCATCAAGCTACCATCTGACCACACTCATGACAGCACAGCTCCCTATCAACTACAAGGAGCCTGCTACAGGTTTGTGACATGATATGGCCATCACATTTTGTAGGTCTCAATATGGGCTGAGTGGTCTCGAGGTATGGTGTCCGTCACGAGTGTTGGAGGTCCTGGGTTCAAGCCCCGGTGAGTGTCAGGATTTTTTTTCATGCGGACTTCTAGCAACAAAATTTCCCCTGGTCTCTGGGTAGTGAGATCGGACACCCGTGTGTGTTGTGCACTTAATCCCTTGGCAGTTGGAAATTGAAAAAATTTAGTCTAAAGACGCTGCCCGGGCAAAATTGAGCTAAAAATCTACCCAAAGTATTTCAAGATCCTCGCCGGTGCTACAGAGTTCATGCACTGAGCTGAGATTCTCTGGGCTCAGACTTAGGAGCAGAACAGAGCACTTATGGGTTACACCCATGTGCCGTGATGTTGATCCGTCAACTAAACTAAACCAAACCTGAATGAATGGAGGAATAGATGGCCAGCCTTTCCCTCACTTAGTGGGACGACAAACTCAACTGCTCAGCAACAATAGAAGTGCATGGCATCTTTTCTACCCTGCTGTCTTAGTTTTTCATTTATCAATTTATGAACCAACATCACTTCATGCAACAATAGAAGAGCATATGGCATCTTGTCTCCCCTGCTGTCCTAGTTTATCATTTATCAATTTATGAACCAACATCGCTCCATGCAATGATAGAAGAGCATGGCATCTTTTCTCCCCGGCTGTCGTAGTTTATCAATTATTAATTTGTAAACCAACACCTCTCCATGCAATGATAAAATAGAATATAGCATCTTTTCTCCCCTGCTGTCCTAGTTTTTCATTCATCAATTTGTCAACCAACATTGCTCAATGCAATGTAATAAGAGCATTTGGCATCTTTTCTCCCATGCTGTCCATCTAGATTTTGATGTATCAATTTGTGAGCCAACATTGCTCCATGCAACGTTGGTTCAGAGCATATGACATCTTTTCTCCCCTGTCTGTCCATCTAGTTTTTCATTTATCAATTTGTGAACCAACATCGTTCCATGCAATGATAGAAGAGCATATGGCATCTTTTCTCCCCTGCTGTCGTAGTTTTTCATTTATCAAACCAGTTATTAGCGACCGAGTTGGTGTAATGGTTCTGACATTACGCTGACAGTGACATGAGCATGATCGAACAGGGGTGCACCGTCTGCTCTCAACATTCAATATGGCTACTTATTCCTGGATGCACTCAGGCCTGCAAAATGTGATGATCCTAAGACTTCACATTTGCTATGGGAAATTTGCATTATACCAATTATTACAAAATATATATCCTAATTATCTCTCTTGTAACATGGAAAATTTTGTCTGTTGCTTTATTCTGCTGCCTGGGAGAAAATTTCCATTGTCTCGTGGCCTTTGTCAGTTGGGGTATCTTCATGGCTGTGCGAAAGAATTTTCAGCAGGCCTCGAGTGCGATTTTACAGAAGAGGCTGAAAATTTCTTGAACCGCCACAACGAGACAATTTCTTGAACAGAGAAATATGTTTTGAAAGAGGCTAACAACACACAAGACAACTTATCGCAAATAAAAAAAAATGAGGCTTCATTTTTTGTGTGTGGCTACATTGTGAGAAGAGAAACATGAACATACTGACAATTGGTAAGAGAAACAGAGGAAGACAGATTCTTGACAGTAAGTACTATGCCATGGCACAATGGGCATCACCTCACAAATTGTTACATGATTACATAATGTGGAGAAGCTGGATCACCCATGCCATTGACAAGGTGCATTACCTTACACTTATTGCATACCCTCCAATAGCCACTTTTCTAACTTATCACTGCTGCATGTGACAACACAGTTTGTTAATCTGTTATACTGATGACCTCTGTGAGGTCATCCCCAACATTCCCCATATATGTTGCTAAAAGAAATCTGAATGCTATTTGTGTTCCAATCCGTAAAGTTTTAATTGCTTTACTTTTTTTTTTTTTTTTTTGCTTTAACACAAGTTTAATGACAAACATTGAACATTTGTGTTTTTTATTTCTCCCAAGAACAGCTTAACAGTCAGTTCACAATATAAAAGTATCTTCTCAGACCATCACTAAATGTCAGTAACAAACAACGTGAATAAACAAAATGTTTCAATCTGTTATTTACTGTGACAGGTAATACATTTCTCATTTTCACAAGATGAAACAATGAAAAATGACAGGCACAAGATGATTTTCTATGCAGTACAGAAAGCACTGGTGACTTAGTACTTAGGAGTGCCAGCCACGGTCCCGGTTTCAATGCCGCACTCATCACGACCACGGAGGATTTTGAAGAAACCTGTAAACACAATTTTAAAGCATGATTTATATATCTATTCTGTTCAACACTCCAAGTATCTAAATGTTTATACATAAAAACACATCTAAATCATACATCTCACATATTTTAAGACAAATGTCCATGAGAGAGAGAGAGAGAGAGAGAGAGAGAGAGAGAGAGAGAGAGAGAGAGAGAGAGAGAGAGAGAGAGAGAGAGAGAGAGATAGAGAGAGAGAGAGAGAAAGAGAGAGAGAGACAGACAGAGACAGACAGAGAGAGAGACAGACAGAGAGACACAGAGAGAGACAGACAGACAGACAGAGAGGCAGAGAGACAGGCAGACAGAGAGACAGACAGACAGAAAGACAGAGAGAGAGAGACAGACACAGACAGAAAGACATAGAGACAGAGACAGAGACACAGACATATAGATAGAGATAAAGAGACAGAGAGGTGAAGATATATATTTATACACATACCCATACACACACATACATGCACACATGCACATGCAAACACACAATCCTAGTATACTCTCTCTTCAATGCATGCAGTGTACACATACACAAAGTCTACTATGTTCCCCTTGAATGCATGCAGTTTAGACACACACAAGTCTAGTAGTTCCCCTTGAATGCATGCAGTTCACACACACACACACAAGTCTAGTATGTTTCCTTTGAATACATGCAGTGTACACATACACAAGTCTAGTATTGTCTCTTCAATACATGCACCATAAAGAGACAAGTGTTGCATTTCTTTTCAATTTCAGCAGTTTCTACAAACAAAAACCTAACAATATCTCTTTTTAAATGCACAAGACTTACCATTATCACCCCAGTCTGCGTTCCAGGAGTTAGCAACCAGCCAGTATTTGACACCATCTTCCACACCGTAACCAAGAATCTTGACAGCATGGCCTCCAAGTGCTGTCCCTGAAGTGTACTGGTAGACACCTACAAAAAAAAAAAAAAAGAGACCATACACTTTAGGGATAGCTACACATGATATACATAAATACATTAAAAGAAGGATTTTATTTAGTTTTACGACTTAGCAGTTGAAATACTTTTTAAACAGATTTTAACTACATTATTTTCATTTTCTATTCTGTCTCCTCAGCTTGCAATACCTTATCCTGATTGTGGTGTTGTCCCTTGTTCCCAGACATGTTCATGACCTCAGATTGCATTTCCTTACACTCAGATTGTAGTCCCACATCTTCATAGAACCATAAGATTATGGTGTCATATCCTCAAATTCTAGTGCCACATCCTCAGATTGTAATCACTCTGTATTCGTAGTAGCTTTGTGTCCTCATGACTCCAAGACCTATGCCTTTGGTACTGGCAGTGTCACCCAAGACAAATGTTTTGAAAAGTCAGGACCAGACAGATACTGCTGCGCTATAGACTGCAGACTCAACGGAAGGTGGAAGAACATCCATGGGTGTGTTGGGATAATTCAATGCCAATCATTGTGTGTAAAAACCTCATTTCCACTGTTGATTAGGCATAATTCTGAATAACACTTGAGAATCAAATACTGTTTATTTGATGTCCTTTCAACTCATTCAAGTATGCAATGTCTAGTATTAGATTGCCTGGTTTTTGGCCAGCTTTGTAGCTTATTACACTTTTACAAATTTAATGAAAAACTAAACTGGACTGTCTTGCACTGTGGAACAATAGTTGGACTTGGTACTGTGCCTTAATGTCACACAACTGGAGTGTCTATTTGATACTGTTCATTTAACTACACAATTGGAGCCCTTATTTGATATGTTATTGCTCCAGGCAACAGCAATGCATTCTGAACCCATTCAATTTAACCCCCAAAGAAATTAAACCTAATTTAAAAATTCAAAACAATGTATTCTAGTGAATTTTTTAAAAAGCCACAAACAATATGTTGCAGGATTTATTGCCTGTCATATTTGTCTGCATATCAGGTGCATATTACAGAGAGATATGAAGTGAACACATGAATAATACTTAGCTGAAATACTTAAGTCACAGATGTTAAAATGTGTAGCATGTTATCCCCATGGTAATTTCAAATGAACTCTACACAAAACTGGCAGGGATCACCTAACTGCTAAGATGTCACTATATTTGAACAATCGTTTCGTGTTATAGTATACAAAATGCTTTTTCTTTTTTATCTTTATGACCGTAGTTTATGAGCTGTTAAGAAATTGCAGATAATTTTTAAGCCTGTAAACTGCACAGGGATTCCTGAAGACTAACTCTCTTTCCACCCACACTGGTATATGTTTGGTTACTCACTTTGCTAAGTCTTTCCATTCTACCTATGTTAGCAGATTGGCACTCACTGGATTTGATAAATGCAGTTTAATTTGGTGTATAGAGACAATGATTCTTTCACAGATGGAATAGGTATCAGTGTTTTATATCTGATTATTGGGTCAGCAGCAAAGAAAGTTTTGATTACTGCTGTATTGATTTCATTATGCTGTACCCTCAAAAGTTGGCTAAAGAAACTAAGTTTGGGGACATGATTCTGTGGGAGGTGTGAATAGCTACTGTGACACTTCAATATCCATTAGACTGCAGAGTAGGAGCAAAACGTGATATCTAGGTTAGCAATTATAAAATATTGCTTGACAAAGAGTCAGTTCAAAATTATAGGTTGGACACACCAAGACAGATGAACACACCAAGACAGGAACACACCAAGACAGGAACAAACCATAACTGAGATGTCATACATACCTGACTTGTAGTTCAAGAAGTCACTGTAGACAGTGAAAGCTGCCTCCACTGGACCATTCTGCACCAACTCCTGTTTGATGTTATCCTCACCACTAACAGTGTAGGTGTTAACACCTGAAAGAGACAAGTTTGAATTATACCTGTTCCGAACACCCACACAATGGATACTGCCTTAGGGGTGCCTGTTAATCTTTCACATTCACTTACTAATGGCCTGGATGAAACTGTGTGGCATGGGGTGACCAAAGGATCTGACTGACTCAGGACTCCGAGGAAAGGTCAGACAGACACATAATCAGACTGCAGCTGGTACCATTAGTATTGAGACTTTTGCTGGCTGTTGAGAACGGAGCGTTTATAGGAATGTCTCATGTGCTGTGATATCGGCTCTTGCTTCAACTCATGTAAACCCATTACTAAAGAAACACCAGATTTATTGGGCTGGACACCAAGCCCGTATGTCCATCCAACTTACAAATAATAATTTATAGCAAACTACAACGTGAGAAAAGATGCCCAGATTAAAAAAAAAATGCTTTTAAAGCCTTCAGCACGAACATAGACACATGGGAGGCTTCTGTGCAAGACTGATATAGATGATGTACACTTGATTGCAGTGACTGGTCAGTAGAGATTGCAGGTCAGCAGAGATCGCAGTGGCAAATCAATGGAGCCAGAAAGTTCAATGCAGCACAACCCTACCCTAATGTAACTACCATCTGCTGTCCACACTGCCCAATAACTATCAGGCTTGTATCTGTTTCAGTCTCCGTTGAACTCAATAGATGAGTGGTCATCTGTTACAAAGGATGAACATTGTGTGGTGCCATCACCACACATAGGTGGGCTGCTTTGTCTTAAACATTATGTCCTGCAGCTTCATTGTGCAGACATTAACTTCTTTCAGCCCATCTCTTGTCTACTGTCTTCCTCTTGCCTGTTTGCCCTCCACTTTTTCCTCTAGCACTTCCTTTAACAAATAACACTGTATATATGGTAAAATTATCCTAAAATTAACCCCAATATCATTCTGTAATATATTCTTAGATGTCAGTTTTGATTGATTGATTTAGAAACCGACATCACAGCATTCGGGGCATTCCCATAAGCACTCCGTCCCCATCCTCAGCAGCCAGCGAAGAGTTCCAACACTAATAGTACCAGTAGCAATCTGATTATATGTCCGTCTCGCCTTCCCTCTGAACGTCACCCCTCGCTGTCGCATTCTTGCCAGACCATGGTAATCCATTTGCTCCTCCGAGGTGTACACATGCTCCCACAAGGTCGCAACCACATCTGCTTTGTCATGCATCAATACTCCAAGTTTTGCCGAGCCAGCCAATCTGTCCGCCTGTTCATTCCCCAGCACACCAGCATGCCCCGGAGAAAAGATCCAGACGACGCTTGTCACCCCTGACTTCCGAAGCGAAGCAAGCCACTCTGCATGAAGCTTGCCTGTCTTCACCCTACTCAGCATGCTTTCTGAGTCAGTTACATCACGATGTGTGTGTGTGTATCGTATTCTCCATTCAGCGGAAAGCTGTACTGACCGCCTCCACCTCCATTCTTAAGCTAGATGTGGTATCATATGCCAGGCTCTCCTACACCAAACGTCGACCATTGGCTTTTGCTAAGAACCCCCAGGCACTTCTACCTCTCAACACCGACCCATCTGTGTAGATAATCACACCACCTGAGCGAGCATTATCCTGAATTAGTTGCTGGATTTCCACTTCTGTGGCCCCTGCTGGCCACTCCCTGCTCAATGTGTCAGTGTTTTGAATACACTTATCGCAAATAATCATGATCCATGCTGATGCGTGTGATCAGTCATGGTTTGTTGACTTACACATCTCCAGTTTTAGATCATGTCTTGTGCTCTTATCCTATTATGCCATGTGGCTAAGCCATCCAGGTGTTCAACTTTTGTCTTTCCTTGCTCTGTTTTCATAAAGTGTGCCAGCTGTCACTAAGTTGTTAAGTTTATTTTTCCCTCATTGCATGCCTAAAAAATCTGGACGGTCTTCATCTAATTTCTCTAATCAATTTACAATTTGTATTTGTTTCTTGGTCTGTTCATGATATTCTCTGCCATCTTCCCCCGATGCCAAATTTCTCACATACTACGCCACATCATAAGATGAGATGGCAAACTCTTCCTTGAATGGTACTTTAAATAAATTATCAGATACCCAATTGTAGAAGCTGACAACCTCACAGCAGGGCTGACTGGCAATGATTAGAATCTTACTATAGGACACTGAATATTGGGTTGACTGCATAGTCATGGGGTTGATGACTGCCTCACATGCAGGACCTAGGTTCAACTACTTGGTAAAACTAAGGGTTTTACAGAAATTATGCTGTGGTTCGGATATCTCGTGATAGAAGACAAAAATCTAAATCAGATGGCAGCTGGCACCATTACTATTGGGACACTTTGCTATTTGAAGATGAGGATAGACACAAATAGGAATGTCCTGACTGCTTTAATGTTAGTTCTTGACTCTGCCTATCCCATTCGATACATGCCACAGTTCATGAACGAACAAACAAAATATCAAAAGGTCACAAACTGGGCATGCAGGCCAATCTTAAATTCTGCTCTTCCAATCACTCATCTTTCTTACATTAATTATTTATTGTGCTTGTTACATTCACACAGACAAAAAATACAATCAAACGTGAACATAAACAATGCATATTACCATGTTTTGAGACAGACAGGCACACACACACACATGCATAAATACATGCATACATACCTACATACATCATTTACACAAACTCTCGCAGTTTAGCACTCAGTCCACTTCATGACAAGCAAATTACTTACTAAAGTGTTTGTCCTGTGACAATGGAATCTTGTAGCTTGCCTCACAGGAACGCTTGCATTTGGGGGTCTTCACCTCCTCTCCACCGCAGGGCTTGAGGTGGCCGACAACGTGATGATCGCAGGCAGGAACCTCGTATGGTAGACAACCCTTGAACACAGAAGGATGCTGGGTTAGTAACTGCCATCTACTGCCTATAATACCTTGTGGTGATGGATGGATTGGGGGGAGGGGGGGGGGGAGGGGGGATCCCTGAGCCTGACAAATTAAGCCCGTCTGGCTAGTGCAGTCGCCATGAACTGTGCAGGTTAATTTTCTTTTTGCCCCCGACAGAAAAAAAAATCCATACCTTAAGGATTCAAACCCAACACAGAAATTGTTTTAAAGGTTTTTGGTTGAGGATTGAATTCACTGTATCGGGTTTTATACCGTCTGGATCAGTCCTGCTACAGAGCAGACTGCTGAAAGTACTGTACAGAGTACAATATTCACAGCTACAGCAATGACCCCCATGAGTCTGAAAATTGCATTCATGAACTGAATGACGGGGTTGGTAAATGAAACCATAACCTTTAGAGCAGGAGGCTTAATCACGTCACCGTGGAGCGTGAAGCTGGAGGCTTAACCACATCATCGTGGAGACAAACTATTTTTAGATGAAGTAATAAAGAGCCACAACCCATCGAAATTCAATGCAACTTTTTCCAATGACCACATAAATGACCTTTTCAATCTAATGTAGGATTTAGAGTATTTAAGAGTATTATAGGCGTATTAAACCAGGAGTCTTTAGACAGATACATTTAACTTCATAACCATTTGGGACCAGGCATTTCACTGTTTCTTCTGTGTACACCTTCAGATGTCATCCTGATTATATTTAAAGAAAGCAGCGGTCAACTTGAGCTTGTGACATCTCCGTAGAGTCTGTCCTCAAATGGAGCAGGTTCAGGTCAACATGATTTTCTATTTTGCATTATGTTGGACACTTGCACTTGCGTTCAGAGTTCATTTTACCAGTTCCACATTTACGTTTATCAGAATCTCCTATCTTTATTAAACAGGTGGTATTTCAACCTGTTATATCCTGTGCAGTCTCTGAAGATTGCGATTTACTTATTTCGGTCAAGATTTAATATGCATCATCTTTCTGGTGGTCTGAAAGTTCTGATCCCCATTTGGTTCTCTAAGTGCTTATAAACTCTTGGTCTCAACAAAGATCATGTCAATATCAGGCATAAGTAGTCTTTCACTTTTTATTTTTACATTTCTATGTTACATTAATTTATTATGTTTTTTTTAAAAATTCTCCACTGATTTCTGTTAACCAGGTTTGAGTTTATTGTACATTGTAAAGTATGTATATGGTGTGATTGTTATCGCTTTCTTTATTCAGTTACACATACTTAACCATCTTACTATGTTATATCCTGCAGCAGCCATTATTTCTCTCATCTAAGTTACTGATTGCATTTGTCCCTTTATAGTCCCAGCAGCCACATTAAACTTGAATTTCATGCAATAGTATAATTATCACATGGAACACAAATCATATCCAATCCAAGAGAATCAACTGTACCTCTGAGCTGTTGAAAGGACCGCCTGAGACAACGCCAGTATGTTGGTAGTAGGCCCAAGCCTCGGCAGGATAACCGCCATTGCAGCTAAGATACAAAAAGAGAAATACATTTAAAAAAACAAACAAAAAAAACATGAATAAATACATACAAATACCACTCTTATCATTATGGCTGTGTTTTTGGCTAGGACTTGAAATCGACTAGATTATATGTTAAAAAAGGCAGACTGAGAAAATCCCCATAGAAAACATGATGGACTAATAACAAAGAATGAAAGGAGCAGATAATGCAAATGTCAAGTAACTTCGTAAAACTTGATTTTACTGACAAGGGTCAGCCATCGGCCTTGCTTAGATGAGACACTGGTGTCATGGCAACGGGTAGCTCCGAGCCGAAGAGTTTGTAAGGGAAGAAAACTGGTGAACCAACACTGCCCGGAGTGATCAGTCATCACACGCTGGTAGAAATACTAAAGTGATATAAGCATCTATGATATATTTCACTAATTCATTATATTTCATCTATTTATCTACACAATCACATTTCACAGCTGAATTTAATTACTACAGTTTCAATAACAGCTGAGAGTTTAGGACCTGTGATCTATTGGGTGATCGGGTGAGATGGTGAAACATGACCACCCAAGCTTATTGGCAAGGCACATGATGAACTACTGGGTGGTTAAAAACAGAAGAAGAATAATAGTCTCCTTCAAAATGTTCTTAAGGTAATTCGTCTTCGTTCCTCTTTCAAGAGACAGTTATGCACTTCAAAAGTGCACTGTGTCCGATTTCCACATGCATGTGTGTCCGGTTTTCTTCCTCTAGATAATGTATTAGGCTCTACCTTTAGGTCGGTTTTCTTTCCAAACAACTTTGTCAGGACAGCGGCCTCAAGGCCTACTCTGCGATTTCCAACTGCAGTGGAATTTATGTGCACAACTTGCACAAGGGGACTTATATTTCCACCCTTATCTAAGAAGGCTCGGTTTCCAGTGTCACTACCATGAGATCAGAGGGCATGTGATGTTTGACCAAACTGCCAGCCCTACGATGAGATTGAACACGGCACCTTCTGAACTTGAGATGGACACCGTAACCTACCAGTCATAACTCCCCTGAGCCCAAGGTATAATTCTAAGTTAGTAAATAATCACATGAACAGGAAAGTTGTAAAGATGATTTTCAATATCCTGGATGTTCTATTTCATCACACAAATCTAGTTACTTACCCGTCACCGCAAGTATCACAACAGGCCAATAGGTCTTCTGCAGCAAAGTGAAACTGAACCTTTCCTTTAGACTGGATGCAGATGCGATCTGTCATGGCTTCAGAAGCACCAAAGGCCTGAGAGATGGATACAGGTCAAGTTAAACAAATAGCAGATACTGACATCAGGAAGTGTGAGTTCACGTGCACTTGGAAAACTGTCGTAGAGTGGCAAAGAAACAACTTTCAAACAAACTGTCCTAGACTGGCAAACAAATGGTCGTAGACTAGCAAACAAACTGTCATAAACTGGCAAACAAACTGTCATTACAAACTCATAGACTGGTAAACAAACAATGTTGTTTTACCCAAACAGGCAAACAAACTCTTACCCAGACATGCGAACAATCTGTTGTCCTAGACAAGCAAACAAAATATATTGTTTTACCCAAACATGAAAATAATCTGCTGTCTCAGATAGGCAAACAAACTTATCTTAGACAGGCTACCAATCGCCTGTCTAGGCAAACAAACTGCTGTCTTACCCTGCCAGACAATCTGTTGTAGACAGGCAAACAATTTGCTGTTGATAGGCAAACAATCTGCTGTCTTACCCACACAGACAATTTGCTGTCTTAAACAAAACAAACAATGTATAGCCTTAGACAAAGTATAAATTGTCTTAGACAAACAAATGGTCTCACCCAGCAGGAGCCACAGTTTCCCTGATCACGGACTTCCTTCAGTGTTGGGCAGTTTGGGTACACCACTCTAGGGTCAAAGTTCTCTGGCAGCTCGCTGGCTTTCAGATTTCTTTCAAACTCTTGTCTAGGCAACTGACGAGCCAAAAATTCAGCCTTTGCCACGTTTGGAACACCCAGAATTCTTTTCACATGCACGTGGTCTTCTGGGTCAAAATTACGTCCAGCCTGATAAAATATATTAAGAAAATTTTTAATATTAAAGAATTGTTGAATTCAGTTATTGATTACATGTTCATCACTGTTCATACTGATATTGATCAGTAGTTTCACACTAATGTAGTTTGATTTGTAAAAACACTGTTATATGATCAATTAATACAGATGCATGTGATCAATTCTTAATACAAGTATGTGAACACCTTTTAATAGACTTATGTGATCAATTCTTAATAGACTTAATCCTTATTTGGCTTGTGTGATCTATTCCTAAAAGACGTGATCAATTAATTCTTAACAGACTTATGTGATAAATTTTCAATAGAGACGTGATAATTTCTTAGTGACATGTGATTAATTCTCAATAGAGATTTATGTGATCAATTCTTAATAGAGGATTGTGATCACTTAATTTACATGTGATCAATTCTCAATAGAGACGTGATAAATTCTTAATGGTGACATATCAATTCTTAATAGACTTACGTGATCAATACAGACAAATTCTTAAAAAACATCAAATACTAATTCAGATTTTAAACGTTTGAGCTGTCAATTTTTTAAAGAACTGTCTTAAAGAACAAATATTAAGTGAACAATTCAGAGTCTGACTTCATTCTAAGTCTGTTTTGTGGTTGAAACTGTCATCAGATTGTTAGCTCTGGTACTGTGTGTTCAGAGAGAAAGAAACAGGGGTAAGAGAAGAAAGTGAAGAGAACAAAAAGGTAAGAAGAAAGAAAAAGAAGACTGGAGGTGAACGAAGGGAGAAAGAGTTAATAATTAAGAAGAGAATGGAGAGAGGAAAGAGGGGAAAGAAGAGAGAGAGAGAGAGAGAGAGAGAGAGAGAGAGAGAGAGAGAGAGAGAGAGAGAGAGAGAGAGAGAGAGAGAGAGAGAGATAGAGAGAGAGGGGGGGGTTTGATTCTAGGATAGTTTATAAAAACGAAAGATTTAATTTGATTCTAAACCCACTGTTATACACTAGACAAACAAAAGGGTCACATATAAAGGTTATTTACATCACATTAGGCACAGGACTGGTTGGCTGGTGAACCCTACAGAAGACTTAAGTTACATTTAAATGCGATGCATTGACATTCTGGTCACTTGAGCCCTGACAAGAGCTGGCATCTAGGGAAGTGAGGTGGGTATTGAGACTTCTTCCAATCTGCTTTCAAAGAGCCTATCTTCACAAGGTCAATGTGGCCGAGCCCTCCAGGCTCATTCACCAGCAGGGTGAGCAGGTCAGGCACTGGAACTCATTTGTGGACAGGCATATTTAGATGCAACCAGATCAAGATTCAGCAAATATAGCTGACAGGGATCAGTTCCTGGTTGTCACTGTTTTCTCCAGAGACTTAGTTCATAATCAATCAAACCCAACCCAACACCGAGAGGGAGAGAATAAGCAAAATAATATGACCCAGTTTGATGCTAGTCATATTTACTTGCGCAGATTTCTGGTAAACATTTCATGAAGCTGGGCTGATGCTAAAGCTTGCCTAGTCAGAGAACAATTGCAATGCTGCCACAAGCAGGGATTCAAACTTGAACCAATGTTGAAAGGACAGTAAAGTTCATATATATATACTTCACAGGGCATAGCAGTCAACTGCAGCAATGTTCTGTCGTTTGTGATTTGCAGGCAAGTTTATGTTCATTAGTTTGCCATTTTCTTTCTGAATGGCCGACACTTATACTGCTTATACCATTGCATGGAAATCAACGCAAGGCGGTCTGACTAACCACTAAACCTCATACATGCCGATTGTAATTTCACAAAAATGTAGGTTTAACATGATTTTATTTACAGCATTAATAAATGTGACAGTTGTCCAAAACAGTATTAGCACAGATAAAGCAAACATACCTTCCATGTGGTGTCGGCAATATTGTTAATGTAGTCGATATGCTCATCAGAAAGAAGCCCAAAATCTGGCTTCCTTAAGTTTGCATATGAGACCGCACACAGCAGAGCTACAATAAACAATTTCAACATGGCTGCAGTATTTCTTGAGTTCTGAGTGAATAAAATTAAAAAACAAAGATAAGGCAACCATTGCTAATAAGTTGAGTTGAGCTAAGAAATGATATCACTGCACTCAAGGCATTCCCACACGGGCTCCGTTCCCTCATTCAACAGTCAGCAAACAGTCGTATTGCTGATGGTTCCAACTGCTATCTGATTGAAAGTTATTCTGGTCTTCCCCATTTTGAGATTCGTCCAGAACCCCTGCCAGCCCCCCACCATATGATCCTCTCAACATACGGGTGCTCAGTCTGTTCCACACCTCCACCTGATCCCATGGGTGCCCGACCACCTCTTCCTTGTCCATAGGGACACTGCTGATGGATGGATGGGGAGGTGGGGGGGGGGGGAGAGAGAGAGAGAAGAGACCGGAAATGGTCTAATCAGCCACTCTACTGATGGCTCTATTCAGGCAGCAATCTCAGCATCCATATACTTATCCTAAGTAAAATAAAGGACCATTTCACACTCCTTGAAATGTATTTGGTGCTAGGCCATATATTTTTAATTTACCAATCAACATTGGATGGGTGATATGGTCAATGTCGCACTGCCTTTCTTTACTTCACAGGACATTTCTTGAAGTCCGTTTTAGGCTAGGTCAACCTGGGAACCCCAAACAGTTTACAAAACCTGCTTCAATGGGGATCTGAACACATGATCACCAGGTTCACAGGCTAGCAGGCTAGGCACTAAGCTGCTGATGCCCCAATAATAGTTCATACACATATTCATAAACTTAAACTTAGTGATAAATCTTTCTGGGAATACACGATTTCTTGAAATTCCTGTTTCTTAGATTATGGAAGTTAAAAGAAAATGAAAAGCTACCTAACTCTGGCACGGATTTTCCACATCCTTAACTTCCTGATTCACTTTGTATCTTGTTAATGGTTATGTGATAATTGGATCAACTATTCTAATCTAATAATTTCATAACCTCATTTTTTTTAAAATCTTATTTTCTCTTGAATTCTGCGGGTGTCAACGTCTTTTTGTTTGTTTATTAATCGCTATGATAGTGTTTAAAATGGAGAACTTAAGACTTAAGACTGGTCACTGGGAGAAAAAAAATGAGCGGCCTGAATTTTCTAACCAGAAACTGCGTTTCTGCTCTACAAACAAATCAGATAATTTCTTCCTCGTTTTCTATACATTAAACAAACCTTAGATTCTACAATAATGAAATACACTGTTAGTAAAAAGCGTATGTGAGGGAAATAGTTCAAATCACAACTGGCTACCACAGCAGACAGCTGAACCTGCTTCACTTCCTTCCGAACCTTTGGAAAGCGACGCAAAATAAAATAAGTTACAAAAATAAAGACTTAGAAGTCAAATATGCCTCCAAGATGTCTAACAATTTTAAAGAATTGTCGAGTCCTTACACAAAGATTTTATTAACATCCACAGAAGTCCACGGTAGAGCAGAAAAGACAGGGATTTTAACAAAATAGACAAAGACTTCCCATCACTTACCTAGCGAAATTTTCCCTTACCAAAAGTAACGGGCTCGTCTGCTTTTGTAGTGCTCAAGTCACGAGACCAGAGTCATGTGACGCGTGATCTAAAGATCATGTGATCAACAATTAACAGCATTCCAGCGAGGCGTAGAAGTTTGATTGTGACCACAAGCTCATGACAAAAGCGTGGCGATATCGGGTACATTGACCTCTGGGTTTGAGTGGCCACGCAATCATCTTGGGGAGCAGATAGCCGTTACTGGTTCAAATCAAACAGTGTGTAAAGGATCGGACAGCCGAGCGATAAAATAAGGGTTTTCGATTATGTAGTAGTAGTAGATCTACAATCTCCCCCGATGGTGTTTCCACCTTGTCGTGGTGGGGGAGCTTGAGTTTCTCAATGACCCTGAGAGCTATGCCGGCGGTAGCGTAGCTACCAGCAGGGCCTCCCAAGCCGGACAGGTCAAAGGGTAGAGAACAGACAAAGAGAAACACCCTGGTCCTCCAGGTTGGGGGTTGAAGCGTGGGGTTAACATCCCCACCTTTGTAAAAACCTTTCTTTGTTACGAAACAAATACATGAGCCTCGATATCGGACTGACTTATCTGGACAACGACCTTGGAACGTTAAAGGACTTTTGAGATTTGGAACATGGAATGTACGGACACTATATCGAGCTGGAGCGGCCGAAGAACTAACCCGGGAGCTGGGTGAATATCAAATGGATATAACAGCAATTCAAGAAATAAGGTGGCCAGGAGAGGGTACTTTAGAGCAAAATGGAATGATTATAATATATGGAGGAAACACCCAAAATAAACATGAATTAGGAACAGGATTTGTCATCAAAAAAGAGTTATGGGGGAACGTTTTAAACTTTAAAGCTTTTAATGACAGAATTAGTAAATTACGAATAAAAGGTAAATGGAAAAATATAACGATGATTAATGTACATGTACCTACTGAAGAGAAAGAAGATGATATTAAAGAAGACTTTTATAATGATCTGGAAGATGTCATAGAAGAAATCCCCAAACAGGATATCCTGATTGTGCTGGGAGACTTCAATGCAAAAATAGGTAGAGAGCAAACTAATAAAAAAGTGGCCGGTATGGAAAGCCTACATACAACTTCAAATGATAATGGATGGAGAGTCATCAACCTGGCAGAAGCCAAAGGACTGCAGATTAGCAGTACCAGACTACAAAGAAAGGATATACACAAACAAACTTGGAAATCATGTGACAAGAGAACCTATAATCAAATAGATCACATTTTAATTAACAACAGAAATGCATCAAACATACAGCAAGTCAGAAGTTATAGAGGAGCTGAGTGCCACAGTGACCACTTCCTCGTTGGAGCAAAATTTAAAATAAAACTTAAGAGAGCTTTCTATACTAAATTACAAAGATTACACCCAACATATAACAGAGAAAAACGGCAAGACATTACAGTCAAAGAGAAATTTACAGATGAAATAAAATGTAAACTTGAAACTCTGCAAAACCCTTTGGAGGAAAGCGTTGACCAAACTTGGTTGAACATCAAGAATACAATTCAGTCTACCGCAGAAGAATGTCTCGGTGTGTTAACCACGCATAGAAAGAACAGATGGTTCAATCAAAAATGTGAAGAAGCAGTCATTAGGAAGAAGAATGCCAGACATGTATGGTTAAATGACATCAATAACATCCAAAAGGAAGAGCATTATAGAAATGAATGTAAAGAGGCTACAAAAATAGCCAGACAGCAGAAGCGAGAATATATGAGTACTATAATCAAAGATATGGAAACTAATCACCAGAAAAATGAATCCAGAAATTTTTTTTAAAGAACTGAAGTCAATGAAACGAGGGCACCAACAAAACACATATGGTTTAAAAGTCAAAAATGGGAATATGCTAAATACCAATGAGGAAATGTGCAACACATGGAAAGAATATTTTATTGAATTACTAAATTGTGAAGCTCCAAGTCACATTTTCCCACAGGAAGAGGTTCTAACATGCGAACCACAAATTGAAGAACCTACATTTGAAGAAATCCTATATGTAATCACACGACTTAAAAACAATAAGGCAACTGGGACTGATGGAATTGCTGCTGAATTTATAAAGGCAGGTGGCCATGCATTACATCTAAAGCTATACGAACTAATAATAAAAATCTGGAGGACAGAAGAATTACCCCATGACTGGAAAGAGTCATTATTGATACCTATCTTTAAGAAAGGAGACAAGTTCCAATGTGGAAATTATAGAGGAATATCACTACTGTCCACAAGCTATAAGATACTATCCGCAGTATTACTAAATAGACTAAAACCATATTCAGAAGACATATTAGGTGACTACCAGGCGGGTTTTAGACAAAACAGATCAACAATAGATCAGATATTTATCTTACGACAAATAGCCGAGAAACATTGGGAATATAAAAGAGATCTCCATAACATTTTTGTGGATTTTAAAAAGGCTTATGATAGTGTCCATAGGAATAGTCTATGGAATGCTATGCAGGAATTTGGAATACCAAGGAAGTTAATCAACATGACCAGACTATGCATGGAAGATACTTATAATATAGTAACATATAAAGGCAGGAAATCAGACCCCTTCCAAATAACATCTGGCTTGAAACAGGGTGATGCACTATCGCCGCTACTCTTCAATCTGGCTCTAGAGAAAGTTGTAAGGAAGGTAAAGGAGGAATGTGATATTGGAGGAACATCCAAGCTGCTTGGTTATGCAGATGATATAGATATTATAGGGCAAAGTGAACAAAAGACATTGGAAATATTGACTCACTTAAAGGGAAAAGCCCAACATATGGGGCTGGTTATCAACCAAGATAAGACAGAATATATGGTAATTTCAAGAGACGGAATGGCTAGAAACTCTGGCCACATACAAATAGATAATATGACCATTAAAAGAACGGAAACATACAAATACCTGGGTACAATCTTCAACTGCTCCAACATCATAAGGGAAGAAATACAAACTAGAATCAACTCTGGAAATAAGATATACTATGCACTACAACATCTACTAAAATCAAAGGCGCTATCTCGTAACACCAAAATCACAATATACAAAACACTGATCAGACCAGCTGTGCTGTATGGCTCTGAAACCTGGAGTACAACGAAAGGAGACGAAGCCTTGTTACAAACCTTTGAGAACAAAATTTTAAGACGCATCTTTGGACCCATTAGGGATACACAAAGTGGAGAGTGGAAAAGAAGAAGTAACAAAGACATTTATGATCTGTTTAAGTCCTCGCTAATCACTGGTATCATGAAGGCTAATAGACTACAATGGCTGGGGCATATAGAAAGAATGGAAGATAATAGGGAAACAAAACTCGCTTACACTCAGGAAATAAATGACCGTAGACCCCGAGGTAGACCAAGAAGGCGGTGGAGAGATAATACATGTACAGACCTACAAGCACTTGGAATCAACGACTGGCAAGAGAAGGTCCACCAGAGAGACGAATGGAGACGGATTGTATTTGCAGCAAAGAACCTCAATGGCTCGGAACGCTGAAGAAGAAGAAGAAGTAGATCTACAATAGATCAGATATTTATCTTACGACAAATAGCCGAGAAACATTGGGAATATAAAAGTGATCTCCATAACATTTTTGTGGATTTTAAAAAGGCTTATGATAGTGTCCATAGGAATAGTCTATGGAATGCTATGCAGGAATTTGGAATACCAAGGAAGTTAATCAACATGACCAGACTATGCATGGAAGATACTTATAATATAGTAACATATAAAGGCAGGAAATCAGACCCCTTCCAAATAACATCTGGCTTGAAACAGGGTGATGCACTATCGCCGCTACTCTTCAATCTGGCTCTAGAGAAAGTTGTAAGGAAGATAAAGGAGGAATGTGATATTGGAGGAACATCCAAGCTGCTTGGTTATGCAGATGATATAGATATTATAGGGCAAAGTGAACAAAAGACATTGGAAATATTGACTCACTTAAAGGAAAAAGCCCAACAGATGGGGCTGGTTATCAACCAAGATAAGACAGAATATATGGTAATTTCAAGAGACGGAATGGCTAAAAACTCTGGCCACATACAAATAGATAATATGACAAGAACGGAAACATACAAATACCTGGGTACAATCTTCAACTGCTCCAACATCATTAGGGAAGAAATACAAACTAGAATCAACTCTGGAAATAAGATATACTATGCACTACAACATCTACTAAAATCAAAGGCGCTATCTCGTAACACCAAAATCACAATATACAAAACACTGATCAGACCAGTTGTGCTGTATGGCTCTGAAACCTGGAGTACAACGAAAGGAGACGAAGCCTTGTTACAAACCTTTGAGAACAAAATTTTAAGACGCATCTTTGGACCCATTAAGGATACACAAAGTGGAGAGTGGAAAAGAAGAAGTAACAAAGACATTTATGATCTGTTTAAGTCCCCGCTAATCACTGGTATCATGAAGGCTAATAGACTACAATGGCTGGGGCATATAGAAAGAATGGAAGATAATAGGGAAACAAAACTCGCTTACACTCAGGAAATAAATGACCGTAGACCCCGAGGTAGACCAAGAAGGCGGTGGAGAGATAATACATATACAGACCTACAAGCACTTGGAATCAACGACTGGCAAGAGACGGTCCACCAGAGAGACGAATGGAGACGGATTGTATTTGCAGCAAAGAACCTCAATGGCTCGGAACGCTGAAGAAGAAGAAGAAGTAGATCTACAATAGATCAGATATTTATCTTACGACAAATAGCCGAGAAACATTGGGAATATAAAAGTGATCTCCATAACATTTTTGTGGATTTTAAAAAGGCTTATGATAGTGTCCATAGGAATAGTCTATGGAATGCTATGCAGGAATTTGGAATACCAAGGAAGTTAATCAACATGACCAGACTATGCATGGAAGATACTTATAATAATAGAACATATAAAGGCAGGAAATCAGACCCCTTCCAAATAACATCTGGCTTGAAACAGGGTGATGCACTATCGCCGCTACTCTTCAATCTGGCTCTAGAGAAAGTTGTAAGGAAGATAAAGGAGGAATGTGATATTGGAGGAACATCCAAGCTGCTTGGTTATGCAGATGATATAGATATTATAGGGCAAAGTGAACAAAAGACATTGGAAATATTGACTCACTTAAAGGAAAAAGCCCAACAGATGGGGCTGGTTATCAACCAAGATAAGACAGAATATATGGTAATTTCAAGAGACGGAATGGCTAAAAACTCTGGCCACATACAAATAGATAATATGACAAGAACGGAAACATACAAATACCTGGGTACAATCTTCAACTGCTCCAACATCATTAGGGAAGAAATACAAACTAGAATCAACTCTGAAAATAAGATATACTATGCACTACCTCATCTACTAAAATCAAAGGCGCTATCTCGTAACACCAAAATCACAATATACAAAACACTGATCAGACCAGTTGTGCTGTATGGCTCTGAAACCTGGAGTACAACGAAAGGAGACGAAGCCTTGTTACAAACCTTTGAGAACAAAATTTTAAGACGCATCTTTGGACCCATTAAGGATACACAAAGTGGAGAGTGGAAAAGAAGAAGTAACAAAGACATTTATGATCTGTTTAAGTCCCCGCTAATCACTGGTATCATGAAGGCTAATAGACTACAATGGCTGGGGCATATAGAAAGAATGGAAGATAATAGGGAAACAAAACTCGCTTACACTCAGGAAATAAATGACCGTAGACCCCGAGGTAGACCAAGAAGGCGGTGGAGAGATAATACATATACAGACCTACAAGCACTTGGAATCAACGACTGGCAAGAGACGGTCCACCAGAGAGACGAATGGAGACGGATTGTATTTGCAGCAAAGAACCTCAATGGCTCGGAACGCTGAAGAAGAAGAAGAAGT
Source organism: Cepaea hortensis (assembly GCA_963921405.1). Lineage (NCBI taxonomy): Eukaryota > Metazoa > Mollusca > Gastropoda > Stylommatophora > Helicidae > Cepaea > Cepaea hortensis. The sequence goes on from OY992895.1 coordinate 44,216,576, forward strand.
AGATCTACAATAGATCAGATATTTATCTTACGACAAATAGCCGAGAAACATTGGGAATATAAAAGTGATCTCCATAACATTTTTGTGGATTTTAAAAAGGCTTATGATAGTGTCCATAGGAATAGTCTATGGAATGCTATGCAGGAATTTGGAATACCAAGGAAGTTAATCAACATGACCAGACTATGCATGGAAGATACTTATAATATTAGAACATATAAAGGCAGGAAATCAGACCCCTTCCAAATAACATCTGGCTTGAAACAGGGTGATGCACTATCGCCGCTACTCTTCAATCTGGCTCTAGAGAAAGTTGTAAGGAAGATAAAGGAGGAATGTGATATTGGAGGAACATCCAAGCTGCTTGGTTATGCAGATGATATAGATATTATAGGGCAAAGTGAACAAAAGACATTGGAAATATTGACTCACTTAAAGGGAAAAGCCCAACAGATGGGGCTGGTTATCAACCAAGATAAGACAGAATATGTGGTAATTTCAAGAGACGGAATGGCTAAAAACTCTGGCCACATACAAATAGATAATATGACAAGAACGGAAACATACAAATACCTGGGTACAATCTTCAACTGCTCCAACATCATTAGGGAAGAAATACAAACTAGAATCAACTCTGGAAATAAGATATACTATGCACTACAACATCTACTAAAATCAAAGGCGCTATCTCATAACACCAAAATCACAATATACAAAACACTGATCAGACCAGTTGTGCTGTATGGCTCTGAAACCTGGAGTACAACGAAAGGAGACGAAGCCTTGTTACAAACCTTTGAGAACAAAATTTTAAGACGCATCTTTGGACCCATTAGGGATACACAAAGTGGAGAGTGGAAAAGAAGAAGTAACAAAGACATTTATGATCTGTTTAAGTCCCCGCTAATCACTGATATCATGAAGGCTAATAGACTACAATCAATCAATCAATCAATCAATCATGTGCCATGCCGGAAAGCGTGGGCGGTCATGACACGCCATTTCACTCGATCACCAGTGTCGTGGATCAGCTCAGTGTTCCTGTCTCGTCCATGCCATGTGGCCAAGCCATCCAGGTATTTTTCTCTCGGTTTTCCTCTTGGTCTGTTCCCCTCGATCTTGCCAGTTGTCACTAAGTTCTCCAATCCATTTCTTCTCATAACATGTCCAAAAAATTTTGACTGTCTACGTCTAATTTCTCTAATCAGTTTACGATGTTCATGATCGTAATCCATTTCTTCTCATAACATGTCCAAAAAATTTTGACTGTCTACGTCTAATTTCTCTAATCAGTTTATGATGGCTGGGGCATATAGAAAGAATGAAAGATAATAGGGAAACAAAACTCGCTTACACTCAGGAAATAAATGACCGTAGACCCCGAGGTAGACCAAGAAGACGGTGGAGAGATAATACATGTACAGACCTACAAGCACTTGGAATCAACGACTGGCAAGAGAAGGTCATCCAGAGAGACGAATGGAGACGGCTTGTATCTGCAGCAAAGAACCTCAATGGCTCGGAAAGCTGAAGAAGAAGAAGAAGAAGAAGAAGAAGAAGAAGAAGAAGAAGAAGAAGAAGAAGAAGAAGAAGAAGAAGAAGAAGTAGTAGTAGTAGTTGTTGTTGTTGTAGTAATAAAAAAAGTCGACTTTTTTGTAGTAATAGTAGTAGTTAGGACAAGTAGGAGAAAAGGGGGAGAGGAAGAAGTTATAACACAGCTTTTACTGCATCTTACACTGGACCCATGTTATCATATAACTGTGATTCTTGGACAATACATGTACTGAAACCACCGGCGTGTTGTCTGCAAAGCCAAAATATCATTAACTGGTTCAGTGCAAGCAAACTATAAGTTTGGACCAAACGTGATACACAATCAAATGAACAAGTATTATAATGAAAATTTCCGTTCGCTAAGCCGCTAAGTATTAAAATTACAGAAGATAGCACGAAACAAAACAAATAACACGATGACCCTAATTTGTCGATATTTCGTTCTTATGTTCAAACGGGAAGTCATATTTGGCGACAGCAGGTCCGCATGGCTGAATGGATAAGAACGCATGTTCTTAAATATCCGGTGTGCTGATGTCGAGGGTAGAGGTTCAACCCCTGCACCGGACTTCTGGACTAAAGTGTTGACCTGTCGTCCTTGACTTGGGGACGTTAATTACAAGTACCTCAGAAGTCGAAGTGAGTTCGCCTGATGGCGAGGGGCACTGTTAATAGGAAAATCTAACTCACACGCAAAATTCAGTCCATCACTACTGTACTCGGCTCGCGATGCTTGTAGAAATCCGCCAGGGGGCGCGGACTGTACGATTGGTCTGGAACTCTGGGAGTCCTTCTGACCCCAGTATAAAAACCCATGCGCAGGTGAGTCCATCACGCCAAGTTATGAGGCGCCAATGCCTATAGTAGACGTATTTAGTTAGACCCTGATAGGTTTTGCAGTGGAATGGTTGACTAGTTAGTGTCAGCAGGCCTGGGTTTATGGCGGGGTAGTAAATTGTGTCACAACTTTTTTGTTTATGTCGCGTCTTAAGATTTATGTTGTGTAACTTATGTTTTTGTAGTGTCTTATTGTTGTCTGTGTCAAAGTCCGTTATTGTGTCATTCTACTCAGCTACTGCTTGGAACACCTGTTTTGTGGTACTTGGTGTACCCTGTTGCCTTAGGTTCTGGCGACTGGATAGGGACCACCCTTGGTTGATGTTTGATATATGCAGTTGTGTGTTGTATCTGTTATTGAACATCTGTTATTGGATGTGAAATTCAATGTTATCCAACAAGTTCTGTTAGAAGAGATAAATAAAGAGCTAATTTTGTACTGTTATTGATTTGTTTGTTCAGTCTCTTTTTAGTTTTTACAACCACTATTTCTACCACAATCTAACACCTTAATACATTGTCTGGGCCTCAAATATGACAGTTATTGTCCAGAGTTGAGGCCCCTGTCCAAGGGTTCGTATATTCTTACCTAATTACTATCATCTTGTTTTGTCAGTTGAGGGTGTTGTGAGGTTCTCTCTCTTTTTACTCCTTTTCTTCTTTGGCCGTAACGAAGTCAGAGTTACTCTCTACCTCTAAGCACCGTAGCAAAGGAAACATCAGTCTTTCCCTTGTCTTTTCCCCTCGGCTACGCTACTATAAATAGTGTGTTTGAACTACACTTGGATTCAAAGCGAGCGAGCAAAAAAACAAAAAAAAACAAACATATTTGGCGATATATTATCTTTTGCACTGAATCAGTTAATCTAAATTGTGTTGAAAGAGGCTGACACAACAAAGGCAACGTTGCCACAAGCGTCACACAGAGCTAATCAAATATTTCGGGCCACATTATGAGAAGAGAAACATTCTAACATATTGTCACAACTGGAAAGAGTTTCCGACAAAAGAAAATCACAGCGAGAGAAGATTTTTTTTTTGAGGGGGGGGGGGGGGGGGGTGTCGGCCTTTCAGTACTGCATAACTATTATTAGGAGTGTGATTAATTCCATAGACATGGTGTGATATCAATCAACCAATCATGTGCCATGCCGGAAAGCGTGGGAGGTCATGACTCGCCATTTCACTCTATCACCAGGGTCGTGGATCAGCTCAGTGTTCCTGTTTCGTCCATGTCATGTGGCCCATCCTTCCAGGTATTTTTCTCTCGGTCTTCCTTTTGGTCTGTTCCCTTCTATCTTGCCAGTTGTCACTAAGTTCTCCAATCCATTTCTTCTCATAACATGTCCAAAAAATTTTATTTTGACTGTCTATGTCTAATTTCTCTAATCAATTTACGATTTTCATTTGTCTCATATACTTGGTCATTGGTGTTTCTGTCTATCCATGAAATTCTTTGCATTTTCCTCAGAAACCACATTTCTGCAGCCATCAGATGTTTTTCAGCTTGACTGCACATTGTCCAAGTTTCACATCCATACAAAAGAACAGGATCTATGTATCCCCTCAACACTCTTTTTCTCAAATATAGTGTTGAGCATAGCCTTACGAGCATGGCCTTACGATGGGTAACGTTGTAATATTCTGTTATGATAATTTGGCGTGTCCAGCGTGTGCCGCGTGGTTACACACCCGCTTCACACGCCAGTGATCCGGGGCTTATTTCCGGATCCGGTCAGGGATATGCACTACTGACGAGCTCAAACGAGAGCGAAACTCGAGTATAGTGCTTCCATATTGACGTGGATAGGCCTTAGGTTCATACCAGAATACGATCAGCGTTGCCAGTAGTGGGTTGTGCTCAATATTTAAACTCTTTTTCTCGTTTCAATTGACATCTTTTTATTGGTCAGGATGTTTTTTCATCTTGCTAAAGGCTACTTTCACCATGGCGATTCTTGTTCTTTTCCCCTCTCTTGAATCCTTTCTTTACATGGTTTTCCAATTTGATGAACTGATCCATCGTGCACCTGTTGGCTCTAAACCCGGATTGTGTATGGCTGTACAGTTCATTCTTCTCCAGGTAGAATGCTATTCTTTTATTTATCACAGTCTCCATAACTTTGCCCTGGTGCGATGTCAGCGAGATGGGGCGGTATGATTCTACCCTTGTTGGCTCTTTCCCTATTTTCTTGATTGGGATCACCGTGGCTGTTTTCCACTGTCTGGGGATCTTTCCCGTCTGCCATATTACATTATACAGCGTAGTAATTCTGTTTATGGTGCTATTCGGGAGCTTTCTGATGATGGTATAATTTAGAATGTCCGCCCCTGCCGCGGTTTCGGATTTTTCGTTTAGCGCTGTCATCACCTCATCGGTTGTGATGTCTGCATCCATAAAGTGTTATTCGATGTTCTGGTCTGTTGTGTCTTTTAACTCTTGTGTCAGTTCCTCCCTTCTATGCCTTTCTTTGCTTCCTAGTCTTTTGTTAGAGCAGACTTCGTGGAAGTAATCTCCAAACACTTTGGCTTTGTCCTGGTCTGTTACTGCTAGTTTCCTGCTTTTGATGGTTGGGATTTTGCTGGACTTTTTATTTCCTTGAATAGCTTTTATGTGTTTCCACACCTTTGTGGTTGTTGTATCTGGACTGAGTGTTTGACAGAATCTTTTCCACTTCTTTTGTTTTGCATGTTTTACTGCTCTGTTTGCTTCGTTTCTGAATTTCTTGTATTCTTCAAAATTCTCTTCTGTCCTTGCCTTTTGGTATTTCTGCAGCACTCTTTTCCTATTTACTACTTTCTTTGTTCCACATTTATTTTCCAGTGTGTCGAGCATGGCGGCCTTGAAACATGTCCATTCCTTATCTACGCTTGAGTGGTAATCAGGGATGTTCTTATGTAGATTTTTGATTTCTTGATTGAATTCGTCTTTAACCGCATTTTCTTGCAGCCTCCTATAATTGATGACATATGTTGTTACAAGGGGAAACAAATACCTCATTTTCACGGGAACATAATATTATTAATATTCAAATTTATTTTTTGCAAGGGACATAACTCGCCAACTTTTTTCTAAAGAAGCAATTAGTTACATCAGTTGTTAAATGTTTAATTTAATGACACTACCTACCTATAGTTAACACGATAATTTAATATCCTAAAGTATGAATACATTTACTGCTAAAATTGAATATAATGTACTTGTTAATGCAATATATACAATGTTTCAATACTGCAAGCTCCGTGCACGATGTTAACGACTTCCCCAAATGGTCGTCCTAATATTCTTTAGAGTTTCTCTTCACAACGTATAAATCTTTCGCCCATTTATTGATGACTGAAAGCGTACGTCATTATCATAACTGTATATGTATGTTTTTGTTTCATTAACGAATATGACATAACACTAACAAACGGCAACGCTCTGTAATATACACAAACAAAGAAACACGCATTGCACCTTGTAAATATACATTGCTTTGTATAAAATAAACGTATTTAAAAAAAAAAAAAAAAAAAAAAAAATTATTAGCTACAAAGATGGTTGTATTGTTTTCATTCGTGAGAACAGGTCAATTTTTAAGACAGAAAATTTATCATGGCAAGAATCAGAAATCATGCTCATCTGATATCACATCTGTCGGTGTTTGAACCTGAAGCTTGAATGCCAAGACAGATCAGTCGCCAACAGAGGTAGTATTTCTCTAATTAAGGACACGTTTCTACGGTTCTGGTCAGAATCATCTGATTGCAATTGATAATAAGCTGATGCTCTCTTGCTCAAGTATCTGATGCGATCGTTGATTCCATGTCTATGTAGGTAATGTAGCTGCCGTGAAGACAGAAGAGATATTGAATGCCAAGACAGGTCAGTCGCCAACAGAGGTAGTATGTCTCTAATTATGGACATATTTCTACGGCTCTTGTCAGAATCAACTGATGTCAAGCTGCATATATAATGTAACCATAATATTAATAAAGATTATTAACGGAAAAAAAAAAAAAAAAAAAAAAAAAATTGCTACAAAAAAGCTGTCCTCTCCCTCTGTGTTGACGGCTTTCCCGGTCTAAAAATAAGCGTAGACACTAGGTGGTAACAAGCATTAGAGAGCGCAAATAGAACACGCCGCAAAACATCTTCCCCAGGGTGCTTTAAATCACAGATCCAACCCTCCTCCTCCCAAACAACTTTAAAGAGAGATATATAGCTCCTCTGGCCTAGGTACATAAAGGCTTTGTGAAAACTGGCTGCGTGTCCGCTGGAAGACCCGGCAACCGACCCTAGTGGCTGGTGGTCACTAGGCAATTTTGCGTTCAGCGGCTTCCCCTTTGCCTAAATTCAACATGATTCCCCAGCAGGAATATAAACTTTGTTGTAGAATACAAAAGGCTAACATGTAGGGTATTTATATATGGGTAGCCATGTGTGGGTGAATTTGTGTAGGTATTTATGTAAATATAATTATGGCTTTGTGTTGATATACAGGTATTTATATGAATATATGATATGCATATCCATAGATAGATCAAGACAGAATGTGTATGTGTGTGTGCGAGAGAGAGAGAGAGAGAGAGAGAGAGAGAGAGAGAGAGAGAGAGAGAGAGAGAGAGAGAGAGAGAGGTGTAACATGCATTCCACTTGTGGAGATGGAAATGAAACGAGGAATGTGTGTTTACATGCACTATGCCATAAATGTCATATTATCGTAACTGTACATGTATGTATTTAGTTTATTAACGCAATGTGACACATAACACTAACAAACGGCAACGCTCTGTAATATACACAAACAAAGAAACACACACTGTACACCTTGTAAATATACATTGTTTTGTATGAAATAAACGTTGAAAAAAAAAAAAAAAATTTATTTGTTACAAGACATCTACAATTTTCGGCAGGAGCATCATTGTCAACACTTTCATTATCCCCAAAATTATATATTTAGTTACAGTACTAGACCCTCCAAGACAGACAATCACAGACATCAACAAGCATATCAGACGTTTCATCTTTGGCAACACAATTTACTGCATACAGCATAAGACACTCATACAGGACAAGAAACAAGGAGGAATAGCACTGCAAGACATATACACAAAGATTCAAGCGCTGAGAATCCAACATATAAGACACATTCTTAGTCACCCAGAACAACACCCACTAGCACTCTACTATATAGAAATGAGACTGTAACACCTTAAGAGAATACATCTTAATACGCCACACTACAAGACATATACACAAAGATTCAAGCGCTGAGAATCCAACATATAAGACACATTCTTAGTCACCCAGAACAACACCCACTAGCACTCTACTATATAGAAATGAGACTGCAACACCTTAAGAGAATACATCTTAATACGCCAACTCTACCAGCATTTTATAAGACATGTATACAAGCACTCCGATGGAGTGAGCACTTACTACACCAGAAAACACGCCAAATCTACAAATGCCTGGTTAAACAACAAGCACCCCCACTACAAGTTAGAATTAAAATATGAAAAAAATACTACATACAAGACTACACATGTACATTTACTAATCTCCACAACCCAAACATAACTCTCAAGGTGAGAGAAATTACATATCGTTTGATCTTTAACATGACACCTACTACCGAAAAACAAGCACACAGGTCAAAACGAATATCACCATGTCAACTCTTTTGACAAAACATACAAGAAACAGAAGACCACATTTTTTTTTACATGCCCAAAAGTACAGACTGCACTAGACACTTTAAGACAACTAATTGAGATATTCACCAAAAAGAAGACAGATATGTACAAGACAATATTTTTAAACACAATACCAAAAACCACAGAAAATAATCACATAAGATTGTTGACTGCACTAGCAGAGTACAGGTATGTGGTATGGACCTGTAGAAATGCAGCAACATATAGGTTCAGAACATACAACACACATATAATACAGCACATGGTCCAAAACCAAATCACACAAATATTCAAAACCACTTAGACAAAAGGGAATATACACGTTTCAAATTTGTCTGTGGGATTTGGATAAGTTATACAAACATAGAGATACATCTAAATCTGTATTGGTTCGTACATGTATATATATGTCTGTACATATACGTATAAGTATGTGGGTATGTGTGTGTGTGTGTGTGTGTGTGTGTGTGTGTGTGTGAGAGAGAGTGTGTGTGTGTGTGTGTGTGAGAGTGGAAATATACACATAAATGTGTATGTATAATTGGTATGTATATATATATCTGTCAGTAGTGTCTGTGTTGATGTATGTTTGGCCCCTAGTCAAGTGTGGATAAACGTATAGTTTTCATAAATACGTGACGAAAAAAAAAATTAGAATTTAATGGCGGATAGCAACAGAGATGGCTGCGTCAACTTTTACTTTGATTCAGACAAGTGATTATGTGTTCATGCTGCTGTTTTCATGTAGTATTATTTTCATGTAATATTATTTAAAAGAAAAAAAATTGAATTTTATTTCGGCATCATCATCATCATCATCATCATCATCATCATCATCATCATCATCATCATCACCACCACCACCACCACCACCACCACCACCACCACCACCACCACCACCACCACCACCACCACCACCACCACCACCACCACCATCATCATCATCATCATCATCATCATCATCATCATCATCATCATCATCATCATCATCATCATCATCATCATCATCATCATCATCATCATCATCATCATCATCATCATCATCATCATCATCATCATCATCATCATCATCATCATCATCATCATCATCATCATCATCATCATCATAAGTATCATCAATCACTATCCCTACATAGGAATACATGCTTACTTTTTTAATTTATTACTCATATTTCATATTATGTAAATATAGTTTGTTTTTCTTTTACACCAACACACCCCCCCCCCCATTTCAAATGTAAAAATGTTGGAATAAATGTTGTAAAATTTTGCGCATATGTCACATACACTTCCACATGCAACGCTCTGTAATAACACGAACAATACACCTTGCAACGACTTTAACACTCAATAAAATTTAAGAAAAAAATATTTGTTCCTTAAAATTAAGTTCCTTAGCATTAAAATTACAGAAGATAGCACGAAACAAAACACATAACACGATGACCCTAATTTGTCGATATTTCGTTCTTTTGTTCAAACGGGAAGTCATATTTGGCGATAGCAGGTCCGCATGGCTGAATGGATAAGAACGCGTGTTCTTAAACATCCGGTGTGCTGATGTCGAGGGTAGAGGTTCAACCCCTGCACCGGACAGTTGGACTAAAGTGTTGACCTGTCGTCCTTGACTTGGGGACGTTAATTACAAGTACCTCTGAAGACGGAGTGAGTTCGCCTGATGGCGAGGGACACTGTTAATAAGGAAAGATAACCCACACGCACAATTCAGTAACTACGCTTGAGTTCAAAGTGAGAGAGCGCCAAAAAAGAAATTGGCGGTATATTATCCTTTTGCACTGAATCAGTAAATCTAAATTGTGTTGAAAGAAGCTAAGACAACAAAGACAACGTTGCTCCAAGCGTCACATAGAGCTAATCAACTATTTTGGGCCACATTAGGAGAAGAGGAACATTCTAACATATTGTCACAACTGGAAAGAGTATCGGACAAAAAGAGAATCACAGCGAGAGAAAATTGTTTGGGGGTTGCCTTTCAGTACTGCATAACTATTATTAGGAGTCAACTGATTAATTGGATGGAGGGATGCAGAGGTGTTTCCAAGGCACCAGGGCCAGGTTTCGTACTGGCCAAGACCTACTAGCACGTCCTCGCCGTGTGTCCTGGGCAACAGGTCCCTCGGGATCCTGGCTAACGTAGTAGGGTCGCTGATTCTTCCGAAGCCGGAGAGTATCTGCCTGCATGGCGAGGAACCACCAGTCTGCACACCAATAAGCCAGACATGGGACAACGGATACTCACGCAAATCTCAGGTCCGGTATGACATCACATTGATGTTGGACAACAGGATGTCTTCATCCGACATATAGGACCTTGCGCTGGAGTTCATAGCCAGTGAACACAAGCAAGCAAGCAATTGGATGGAGATGGCGTGGTATATAAAGTATGATATTCCTTCTATTAGTATAGTAACTGATTACACACGCGCGCACACACACACACACACACACACACACACACACACACACACACACATCTAGACACGTACACACACACACACACACGCACACATCTAGACACGTACACACACACTTCTTCTTCTTCTTCTTCAGCTTTCCGAGCCATTGAGGTTCTTTGCTGCAAATACAATCCGTCTCCATTCGTCTCTCTGGTGGACCTTCTCTTGCCAGTCGTTGATTCCAAGTGCTTGTAGGTCTGTATATGTATTATCTCTCCACCGTCTTCTTGGTCTACCTCGGGGTCTACGGTCATTTATTTCCTGAGTGTAAGCGAGTTTTGTTTCCCTATTATCTTCCATTCTTTCTATATGCCCCAGCCATTGTAGTCTATTAGCCTTCATGATACCAGTGATTAGCGGAGATTTAAACAGATCATAAATGTCTTTGTTACTTCTTCTTTTCCACTCTCCACTTTGTGTATCCCTAATGGGTCCAAAGATGCGTCTTAAAATTTTGTTCTCAAAGGTTTGTAACAAGGCTTCGTCTCCTTTCGTTGTACTCCAGGTTTCAGAGCCATACAGCACAACTGGTCTGATCAGTGTTTTGTATATTGTGATTTTGGTGTTACGAGATAGCGCCTTTGATTTTAGTAGATGTTGTAGTGCATAGTATATCTTATTTCCAGAGTTGATTCTAGTTTGTATTTCTTCCCTTATGATGTTGGAGCAGTTGAAGATTGTACCCAGGTATTTGTATGTTTCCGTTTTTTTAATGGTCATATTATCTATTTGTATGTGGCCAGAGTTTTTAGCCATTCCGTCTCTTGAAATTACCATATATTCTGTCTTATCTTGGTTGATAACCAGCCCCATCTGTTGGGCTTTTTCCTTTAAGTGAGTCAATATTTCCAATGACTTTTGTTCACTTTGTCCTATAATATCTATATCATCTGCATAACCAAGCAGCTTGGATGTTCCTCCAATATCACATTCCTCCTTTATCTTCCTTACAACTTTCTCTAGAGCCAGATTGAAGAGTAGCGGCGATAGTGCATCACCCTGTTTCAAGCCAGATGTTATTTGGAAACGGTCTGATTTCCTGCCTTTATATGTTACTATATTATAAGTATCTTCCATGCATAGTCTGGTCATGTTGATTAACTTCCTTGGTATTCCAAATTCCTGCATAGCATTCCATAGACTATTCCTATGGACACTATCATAAGCCTTTTTAAAATCCACAAAAATGTTATGGAGATCTCTTTTATATTCCCAATGTTTCTCGGCTATTTGTCGTAAGATAAATATCTGATCTATTGTTGATCTGTTTTGTCTAAAACCTACCTGGTAGTCACCTAATATGTCTTCTGAATATGGTTTTAGTCTATTTAGTAATACTGCGGATAGTATCTTATAGCTTGTGGACAGTAGTGATATTCCTCTATAATTTCCACATTGGAACTTGTCTCCTTTCTTAAAGATAGGTATCAATAATGACTCTTTCCAGTCATGGGGTAATTCTTCTGTCCTCCAGATTTTTATTATTAGTTCGTATAGCTTTAGATGTAATGCATGGCCACCTGCCTTTATAAATTCAGCAGCAATTCCATCAGTCCCAGTTGCCTTATTGTTTTTAAGTCGTGTGATTACATATAGGATTTCTTCAAATGTAGGTTCTTCAATTTGTGGTTCGCATGTTAGAACCTCTTCCTGTGGGAAAATGTGACTTGGAGCTTCACAATTTAGTAATTCAATAAAATATTCTTTCCATGTGTTGCACATTTCCTCATTGGTATTTATCATATTCCCATTTTTGCCTTTTAAACCATATGTGTTTTGTTGGTGCCCTCGCTTCATTGACTTCAGTTCTTTAAAAAATTTTCTGGATTCATTTTTCTGGTGATTATAGTTTCCATATCTTTGATTATATTACTCATATATTCTCGCTTCTGCTGTCTGACTATTTTTGTAGCCTCTTTACATTCATTTCTATAATGCTCTTCCTTTTGGATGTTATTGATGTCATTTAACCATACATGTCTGGCATTCTTCTTCCTAATGACTGCTTCTTCACATTTTTGATTGAACCATCTGTTCTTTCTATGCGTGGTTAACACACCGAGACATTCTTCTGTGGTAGATTGAATTGTATTCTTGATGTTCAACCAAGTTTGGTCAACGCTTTCCTCCAAAGGGTTTTGCAGAGTTTCAAGTTTACATTTTATTTCATCTGTAAATTTCTCTTTGACTGTAATGTCTTGTAGTTTTTCTCTGTTATATGTTGGGTGTAATCTTTGTAATTTAGTATAGAAAGCTCTCTTAAGTTTTATTTTAAATTTTGCTCCAACGAGGAAGTGGTCTCTGTGGCACTCAGCTCCTCTATAACTTCTGACTTGCTGTATGTTTGATGCATTTCTGTTGTTAATTAAAATGTGATCTATTTGATTATAGGTTCTCTTGTCACATGATTTCCAAGTTTGTTTGTGTATATCCTGTACACACACACACACACACACACATACAAATTTATACACACTGTCACACATATAAACAATGATGGGGTTGACTGCCACATCCTGTGAATGACACACACACACACACACACACACACACACACACACATATATATATATATATATATATATATATATATATATATATATATATATATATATATATATATATATATATATATATATATATATCGTAAAACATTTTAAATACATGTGTTTCATTTCATTTCTCAAGAAGGAGAAATGTTTGTTCTTGTCGTGGAGGAAACTTTGATATTACATTGTCGTGAAATTCAATTCTTCTTCGTACACCTTCAGACTTCATTATGAATAAACACAAAGAAAGTAGCAGCCAACTTAAACTCGTTAACATCTCCATAGTATGTCCTCAAATAGAGTGGGTGTAGGCCAACATACATTGTTGTGCTGATATTAAACACACCCGCAGCAAATGTTTAACTGTCATTTTAAATGGGATTCACAATCAAGTATAGAAAGAGTTACTGAGGAAAGATAACCATGTGATCTTGTCTGATACGCAATGTCCATAGTTTAACGCGGCCACTTGTCTTATCTAGGCCACACCGTTATCTGTTGCTACTCTCTTTGCCATCGATTTATCAGTTAGAATAGATTTCCCTGTCCTTTGTTTGGTTTAAATATCACTTTTTAATCTAAATTTCAGTTATTTTTGTACAATGTCGCCGCCCATATCTGATGCTTTTGGAAAAACTAAGTTTCGGGTGTGCGATTGCAAAAAAAAAATTAAGAATATTCACATATTTTACGTATTATTTACTAAAAAATAAAGGTGTTATTTTCTTACGGAAACGATAGATGAAACGGCCAAGCGAACCAAAAAGGTGTGCATTGTGGGAAAGTATGGTACCAGATACGGTCCGTCACTTAGGAAGACTGCGAAGAAGATGGAGGTTATACAACACAGTGCCTACACATGTCCCTTTGTGGAAAGGAATCCATGAAGAAAAAGTCTGTTGCCATGTCGGAATGTAGCAGATGATCCACACTGTTGTAGGGGGTGCCTTCGTTTACTCGATCACTGCTGCTGTAGAAGTACGAAGTGCCGTAGAGACATGACAGATATTTACATTTTCTGATTATGTAAATATGAATAGTCATTGTGATTCTTCATCATAAATAAATCTCACCACTGTAAAAAAAAAAATAAAATAAAGGTTATACAACGCACATATATAACAGACAACAATCAAACTCAGTTCTCATTAAAGAAATTGTCTGTTAATATTATTCCAGGAATATGATCACAAAGGTCAGTAAGATGAATCACTCCAACAACCTAAAGGCTCAAGCTTCGCTGAATATTGCCTTCTGTCCTCTCTTGTCTACTTCGTAATATCTTTACTAACTACCGTGTATTTGTTTTTTTTTTTTTAATGGGCTCTAATTTTAGCAACCCTGATTTTGGTGTTATTTAAATCTACTTTTTATTTTTTTTTTTTTTATTCTGTCGTCTATTTTATAAAGACTCCCCTCCGTGGCGAAGGATTTACGGACGCGATTTGTAATCCCCTATACCCGGGTTCGAAACACAGTTATGCTGGTTTTTTTTTTTTTTCGAAAAAGGTATAGGTGCCACGTTCATAAAGCAATGGCAAACCACTGAACGTAAAACCTGCCCAGGAATCACGAACAGCCAAAATGCTGGGGTTGACTGCTACTTCCTGTGAAGGACATGCAACTAAATACAATTTTCTTAAGGGATTCTGTCGTTAGCCATGTTTTATGTTTCCGTTCTCCTTCCCCAAGGGCTGCTATAAATGATTCGCTTGAAAAGCTGTAAACCCACTACTCGCAATCTTCTGTACTCATTTAACCTACTAACTGTTGTAAGTAAATGTTGAGTAACTTGTTGATTGACAGTTGTATCTGTGTGTTTGATGTTTGTATGCTGACGAAGGCTTTGGCAGTAATATCAATTTTTGTTACTTGTGATCGTGTTCTTGTAAATCTGATCGATTCTACTTTTCTTACCCTAAAGCGACTGAATGCAACCTAAAGACTATATGTCATGGTAGGGCAGACCAGACCCTAAATCTTGTTTGGCAGCTGGTCTAGGATCGAAACTCCGACAGGCGGGCAGTTGAAGCATGGCTTTGCTGATCTGGCAGATTCTGCAGCTTGTCTTGAGCTAGATGTTTTGGCGTTACCTTTTCTCTGGAGTAAACTAGGCAGGCCGAGAGAGGGATGATGCTGCATGGGTAACACATCGTCTCTACAATTCAGCCCAGGCTTTATGCTATGGAGGCATTGATATTGCACCTTGGGAACAAGTCACCGCTGATCGTGTTGCATGGAGGGAACAGATCAGAAATGGAATAAAGACAAAGGAGAAAATGATTGCAGATAGGTCACACACTGAGCGCGTGAATCGTCAGATGATGCGTGATGGTTAAAATGACCATGCATTCACAGACATCCATTGTGGGCGAAAATTTACAGCCTGAATTTATCTGATCAGTCATGTTCGCTACCGCTATGGGTTGTAGTTATTTTGCCTTTTTGTTTTACATCACAATTAATAAAGTATCATCTGTCAAGACGGCAAGGTGCCAATGTACAGTATCTTCTGAGTGTCAAATAAATGCTAGTTATCTGCATGTGGTGATCTAAATGTACATCTGCTGTTCTACACATATAGGTCAGCACAAAAAAGCTGTTCGAAACTGAGGAGCGTAAGTATAAATGGAATACACAAATAATACTAGGGATACGATCAGAGTATCAACAAGAAAGTATTGTAAGTAAGTAATTATGATGCAGAAATCCAAGCAACCAAGATGGCAACAAAGAAATTATTGAATAACAACCATAGTACCAGCCTGTGGTGTTATTGAGAGATGCATAATTAGTACTTGAAGTGCTCCTGTCTGGAAAATTGCCAGTACTACAGACACTACTATCTGAACTAGGTAGCCAGCGTAAGATCACATCTTGCAGTTGATATCATCTCACAATGGAGTACCTGGAAACGAGAGAACTGATCAGCTAGCTAAGGATGGAATAATAGAACAACAGCCTGATATGCCTGTTGCACAATACCAAAAGATAAAAATTATTAAATCAATCAGAAAGCCACCAACACCAGCTCAAAACAGTTACCACTTTATTGATAGACGAGAACAAATCATTATTCTACAGCTCAGATCATGACACAATATATTACGCAATATATTATACAAACTTCAATTTTGGCGAATCAGCACCACAGACAGCAGATCACACACTCAAAAAACTGTCTTGAATACGACATATTTAGGCAGACCTTCTTGCCTAGAGAAACAACAGTGGATACACTCTATGGATCACTGACTGAACTAAAAAAGAAAAGACAGTTAAATTCATACAAGAAACAACACTGCAGACATAGACACATTTCAAGCGAACGAAAGAAAAAGAAGAAGAAGAACATTTGCCGTTATATAGAAATATGATATAGAACCTGTTCTTTCATATGACAGTGAATCATGGATCGTGAAGGAACAAATTAGGAAGAGTTTTGAGGCAACCCGGATATGGTTTATGAGATGTCTGTTGTGAAAACCCTTAGCAACTAATATTGATTGCCTGGAAGAGGCTAAAGAAAGTAAGAGGGGGCTTCAAATGAAAACCTTAAATGTGTGTGCGTGCGTGCGTGCGTGCGTGCGTGCGTGAGCGCGCGTGTGTGTGTGTGTGTGTGTGTGTGTGTGTGTGTGTGAGAGAGAGAGAGAGAGAGAGAGAGAGAGAGAGAGAGAGAATATATTCTGAACAAGTAAAGAATGAATGTATTATTTTTCGACTCAGTCACCACAGTGTACAATGCAAGTCCTCCAGCGCCGACAAAGTGCTTGGATTTCTGTAGAAAAAAATATATCTTGGTCGCGTGTCATCCACCACCTGCTGTACCGCTTCATTGGATTGAGAAGTGAAACTTCCTACTCCACTCATACACTTGCTGGACTGACAGATATGCGTCACCATACTGGACCTTTCTTCGCCGATGAATTTCTATAGGTTTCACCCCTTCACTAATAAAAAAAAAAACGGATAACAGAATGCTGCTCCACTTTGGTGCATGTCAAAACTGAGGTGGCCATCTCAATCAGGTGCCGTCTCTACAATGAAGGTTGACTGCAATGGATCTTCAACACTGTCTGTCTCTCGCCCTGACTGTACATTCTGTCAGGCTGATGTTCGTCCATCTCTTGATGTTATCTTCCACTTGTATCGTTGTCTACCTCTTGTTCGCTTGCCCTCAACCTTGCCCTCCAGTATGGTTTTTTATAAGAGTATCATTTCTTTTAACGTGGCCGAATTATTTCACTTCCTTCCTCTTTATTTCTATTTTCAACTCTCTCTTCATTCCCAGTTTTTCTAGAACCTCTGCATTTGATTGTTTTTGTTTCCATGAAATACGACATATTCTTATGTATATCCACATCTCCGGGGCCGCTATTCGACTTTCTAGTTGCTTGTTCAATGTCCAGGCTTCCATACACTTGCGTCGAATATATGTAGCATTTTACAATTCTCATTTTTAATGCGGTGTTAATCTCAATAGATGTTAACACTGATTTTATACCGTTGAAGGCATTTTTGGCCTTTCCTATTCTCTTTTTTATTTCTATTTCACTTCTGCCATCAATTATTATATGTCAAAAATAGGAGACACTTGATACTTGTTCTAGTACCTCGGCGTTTACTCAAATTACTGTGATGTTCATTGATGACCTTTCCTTTCCACTGCTAATGATCACACTTGACTCCAGACATTCACTTCTTTAACTTCCTGATTAACTCTTGCTTCTTGGTTACAAAACAATAGAGTGGTTATTGTAATTTCTATCACAACTTTAGGGTTTGGATTTGAAGCCCCCTCATAGAACATTATATGCAACAGTAATAATGAGACAACAGGTGTTGTTTGGTGGTATACTGAGAAGACAAACATTGGATAACATCGTGAGGACTAGAAAAATCGGTGATAGAAGAGACAGATTGTGCTGGATGGATTAAGACTGGTATGGAGGAGTATCATCGGTATAACTGATCCAGAATAACTCAGACTCTAGGTGTGTGGAGAGACTTGCCACTGGTAAAGCATAACATGATGCTGCTGATACCGATGATGATGGTCACGATGATGATGATAATGATGAAGACGCTGATGACGATGACAATAATAATGATGGCGAAGAAAACGTTGACGACAATGATGACAATGATGGTGATGGCGATGATGATGATGACGATGATGTCAACAATGATGATAATGGCGGTGATAATGACGACGGCGTTGATGGCGAGTAATGATGATGATAATTATAACTATGACGACGTTGATGATAAAGTCGCTTAAAAGTCGACAGGGTCGACTTCATTGCACCGGGTTTTATCCCATATGGCTCGGTCTCTTTCCGCAGCACAGAAAGCGTCGCACAAAGCACGAACTCCGTAGCTTTTAGCGACGACCCACATGAGTCTCCGAAACATTTAACTCGAAAACCGAAGGGTGCGGCCCGGAATGGAACCCACAACCTTCGGAGCACGAGTCAAATGGCTTGACCACTTCACCACAGAAGTGTCTGGTGGGACGTACTGGGGCAGAGATAGACGTGAAATATTATTCTAAAAGATGTTTTCACTTGGTGGTGAGCACGGCCGTATAGATAAGAGAGTTCACTCTTAAACACCCGGTGCGGTGATGCCGAGGTAATAGGTTCAACCTCTACACAGGGTAGTTAAAAGTTAGTTGCATATCCTTTACAGAACGTCGCCGTCAACCCCGACTTTTTTTTTTTTTTTTTGCTGTTTATGATCTCTTGGCAAGTTTACGTTCAGTAGTTTGACATTGTTTTCTGAACGACCGCACCGGTGCCATTTTAGTTTTTAAAAAAAACCCCAAAGCAAGGCGGTCTGCTGCCAAATAGCCCACAGATGTGTTTCGAATACGGGTATCCGGGATCACTGCGCCCGTCACTCCTTCACCACGGAGCCGGGTAGTTGGACTAAAATGTTGAATTCTCATCCTTGACTGGGGGGGGGGGGGGGGCGTAAATTACTAGTACCGCTGAAGTCGGAGTGGATTCGCCTGCTGGCGGGGGATACTGGTAATAGGGAACGTTAATACACACGCAAAACAATTAGTCCATCGCACTAGAAGAAGTAGCGTGTGAATGGACTACGCTTGAGTTCAAAGCGAGCGAACACCAAATAAAGTGTCTTCCCTTCTAAATTGCTTTTTCTTTGCAGGACGTAGCCATCAACCCCAACCACAGGCTGACTTTCTAGACAATTTTACGTTTAGTAGTTTGGTGTTGCCGGTCTCCGTGGCTAAGGTCTTGCGGACGCGATATAAGCCCGCTTACCCGAGTTCGAAACACAGCTGCGACCGATTTGGTAGCAGATCGCGTCACGTTGGGTTTTAACGTGTTGGTATGGGAGCCGGTCGTTCGGAAAGCAATGTCAAACTAGTGAACGTAAACTTGCCAAGACATCAAAAACAGCAGTAAAATGTTGGTGTTGACAGAGATGTCCTGTAAATAGGATATGCAGAAGAAGAAGAAAAAAGAAATAAGAAGTTTGTCGTTACGATGATAATGATGACAACGAGTTTGTATTTGATGATGATGATGATGATGATGATGATGATGATGATGATAATGATGATGATGATGATGATGATGATGATGATGATGATGATGATGATGATGACGATGATGATCTAATATTAAGAACACTCATTTGCGGTGTTCTACATGACAACAATATTGTCATTGCCCCGTGAGCTCGGAAACAGCTTGCGCACTCAATTAACCGTTTTATCAACACAAGTCACCGCTCGTACGTGTGAAAACATGTTCATATCCTATCAGTTGGATGCCTCACAATCCATGTACGCAGTTTTCTGTATTATACTGAATTATTATCCTATTCCTTGAAAAAGCTATTGGAGATGTGGTTTTATAGAAGAATGCTGAAAATTAACTGGATAGCCAGAATGAGCAATATATACACTTTGAGGGAAGCTAAGTAGCAAAGACAAATTATCACTGACATCAGAAAGAGGCCGTCATTTTGTTTTTTGGCCACATTATGAGAAGACTAAAACTGGAACACCTCGTGACAACCGGAAAGATTTGCGGAAAGAGAGATAGAGGAAGACAGTGTGGGAAATTTCTTGACAGTCTTGTGTCATGGCACGGAAGAAAGTCAACACACGAATTGATCCATGCCATCGGAGATCGCAATTTGTAGAGAGGCATGATCGCCCACGCCAGCCAGCAAGGCACTGGATGATGATGTTGATGATGATGATGATGATGATGATGATGATGATGATGATGACGACAAGGGACCGAGATATACAGGGTGTATATTTAATGACTATGCAGTGTTTGAAAATATTACTGGTCCAAGTTTTGTATTCACCTATTAAGTTGCATGAACATTACAGAGGGTGAATACAAAACTTGGACCGGCAATATTTGCAAACATTCAATCAATCAATCAGGTGCCGTCTCCACAATGAAGGTTGGCTGCAATGGATCTCCAGCACTGTCTGACTCTCGCCCTGACTGTACATTCTATCAGGCTGATGTTAGTTCATCTCTTGATGTTATCTTCCCCTTGTATCGTTGTCTACCGCTTGCTCGTTTGCCCTCAACCTTGTCCTCCAGTATGGTTTTTATAAGAGTATCATGTCTTTTAACGTGGCCGAAATATTTCAATTGCCTGCTCTTTATCTCTTTCATCAACTCTCTTCATTCCCAGTTTTTCTAGAACCTCTGCATTTGATTGTTTCTGTTTCCATGAAATACGACATATTCGTCTGTATATCCACATCTCCAGGGCTTCTATGCGACTTTCTAGTTACTTGTTCAATGTCCAGGCTTCCGCGCCATACATTAGCGTTGAATATACGTAGCATTTGACAATTCTCATTTTAATGCGTTGTTAATCTATTTAGATGTTAATATTGATTTCATACCGTTGAAAGCATTTTTGGCCATTCCTATTCTCTTTTTGATTTCTATTTCATTTCTGCAATCATCTGTTATTATATGCCCAAGATAGGAGAAATTTGTTACTTGTTCTAGTATCTCCCCGGTTACTGTGATTTTCATTGATGACCTTTCCTTTCCACTGCTAATTATCATAGTTTTTTTGTTTAAAAATCAAACACTGCATAGTCATTAAAAATTCACCCTATGTCATAGACGAAACAATTATGCTAATTGAACATTTTTCCCGAAGCAGTTTTCTGCCATGGGTCTGTGATATGATTGTCACATTTTGTAGACTGGGGAGAGCAAGGAGGAATGGGTGGCCAGTCTATCCCTCACTTTGGTAAGCGACGAGCCCATACGTCGAACTTGTGCTCCCGACCGTGAGTAGTATATAGGTACAAAAGGATGTTGTTTTTTGCGGCGCACATCGCTTTTGCGCCGCAAAGGGCGATAACTCCCAGATCCCCAAAGGGCGATAACTCCCTGATCCATAAAGGGGCGATAACTTTTCGGTTTTTTTTTCGTTCAAAAATGTAGGCGTGGACAGACTAGGTGTGTTCTAGTGACGCATCAGAGTAGATATGTGTAGTGTATAACATAAAAAATACAACATGAAACACTCAAAATAACAAACGAGTCAAGTAAGGTATATAATGTTTTTATTAAACCATGTATAGACAAAGTTATAAAGTTTTTTTTTTTCCTTCTTGGCGGGGACGTGTGGACACATCTGGAAAGTAGTACCGGGAACTTATACGTCGACGAAGTGTGGGAAAATCTCCGGCGGGTGTGACGGCGGTCGGTTCATAACAGACGTGGAGTGGTGCATATGGAAAAGTCATTAAGTAACGGGTTGTAAAAACATTGGTGAGTGGTGTGTTAAAATATTTTGAACTGTTAGCGCATTGGTGGTGTACATTAGTACGAATAAAAGGAATAGGTGCGGTAGGGATAGTAGTGGGTATGGGTTAGTGAAATTAGTTTATAACGGGTGGTTATTAGTGCTTTGTAGATGGTCATAGTAGCTTATTCACTAACATCACACGTGTTACAAATGAAACCTTGAAAGCTAAAGATCGTCGGTTGTAATGGATATGGTATAGTGTCATTTGGTGGTAAGGGGTGGGTACCAGGTATTAGTGGTCAAGTGAGAAAATTTTAGGGAAAATTAGTTGTAATGATGTGGTGATGATTAAAAGGTGGTAAATTAGTGATCAAGCAGTGGTCAAGTGAGGAAAATTTTTACGGGAAAGTGGTTGTAATATCGTGATGATTAAAAGGGTGTTAAATTAGTGGTCAACCAGTGGTCAAGTGAGGAAAAATTTAGGTGAAAGTGGTTGTAATGATATCGTGATGATTAAAGGGTGGTAAATTAGTGGTCAAGCAATGGTCAAGTGGTGTTCAAGTAAGGACATTTTAGGGGAAAGTGGTTGTAATGATATGGTGATGATTAAAGGGTGGTAAATTAGTGGTCAAGCAGTGGTCAAGCGAGGAAATTTTTAGATGAAAGTAGTTGTAATGATATGGTGATGATTAAAGGGTGGTAAATTAGTGGTCAAGCACTGGTCAAGCAATGGTCAAGTAGTGGTAAAGTGAGGAAATTTTAGGGAAAAGTGGTTGTAATGATATGGTGATGATTTTTTGTTGTTGCGTATTCCTTACGGGACGTTGCAGTCAACACCAGCATTTTCAGCTGCTGTTGATGTATTAGGCAAGTGTTACGTTCAGTAGTTTGCCATTGCTTTCTGAACGACCGGCCCCTATACCTTTTTCGAAGAAACCAGCACCGCCGTGTTTCGAACCCGGGTATACGAGCTCACAAACCGCGTTCGCAAGCCCTTTAGCCACAGAGACCGGTTGATGATGATTAAAGGTTGGTAAATTAGTGGTAAAGCAATGGTCAAGTAGTGGTCAAGTAGTGGCCAAGTAGCGATCAAGTAGTGGTTAAGTGGTCGAGTGACCACTTAAATTGTAAGGGAAAGTACGGGTAGTGAACCTGTGTTTGTTAAAGTGATCGATGACGTGGTCAAGTAGTGGTAAATGGTCAAGTGACTACTTAAATTGTCTGTGAAAGTAGGTTTAGTGACATGGTGATGATCAAGAGGTGGTAAAGTGGTGTTCAAATAGTGGTCAAGTACTGGTCAAGTAGTGGTCAAGTAGTCGAATGACCACTTAAATTGTAGGGTATGGTACGTGTAGTGAAACGGTGATGGTAAAATAAGTAATGGCATGGTCAAATAGTGGTCAAGTAGTGGTCAAATGGTCGAGTGATCACTTAAAATGTAGAGGAAAGTACGTGTAGTGAAACGGTGTTGGTTAAAGTGATCGACGAGGTGGTCAAGTAATGGTCCAGTAGTGGTCAAGTAGTGGTCAAAGTGGTCGAATGATCACTTAAATTGTAGGGGAAGGTACTGTAGTGACATGGTGGTGGTTAAAGTGAGTGATGACATTATCAAGACGTTATGCCGGCTGTTAAGTTAAGAAAGTAGTGTCCTTACTATCGGCAATTTCCCTGACAGGAGCGCCCCGAGTACTGATTTTGTATTGGTCAATAGCACCTAGAGGCACAGTCGATACACATGGACAATAGCTACAGCCAACCAAAGATGGCGGCGCACCCTATCACACATGTGTTATTGCTACAACCAGACTACGTCCCATTCGCTTAAACTGGTCAAATATGGCGTCACATCCGGTCACATGTGTAATGGTACAGCCGAGACAAGGGCTCATTGGCGAAAACCAGTCAAAGAATGCCCTGCTTCCGATCACATGTATAAGGGTACAGCCACTACAAGTGGCTAATGACTCAACCGGTCAAAGATGACGATGCATCCAGTGACACGCATAACGATACACGTGGAACACGTGGCTAACAACCCAATCGTTCAAAGACGGCGTCGCATCCCGTCACAGGGGTAATGGCACACCCGAGACACGTGGTTAAGAGAGAAACTATAGAAAAAGGGTGTCCTATCGGTTGTCGAGTCAGGGAACCTAACGTATGATGATCACTGTGTATGGGAGTGAATACACTGCATCATCAACACTGCACCCGAAGGGTAAAATGGTCACCCTTCTCTCTTTTTTCTATATCCGTGTAGTCCTAGTGTTACCGGGTTACACCAAAGGACACCCGGGCATCAATACAACATAAACTGGTCTCGAAAACCACATACGCGCGTGTAAACAACTAATCACAGTTTTCCGACTAAGCCTTTCTCATACTCATAGTACAGAGATGTGATCACCGATGCTAGTCGGGGAAGTCGTATTTGTACGTAAATACTATCGGGTCATACAACGACGAGTGGGTAGTGGATGTTAACAGATGCACACAAACACAACAAACTGCCCCGACTCAACCTTAGGCAATACACGTAACATGACAGGTCACATGTCCGCCGTCATAACCAGCGACGTTATCACGTAACAAATTAGACATCCACACTTTCATTTCCTTTCTATGTATCCATAGTGTCTTTACATCTTTCTCCAGAAAGCCATTTCCAAGACCAATATATGTTTTTTTCAGTGTACCTGCTCAGTGCCATACTTCACAACCAGACAAAAGTACACCTTCTATGTACCACTTCAACCGTCAAATAAGAGAATATGTTAGACAAAATATTAAAATTATTAATCAAATACAGAAATATCTCGTCCAAACTTATAAAAAGTAGGAACATTTATTAACCTATTGGGAACAATATCAATCAACTAGGAAAGTTTGTTAGTCAAATAGAAAAAATATTGACCATGTAACGATATATCTTGTCAACACTTATGAAAAGTAGGGAAATTTGTTAATCAAATGAGAAAAAAGATTGACCAAGTAACGAAATATCCCCACCAAACTTATGAAAAGTACGAGACTTTGTTAAGCAAGTATGAAAATGTATCGACCAAACAGAGAAATATATCACCCAAACTTATAAAAAGTAGGAACATATGTTAACCAAATGGAAAATATCTTGGCCAAATAGGAAAATTTGTTAGCCAAATGGGGAAAATATTGTCCAAGTAACGAAATACATCGTTCAAACCTACGAAAAGTAGGAAGCTTTGTTAATTAAATGTGAAAATTTTGGCCAAATTTCAACCAAACCTATAAATATTTCAACTAAACGTATAAAAAAAGTAGGAACAATAGTCAATCAAATGGGAAAAAGGTCTGCCAAATACAGAAATATCGCAAACAAACTTATAAAAATTAGGAAAATTGTTTAACCTAATGAGAAAAATATTGATCAAGTAAAGAAAAATTTACACCAAATTTAAAAAAAAATTAGGAAAATGTGTTAACCTAATGAGAAAGAAATATTAGCCAACTAAGAAATCATGTTAACCAAATAGGAAAAAGTATCGGTCAAACTTATAGATGTCTCGTTTAAACTTATAACATGTATGAAAATTTGTTAGGCAAAGGTGAAAAATATTAGCCAAGAAGTGAAATATCGCATCCAAACTTATAACAAGTAAGAAAACAGGGTAGCAACATCAAGAAATATGTCAACCGAAGTAATGCAATAGGCAAAACGAAGGACAAACTTATAAATATGTCGACCGTTATAAGAAAATCTTACCCAAATTAGGAAAAATATTGGCCAACGTATAAAATATCTCGACCAAACTTACAAAGAGTAGGAAAACATGTCGACCAAAGTAAGAAAATTGGTTAGCCAAAGATGAAAAATAGTGACCCAGCTAAGAAACATAGCATCCAAATGTTATAAAATGTATGAAAATGTGTTACACAACGGTGAAAACTATTGACCACGTAAAGACATTTCTTGTCCAAACTCATAAAAAGTAGGCAAATTTGTTAACTAAATGTGAAAATTATCGGTCAAACTTATAAATATCTCCACCAAACTTATAAAAAGTAGGAAAATTTGTTAGCCAAATGTGGAAAATTTTGACCAAGTCAAGAAATATCTCATCCAAATTTATAAAAATGTCGACTGATATAAGAAAATATGGTACCCAACGTAGGAAAAATAGTGGCCGAGTTGCGAAATACCTCAACCAAACTTACAAAACTTAGAAAAATATGTCGACCTAAGCAGGAAAATGTGTTAGCCAACGGTGAAACATAGTGGTCATGTAAAGAAATAGTGCATCCAAACTTATAAAATGTAGGACAATTTGTTAGCCAAATTGTCAAAACTGTTGACTAAACTTATAAATAGCTGGTCCAAACTTATGAAAAGTAGGAAACTTTATTAACCACAGGTGAAAAATATTGTCCAAGTGTAAGAAGACCGCCGGCGCTTGGACTGGTTTGCTACTATAGAAAATATCCCCCGCCTTTGCTCCAACCACCTCACTAGCACTTCACATCTACCAGGCCCCACACAAGCCGGGACAGATGAACCTCCCCTCCCCTACCTAGGGTTTCCTACCCCATGGGGGCTCGGACAAAACACAAGTCATACCACAGCACAAAGTCAAAGCTAAAAGAACAAAATTTAATTCATAACTACGTCAACTGCAACACAGAGAAGGAGGGCTGAAAGCCGGACTATAAGACAATATGTACATGAGCAGATCTACAGATGATTCTTCTTCATCATAGAGACTGTGACTATAGTTCGTGCGGTCGTCCTGTCGTGGTCACGACTCACCCAGGAACCTCCAGTGGACAGGAACTCCAAAGTATGATGCCTCTCCAAAGTTCCCTCTTCCTTCAGTGTTCCAACTCCCGGGATGATCAAGCGTAGTACCACTGCCTGACTGACACTGCATAGGTGATCAAGGATCCTCCCTTGATGTAGTACTATATCACCGTCACACTCTACGGATAAAGTCTGGGCAGACACTAGACTACTAGCTGTCTCCCAACTGCAGACAAGTACGTGTAGCACCGTACCCTAAAGTTCCAGAGCCGGGAAGCTCTTCTGTCTCATAAGTGACTGACACACTGATACGTCACCTATAACATGAGCGTTCGCTCCACATAAACACAATGTCACTTGCAAAGTCTACCAGGTGAATACCACCCTTCACCTATTCCACATAAACACAATGTCACTTGCAAAGTCTATCAGGTGACTACAACACTTCACCTATTCCCATGTCTCTTGGAATAATAGATCTTCACAAATCCTCAAGTAACTACCCTGGTCGAAGGGTATCAATCACATCCTAACCATCACTGTCAATGTTCAATACCTCGGAATGGGGTAGATCCCTACCTTATCAAGCATGTCACTCCGGTGACAACACCAATCAGTAAATCAATGTCTTAGGTCACTGGACCAAGTTTCGGCTTCACAAAGGTAAACCATTGTAGGTACACACCACACAAGCATGATAATATACAAGGTGTCCCATGACGACCCAGCCGAGCCGGAAGGATAACAAACAGGCCATGGTGACTGGTAACAGAGATTACTTTCGTCAACTTTGAAAGTTACTACCTTGCAATTCTCAAGGTTCTCACTGAGTTCGAATTCCACCAGTGCTTCACTGGCTAGAATCAACAGACGTTGTCTTGGATCCTCTCGGGATCTGTTGACACTCGTCGGACTCTCTCCGGTGGTCAAAGCATAGACCTACCGACACATTCTGTACTCAGACATTTCAATCGTTGATCTCGACAGATTCCAATGACCGCTCCCAGTAATGCCTTACTCATCATCTTGATCGGCACTGTAGTGAGCCGGTCATCTAGAGCTCATGGTTAAACTCTGGAATCTTCTTTAGTATAGCACTAACAAATCCTGAAACACGGAGGGGGTGGTGTGAGTACTCAACTACAACAAGAACTAACTGAAACTCCACCATTACACCTGCCTCTCAGTCATACATAATGCAATCAAGATATATGTATGAGATCATCACATCATAGATCCACTCTTAACTATAATGTATAGGCATGATGAGGTAAGAGCAAGCAATAGTACACCTGTACATAGCCAAGTCACTCGCCTGTTCTACCACTAGCCCTCTAGCACCAGTGTCGACTGTATGACTCTGTCAAAGCATCCTGCGCCTGGTGCTAGTCCACTCCTGTTTCATCTTCCATCATCAATCAACAAATACACCTACTTCCCGTTCAGTGTAGGGATTACTTTATCTAGGAGGTGCCCAGCCGGACAAGTCCTCCTTCCCCACATACTCACCAATTAACCAATCCTTTCACCCATGGATTGATCAACTACACACATTAATAACTATATGACCATAATAAATTATACTCCTTATAATTCATTACTATAGTTTTAACTAAGGATAATTCATGAATTGTTAAACTTAAATAACAAACTCATATCACAGCCATCGCTCCGTCCTGGGATCCCTGTCCCAGAACCTGAGTTGCCTTTTATTAACTGACCTTCCATTCAGGTCGGTCATCTCTGTGCCGGTCGAGCACAGCTTTGGTGGCCATCCACCAATACACTTTCCCTCAGCTACTGTGGGTCCCGTGCATCTTGTCCCGTGACGAATTAGGTCACGACATCCAATGTAGCAAGGCCTCCAGCCTCTCCTTTACCACACCTCAGCTCCACCTTTTTGTGGGGGATCCTTCCCCTTACATACTACTCCTACTTCACCGCAGTACCTCAAGTACTCCATGAACAGAGTCAGGTTTCTGGAAGATTAGAATAATAGAGACAGACTCGGTTCGGTTCCTATCTTGGATCTACTTAGACTAAACGGCCTCGAATTACAGAGCACCGCATCGCTCTCGGTCGGGTATGTTCAACCATCGGATAAGCACGATCGCTTTGGGGTCGGACCTGCACCCGAGCTAGTCGGGCGGACCTGCCTACTTCCCAGTCGGTTAACTAGACATACGCAAGATTGAACAGGCACGGTCCCTCTATCGGACGGACATGTAAACAAGCAGTGACAATAGGTCTTATAAATACTTCCTATCAACTGTTATCCAATAAATGTAACACCATTCTTCCTACGAGGAATAACACTGGTAATATTACACCGCAAATACTTACCTGCCGACCTTTCCCATGAATCACACCTTGGTTCCAAGAAAAATCACCACCACTGATCTAACATCTGAGTTACAATCATAATCTAACGAAGCTAATTATACCTCTATAATAATAACAAGCCCTAACTTATCATTATTAACAGCATCTAGCATTTCTATGTAATGACTGACAAACAACCTGCCTTGCGTGTGTAATTACTAAACCACACAAGTAACTGCTACACACTTGGTAAAGTACCGGAATCTTTCTGGCACAAAGCAGTGATGATCTATATATATCACTAACCATGCAAGTCATTTGTAAACTAACCATTTATAATTCTATCAATCTACAAACAATGGTTGTACGAGAGTACTAGAAAGAACACACGCTCCGGCACATTTTGGATACACACGCTCAGCTGTTGAGCCCGTCTGTCAACACATCACTTCGCCGATCGATAAGAGCTAATTAAATATGCAGGCGGCCGTCGGCAAATGTCTCCGCTTCGCAACGACATTCGCGGTCGGCAATTAATTCTCTTGGGACGGTAGGCGGTGTATAAGGACAATAGTTACACAATAGACAAAGTATTCAACTGACCTGCGATATTCAATCACAATCTTGACTGCTGATGTCCCGCTCTGGCCGCGCACACTGACATCAACTTTCAGCAGCTCAATTCTGTGATCGTTCTACGATGAGGTCCGACTGGTAACTGATCACTCCCAGCTAAATGCGTCGTCACAATGTCTTCACTCCTCGAGTGATTTTCATGATCCACGGAGAAGTCCTGCATCACGGATTGTTCGACCTTCTCGTGTTCCATGAGGCAATTGTGAGACTAGCGTGATCTTGACCACGTACGCACTTACTGGGGGAGATTCTAGATTTCTCTAGAAATAACCAGACTAGTGACGTCAGGCACTACTTTCGTGGGGAAACCCCCCTATTTCTTGTTATTAATTCCAGGGAGACTAACCCTTCGCCATCCCATCAAAGGGATATAACTCAGAGACCAGACGATCTGCAGGCGTTTCGTCACACCAAGTAAAGACATGTTTCAACCAAACTTATAAATATATCATCCAATCTTATAAAAAGTTGAAAAATTTGTTAGCCAAATGGGAAAAATGTTGGACAAATACAGAAATAGCTCGACCAAACTTATAAAAATCTAGGAAAAAATATTAGCCAACACAACTAAAATGTTGACCAAAGTTATAAATATCACATCCAAACTTATGAAAAGTAGGAAACTTTGTTAACCAAATGTGAAAAAATATTGACCAAGTACAGACATATTTCAATCAAACTTATAAACTTGTCGTCCAAAGTGATAAAAACTAGGAAAATCTGTCACCCAGTCTAAGAAATAGCTATGGAAAAGTAAGAACTATGTCGACCAAGCTAGGGAAAAAAAACAAGGTGGTACCCAAACTACGAAAAAAAAATGTAACTTATGTAGTCATGTCAAACGTGTCGTGAACTTTTATCTGAAAAGAGGTTATCAATGTCACCACTTTCCCGATTTTACATAACCGAAAGCTCCAACTTCAGCGTATTTTCTAAAGAAACACTTATACAGATTAATCACTCATCTCTCCACACTCTTGATTTCTTTCTAACACAACGTTTCTCAGTCTTTCATAGATAGCTTCAAAACTTTTCCATGTCACATCATCAAGAACTTCAAACCTCCATTGTACACGTGCACCATTGAAACACACAGGACAGTTAACAACATTTAGGGTAAGGTCGTCTATGGTTCCACCTGGTATAGTTTCTGTATCATCTAGGTATTCATCATCACGGAACCATTTCCCATGGCTGCCATATTCAACTTTCCATACCACAATGTCTGCTACACTAACCTTTTATTGTTCCATCTTTCAACAATACAACGGTTTTTCTCGAAGTCTGCCTAAAATAACATTTCTTACGGTGTCCACTCCTACCTCACTTTAGCATTTCACATACGTAATAACGGCAAGTCTGCAAGCAACCACCAATGTCTGTTATAAAGTCGGCCTTTCTTAAAACCACGCCTGACTTGGTAAACTCCTGAATACCAGCTACCACATCTTCTAACCGACTTTCAATGTTTCATAACAAATAACACTAACATCTTTTTGATTACAGAACAGCCTAATTTCTGCTGACTAGACAGATTTTCCAAGTAAAGCATCTGTCCTCCTTAACCTACTAGGTGATATTCTAGACAACGAATATGGTCATCGACCATCACCCCTAGGAAGAACTTGAAAAAAAAAAAAACCAAAT
Organism: Cepaea hortensis; assembly: GCA_963921405.1. Lineage (NCBI taxonomy): Eukaryota > Metazoa > Mollusca > Gastropoda > Stylommatophora > Helicidae > Cepaea > Cepaea hortensis. The sequence goes on from OY992895.1 coordinate 44,247,835, forward strand.
AAAAAAAAAAAAACAACAGAGAGAGGGGTTCCTGAGACGAATTATTGTAATTCTTTGGACTACCACAGTAACTAAAGATGATCGCCTAAGAAGATCCTAAGGAAAATAAAGCATTATATACATCAAACTCTTTCTTACTAACCCTAACCCTAACTATACATCAGACACAACAAACTCTTTCTGTAAGAGACATAGATACAAAGCAGTGTTAGAAAGGGAAGAAGTTAAATGTTAATTACAATTTAAAACTAATAAATCCCAATTTTATCCTTCGCTTCACTTAATATACATATATAGACTAAGTATAGGCATAGATTAGGTATAGGACTATATCGAGCTTACCTTTTGCGAATTTGTTACGTGATAACGTCGCTGGTTATGACGGCGGGCATGTGACCTGTCATGTTACGTGTATTGCCTAAGGTTGAGTCGGGGCAGTTTGTTGTGTTTGTGTGTATCTGTTAACATTCACTTCCCATTCGTCGTTGTATGACCCGATAGTTGTTACGCACAAATACGATTTCCCCGACTAGCATCGGTGATCACATCTCTGTACTATGAGTATGAGAAAGGCTTAGTCGGAAAACTGTGATTAGTTGTTTACACGCGCGTATGGGGTTTTCGAGACCAGTTTATGTTGTGTTGATGCCCGGGTGTCCTTTGGTGTAACCCGGTAACACTAGGACTACACGGATATAGAAAAAAGAGAGAAGGGTGACCATTTTACCCTTCGGGTGCAGTGTTGATGATGCAGTGTATTCACTCCCATACACAGTGATCATCATACGTTAGGTTCCCTGACTCGACAACCGATAGGACACCCTTTTTCTATAGTTTTTCTCTTAACCACGTGTCTCAGGTGTGCCATTACCCCTGTGACGGGATGCGACGCCGTCTTTGAACGATTGGGTTATTAGCCACGTGTTCCACGTGTATCGTTATGCGTGTCACTGGATGCATCGTCATCTTTGACCGGTTGAGTCATTAGCCACGTGTAGTGGCTGTACCCTTATACATGTGATCGGAAGCAGGGAATTCTTTGACTGGTTTTTGCCAATGAGCCCTTGTCTCGGCTGTACCATTACACATGTGACCGGATGTGACGCCATATTTGACCAGTTTAAGCGATTGAGACGTAGTCTGGTTGTAGCAATAACCCATGTGTTTTAGGGTGCGCCGCCACCTTTGGTCGGCTGTAGCTATTGTCCATGTGTATCGACTGTACCTCTAGGTGCTATTGACCAATACAAAATCAGTACTCGAGGCGCTCCTGTCAGGGAAATTGCCGATAGTAAGGACACTACTTAACTTAACAGCCGGCATAACGTCTTGATGATGTCATCGCTCACTTTAACAACCACCATGTCACTACAGTACCTTCCCCTACAATTTAAGTGATCATTAAACCACTTGACCACTACTTGACCACTACTGGACCATTACTTGACCACCTCATCGATCACTTTAACCAACACCGTTTCACTACAAATATTTTCCTCTACATTTTAAGTGATCACTCGACCATTTGACCACTACTTGACCACTACTTGACCACTATTTGACCATGCCATTACTTATTTTACCATCACCGTTTCACTACACGTACCATACCCTACAATTTAAGTGGTCATTAGACTACTTGACCACTACTTGACAAGTACTTGACCACTATTTGAACACCACTTGACCACCTCTTGATCATCACCATGTCACTATATCTACTTTCACAGACAGTTTAAGTAGTCATTTGACCATTTACCACTACTTGACCACTACTTGACCACGTCATCGATCACTTTAACAAACACAGGTTCATTACCCGTACTTTCCCTTACAATTTAAGTGGTCACTCGACCACTTAACCACTACTTAATCGCTACTTGGCCGCTACTTGACCACTACTTGACCATTGCTTGACCACTAATTTACCACCCTTTAATCATCACCATATCATTACAACCACTTTTCCCTACAATTTCCTCACTTTACCACTACTTGACCATTGCTTGACCACTAATTTACCACCCTTTAATCATCACCATATCATTACAACCACTTTCCCCTAAAAATTTCCTCGCTTGACCACTGCTTAACCACTAATATGTATCCTCCAAGTGTGGGCGGGAAGCAGCCGAGCTGTTCCAAGTCCCAAGCAAGTCTGTGTGCTACAATTTTCTCCAGTAGCTTGCCAACAGTATTCTGCATCGTAATGATTCTGTAGCCCCTTATCTTGGAGTGGTCTTTGTTCGGTTTTGGCAGCGGCAGCAAGTAGCTGTTTAGCCATTCTTCTTTGACCTGACCCCTCTGGATACTGGTGTTGAATTCTCTGGCCAGTTCTTCCATGTCATCATCTGATATCACCATTAGGTCACCATATCGGATGCCGTCTGGGCCTGGGGCGGTGTTAGGTGATTTCTTGAGCATCGCACGCAATATCTCAACTGTGATTGTCCATTCTTCGTCTGTCCCGACACCCTCGCACAACTGAGAGAGTGTTTTTGTGGTCCTCTGTCTGGCGGGCTCGTCTTTCTGGTCAGTCTGTTCTATGTAGCGCGCAAGAAGGGCCTTACCTTTATCCACATCCGACTTTTTCCATGCGAGGTCTGTGCCTTGAAAGTCTGGAATACCCCTACGTTGTGCAGCACCGTTCATGCTCTTGTGGAGGCGCCAGAATGTCGTAAGAGATCGCTCGGAGCACACCTTCCTGCAGAACTCGTCCCATTTGTCGGCCTTGGCCTGTTTGGCGCAGGATTTGAATAAAGTCGTCGTCCTAACGACCTCAGTCTTCAGGTTCGCCAACTCAACCTGTGGCATGTTAGCCTTTCTGGCCTTTTGCCAGTCTTTGACAGCCTGCCTCTTTCCCAGCCACACCTTCTCGACCTCTCCATTCCACCATGGTGGCTGCAGCCATCTCCTACGGGAGGAAGTTAGTTTCCTTCTTCTGATCTTGCTTATGGCGTCTTGACCAGTGGTGTCGTACGGGAAGACATTGGTCTTGTTTCTTTGACTCATGGCCCCGTCTTTCTTGATCAGGATGACACAAGGGTAGTGGTCACTATCGTGGTATCCCAGTGTGCCCCACCGGCACCTTGGTGCGATGGTGGGCGACACCAGAGCCAAGTCAATGATGCTGTCAGAGTCGCCTGGTCGAGTGGCCATTCTAGTGACCTTCCCATCATTCAGACAGATTAGGGCAGCAGATGCCAGGGCGTCCTCCAAATCTTCTCCCTGTCTATTGGTGATGCAATTCCCCCATTGACTGCCTCTCGCATTGAAGTCCCCGCAGTAGATGATATGCCTTTCATCCACATCGAACAAACTCTGCCATTGTCGCACGTCGACCTTCCCATTTCGCGCATAGACGTTAACGATTGCAAGCTGCACTGATGTCATTATTCTTAATGCCTGCACTTGCAGGGCATCGCTGTTCCAGGCGGACATATCGATCTCAGACACTAGTATGTTGTCGCGGACCAGAATGGCCTGTCCGAGGTGCCACCTGTTAAAGAAACCCTGAAATCCCGCAACATTGACTGTTCCGTCGGTGAGCTGTGTTTCTTGCAAGACTACAATGTCGTTTCCGTAGAGTAGTTTTTCAAGAATGGGTCGGCGTTGACTAAATGATGCACAGTTCCAGTACAGTACTCGAACATTTCCGATACCCAATCTGTCACATTTTAGGCGCCTTCTGCGCGCGCCCGCCCTCTTACCACGTTGTGTCCTAGCTGGTCGTCTGGTCGTCATGTTAGGCTTAACTATCGCCACCGGGCGCCGATGATACGCCGAAAGAAAACCGGACGCGCGTGCACGAACTCCGTTGCACGGTCCGAACTCCATTTCACCACGAAAAAAAACAACTGAATCCATACACATTTCGGAAAAAACACGTTCCATTTTACGGGACGAAAAAATGTCCCGCCATCTAGCTTCAAGGGAACTCACTGTAATCAATCAATCAATCATGTGCCATACCGGAAAGCGTGGGCGGTCATGACTCGCCATTTCACTCGATCACCAGTGTCGTAGATCAGCTCAGTGTTCCTGTCTCGTCCATGCCATGTGGCCAAGCCATCCAGGTATTTTCCTCTCGGTCTTCCTCTTGGTTTGTTCCCTTCGATCTTGCCAGTTGTCACCAAGTTCTCCAATCCATTTCTTCTCATAACATGTCCAAAAAATTTTGACTGTCTACGTCTAATTTCTCTAATCAGTTTACGATGTTCATTTGTCTCCTGTAGTACTTGTGTGAGCATCACTTGCTTATAATAAAATACGACAGCGGCATTAAGATTGCTGAAATCGGCCGCTTGTACAGGAAGTCACCATCCACGATAAGTTTCATTGTGGCGAAAAAGAAAGAAATAAAGGAGGTTAATTTAGCGAAAGACATGAATGTTCTAATAAAACAGAGTTCGCAAACAATTGAAGATGTCGAACAGTTATAATTAATTTGGATAAATCAAAACCAGATAGATGGCAATTCTGTTTCGAGACAATCATATGTGGAAAGAAAACAGACTGTTGTATGCCGATCTCATTAAGAAAGTGTTTGGGACGAGTGCTAGTGTACTTAGTGATTTTAAGGCCAGCAGAGGATGGTTTGAAACATTAAAGCGACGCACTGGCATACGCAGTGTTACTAGGCACGGCGAAGGCCCGAGTTCGGACAAGTCTAGGGCCAAAAATAGTATTAAACACTATATTCATTCTCTATGAAATGTGTTTTTGGTATGTATTTTGGAGTTCTTTGTTTTATCGTCTTTAATAGTCAACCTTCTTCAATATTCAGCTCTTGAAGTATGGATGCATTTGTTCTTTTCTTTATCCAAGATATTCTCAGAACCCGTCTGTAATATTTATATTCAAGGGCATTTATGCGCTGTTTAGCTTGTTCAGTAAGTGTCCAGGTCTGACAGGCATATGTTGCAATGGGAAATATGCATGCTCTTAAGAATCTAATTTTTGTAGTTTTATCTGTCCCATTGGATAATTTATTCAGTCGTTTTAGTCTTTGAAGAGCAATAGATATTCGTTGTTTAATTTCTTTCATTGTGTCACCTTTGTTGGTAATCAATGACCCAAGATATTCGAAATTTTCACCACCTCCAATTTTTCCCCATTAACATATATTTCTTTCTCCATAGTGATTTTATCTGTATGCATTATCTTTGTGTTTGCTATGTTAAGATATAAGTTGTGATTTCACTACTCCTTTGGCTTGAGGTTATTAAGTTTTCTATATCATTCTGTGATGTGGTTAGTAATACTGTATCACCAGCATATCGAATCTCTGGTATTTCATGACCACCAATATTTTTGTCAAGCATATTGCTCTATGCCGGTCTCTCTGGCTGAGGGGTTACAACACTTTCTCCGTAATCCCGTTTATCACGCAGAGTCTCGTAGCGGGAGAGAACTGGGAGCGGTTCGACCCCCGCTGGTGACTTGCGGGATACTGAGCCGGCCGCTCAGAAAGCAATGGCAAACTACTGAGCGTAATCTTGCCAAGAAATCAACAGACAGCTGAAAGATGCTGCTGTTGACAGCGATGTCCTGTAAAGGATATGCAAAAAAAAAAAAAAAAAAAAATTGCTCTATGGTTATATCATCTCTAACATTTCTCATTTTATTTTCGGCGTACAGGTTAAACAAATATGGTCACAGTGTAACAAGACCGCCGGGGCTTGGACTGGTTTACTACTATAGATAATATCCCCCGCCTTTGCTCCAACCACCTCACTAGCACTTCACATCTACCAGGCCCCACACAAGCCGGGACAGCTGAACCTCCCCTCCCCTACCTAGGGTTTCCTACCCCAAGGGGGCTCGGACAAAACACAAGTCATACCACAGCACAAAGTCATAGCTAACAGAACAAAATTTAATTCATAACTACGTCAACTGCAACACAGAGAAGGATGGCTGAAAGCCGGACTATAAGACACTATGTACAAGAGCAGATCTCCCGATGATTCTTCTTCATCGTAGAGACTGTGACTATAGTTCGTGCGGTCGTCCTGTCGTGGTTACGACTCACCCAGGCACCTCCAGTGGACAGGAACTCCAAGGTCAGATGCCTCTCCAACGTTCCCTCTTCTTACAGTGATCCAACTCTCGGGCTGATCAAGCGTAGTATCACTGCCTGACCGACACTGCACCGGTGATCAAGGATCCTCCCTTGATGTCGTACTATATCACTGCCACACTCTACGGATGAAGTCTGGGCCGACCCTAGACTACTAGCTGTCTCCCAACTGCAGACAAGTATGTGTAGCACCATACCCTAATGTTCAAGAGCCTGGATTTCTCTTCTGTCTCGTAAGTGACTGACACACTGATACGTCACCTATAACATGAGCGTTCGCTCCACATAAACACAATGTCACTTGCAAAGTCTATCAGGTGACTACAACACTTCACCTATTCCCATGTCTCTTGGAATAATAGATCTTCACAAATTCACAAGTAACTACCCTGGTCGATGGGTATCAATCACATCCTAACATACACTGTCAATGTTCAACGCCCTCGGAATGGGGTAGATCCCTACCCTATCAAGCATGTCACTCCGGTGTTCACACCAATAAGTAAATCAATGTCATCGGTCACTGGACCAAGTTTTGGCTTCATTAAGGTAAACCATTGTAGGTACACACCACTTAAGCATGATAATATACAAGGTGTCCCATGACGACCCAGCCGGGCCGGAAGCATAACAAACAGGCCATGGTGACTGGTAACAGAGATCACTCCAATCAACTTTGAAATTCACTACCTTGTAATCATCAAGGTTCTCACTGAGTTCGAATTCCACCAGTGCTCCACTGGCTAGACTCAAGACGCATTTCAGTCTTGGATCCTCTCGGGATCTGTGGACACTCGTCGGACTCTCTGCGGCGGTCACAGCATAGACCTACCGACACATTCTGTACTCAGACTTTTCAATCGTTGATCTCGGCAGATTCCGATGACCGCTCCCAGTAATGCCTCAACCATCATCTTGATCGGCACTGGAATGAGCCGGTCCCTTAGAGCTCATGGTTAAACTCTGGAATTTCCTTAGGCATAGCAATAACAAATCCTGAAACACGGAGGGGTTGGTGTGAGTACTCAACTACAACAAGAACTAACTGCATCTCCACCATTACACCTGCCTCTCAGTTATACATAATACAATAAAGATATATGTATGAGATCATCACATCATAGATCCACTCTTAACTATAATGTATAGGCATGATGATGTAAGAGAAAGCAATAGTACACCTGTGCATAGTCAAGTAACTCGTCTGGGCTACAGATAGCCCCCTAGCACCAGAGTCGACTGTATGACTCTGTCAAAGCATCCCTCGCCTGGTGCTAGTTCACTCATCTTCCATCATCAATCAACAAATACACCTACTTCCTTTCAGTGTAGTGATTACTTTATCTAGGAGGTGCCCAGACGGACAAATCCTCCTTCCACACAGACTCACCAATTAACCAATCCTTTCACCCATGGATTGATCAACTACACACATTAATAACTATATGTCCATAATAAATTATCCTCCTTGTAATTCATTATTATAGTATTAACTAAGGATAACTCATGAATTGTTAAACTTAAATAACAAACTCATATCACAGCCATCGCTCCGTCCTGGGATCCCTGTCCCAGAACCTGAGTTGCCTTTTATTAACTGACCTTCATTCAGGTCGGTCATCTCTGTGCCGGTCGAGCACAGCTTTGGTGGCCATCCACCAATACACTTTCCCACAGCTACTGGGTCCCGTGCATCTTGTCCCGTGACGACTTAGGTCACGTCATCCAATGTAGCAAGGTCTCCAGCCTCTCCTCTACCAAAACTCAGCTCCTAATTTTTTTTTTTTTTTTTTTTTGGGGGGGGGGGGGGGGGTCATCCCCCTAACATACTACTCCTACTTCACGGCAGTACCTCAAGTACTCTATGAACAGAGTCAGGTTTCTGGAAGAGTAGAATAATAGAGACAGACCCAGTTCGGTTCCTATCGTGGATCTACCTAGACGCAACGGCCTCGAATTATCGAGCGCCGCATCACTCTCGGTCGGGTATGTTCAACCATCGGATAAGCACGATCGCTGTGGGTCGGGCCTACAACCTAACGGGTCGGGCGGACCGGCCTACTTCCCAGTCGGTTGACTAGACATACGCAAGATTGAACACGCACGGTCACTCTAGCGGTCGGACATGTAAACAAGCAGTGACAATAGGTCTCATAAATACTTCCTATCAACTGTTATCCACTAAATGTAACACCTTTCTTCCTACGTTGAATAACACTGGTACCATTACACCGCAAATACTTACCTGCCGATCTTTCCCATGAATCACACCTTGATTCCAAGAATAATCACCACCACTGATCTAACATCTAAGTTACAATCCTAATCTAACGAAGCACATTATACATCTATAATAATAACAAGCCCTAACTTATCATTATTAACAGCATCTAGTATTTCTATGTAATGAATGACAAACAACCTGCCTTGCGTGTGTAATTACTAAACCACACAAGTAACTGCTACACACTTGGTAAAGTACCGGAATCTTCCTAGCACAAAGCAGTGATAATAGCATACATATCACTAACCATGCAAATCATTTGTAAACTAACAGTTTCTACTTCTATCAATCTACAAACACAGGTTTTACACCAGTACTAGAAAGAACACTCGTTCCGGCCTATTGTGTATACACACTCCCAGCTGTTGTGCATTGCTGGCCCCGTCTGTCCACACGTTACCTAGCCGATCGATAATCGCTAATTAAAAATGCCGACGGCCGACGGTAAATTTATTTGCTTCGCGACGATTATCACGGTCGGCAATAAATTCTCTCGGGAAGGTAGGTGCGGTATAAGGACAACCGTTAAACAATAGACAAAGTATTCAACTGACCTGTGATTCTGAAATCACAATCTTGTCTGCTGATGTCCCGCTCTGGCTGCGAACACTGACATCAAATTTCAGCAGCACATTTCTGCGATCTTTCTACGCTGAGGTCCGACTGGCGACTAATCACGACCAACTAAGTGCGTCGTCACAATGCCTTCACGGGCCGAGTGAATTCCATGAGCCACGGAGAAGTCCTTAGTCACGGATTGTTCCACAATCCCGTGTTCCATGAGGCAATTGTGAGTCTAGCGTGATCTTGACCACGTACGCACTTACTGGGGGACATTCTAGATTTCCCTAGAAATAACCAGAATCGTGACGTCACGGAGTACTTTCGACGGGAAACCCCCTATTTATGGTTACCAATTCCAGGGAGACTAACCCATTGCCATTCCATCAAAGGGATATAACTCAGAGACCAGACTATCTGCAGTCGTTTCGTCACAGACAGCAAATAGCCTTGACGGACTCCTTGCTTAATGTCAAACCAATCTGATGTCGCCCCATCTCGCTATGATGTTATATATACAAGAAATGACAGAAAGAGAAATATATTAGATGCAAGAGTCGTTATCATTATCGTCATCATCATCATTGACGCCATCACCAGTATCATTATTCTCGTTTTCAACGTCGTCGTCATCCTCCTCCTCCTCCTCCTCCTCCTCCTCCTCCTCCTCCTCCTCCTCCTCCTCCTCATCATCATCATCATCATCATCATCATCATCACCATCATCATCATCGTCAACGTTTTCGTCGCCCTCATCATTATCAATATCATCATCATCATCATCATCACGACACAGAGTGTAACCCATAAGTGTTCCGTTCTACTCCTAACTCAAGCCTGAGTCCGGAGAATCTCAGCTCAGTGCACGAACTCCGTAGCACCGGCGAGAATCCTGAAATACTTTGGGTAGATTTTAACTCAAAATTTTGCCCGGGCAGCACCGTTAGGCTGCTCTTTTTCGATTTCCAACTGCCAAGGGATATTTTACATGCGCAACAATACACACGGGCGTCCAATCTCACTGCACTGAGACCAGGGGAACTTTTGTTACTAGAAGTCCACGTGAAAAAATCCCGGCCCTGACTGAGGCTCCAGCACTCGAGGCCGACACCATACCTCGAGACCATTCAGTCCTCCCCCCACTCACATATTAGAGACTGGCAGATGAGCTGAAGTGGCCAGTACCCTTCATCATCACCTGTCCATCCCAGAGAATTCCCAAAAATTGATTTGCAGCTATTTTTAAGAGGCTGGGTGGACCCCAGAGCAGTCCTGGTTGGAAAAAAAAATAATTCTGCCTCTGTTGGGATTAGACCCTGGCACTGTCTTGGTAGGCAAATGCATTAACTACTACACCCATGCGGCTCTGAAAAACAGAACTCACCAAAAATAATTTGGTTTTGTTTAGCGGCCTAGTTACAGTTTTTGTAGATCTGCTTTAGGTGTTAGCTCAACTGCAGTCACCATCATCATTCTCGTTACAAACGTCGTCTCCGTCATCATGGTCATCATCATCATCAGCATTGTTGTCATCGTCATCATCAGCATTGTTGTCATCGTCATGATCAGCATCATGATATGCATTGTCAGTTGCAAGTCTCTCCACACGCCTCGAGATTGGGTATTGTTGATCAATTAGTTAGTTAGTTAGTTAGTCTTTCCTCTTGAGCCTAAGTCGGCGCATAGGGCAGAAGTCATGGCTCTCCATGTCCGGCGGTTCGCTGCTACCTGTTGTAGATCTTGGATGTTCACTTGGCCGTTGAATGAGCCTTCTCTGATGATGGTTCTACGCAGGGTCTCTCTTGGTCTTCCCTGTTTTCTTTTCCCTACTGGTGACCATAAGAGGGCTTGGTTGGGGAGTCTTGTCTTGTCCAATCTGAGTACATGGCCGATGTAGTTCTAACGGCGTTTTCTTATAAAATTGGATACAATATCTTGCTTAGTCTCTTGTATTATTTGAACATTGGTTTTGAAATCTGTCCACTGGATGTTAAGAATTCTTCTAAGACATTTGTTCTCAAAATTGTCTAATTTTTTTTTTTTCTAAAGCTGCCGTTGATTTCCAACTCTCAAAACCATACGTTAGCATTGGAACCACACAAGAATTGAAGATTTTAAGTTTCGTATGTTGGCTGAGTGACTTTGACTTCCAGATGTTTGACAGTTTATTGAAGGCACCAGATGTCAGTGAGTTTCTAGATAATATTTCTGGTGTAGAGTCCCCTGTAGATGTCATTTTGCTTCCTAGGTATATGAAGCTGTTGACTTTTTCAAGAACATGGTTGCTTAATTTGGTGTCGTCTGAACTGTTGGTAAGATCAATAGTTTTTGTTTTTGGGGTGTTAATTTGGAGACCAATTTGTCCTGAAACATTTTGGAGATGGTTTATTTTCTCTTGGGCATCTGGGTGTGTTGAACTCAAAAGCACTATGTCGTCAGCAAAGTTCAGGTCTTCTAGAATTTTGTCAACCCAATGGATACTCCTATTTGTGTTGTTTGTGCATTTGCGTATGACCCAATCGATAGCTATTCCAAAGAACATCGGTGACATGACACAACCCTGTTTCACTCCCGTTTCCATTGAGAACCAGTCAGAGTTGCCCGATTCTCACGTAATTATTTTTGATCAATTATACCATGTATATTCTGAAATACCACTGTCTGAGACCATCCAGCTTAATATGCATATCTCTGGGTCTTCTAACGCTGATCTGTTCTGTCATCATGATCTTATCCAATGTTTCTCTTCTTATTATAAGACTATAGAACACCGGTTTTCTCATTATTATTGGTGTGTATAATGTTCTACGAGGGGGCTTCAAATCAAAACCGTAAAACTGTGACAGGAATTACAATAACCATGCCATTGTCTTGTAAGTTACCAGTAATGTTGTTAAGCATGTCAAGAGTGTTAAGCGCGTGACATTACGGTGCAGACAAACACGGTGACGTCATCAGCACAGTTTTAAAATGGCCGCCCCACTTTTGACATGTTTTTTGGGGGTTTTTTTTTTCTGCACACACATCACATCCACACAGTCGACTCGACGCGCTATCGAGAACAAGTCGCCTTATCGGATAATTCAGAGGATGCCTCGCATTAAAAGTGCCGCGCAGAGACATGCGCTATATACAGCCGGGAAGAAGAAGGGAGAGGCGAGGAAGCCGCTACGACTGCTGAGCCTATATCTACGAGCAGCAGTCCGGCTACTACACCAGCTGAAACAGTTCCAGTTGATGAAGAAACCACAACTCAAGCCAGCAGCAGCCGGGAAGTTCCAACCAGCTCCAAGACGATGCAGCCTAATCTTCCAGTGACCTCCACACAGGAGGAAACAACAGCAACATCTGAGGACTTCACCGGCAGAATATTGCTCAAACAGACAAGCGTGGGAGAAGCTAAACTGTCGGCGCTACCAACAGACAAGATAATCAGTCTGTTGGAAAACGAGCTGGGAAGACACAGCATCAACCAGCTGCGCAAGACACCTGACGGAGTAGTGGTCTCCATCAATAAAAACCCCAAAACCACAGCACTTATCCAGAAGATAACGCAAGAGGAGAAAGCCACCATACAGCTTCACCACGATATAGTATTGGAAGCCGCCCGACACAGCATGATGAAACGATGGGTCATTAAACGAGTCAAGACCCATCTCACCAACGACCAGATCAGGGAGATGCTGACAAGGGAGAACAAGAAACTCAAGATCACCAGTGCCAAGAGGATCATCGGAAAGAACAACATCCTCTCCACAGTCGTCATAGTAACATAGGAGGACCGAGTGATCCCTCAATACATCAGATGGGACAAGAGAGACCAAGATCCAGATCACTACATACCGAGGGTGCTGCAGTGCTCTAAGTGCCAGAAGTTTTGGCACACCCGTGCCACCTGCAAATTTGAGGTTGAGGTTTGCAGATACTGCTCTGGACCTCATCCATACAGTCAGTGCCAGCATGCAAAGATTGACAAGGACTTCAGGAGGCCTAACAATAACAGAAAATGCGCCAACTACCTCGGCAACCACGGCGCCAGGTACCTCGGCTGCTCCTGCCACCAAGACAGCAAGGAAGCTATGAAGATCGCCATCAAGACTAACCTGCCCTATAAAGAAGCTAGGATAAGAGGCACTACGAGGCCACCAATCGACTCACCAAAAGTGACAAAGCACAACTGGAAGGCCAACTGAAGGACCTGCGATCAAAGTTCTCCAGCATGGAGGAAGAAAAAGACAAAACGCAAGAAACACAGATAACAGCAGCTCAGCGCATCCTGGATGAAACGAAGCAAGTCCAGCAGAAGATTGCAGGATGTCGCTCAAATGGCTGCTATACAGGCTGAGACAGAAGAAAGGCTGTCAAGCAGGGAGGATAAAAAACACAAGAAGCAAGAAACACAGATAACGGCCGTTCACCGCATCCTCGACCAAATGAAGCAAATGCAGCATAAGATAGAACAGGAATGGCTGCCATAAAGGCTGAGACGGATGAACAGTTATCTAACATACAAGATGTGAAACAAAAGACAGAAGACACTTTTGATAAGATACTTGACCTGCTCAAGATCCAGACAGCCACACCCGAACCAGATTATACAAGGTCACAAAAAGAAGAAGAAGCAACAGAGGAAGAACGATATCGCTCACCACCAAGATCCGACTGGCGAACGTCGAGAAGATTCGAAGGCAACTCACGACGGGGAAATAGGAGGAACACCAGGAGAGACGACAACTGGTAAAACTCCCTGTAGGAAAACAGCACCATATGACGGGGTGGGTACCCAATTACTCCAACCTCTCGTCCTGTCATCACCTTCTAATGTAGTCACAGGAGTTCTCCTTGACTGTATGTTGTGTTTGTGAATGTGTTTGTTTGCTGATGAAGGCTAACCGCCGCAACGTTCTGTATGTGTCATAACTCTGTTATGTAAAGCTGCACCACTTTGTGTCATTTTATATTGTTTACACTTTCACAGCTTTACCGCAGTTCCACCTAATTTTATTAACACTAACATAGAGCGGCAGCAGGGGCTAATGAAAATAGAACAGCGGTAGAAGTCACGGAGGCAGACAGATAAATGATGCTGAATGGCCCATGTAGGAACATCTTCAACAGAATGTTTCCAGAATACCAAATGCTAACAGCATGTAAGATCTTTGGAGGTACGTGGTCGCCAACGTCGTTTGACAGGACACACGATGATGACCACTCCCATGTCCACTCAGCCTAAAAATAGGTACCGGAAAATTTAATTGGAAGTAAAGGAAGCTGACAGAATTTTGGCCGCATTACCCTCGAGTGGCAATCTGTCTAAAAATATAGAACTAGTGCCACATACCCAATTCGCTTTCTGGCTTGAAAATGAGTCGTTTTCCTTAGTGTTACTTTATTTGAGAGACAATGGCCTTGAGAATCGAAAACCCTTATTTCATCGCTCGCCCGTCCGATCCTCTACACACCGTCTGACCCAGTAACGGCTATTTGCTCCCCACTTTCAAAATGATTGCGTGACCACTCTAAGCCAGAGGTCAGTGTGTCCGATATCGCCATGCCTTTGTCACGAGCTAGTGGTCACCAATTAACTTCTACGCCACGCTTGACTGATGTTAACGTGTTATCACATGATCTTTATATCACACATCACATGACGTTTTTCCTCGTGACTTGAGCACTACAAAAGCAGACGAGCCCGTTACTTTGGGTAAAGAGTAAAGGAAAGCTTCGCTAGGTAAGTGATGGGAAATCTGTGTCTATTTTGTTAAAATCAAAGTCGTTTGCTGCTGTACCGTGTGCTTCTGTGGATGTTAATAAAATCTTGTGTAAGGACTCAGCGATACTGCTCAATGTTTAGAGATCTTGGAGGCATATGTTATTTGATATTTCTAAGTCTTTATTTTTGAAGCTTTTTTTTTGGAGTCGCTTTCCAAGTTAGGCTCGCGCCGTGGCGATGACGTTACGGACGTGGTTCGCAATCCCGCATACCTGCGTTCGAAACGCGGCTGTGCACTGTTTGGCAGCAGACCACGTTGTGTTTTTTTTTAACGAAATGGTGTGTTCAGAAAGCAATGACAAACTACTGAACGTAAACTTGCCGAGAGATCACAACAGCAAACTCTGCTGGTGTTGACTGCAACGTCCTGTAAAGGATATACAACTAACTATTCTAAGTTAGGGTTCGAAACTGTAGGCAGGATAAATCTGTCCGGTGTGAATGACAGACGGTAGCCAGTTGTCATTTTAGCAATTTCTTTCAAATACGCTTTTTAGTAACACCGTATTTCATTATAGCAGAATCTAAGATTTTGTTTTCTTTAATGTATAGAGGGTGAACGTGGAAGAAATTGTTGGATTGTAGATAGTAGGGCAGAAACGCATTTTCTGGGTTTGTCTTGATTTAGAAAATCCAGGCCGCTCAATTTGTTCAGTCTTAAGTTATCCATTTTATGCACTATCACAGCGGTTAATTAATGAACAAACAAATAGACGTTGACTCTAGCAGAATTCAAGAGAAAGTATTAAGATTAGAAATAAGGTTATGGAATGTTTATTAGTTAATTAGTAGTTGACCTAATTATAACTAACTAATTATGATACCTTGTTAACCAAGTAACAAGAGTTAATCGGGAAGGTAAGGAAGTGACGGTCTGGAGTCAGGTGTGATAATTAGCAGTGAAAAGGAAAGGTCATCAATGAATATCACAGTAAACGGGGAGATACTAGAACAATTGTCAAGTTTATCCTATCTTGAACATATAATAACACTTGATGGCAGAAGTGAAATAAAAATAAAAAAGAGAATAGGAATGGCTAAAAATGCTTTCAACGGTATGAAATCAGTATTATCTAGAAAGATTAACAACGCGTTAAAAATGAGAATTGTAAAATGCTACGTATATTCGAAGCAACTGTATGGAAGCCTGGACATTGAACAAGCAATTAGAAAGCACTAGAGATGTGGATATACAGACGAATATGTCGTATTTCATGGAAACAAAAACAATCAAATGCAGAGGTTCTAGAAAAAACTGGGAATGAAGAGAAAGTTGATGACAGAAATAAAGAGGAAGGAAGTGAAATAATTCGGCCACATTAAAAGACATGATACTCTTATAAAAAAACCATACTGGAGGGCAAGGTCGAGGGCAAGCGAGCAAGAGGTAGACAACGATATAAGTGGGAAGATAACATCAAGAGATGGACGAACATCAGTCTGACAGAATGTACAATCAGGGCGAGAAACAGACAGTGTTGGAGATCCATTGCAGCCAACCTTCATTGTGGAGACGGCACGTGATTGATCGATTGATTGGTAAGGAAGTTGAAAATCCATGCCAGTGTTAGGTAGCTTTTCATTTCCTCGTGACTTCTATAATATAAGAAACTTGAATTTCAAGGAAACATGTATTCCCAGAAAGTTGTATCACTAAGTTTAAGTTTGTGAATATATTTATGAACCCTATTGATGGAGCATCAGCAGCTCAGAATGCTAACCTGTCAGCCTGGTGATCATGTGTTCAAATCCCCATTGAAGCAGGTTTTGTGAATTGTGTGGGGCTCAAAGGTTGACCTAGTCTAAAATGTATGCCAAGAAATGTCCCGGGGAGTAAAGACAGGTGGAGAAATGGCTGGCCGATTGGCTAGGAAAGCCATGTGCTCCTTTGGCTCCTCGATAATGTGTGAATTTTTTTTTCTCTCGGGGGAAAAAACAAAGACCCTAACTTGCACAGTTTGCAGTGACTGCACTAGCCAGGCGGCCTTAATTCCTGAGGCTCAACCCCCACACCCATTCCTACACCGCAAGGTACTATAGGCAGTTTTTTTTTTTGCGCATATCCTTTACAGGACATCGCTGTCAACATCAGCATCTTTCAGCTGATTGTTGATCTCCTGGCAAGATTACGATCAGTAATGCCATTGCTTTCTTAGCGACCGGCTCACATACCCCGTAAGTTACCGACGCGGAGAGAACCGCTACCAATTCTCACACACATCACGTTACTGACGAGAGTATAAGGGATTACGGAGAAAGTCGTGTAACCCCTAGACCAGAGAGACCGGCACTATAGGCAGTATAAAAAGGAAAATAAAGACATAAAAAAGGGCAGCATGACATTGACCATATCACCCATCGAGTGGTGATTGGTATATTAAAAACATGGAATAGCACCATATACCTCACGTTTCAAAAGACTCGTTTACTTTATTTAAGATAAGTGTATAGATGCTGAGATTGCTGCCTTAATAAATCTATCAGCAGAGTGGCTGATTTGTCCTTTTCCATTTTCTTTTTCCATGTTGTTATCAGCAATGGATGTCATATCTTTTTTTTTTTTTAAATTAACTCCAGAAAAAAGGTCAGCCTTAATACAATGTGTATTTTTGATGACTGTCCAGTGTTTGAAAATATTGCCGGTCCAAGTTTTGTATTTACCTATTATGTTGCATGACATTTACAGAGGGTGAATACAAAACTTGGACCGGCAATATTTTCATACACTGCACCATCATAAAAAAAAAAAACACCCTATAGATCTATCAGAGTGGCTGATTTGACCAAATATATCCATCAGTATAGTGGACACCTCGGAGGAGCAAATGGACCACCATAATCTGGCAAGAATGCGACAGCGTGGAGTGACGAGGTGATTTGGCCGATGCTCGACGCTTAGAGGAAAGGGGAGACGCACATATAATCAGATTGCTACTGGTACTATTGGGGTTGGAACTCTTCGCTGGCTTCTGAGGATGGGGACGGGGCTCTAATCGGAATGCCCTGAATGCTGTGATGTCGGTTCCTAAATCAATCAATCAATCAATCAGTAGAGTGGCTGATTTGACCATTTCCATTTTTGTCCAATTTGAAGATTGAGCACAACCCACTACTGGCGACGCTGATCGTATTCCGGTAGGGGTTGTTCCCAATCTTCAAAACCCAAATCCCGAAACAACCACATAAATCAATTTTTCCAATTTATCAGCAATGATTACCATATCGTTTTTCTTTTTTCTTTATTCGCTCAGAACTCCAGAAAAACTGCAGCCATGTTGAAACTGCTTATTGTAGCTCTGCTGTGTGCAGTCTCATATGCAAACTTAAGGAAGCCAGATTTTGGGCTTCTTTCTGATGAGCATATCGACTACATTAACAATGTTGCCGACACCACATGGAAGGTTTGTTTGCTTTATTTTTGCTAACTAATACTATTTTTAAAACTGTTATATTCATTTATATTGGTAGGTCAGCTTGGCCGAATGGATAAGAATGTGTGTTCTTAACCATCCGGTGTGATTATGTCGAGATAAGGGGTTCAATCCCTACACCGGACAGTTGGACTAAAATATTGACATATCGTCCTTGAATTGGGGACGTAAATTACAAGTACCTCTGAAGTCGGAGTGGGTTCGCCTGATGGTGAGGGACACTGGAAAGTATTAATAGGGAAAGCTAATCCACACGCAAAATTTAGTCCAGTATTACTGGAAGTAGTGTGTATGAACTACGCTTGAGTTCAAAGCGAGTATGTGCCCCCCCCCCCCCCCCCCCAAAAAAAAAAAAATGTATACTATAAACAAAATGCATGTCAAACCTACATTTTTATGAAATTACAATCTGCATGTACGGGATCTGTGGTTTAGTAGTTAGTACTGTTGGTGTCCACGCACTGATATGAGCAGTATGAGTACCGGCCGTTCAGAAAGCAAGGCAAACTACTGCACGTAAACTCGCCCAGAAATGACAAACAGCAAAACATTGCTGGTATTGACTGCAACGTCCTGCGAAGTGTACGCAACTAACTTAACTGTCCCATAAACACTGGTTCAAGTTTGAATCCCCGCTTGTGGCAGCATTGCATTTTGTCTCTGACTAGGCAAGCTTTGGCATCAGCCCAGCTTCATGAAATGTTTATCAGAAATCTGCAACAGTAAATATGGCTAGCATCAAACTGGGCCGTATTATTTTGCATATTTTGTCCCTTTGGGTGTTGGGTTGGAGTTAACTTATAATGAAATCAGTCTCTGGAGGAAGCAGTGACAACCAGGGACTGATCCCAGCCATCCATATTTGCCGAATCTTGATCTGGCTGCATCCAAATACGCCTGTCCACAAATGTGGAGGTCCAGTGCTAGGTCTGCCCACCTTGCTGGTGTCTGAGCCTGGAGAGCCGTGTCACATTGACCCTGAGGCACTTTGGGGCCTGATTGGAAGAAGTCTTTATACCCATTTCACTTCCCTAGATGGCGGCCCTTTTCAGGGCTCAAGTGACCAGAACGTCAATGCATCATATTTACAAAGTAACTTAGTCTTTCGTTGGTTTCACCAGCCAACCAGTGCTGTGTACAGACCTAATACTATACTCCAGATATACATAATGCAATGTAATGACCTCTTTATATATGACCTTTTTGTTCTTGTTTAGTGTAGAACAGTGTGGGTTCAAAATCATATTGGACCTTATTTTGTTTTTAGTTAGTCGACGGATCAATTTTGTTTTTAACTATCCTAGTATCAAACCATCACTTTCTCTCTTTCCTCATAGACCCATTCCTCTGTCCGATCTCTGCTCTTTTTTTCTCTCTCCATTCTCTTAATTATTAACTCTTTCTCCACTCTTTTCCTTCTCTCGAATTCTTTTTCTCTCCTTATACTTTCTCTCCCGTTGTCCTATCTTTACTTTCTTTGCTCACTCCTCTTTCTTTCTCCCTGAACACACAGTACCAGAGCTAACAATCTGATGACAGTTTCAACCACAAAACAGACGTAGAATAAAGTCAGACTATGAATTGTTCGCTTAATATTTCAGTTGTACAAACCCTGTTCTAGACAGTTCTTTACAAAATGACACCTCAAACGATTTAAATTCTGAGTTTATATTGTCTGATGTTTATTAAGAATTGATCTCAAAGTCTGTATTAAGAATTGATCAAGAAGGTCTCTATCAAGAATTGATTTGCCACTATTAAGAATTTATCCTCTATTGAGAATTGAACACACAAGTCTCTATTAAGAATTAAACACTTAAGTCCCTATTAAAAATATATGACGTAAGTCTCTATTGAGAATTGATCACGTAAGTCTTAAGAATTTATCACATAAGTCTTAAGAATTTATCACATAAGTCTAAGTGATCACATAAGTCTCTATTAAGAATGATCACATGTCTCTATTAAGAATTGATCACATACGTCTGTATTAAGAATAGATCACTTAGTAAGTTTACAAAGCAAACTACATTACAGCAAAATTATGATCATCAGAATTATCAGTGACAAATATGTAACTAATAACTGAATTCAACACTTCTCTAATATTAAACATGTTCTTGATATATTTTATCAGGCTGGACGTAACTTTGACCCAGAAGACCACGAGCATGTGAGAAGAATTCTGGGTGTTCCAGATGTGGCAAAAGCTGAATATTTGGCTCGTCAGTTGCCTAGACAAGAGTTTGAAAGAAATCTGAAAGACAGTGAGCTGCCGGAGACCTTTGACCCTAGAGTGGTGCATCCAAACTGCCCAACACTGAAGGAGGTCCGTGATCAGGGAGACTGTGGCTCCTGCTGGGTGAGACCATTTGTTTGCTTAAGACATCACATACTTTGCCTATCTAAAACATCACATACTTTGCCTGTGTGGTAAGACAGCAGATTGTTTGACAGTGTAGGTAAGACAGTAGATTGTTTGCCAGTGTGGGTAAGACAGCAGATTGTCTGGGTAAGACAGCAGATTGTTTGCCTAAGACAAGCGATGGTTAGCCTGTTGGGTAAAACAGTAGATACTGTTTGCCTGTCTGAGACAGCAGATTGTTCGCCTGTCTGGGTAAGCCAAAATGTATTTCTGTGTTTGCCTGTTTAGATATAACCACACATTGTTTGTTTGCCAGACTTCGACAGTTTGTTTGCCATTCTACGACAGTTTTTTTTTAAAAACCATTCGACAGTTTGCCATTTTACTGTAGTTATCCAGTCTTTGACAATTTGCCACTCTACGATAATTATCCAATCTTTGTCAGTTTGCCAGTCTACGACAGTTTGTTTGCCAGTCTACGACAGTTTGTGTGCTAGTCTACAACAGTTTGTTTGCTAGTCTGCAACAGTTTGCCAGTCTATGACAGTTTGGTTGCCATTCTACGACAGTTTGTGTGCTAGTGTTTGCTAGTCTGCAACAGTTTGTTTGCTAGTCTGCAACAGTTTGTCAGTCTATGACAGTTTGTTTGCCAGTCTACGACAGTTTGTGTGCTAGTCTACAACAGTTTGTTTGCTAGTCTGCAACAGTTTGCCAGTCTATGACAGTTTGTTTGCCATTCTACGACAGTTTGTTTGCTAGCCTACAACAGTTTATTTGCTAGTCTGCAACAGTTTGCCAGTCTATGACAGTGTGTTTGCCTGTCTATGACAGTTTGCCAGTCTATGACAGTTTGCCAGTCTACGACAGTTTGTTTGTGAGTCTATGACAGTTTGTTTACCATTCGACAGTTTGTCAGTCTACGACAGTTATCCAGTTTTTGACAGTTTGCTTGTCTACGACAATTTGTGTGTCAGTCTATGACAGCTTGTCTGCCAGTTTATGACAGAGTGTCAGTCTGCGACAGTTTGTTTTCCAGTCTGACAGTTTATTTGCCAGTCTGGCACACCCACACGTTTGCCTGTACACGTGAAGGCCTCAAACTATGAGATTTTTACCTTTATCCGTCCCTCAGGCCTTTGGTGCTGCTGAAGCCATGACTGACCGCATCTGCATCCAGTCTCAAGGGAAGGTCCAGTTTCATTTTTCTGCTGAAGACATTTTGGCCTGTTGTCATACTTGCGGGGACGGGTAAGTAACCAGCTTTGTGTGTAGTAAAATATGACATCCAGGATGTTGAAAAATAATCTTTATTCAACTTTCCTGTTCACGTGATTATTTACTAACACAGAAGTCTTACTGGGCCTTACCATTATTTATTGGGCCCAGGGGCGCTATGGCTGGTAGGTTACAGTGACTGCCTTAAGTTCAGAAGGTGCCGGGTTCACTTTCAGCACAGAGCTGAGAATTTGATCAAACATCACACGCCCCCTGATCTCTTGGGTAGTGAGATGGGATACCAAGCCTTCTTGGATAAGTGTGGAAATAAAAGGCATCTTGTGCAAGTTGCGCACATAAATTCCATTGCAGTTGGAAATCACAGAGTTGGCATTGAGATCACTGTCCTGACAATTGTTTAGAAAGAAAACCGATCTAAAGGTAGAGCCTAATACATTATCTGTCTAGATGAAGCAAATATGACACAAATGCATGTGGAAATCGGACACATTGCAGCTTTGAGGTGCATAAATAGGTATGAACACTGTCCTTGAAAGAGAAAAAAGACGAATTGCCCCAAGAACATTTTAAAGGAACTTATTATTCTTCTACTGCTTTTAACCACCCAGTAGATCATCATGTGCCACTCCGATAAGTGTGGACAGACATGTTTATCCATCTCCCTCGATCACCAGAGTCGTGGATCAACTCAGTGTTCCATTTATCGACCATGTCTCGTTGTATTTACTTCTCTGCCTTCCCCTTATTCTCTTCCCCTCGATCTTGAAAGTTGTCACCAATTTCTCCAACTTATCTCTTCTCATAACGTGACCAAAATATGTTGACTATCAGTCTATATCTAATCAGTTCACAATATTCATTTACTCACCGGGTGCACATGACTACCCCGACTGGGCGAGGTAGCTCCTATGGAACACTTTTTACGCCATTTCTCTGATTTTTTTAATGAAATTGCAAAACATGATTTATTTGGCATCTGTAAAGAAGATGCCAAAAGAGACAGGAACAATTGAGCTGATCCACGACTCTGCTGATCGAGTGAAATGGCGAGTCATGACCGCCCACGCTTTCCGGCATGGCACATGATTGATTGAAAGAAGATCGTTTGTCATAGCTGTCCTTCTTAGCAGTGACCATAATAGTCAATGACCGTAGCCTTTCTAGCCCCCCGCCGCGCCCCCCCCCCCAAAAAAAAAAAATAAAAAAATTGATCGCCTACCTACCGTCATGAAGTTGGAGACCATAACCAATCTGTTGGCTGCTCTTCAACTTCATCCACCACTTGTACTCATGGCTTCACGTAACCCTGATTGGGGGGGGGGGGATAAACGGGCACTCAACCTTGCTCAAGGGTGTCCCGTAGGCTAGCGGAGGGAAGGAGGCACCTTACCTCTCCTTTGTTAGGGGATACCTGTACCCCGCAACCCAACCCAGTAGATCACAGGTCCTAAACTCTCAGTTGTTATTGAGATTGTAGTAATTACATTCAGCTGTGAAATGTGATTGTGTAGATATATAGGTGAAATATCACTGAAATATCATAGATGCTTATATCACTTTAGAATTTCTACAAGTGTGTAATGACTGATCACTGCGGTCAGTGTTAGATAACCAGTGTTCTTCCCATGCAAACTCTTCGGCTCGGAACTCCCCATTGGCATGACCCCGGTGTCTTATCTGAGCAAGACCGTTGCTTGACTATTGTCAGTAAAATCCAGGCTCCGTGGTGAAATGGTCAAGCCGTTTTATCAGACTTCGAAGGTTGTGGGTTCGATTACGGGCCGCGTCCTTTGGTTCAGGAGTGCATTTTTTTAGAGATTGCTGATGGTCGTCGCTGGAGCTAAGGAGTTCTTGCTTTGTGCGACGCTTTCCGCGCTGCGGAAAAATACTGAGCCATATGGGATAAAACCCGGTGCAAAGAAGTCGACCCTGTCGACATTTAAGCAATTCTTAAAGTAAAATCAAGTTTCAAGTTATTTGACATTTGTATTGTCGGCTTCTTCCATTCTTTAATGTTATTAGTCCATCACATGTTTTCTGTAGGCATCATCGCAGCCTGCCTATTTTTTTTTTTCAACATACAATCAATCATGTGCCATGCCGGAAAGCGTGGGCGGTCATGATTCGCCATTTCACTCGATCACCAGAGTCGTGGATCAGCTCAGTGTTCCTGTCTCGTCCATGCCATGTGGCCAAGCCATCCAGGTATTTTCCTCTCGGTCTTCCTCTTGGTCTGTTCCCCTCGATCTTGCCAGCTGTCACCAAGTTCTCCAGTCCATTTCTTCTCATAACATGTCCAAAAAATTTTGACTGTCTACGTCTAATTTCTCTAATCAATCTACGATTTTCATTTGTCTCTTGTAGTACTTGGTCATTGGTTTTTCTATCTGTCCATGGTATTCTTTGCATTTTCCTCAGAAACCACATTTCTACAGCCATCAGATGTTTTTCAGCTTGACTGCACATTGTCCAAGTTTCACATCCATACAAAAGAACAGGCTCTATGTATCCCCTCAACACTCTTTTTCTCGTTTCAATTGACATCAATTTATTGGTCAGAATGTTTTTCATCTTGCTAAAGGCTACTTTCGCAATGGCGATTCTTGTTCTAATCTCTTCAAGGCATCTGCCATCAGATGTTATGACTGTTCCGAGATAATTGAACCGATTCACTTGTTGAAGAATATTCCCATTTACTTGTATATTACATTGTGGTACTTCGTTCTTCCTAGTGACGACCATAACCTGTGTCTTCCTACAATTTAATTCCAACCCCAGCTGCTCACTGTGTACAACCACAGCGTCTACTAATTGTTGCAGATCCTGTGCATTGTCTGCAATCAATACTGTATCATCTGCATATCTAATGTTATTTATGTTTCGTCCTCCAATGCTGATTCCATTTAGGTCTTCTACATTTCTGAAAATATTTTCACTGTATAAGGAAAAAAGATCTGGAGACATTACACATCCCTGCCTAACACCTCTCTTAATAGGTTGGTATTGTCCTACTTCATTATCAATTCTTATGGCAGCTTGTTGTTTCCAATATATGTTTTTTATAAGTCTAATGTCTTTCCCATCAATTTGTAGATCTGCAAGCATATCCACAATGTTGACATGTCTTACTCTATCAAAAGCCTTTGTGTAGTCAATAAAGCAAAGATGTATATCCTTGTTTACTTCTAAAGCACGTTCAATAACTGTTCGCAGCATATACACAGCATTTACTGTACCCTTTCCTTCTACAAAACCACATTGTTCTTCCCCTATTTCAGGTTGTATTTTCTTCCTCACTCTTTGCATGATAATTCGTAACAAAATCTTTGTGATGTGACTCATTATACTAATTGTTCTATGTTGATCACATTCTAAGGTTCCTGATTTCTTTGGGATTGCAATAAATACAGAATTACATAATTCAGAAGGTATATCTCCAGTATCATATAATGTGTTCAACATACACTCTAGTAGATTTCAAGTCCTAGCCAAAAACATAGCCAGGCTGACAAGGGTGGTTTTTTGTATGTTTTTATTTATGTTCATTTCTTTTCTTTTTTTTGTTTTGTTTCAAAATGTATTTCTCTTTTTGTATCTTAGTTGCCATGGTGGTTATCCTGCTGAGGCTTGGGCCTACTACCAACATACTGGCGTTGTCTCAGGCGGTCCTTACAACAGCTCACAGGTACAGTTGATTCTCTTGGATGTTGATTTGATTTGTTCCGTGTGATAGTTATATCATTGCATGAAACTCAGGTTTGATATGGTTGCTGGGGCTAACAAGAGACGAATGCAATCAGTAACTCACAGATGAGAGAATTAATGGCTGCTGCAGGATATGACAGTATAGTGAAGATGGTTAGGTATGTGAAACTGAAAAAAAAAGAAAGCCATAACAATCACAGACACAGTACACATACTTTACAACGTACAACAAACTCATGGCCGAACAGATAAGAATGTGTGTTCTTAAACATCCGGTGTGGTGATGCTGTGGTAAGGGATTCAACCCCTTCACTGGACAACTGACAATTTTTTTTGACCTATCGTCCTTGACTTGGGGTCGTAAATTACAAGTACCTCTGAAGTCGGAGTTGGTTCTCCTGATGGTAAGGGACACTGTTAATAGGGAAAGCTAATCCACAAGCGCCGGTCTTTCTGGCTCAGGAGTTACAACACTTTCTCCGTAATCCCGTTTATCACGCAGAGTCTCGTAGCGGGAAAGAACTGGAAGCGGTTCTACCCCCGCTGGTGACTTGCGGGATACTGAGCCGGCCGCTCAGAAAGCAATGGCAAACTACTGGGCGTAATCTTGCCAAGAAATTAACAGACAGCTGAAACATGCTGCTGTTGACAGCGATGTCCTGTAAAGGATATGCAAAAAAAAAAATTAAAAAAAAAAAAAAAAATCCACAAGCAAAATTCAGCCCAGCACTACTAGAAGTAGTGTGTATGAACTAAGCTTGAGTTCAAAGCGAGCGAGCTAAGAAAAAAACACACCTGGTTAACAAAAATCACAATCGGGAATATAACAAAACTAATACAAACCTAATCTGAGCGTGAAAAGTAAAAATACAAAGTGAGATTACTTCGGCCTGATGTTGACATGTTCTTTGATGAGGCAAAGAATTTATAGGCACTTACAGAACCGAATGGGAATCAAAGAGCATCCAGACCACCAGAAAGATGCATATTAAATCTCGTCCGAAGAGAGCAAACAGCAATCTCCAGATACCGCGAAGGATATAACAGGTTGGAATACCACTCGTTTATATAAAGATAGGTGGTCCTGATAATTGTAACTGTGGAACTGGTAAAATGGCTGCTAAACGCAAGTGCAAGTGTCCAACATAACACAAAATAGAAAATCATGTTGACCTGAACTTGATCCATTTGAGGACAGACTCTATGGAGATGCCAACAAGCTCAAGTTGACCGCTGCTTTCTTTAAATATAATCAGGATGACATCTGAAGGTGTACACAGAAGAAAAAGTGAAAAGCCTGGTCACAAATGGTTATGAAGTTAAATGTATCGGTCTAAAGATTCCTGGTGTAAACCCTACATTAAATTGAAAAGGTCATTTATGTGGTCATTGGAATAAGTTGCATTGAATTTGAATGGGTTGTGGCCTTTTATTACTTCATCTAAATAGTTTATTTGCATGGTGACGTGGTTAAGCCTCCCGCCTCACGGTGACGTGGTAAAGTCTCCTGCATTACTCTCCAAAGGTTATGAGTTCATTTACCGACCCCGTAATTTGGTTCATGAATGCAATTTTCAGACTCCTAGGGGGGAGGGGAGGGGGGGGGGGGTCGTTGCTGGAGCTACAAATATTGTGCTCTGTGCAGTGCTGTCAGCAGACTGCTCTACATGAGAACTGATCCAGCCGGTATAAAACCTGATACAGTTAATTCAGTCCTCAACCGTAAACCCTTTTAAACCTTTCAAACAATTTATGTGCTGGGTTCGAACCCTTGGTAAAGTGGATATTTTTCCTGTGGTGGCAAAAAGAAAACCCTAACCTGCACAGTTCGCTGCGACTGCACTAGTCAGGTGGCCTTAATTCGTAAGACCTAAGATCTCACTTGTCCTACACCACAAGGTACTATAGGCAGTAGTTACTAACCTAATACCCTTTTGTGTTCAAGGGTTGTCTACCATACGAGATTCCCCCTACTGGTCATCGCGCTGGTGACCACTTGAAGCGCTACGGTGGAGAGGAGAAAGAGACCCCCAAATGCAAGCTTTCGTGTGAGGAAAGCTACAAGACTCCACTTTCAAAGGACAAACACTTTAGTAAGTAATTTTCTTGTCATGAAGTGGACTGGGTGCTTAACAGTGAGTGTGTGTGTAAATGATGTATATATGTATGCTTGTGTTAATGCATGTGTGCATATCTGCCTGCCTCATAATATGGTAATATGCATTGTTTATATGTGAATGTTACAAGCACAATAGATAATTGATGTACAAAAGGTGAGTGATTG
This sequence comes from Cepaea hortensis, assembly GCA_963921405.1. Classification (NCBI taxonomy): domain Eukaryota; kingdom Metazoa; phylum Mollusca; class Gastropoda; order Stylommatophora; family Helicidae; genus Cepaea; species Cepaea hortensis. The sequence continues at coordinate 44,275,556 of OY992895.1, forward strand.
GAATGGCAGAAATCTGTGACCTTTTGACAATTGATTGTTTGTTCGTTCATGAACTAGATAGTCACAGAGTCAAAGAACTGACATCACTGCACTCAGGACATTTCCATATGTGCTCTATCCTCATCTTCAAGCAGCAAGGTGTCCCAACACTAATGGTACCAGCTGCCATCTGATTTAGATTTTTGAGGTTTCTCTCACAAGATATCAGAACTACAGTATAATCTCTGTACAGCCCTTTGTTATAGCAAGGAATTGAACCCAGGTCCTATATGTGAGGCAGCCATCAGCCCTATGACTCTGCAGTCATCAGCCCCATGACTATGCAGTCATCCCAATATTCAGAATGTCCTGTAGTAAGATTGGAATCATTGCCAGTCAGCCCTGCTGTGAGGTTGTCAGCTTCTACAATTGGGTATCAGATAATTTTCTAAAAGTACCGTTCAAGGAAGAAAGTTTGTCATCTCACATTCAAGGTAAGATATTTTTAAAGCACGCTGTGAGGGAAAAATAAACTTAAAAACTTGGTGACAGCTGGCAAACTTTGAGAAAAGAGCAAGGGGAAGAACAAGTTGAACACCTCGATGGCTTGGTCACATGGCTTAATATGAAAAGAGCACAAGACATGATCCAAGGCTGGTGATGTGTAAGTCAACAAACCATGACGGGCCACACATATCAGCATGGAACATGATTTTTTGTGAGAAGTGCATATTACAAAACACTGATATTTAAGAACATATTACAGAATGATATTAAGGTTAATTTTAGAATAATTTTTATCATATATACATTACATTGTTAATTGTTAAAGAAAGTGCTACAGGAAACCGTGGAAAACAAACAAGCATGAGGAAGACATAAATAAATGGGTAGACAAGAGATGGGCTGAAAGAAGTCAATATGTGTGCACAATGAAGATACAGGACAGGATGTTCTAGACAAAACATTCCAAATATGTGTGGTGATGGCACCTCATAATGTTCATCTGTCGTAAAATATGGCCACTCATCCAATGAGACTGAGTGAGTTCAAAGGAGACTGGGACAGATAAGAGCCCAATAGTTTTTCTTTTTATTGGAGGAGCTGAGCGCATGAGACAAAAGATGGTGCGTGATGGTGAAAATGACCATGTGTTTACATGCATCCATTGTGGACGAACACTTACACCGCGAATTGGTCTGATCAGTCACATTAGCTCCCGCCACGGGTTGTAGTTATTATGCCTTTTTAAAGCACAATATGACAAACCATCATCTGTGAAGACGTCAAGGTGTCAGTGAGGACAGTTTGGATAGTAAATGGTGGTCACACTAGGGCAGGATTGTGCTGTATTGAACATTCTAGCTCCATTGATTTGCCAGTGCGATCTCTGCTGACCTGCAATCACTGCAATCAAGTGTACATCATCTAGATCAGTCTTGCACAGAAGCCTCCCATGTGTCTATGTTCATGCCGAAGGCTTTAAAGGTAATCTCGAGGATGTCTTTATAGCATTTATGTTGGTTTGGGCATCTTTTCGCATGCTGTAGTTTGCCATAAAATATTATTTGTAATTTGGATGGACATACGGTTTTGGTGTCCAGCCCAATGAATCTGGTGTTTCTTTAGTAATGGGTTTACATGAGTTGAAGCAAGAGCCGACATCACAGCACATGAGACATTCCGATTCACGCTCCGTCCTCGACAGCCAGCAAGAATCTGAATACTAAAGGCACCAACTGCAGTCTGATTGTGTGCCCGTCTGACTCTTCCTCGGAGTCCTGAATCGGTCAGATCCTTTGGTCACCCCATGCCACACAATTTTATCCAGGCCATTAGTAAGTACATATGAAGGCTTAACACTCGACACCCCTTAGGCAGTATCCTTTGTGTGGGTTTTTAGAACAAGTATAATTCAAACTGTGTTTCTCTTTCAGGTGTTAAAACATACCTTGTTAGTGGTGAGGATAACATCAAACAGGAGTTGGTGCAGAATGGTCCAGTGGAAGGAACTTTCAAAGTTTACAGTGATTTCATGAACTACAAGTCAGGTATGTATGAGATCATCTTAATTATGGTTGTTCATCTGTATTGGCGTGTTATCTGTCTTGGTGTGTTCATATGTCTTGGTGTGTTCATCTGTCTTGATGTGTTCATCTGTCTTGATGTCTTCATCTGTCTTGGTGTGTTCATGTCTTGGTGTGTTCATCTGTCTTGGTGTGTTCATCTGTCTTGGTGTGTTCATCTGTCTTGGTGTGTTCATCTGTCTTGGTGTGTTCATGTCTTAGTGTGTTCATCTGTCTTAGTGTGTTCATGTCTGTTCATGTCTTGGTGTGTTCATTTGTCTTGGTGTGTTCACGCCTTGGTGTGTTCATAGGTCTTGGCGTGTTCATAGGTCTTGGCGTGTTCATCTCTGCCTTGGTGTGTACATGGCTTTGTGTTCATGTCTTGGTGTGTTCATAGGTCTTGGCGTGTTCATTTCTGCCTTGGTGTGTACATGTCTTGGTGTGTTCATGTCTTGGTGTGTTAATGTCTTGGTGTGTTCATCTGTCTTAGTGTGTTCATGTCTTGGTGCGTTCATCTGCCTTGGTGTTTTCATCTCTGCCTTGGTGTTTTCATCTTTGTCTTGGTGTGTTCATCTGCCTTGGTGTTTTCATCTTTGTCTTGGTGTGTTAATCTGTCTTGGTATGTTCATCTGTCTTGGTGTGTTCATATGTCTTGGTGTGTTCATATGTCTTGGTGTGTTCATCTGTCTTGATGTGTTCATCTGTATTTGTGTTAATTCTTGGTGTGTTAATGTCCTGGTGTGTTCATCTATCTTGGTGTGTTCATCTATCTTGGTGTGTTCATCTGAAGCAATAAAATATCAAATAAGGGCTCAAATTGTGTGACATTAAGGCACAGTACCAAGAAAATAAGTCCAGCTACTGTTCTTCAGTGCATTGTGCAAGACAGCCCAGTTTAGTATTTCATTAAATTTGTAAAAGTGGAATAATCTACAAAACTGACCAAAATGACTTGAATGAGTTGAGAGGAATCAAATAAACTGCTGTTATTTGGTTCTAAAGAAGAGTTATTCAAAATTATGCTAAATCAACTGTGGAGAAGAGGGTTTTACTCACAATTGATTGGCATTGCATTATTCCAAGAACCCATGGAGAAAGTTTCTATACCTTCCGTTGACCCTCCAGTCTATAAGGCAGCAAAATCCCTTCCAGTACCTGAGCCTACCCAAAGGCATAGTTCTTGGAGTCATGAGGATACACAAGCTCCCACGAATACAAACTGACCGATTACAATCTGAGGATGTGGGACTACAATCTGAGTGTAAGGAATTACAATCTGCGGTCATGAACATGTCTGGGGACAAGGGACAACACCACAATCAGGATAAGGTATTGCAAGATGAGGAGACAGAAGAGAAAATGAAAATGATGTAGTTTAAATCTGTTTAAATCTGCGCTTGACACATCCCTCAGAGGCTAGCGAAGAGAGAGTGAGGAGGAGAAGACGAGGAAATGGCGTGAGAAGACGGCATAGAAATAGCAGGCGCAGGAGAACAAGATGAAAAGTGGAGAGACTAAGTTTCAACTATGTAAGAGTGGGATACTGGAATTGTCGCAGTGCCAGAGAGGTCCTGTGTTGGAGAGACTAATATATGATTTTGATGTCCTCATGCTCCAGGAGCTAAATACAGACAAATACCTTTGCCCTGGGTACACCAGTTATATAAACCCTACTGGGCAGAAGAGACATGGACAAGGTCTGCTGGTGAAGGAAGGAGTGAAGCTTGTGGTACTTGACTTGAGCCAGTGGAATCACAGTGCAAGAGAGGTCCAGGGTATACAAATGGAGATTGGTGGCTTAAGTTGGAACATCATAAATGTATATGCCACAGTGGACTGTTTTGTCAGAAAGGAACACTGGGACTGGCTTAAGGAACTGGAGGAATTACCAGGTGATAGGCTACTCATATGTGGAGACTTCAGTGCAAGGAACAGAGATTGGGACAGTAGTGGAGAAAACCGACAGGGAATTGCCCTTGCGGATAAGGGTGAGGACGGGCAGGCTTTGTGCGGAGTGGCTTGCTTCGCTTCGGAGGTCACGGGTGACAAGCATCGCCTGGATCTTTTCTCCCGGGCATGCCGGTGTGCTGGGAAATGAACAGGCGAACAGATTGGCTGGCTCTGCAGAACTTGGTGGAGTATTGATACATGACAAGGCAGACGTGGTTGCGGCCTTATGGAAGCACGCGTACACCTCGGAGGAGCAAATGGATTACCATGGTCTGGCAAGAATGAGACAGCGAGGAGTGACGAGGGGATCTGGTCGATGCTTAACGCTCAGAGGAAAAGCGAGACGGACATATAATCAGATTGCTACTGGTACTATTGGTGTTGGAACTCTTCGCTGGCTGCTGAGGATGGGGACGGAGCGCTTATGGGAATGCCCCGAATGCTGTGATGTCGATTCCTAAATCAGTCAATCAATCAATCAAATCTGTTAAAAATTATGCCGACTGCTGTATGTTATAAAGATATATTTAATACGCCTTCTTTTAATGGATTTATGCATACCATGTATAGCTGTCCCTATAGTGTACGGTCTCTTTTTGTGTTATGAAGGTGTCTACCAGTACACTTCCGGAACATTGATTGGAGGCCACGCAGTCAAGATCATTGGTTACGGTGTGGAACATGGAGTCAAATACTGGCTGGTTGCTAACTCGTGGAACTACGGCTGGGGTGAACATGGTAAGTCTTGTGCATTGAAAAAGAGACAATATTAGGGTTTTGTTTGTAGAAACTGCTGAAATTGAAGAGAAATGCAACACCTGTCTGTATGGTGCATGTATTGAAGAGACAATACTAGACATGTAAATGTGTACACAGCATGCATTCAAGGGAACATACTAGACTTGTGTATGTGTTGTACATTGCATGCATTCAAGGTAAGATACTAAACTCGTGTATATATGTACACTGCATTCATTCAAGGGAAATTATTAGACGTGTGTGTACATAGCATGCATTCAAGGGGAACATACTAGACTTGTGTGTGTAGACAGCATGCATTCAAGGGGAACATACTAGACTTGTGTATATGTGTACATTGCATGCATGCAAGGGAACATACTAGACTTGTGTGTGTACGTAGCATGCATGCAAGGGAGCATATTGGACTTGTGTATGTGTTGTACACAGCATGCATTCAAGGGGAACATACTAGACTTGTGTATGTACACTGCATGCATTCAAGGGGAACATGCTAGACTTGTGTATATGTGTACTGCATGTATTCAATAGAACATACTAGACTTGTGTAATTGTGTACTGCATGCATTCAATGGAACATACTAGACTTGTGTATATGTGTACTGCATGCATTCAATGGAACATACTAGACTTGTGTATATGTGTACTGCATGCATTCAAGGGGACATGTTAGACTTGTGTATATGTGTACACTGCATGCATTCAAGGGGAACATACTAGACTTGTGTATATGTGTACACAGCATGCATTCAAGAGGAACATACTAGACTTGTTTTTATATGTAGAGTACATGCATTGAAGAGAGAATACTAGACTTGTGTATATGTGTACACTGCATGCATTCAAGGGGAACATACTAGACTTGTGTATGTGTTGCACACTGCATGCATTGAAGAGAGAATATGTTAGGATTGTTGTGTGTGTGCAGTGTGCATGTGCGTGCGTGCGTGTATGTGTATATATAATGTACATTTGTCTTTAAATATGCGCGTTATGTGTACATTTAGATATGTGGTTTTGTGTACAAACATTTAGATACGTGTGTGTATAAACATAAAATTGTGATTACAGCCTGCACATGAAATGTTGAACAAGTATATATATATTTATATAAATCATGCTTTAAAATATTGTTTACAGGTTTCTTCAAAATCCTCCGTGGTCGTGATGAGTGCGGCATTGAAACCGGGACCGTGGCTGGCACTCCTAAGTACTAAGTCACCAGAGTTTTCTGTACAGCATAGAAAATCATTATTGTGCCAAAGTCATTTTTCATTGCTTCATCTCGTGAAAATGAGAATTCATTACAGCCTGTAATTGATACATTTCGTTCCTTCGCATTGTTTATTACTGACATTTAAAGTTGCGGTTGATTGATTGATTGATTGATATTTAAAGTTGCGGTATGATAAGATATTGTTATACTGTGAAGTAAGTGACTGTTAAGCAGTTCTTGGGTGAAATAAAAAAATTAAAAAAAAACAAAAAAAACACATGTTCCATTTTGTCATTTAACTGGTGTTAGTCTTTGCTGCTGATCTTCGTGATGCATGTGTTTATGCTGACATGCATGCCTGGAATACCAAATTGTTCCTTATGTTTAAATTATTTATCTCCCACTTAGCAAGGGGATAATTCTCTTTTGTCTTCAAGCCTAAAGGTCCCATTAAAAAAAAAAAAAATTTTATTGCTTTTGAGTAATTTTCCACTGAATAGAAATATAGAAGCTTCAACATGCTAACGAAGTCAATGCAAGAACAAAATGAGTAAGTATCTCACGCAAGAACAAAGTGAGAAAGTATCTCACGCAAGAACAAAGTGAGAAAGTATCTCAGTACAACCAAAATGACAGAACAAAATATAGCGACAGATTTATTTATCAACAGAAGTGTAATTTTGAATATTGAGGTTCTATGACAGATGGAAAGTGATGCCAGAAAGTGAAAAAAGTTGCGTTGAGCAAAGCCTAAAGCAATTACAACTTTACAAATTTGAACACGACTAATAGCGCGCAGATTTCTTGTAGCAGCATATATGGGAAATATTGGGGATGACCTGACAGAGGTCGTCAGCATAATAAATTAATAAACTGTGATGTCACACGTAGCAGTGATAAGTTAGAAAAGTCATGAAAAGTGGCTATTAGAGGGTATTCAATACAGAAGTGTAAGTAATGTGCCTTGTCAATAGCATAGGTGATCCAGCTTCTCCACATTTTGTGATCATGTATCAATTTGTAAGGTGATGGCCGGTGTGCCATGACAAAGTGCTGACAAGAATCTATCTTCCTCTGCTTCTCTTTCCAATTGTCAGTATGTTCATGTTTCTCTTCCCACAATGTAGCCAAAAAAAAAAAAAAAAGAAAATGACGGCCTCATTTTTTTGTTTGTCTTTGTGTTGTTAGCCACTTTCAAAACCTATTTCTCATTGTGGCGGTTCAATAAATTGTCAGCCTCTTCTGTAAAATCACACTCGAGGCCTGCTGAAAATTCCTTGGCACAGCCAAAGAGTAATCTTCTTATGAAAGACATAGGCATATGTAATATGTCATTGTTCTTTTAAAGGCCACGAGACAGTGGGAATTTTCTCGTAGGCAGCAGACATTTTCCATGTTACAAGAGAGATACATTGGAATATATATTTTGTAATAATTGGTATAATGCAAATTTCCCATAGCAAATGTGAAGTCTTAGGATCGTCATATTTGGGTGCATCGAGGAATAAGTAGCCATAATGAATGTTGAGAGCTGACACTGAACCCGTGTCCGATCGTTCTCATGTCACTGTCAGCGTAATGTCGAAACCATTACATCAACTCGGTCGCTAATAACGTATGATAAATGAAAAACTAGGACAGCAAACAAAAAAAAGGGGGGGGGGGAAGAGAATGCCATATACTCTTCTATCGTTGCATGGAGCGATGTTGGTTCACAAATTGATAAATAAAAAACTAGATGGACAGCAGGGGAAAAAAGATGCCATGTACTCTTCTATCAATACATAGAGCAATGTTGGTTCACAAATTGATAAATGAAAAACTAGATGGACAGCAGGGGAGAAAAGATGCCATGTTCTCTGTTATTGTTGGTTCACAAATTGATAAATGGAAAAACTAGATGGACAGCAGGGGAGAAAAGATGCCATGTTCTCTGTTATTGTTGGTTCACAAATTGATAAATGGAAAAACTAGATGGACAGCAGGGGAGAAAAGATGCCATGTTCTCTGTTATTGTTGGTTCACAAATTGATAAATGGAAAAACTAGATGGACAGCAGGGGAGAAAAGATGCCATGTTCTCTGTTATTGTTGGTTCACAAATTGATAAATGGAAAAACTAGATGGACAGCAGGGGAGAAAAGATGCCATGTTCTCTGTTATTGTTGGTTCACAAATTGATAAATGGAAAAACTAGGACAGCAGGGGAGAATAGATGCCATGTACTCTTCTATCATTGCATGAAACGATGTTGGTTCACAAATTCATAAATATCACTAGGGAGCCAGGATTGTGGTGGAGACATTATTGTCAATGCCAATCAGCTCTGCACTTGGTGATACTGTGAAGATTTGAACCGAAAGAAACGACAGAACATAATTATTCAGTTCACAGTTGGCGTGATTGTTAAGGATCTGCACTAATTATGTCATGAGCAGTCGGACAAGGGCTTGTCGTCCCGCTAAGTGACGGAAAGACTGGCCATCTATGTCTCCGTGCATTCATATCCTACAAAATGTGATTGCCTTAGGAACTTATCACATCACAGACCCATAGCGGGATCCTTGTAGTTGACATGGAGCTATGCTGATAATGTCTTGACACGGGAACTTGACACTTACGTTTGTTACGCTAGATGAGGGTAATAAACACACGTATTGTTTGGCACTCATAGACGTGGAGACTTGAGGACGCACTAGACAATATACAAATAAAAAGCTATATTTACGAGACCGGATTAAGGACCTAAGTCCCATTGCGTGGAGTCAAGAATCGACATCACTGTATTTTTCGTGGAGGACTTTTGTGTTGGCATTCTGGCAGCGGCATTATGCATAGTATACCTGTGCGGGCTGTTGGTTCGTCGAGACTCCTATCTGTTTTACTTTTCACATGGAGCTGTGAGGAGAATTGTGTGTGATATTCACAGGCACAGGAAAGGAGTATAATGGGGCGACCCTTTGCTGTGAAGTTGGAACCGCGACTAACTAACTGACAACACAGAACTTGGGACATTCCCATCCGTGTTCCATCCTCATCTTTTAACACCTATGTTCAATTGGGAGGTGAAAGGCAGAACAAGAGGATGCATACGTTCTGATGCATAATTAAACCGAACTCCTCCCCCCCCCCCAGGTGTGTCTCCACCTTGTCGCGGTGGGGGGGGGGGGGGGCTTGAGTGTCCTAGTGACCCCAAGAGCTACGCCGACGGAAGCACAACTACATGTCGGACTGATTTTGAGGTAGGGACCAGACCAAGAGAGACACAACAGGATAGCAGTCAAAGTCTAAATCAAGGGCACGATGCCACTAAATTTTGATCCGGACACATAATCTAAGGCTCTCAGCTGAGGGATATGGCTGAATGCCTCTAAGCCATAAACACTCGGATGTAAGATCCGGGCCGATACCCACTTACTGGAAAGTTGAGGTGACGTGCTAAGCACGCTACATGCTTAGTTCAGATACTTGTTCAAAGGTTCTCAGCTGGAGGAATATGAGGCATCCCCCGATGAGAGGGCCTGGCCGTATTTCGCTCACTGAAACACGGTGGTAAGGTGCTGAGCCGGCAGTACATGTAGCCTACCTCGTGAACGGTACTTAAGATGGCAAATGGCAGAGCGGCTTAGTCGCACGAAGTGGTTACGATGAAAGTCTGTATCTATACCCATAGAGTAAGCGTATGGACCTGTCCAGGGTGCAATGAACATACCTCAACTGATAACCGATAACTGATAAGCGTAGTCAAAGGTGGACAAACGTCTCAAAAACACGAAATGGAACGCTTGGATAGCGAATCCATCACGTGATAGCCCGAAGCGAAAGCTTGATGAGAGGATGTCGCCCGCAGACTGCCCGTGCCTGGTTTCTGTTGGGAGCGACCAGCGGCAAAACGAAATGCCCAATACATGGAAGTGAGGAATAAAAGCAGCCACGAGCAGGATGTGGCGACTCCTCAGGTGAGCCCAGTCTCAGAGCGCTATGTGCCGGCTCTGCATTTTTGGAAGTCTCTTTCGGTAGCGGAGAATGCCCATGGTCTGCTCCTGCCTTCCCTTGAGGGCTAATCGTGATGTCTTTGACCGTTCTACCTTGACCAGCTGAGATGTGGTCGACACCACAGCAGAAAAAGTGTAACGTCTCTCAAAACCCCGGGAAAGCAAACTCGTAAAAATGCCTGCTGAAGTCGGATGTGTTGGCCTATGGGTACAAATAAATCAGGTACAACGCATAAAACGCCCGAGTGAAATGTCTTTCGTGCTAAGAACAGCTCTGACTACCTAGTTTTCCGAATATCTCGTGTCCGGAATAGCTCTGACTAGCTAGTTTTCCGAATGTCCGTCGTGTCCGGAACTATAGAGTCGTGCTCTGACTATATTGTCCCCGGGCACAGCGACACGCACATGTCCGAATCGAAAACTCGCTGAGTGCATACCGTCTGCAGACCGGTCTAGTTTGTGCGGGAACGGCCCAGGGCGAACGAAATGTCCAATATATTGAAGTGAGGAATTAAATCAGCCATGATCAGGACGTGACGATTCCCTCGGTGAACCCGGCACCAGGACGCTATGTGTCGGCCCTGCGACTATGGAAGCCACCCTGGATGGCGGAAAATGTCATGGACTGTCCCTGCCTTCCTTTGAGGGATGACCGTGAAGTCTTCGACCCTTCCGACTTGACAAGCTGGGATGTGGACGGCACCACAAAAGTGAGAGTCCCACAGGAATGCTAACCTGTCAAAAATGCACGCAAAAAGTCTGATGTGTTGGCATAAGGGTTTCGTCCCAAGGGTGCCTAACCAGACAAACAGAATCACATCTGAAAAAACACTCCGGATGAAAGCAAAGAAGAAGAAGATGAAGAAGAAGAAGAAGAAGAAGAAGAAACCGAACACTACTTTCTTTTCTGTGTTCTCTACCTTCATGTAGACGCTTTCAATGTGAAATCAACACTGGAATTATAAATAATAATCACCGATTACGTCACACAAGCGTCCAGTCCACAACAAGGAAACAGATGAGTAACTGTAAAAAAAAATAAATCGCTTAAAAGTCGACAGGGTCGACTTCATTGCACCGGGGTTTATCCCATATGGCTCAGTATCTTTCCACAGCAAACCGCCGAAAGCGTCGCACAAAGCATGAACTTTGTAGCTCTAGCGACGACCCTCAGGAATCTCCGAAAAAATTCACTCGTGAACCGAAGGACACAGCCCGGAATCGAACCCACAACCTTCGGAGCCCGAGTCAGAAGGCTTGACCACTTCGCCACGTGAGTAACTTTACACACACACACACACACATACACACACGCGCGCGCACGGACGCACGCACGCACACTTACCGGGTGTTTGTAAAGTCTCACTACATTTTGTATGTAGAACAAATTTGAAAAATGAAGTACATGACGTCAACAAACAATGTGCTCTACGGTTCATCGTGAAGCAATATGCAACGAACGGCTGTCGTCTGCTGGGGCAATTCTTTGCACTCCAAATAGATTGGCGTTATCTACGGAAGAAAGAATTGCAGAAGGCATTTGACGATATGAAGTGACATGTACAATCATATCTTGAAACCTGTGGTCGACATTTCCAACACGTGTTATTATGAATACTTCATTGGTACTTTCCAGCTCCTCCAAAGCAGCGTTAGACCATAGAAATAACTAATTTAATGAATTTGTTAGCGCACTTTTTGATGACACCATGCACTTCATTTGTAAGATTTGTGTGCACACACACACACGCACACGCACACACACACACACGCACGCACGCACGCACACACACACACACACACACACTTTTTTATTGGTTCCATATCCTTTACAGGACATCGCTGTCAACGTCAGCGTTATTCAGATTATTATTGAATTCTTGGCAACATTACGCTAGTAGTTTGCCATTGCTTTCTGAGCGGCCGGCTCACATACCCATAAGTTACTGACGCCGCGAGAACCGCCACCGATTCTCGAGCACGTCACGGCACTCACGATAGTATATGGGATTACGGAGAAAATCGCTAACACCTAGGCCAGGGAGACCGGCACACACCCACTACACACACACACACACACACACACACACACACACACACACACACACACACACACACACACACACAGAGCGATAGAGAGAGCGAGAGAACGAGAGAGAGAGTTTTTCGTGTTGTTGTATCAGTGTTTGTTTTGTGTGTGCGCTGATGAATGCTTTGGTCGTAACGTCCAGTGTTATTACTTGTGGTCGTATTCTAGTATTCTAGTAATGCTTACCGATTCTACCTACTTTTCGTGTTTAGGTGATCCATTCAGTGTTAAATTAGGAGCATTCAAGCAACGGATATTGGAAAACAAAAAGCAATGGATATTGGAAGTCATCAAGAAATGGACATCGGAAGTAATCAAGCAATGGAGATTGGAAG